>CM062804.1:666509907-667192304 GCA_031772625.1 Pinus tabuliformis | reverse complement strand
TGTCTTCAAACACCACATCAAGGGTTCACACATGCCAGTCTCCAACAATGATATAGGGAACACGACGAAGGGATTATTATATTCAAAATTTTAAAGTGATTTTCTGGTGTTGCTTTGCCACCAATAGGCATATTCAGTACCCCGATGAAGTCACTAAAGGAATTGCAAACATTGCTTCACTACCAGCATTCCCGACTTATTTTACAAGAAAGAGAGGTTGTTTCTTGTTTGACATAAACTAAAAGATATTTTGATTTAGGTGTGTCCTCATGCCATATTTATGCATCATGTCTCCCACTATCAAGTGGACAATGAAACACAATAGAAACTATTAGAACCAGGTCAGAAACAAACTTTAGGTTTAGAGATATTGGTCTTATGAACTTATTAGATTTCCCCACCAGTATCCAAACATATTTTCCTTATTAATAAAATCGACCCATGTATAGAAAAAGGATAAGGTTTTGATACCAGTATCTACATGAGGATACCTCTTGAAGTTGCCACAATAACCCTACACACAGGACCATCAGTGTGGGTTCCAACATTTTAGACAAGGGAACTGAATTAGATAAAAGGAGATAATGATAACTCTTCATGGATCGTTAATCTAGAACTTGAAATACATGCATAGATTTAAGCTCGAATAATAAGCACGTGCATAATGCAAGAGAATGATTGAAAGGAAGTATGACTCAAGATAATGCAATGTAGACAAGAAGAAAATGCAACAAAGAATGAAAATTTCTGCAATAAAACACAATGCAATATGGTAACTTAATGTAACTAATAACAATGTGATGCCTATGTAAACAATTCCAAGATAAAATGAAAAGCATATGTAGTTTTTCAAAACCATGCAAAACTATAATATTAATCAAACAAAACTATATTAAACCTAAATCCTACTCTAAATAGGAAGGATATTAGGATTAAGTGAAATCAAACTTCCAATGTAGCCATAGGTGTTTCCTCTAACCTATGAACATAAAGATATAAACAATCAGTAACAACAAAAGAAAGCATGTAAAAACAAAAGTACTTTCCTGGATAACTTGCACATGAAAATGAAGGTCACACCAAGTAAAGAGTTAATCAATGAAGAATGCTCTAACTAGGCTACAACTTTATGTCGATAAATAGAATGATAAACAAGAGCATCCTGAAAATCTCCCATGAATGTACCTCCATCTGCATCTTCATTCATAGAAAGTACAAGATAAAATTGAAAGTTCTTATTATCAAGAGATCTTACTAAATAAGAAACCTCCAATTAATCATAGATCCTCTCATGAAATTGAAAATGATGAGCATGAGAGGTATAAGAATAATTCAAAGATGAGCATTTGTAAGATATGAAGGTTCTAGGGAAAGAATCCCATGAAAAAAACTAAATCATATATCATTCAAATATCTTACCAAGGTTGTGGGGACATGACATAACCATTAGCAAAAGATGCAATTCCTCAACCTCTTGGAAAAACCCTGAACTCTCAAATAATGCATCATTGAATTTAGGTGGCTTAGAAAGACTGGTGGGTGGATATGCACAACTATCATTAGATGTGTCGATGAATACATTGTCATTTCCGTTAATTGGATCAGATTTATCATTAAGCACATGGGATTCTTTATAGGTAAATGGTATGGACGAATCAATTGAAGGATTTAGAGTTGTAAAACATTCCTCCTCAACTATTAAAAATCAGAAATTAAACAAATCATGCACAATGGATTTAGTATTTACATCTTCTAATTGTGAAACCACACCATCTTATACTTTATTGCAAATCAAAACCAACAAGATAAATATTTGAAAGATTTAGAGAAATTACTGGTGTAGCAAATTGATCGAACACATTAGGGTACAATGAATAGTGTGTTAGAGATAAAGGGGAATGGGAATGGGCATACTTAGATGGAGAAGCATCGATCACAGCTAAATTTTATTCAAAATTCAAATCTTGCACACTCATATCAGCTTGTAAAAACAATGGATCAACATATATGTTATTCTCTATGAGATTATTTTAATTTCCACTATCACCCAAGACAATGCCTTAGTCATGGCAGGGAGGCGGATGTAAGATCACTCTCATGGGGAGGCTTAATATTAATTGAATCAATAAAAATTTCATCAACATGATGGTCAAAGGAAATTATACGAATGTGATTTCCAGATTGACCTTGCTCTTCTTCAACTGAGTATATTGAAACTTCAAAAGCATGATAACTTGGTTCTTCTTGTTGCACAATTCCTTCATTACCTGATTAATCGTAAACATAAATTTTAATGTCAGTACAAGAGTCTATAAATTCATTGGGTAATGAAGATAGTGGAGGATGAGAGGAGTTAAGGGGAACCATCTCCTCCCCAAGACTTGATATTTTCTTTGAGTTTCATTTGAAACACTAGTTGGCATAAGAGAAGAAGAAACAAAATATTGTTGGTTTATAGATGGAAAATTGTTAACATTATCAACATCTAGATCCGATTCAAAATTCTCTAGAGAAAGGTGAACCAATTTTGCACACTTTTCCCACAAATAATTCCAATCGACATCTCTCTCCGGAAAAGTATAAAAGAGATCATTAGATTTAGATATAAAACCATTCAATGATTCACCTAGTTTCATTCTAAGCTTATTGACATTTTTGAAAAAGATCTAGTGACTATATCCCTCAAAATAAGATAGAAACTCATCCATGAATTGTTGAAATGAATGGACAAATATACAAGGTAAAATTTTAGACTAGGATTTGATACGACCTTCAAAGGTAAGAGTGAAAAGTACATATTACCACTTCATCCGACAAATGATTTGAAATACAACCTTCAAGAAATTAAACAAGATGTTCTAATGCAAAAATTTCACCCTCGCCATTAAACTTGTTTTCTAACTAAAGATAAACTTCATTAGGAGTTTGAGAAAATATTTATCTAAAAATACAAATCCAAACACAAGGTTCATAAGAATCCATTATAAGATAAACAAATTAAACAAGGGTCAGCTTGTCATCTGCCATTGCTCTAGCACCAAAAGTGTTAACAATGTTGGATAATCCGCCAACCCTAGGGGGTCTCCCATGTATGAAGTCCCAATTAGACCTCAAACCATTTGGGATAGAAGCCTCATCCATATACTGACCTAGATGCCATTGTGTGTGTGTTTTCTCTTGGATATCGAATGCAAACCTGAGTGTGAGACTGAGTGTAACATGTCAGAAGAATGAGAACGATATCAACTCTCCACTGATAACTTGCAGAACATGATTTAAGAATACAACAAAAATTATGAGCAAGAGCATGCCTTAAGGAAGCATAAGATAACTAAAACAAAATAAGACATACACAAGGGGGAAGTTCTAGCCATCAATTGCAAATTAGTTCACAACCAATCACTAACTTTAACATTGAATGAAAAAGCAAATATTCAAACCCAACACACAAGTTGCATGAAAACAAATTAGTTCATAAAGCTATAAGCGATGTGTAAACCACATGCATACATGATTCAAATACCATATTGTTAATATAACAATAGAAGAATACATGGGAATCAATGCTTGAAAAGAAAAGATTCTCATTAATAGTGTCTCCCACTCAGATACATGTACAACAAGCTCGTAAAAAAAATATGTTGGATGAGAGTAGTTCATATCTATTGGTGGGAAAAACTTCCCTAAGGTAAGGGTTGACAACCTAAACAGATCGAAGGCAGACTATCAATAAGAAGCATACATTCAAGCAAGAAAACTATGTAAACTACTAAATTTGGGTTTGAGAGGAGTACCTATAAATCCTACATTTGATGTCAATCTCGTAGGGTCCAAACCCTCTACTTGCTCCAAAGTGATCAGATCTACAACACAATTTAGAGAATCATATACATAGCACGTAGTTCAAAGTGCATGCATAATAAACATGTTAGATCATCAAGCATGAACATATAAATCATGATATATTAGACATGAATCATAAAATAAACAAGATCTTAACATATCAAGAATGAGACAAAGCTTCTTTATTGATATCAACAAATAGTAGTGGAAGAATAAAACCTGATCTGACAACAACACCAATGAAACCTTCCTCTGGATCTGTCTAGCCCAAGCCTCAAAGATCACCTCACAAGCATGTGCAAAAAGATGTAATATAATGGAAGATGAACATTTATGCAAGGAAACAAGGGTTTCCTATGACTAGGAGTGCAAGAGGCACAAGGAAAATTAGACTTGATCCAGGGACAAAAAGGACTATAATGTCGATATCCTATCTCCTTCTATGATTTAGGCCTTCCCATGAGGTGTATAAATACCACCAGAAATCAGCTGATTCAGTTGTGCCACTGGTTCCTATAGGTGGGCTTTCTGTGAAACCCATAAACCTTGTCCAAGAAATAGGAAATATTTTATTTAAAATTATGTACGCGGGTTTTTTATTATGCTACTTGTGTATCTACATGATTTTAAAGGGAAAAGTCATGTATGGAATTGAAAATATTATTTTTTAATAAATGATTAAGTCTAAATGGGAAATGGTTTCCCAAGGCCATATCAGAGCATTAGAACTACAGGAGTGTTGAATGATGCTATAACAGATGCCCCCTAATATATGAGGTCAGAAGGGGTACATGATGGCCGAAATGTATTAAGTATAAAGAGAGATCATTTGAGGACCTGAGAGGAGATCACTAGATTCCAGCCCACTGAATACCTGTAGAAGGAATCAGAAAGAAGACTCATGTCTGAGGCGGGCATACCCATGCTCAGAGATAGTAAATCATGTTTGTTGATCAAGTATAAAGTGGATCCATCATGTATACATAAGTGTACAAAGAAGACTAAAAAATACATAGTGGATCATTTGATCATAGACGCAAAGGAACACAATGGAGCTATGTCTCAATATCACATATAGAAGAAAATATGATCAATGATACTTAAAGAATGTATGATCACTGATGCTTCATAATTGATCCTCATAATAGTACCATGTCATACATGTGGAATAGTGGTCCTACATAAACTCGTGTGTCAACACGTATAATGTTGCTGAGATGAACTACAACATATAAGGGTAGTTAGTAGCACTGGCAAAAAATTGAAGGAGCTGAAAAGTGAACCAAGATGCTAACACAACCCAAGGTCTTCATTGACCGTAGATAGTACATTTCTACACTATGGGAATAAATGAGCTGAAATCGACCATGTGAGAAATCGTTTCATTGTCGGTCATTGATGTATACAGTTAAACAATGCGAGACAAGTCATCAATAATGATGATGAGATTGAAGGTACCCCAGTATAATATAACAAGTGTGAATAAATGTGTTGAAGTCAAACACCTAACACGAGTGTAACCTACAGGCCAATAATTTGGAAAAACTCAGACGAAAATAGATGAAGTAACCATTATGAAGTACGTTTCCAATGTACACAAGATGTGGCTAGTGCATGATAGAAACCCTCTGAAACAACCAATAATGAGATCTGACACAAAGGTGAGTAATCCACCAATAGGGTCAAATGGAAACCAAGGTACTACACGAATTCCAATGTGTGATAATGTAAGCTAACGTCGAACACAAGGGAAACCACTCAGTCAAATACCCATGATATTGATTTATGTTGAGCACAAGGTCACCTATAAATGATGTAAGTAGGGCCAAGGTGCAGCTCTAGGTCTACTCTCAGAGAAATTTGTTAGAGTCAATAAGAGTAGACCCACCAGCAAGAAGTCAATGGAGATCTTCTTAGCCAGCATGAGAAAAGGACCAAATAATTGATGTGATATTAAAGATAACTTGACAGACCAGGTATGGCCAATTGAAGATGAGTCAAGAGACATCGTAGAATGGCTGACATAGGTTGACTTCCCTTGAACAAAATCACGACTCATATATGAATCTATGGTAGCATAAAATAACTTTGTATAAGTTTTCAATGTAGGAGGAATTAACGAACTCTCCATATGATTGGAAGAGATTACCAAATGGATGAGGACCGAATCAAGAACAATGTTATGACTCTCCTAAAGTCAAAATAAGTCCCATCTCAATGAAGGAAAGACTTATTTTGAGTGATTTCTTGAAGGGAGACATTATTGAATCTTGTTGCCATCAAACATGGAAGTAGATGTCTCATTCCCACTCTTTTTGGAATATATAATTTTTTTGTCTTTTACATATTTAAATCTTGAAAAATAATAAAATAATGCCTATTGTACAATGGAAAGAACAAGTGTTTAAAAGTAGATGCACTAGTTCCTGGGACTGGAACATTCCTATGCTCAATGTAAGGTGGCAAAACTGGTCATCAACACTTAAAGGAATGTTATTATCATGGATAAAACGTGTCAAGTTGTAGAGGCTAGTGAATGCATGGTTTGAACTTGTAGATAGGTCATGGTCAAAAGTGGCTTATACATGAGTCCAAATGAAGCCGACTTAAGGCCAAAGTGGTACAAGTAGTTAATATGCAATGCAGTTGTACAAATTAACATATGGGAGCCTCTAGGGTATAAATATAGAATAATAGAGAAGAAGAAGAGAAATGAGGCTTCATCGCAAAGTCACGACGGGAATAAAGAGGACTCCCGATCCTAAGAAATTCTTGCATCATGGGAAACATATTCTAGCGAGGATATAACTAGGAAGCTCATGTAAGGAATGGCACTACCATTATGTTATGATTTTATAAGATGACGAGTGAAATTGGTTTCAAAAATGCAACATAAATGGGTCAACCCTAGGGAAAAATATCGCAGTATGAGGTTAAGATGCATAATGCAACAGAAAAAGTGATATGTCCTAACTTATATTCCAGTGAAAAAAATGATACCTGTCACGATAGGTTTGCGATCATGGAGTTGAAGTGTTGAAAAAATGTCACAGAGTATTCATTTATCTTGGAAAACAACCTCCCCTAGCACTTCAAGCCAAAAGTTAAAAAGTTTTAAAATTATGAAATTTATAAAAGCGGATTTCTAAAGTTTTAATATAAAAAGACATTTGAACTCACCAAAATTCATTTTAACTTGCAAGCATTGAGAGCTTGAGAGATTGGGAGAAATTTTTGGGCAACTCCATTTCATGATTTCCTCAACCAATTCATCAACTGAAGGCTTCCAGGTAATTCTAAATCCATATTGTCATCCAATTCATGTATTTTGAATAGATTCGATCGATTTTTCAACGTAGAAATTTTAATTTTGAATTTGTCTCTACATGTACACCGATCGACCCTTTGAATGTCACGTATAGAAATCCCTACACATGGATTTTCAAAAGCAAAGACACATGTACACATGAGTGAAATTTAAAGAAGTCACGCACACGCAAAAAAAATTGAAAATTCCAATTTTTAATGGACTAATTTTCTTAAAATTGCAGGATGTCAATTGCATGGAAGAAGAGTGTTATAGACATATTTGAGAACTTAAACCCCAATCTTATATGTCAATAAAATAGGGCTCTTTAACCCCTAAAAGTGTTGTTTCATACCCTAAAAGGTCATGGTCAACTAATTACATCATTCCCCAAAAGTTCCACCTAAAAAACTAGCCAGAACTGGCCTAAACTAGACCATACTGAAAGCTCCACTGTCAGAGTGCGATGCATACTGACTTCTACACTAGCTAGGTGTGATGCATACTGAAGAGGCCTTCTGTGGGGTGTGATGAGCGAGAATGGACAAATGTCCGAGACAATTTGCTAAGTGGATGCTCATGGAATCTTCTAGGAACTTCTCCTATGACACTTGCCTCTCTGAATTCGCCCAGGGATGAGTAAGAGATCCAAGAAATCTCCAAGTGGAACCAAAAAAAACAAGTGGAATGACACTAATAAAAAAACTAGAGATGACTCACACCCTTGCATACATCTATAAATGGATCCTCATCTGAGAGATCTAGGGGGCTGGAATTTTGTAATTTGTAAGGAAGTGTTGATAGTTTGTGTCTGAGAAAGAGCATTGTATTGTTGGGTGATCTTGCTTTTCATGAGGTGAAGAGGGCTTTGATGCTGGGAGGATGATGCTGGATCAGACAACTGGGTTGTAATTCTCCATTTTTTTTAATAAATTTCTTTGAGTTTTCCTCCATACAATTGTATATTTGTGAATGTCGTTGTATGTTCATTGTATTTATGATTCTGCAATGCTTATGATATAATAGATCAAGATGCTTTGATGGTGTTTTGTTACTTTGTTTCTACAAGTGTTCTCTAAGTGAGATAAGTAGGAGAGGAGGTGCAAGCTCTGTCAAGGGGGAGAGAGATCAAGCAAGGAGTTGAGTGGAAGATACAAGTTGGTTCCTTTGCCTCTCTCTTATCTATCATACATAGAGGAAATCACAAATTTCTTTAAACTGTTTGTTTCTAGGGTAGCTGCCAATCATAGAGGGATAGCCGATCGAAAAGACACTAGTTTTCTTAGAAACAAAATGGCGACTACTCTGGGGATCGAATAGATGTTTGTTTGTTATTGTTGTTTGTTTTATAAACTATAGACGGAGCTTGAAGTTAACCAGATAGCCTTCCAACTGCTCTTGCTCTGCAATTGCATAGTAGATGAATGCTGCTTCAGTCAATCTTCAGTTTAGTTTATGAATTGAACATTTGACTTACAAGCATTCTAGATGCCCTTTTGGTAGCTCAGTAACCTCTCAAGATCATACCTCTGTAATTTTCTCTTTACTGTCCATCATAGCTCAGCTTAACTCACTAAAATCAGATGCAAATTTGAGCCAAAACCCATCTCAGTTGTGCTCCTTGGCCAATCACACTATCTATCACTGTCAACCAGTATGCATCACACCTCCTGAGCCTAAAAAGTGTGATGCATCCTTGCTTCTATGAAGCCCAGGTTTGATGACTGACTGAGCCTATTTCCCTTCTTGAAATTTGGGGTTTTTGTCGTTGTTTTCAGCTCTGTTTAGTTGTTTTGCTTCTTATGAACAGTACCTCATTACTGAAGCCTCCTTACATCAGATAGATCAGCCTCCATTGATTAGGATTACTAAATGTTTTTATGTATTTTTCCATCATTTACGATCTTTTGTCGAAAAGTTACTTAAATCAATCTGTCATTTTGGTACAAAAAGTGTCGTAACTGTCATTTTGTGTCAAAAAGAGAAGTGTCATTAAGTCTTCCTTCCTTGTATAGTTGATTGAACTTTCTGTCATATTGATTTGATTTGTTGATATTTGAAGTGTTGAAAGCATTTTCTATTCGAAATTGAAAAGTGTCGTTTAGTCTTCCTTTCCATTTTGAAAAAGAAATTGTCAAAATGTCGCTTTGAGTAAAAATATTCCAGATCCTTGCTCTACTTAGTTTTCCTTTTTTGGAATTTTTCACATTAAGGGGAACGAAAAACAAATACATGCATTTGTATTTGCATTTAGACTGTGTGCGAAAAATGGTTTAGGAAAAGTGCATTTAGTGTGTGCTCTTTGCTCTTTGTTTGAAAGAATCGTAATCTTCTTTCCTTAGTAGCTAGGATTTTCATTACACAAAATAAACAACGATTGTTTATCATTGTAGACTGCATATTTAGGAATTTTAAATCTACATCACACGGTGAACCATTGAAAGGAAAACTTTTAAACAATATCAACTCTAAAATAAATTTCAATGAACTTAACAATGCTTTGGAACCTAACGCAACACATCTAGAGGTCTAGGCTAGAGACATGTTTCGGCATCATAAAAACTAGTAACTATCATTTTCATCGAAGGTTGGGTGATTCCTCCTCTTTGATATGACAAGTGCTAGCACAAACTTGTGCTCCCCATACTGTCGAGTATATATTGGGAGACCACAATAGGCTTATATCCTTTATCCATAGGAAGCCATGTCTGCCGCCCTATCGATCACAATGCATTGAACACAGCATTCACGAAGATTGACTGCCATACAAATGTCCTTGGTAATTTCTCTTTAATTTATCACCAAGGTGTATATTGCAATTTTTCAATTGGTTTGGTAATCCCTCTGTCTATATTTCTAGGGTAGTCACTTTCATTCCTTTTCGACTCTTTAAAAGAAAAGTTCCATCTGAGCACTTGTCACTTCAGGCTCATTAAAAATCGAAGGGGACTAGAGTCATCTTTAGCTTTTTCTCGACTCTTAAAATTTGAAAAAGCAAAGTTGTATCAAAGCATCATTAAAATTTATTAAATTCGGAATAACATCCCTGTTCCTTCATTGGTCTTATGTTGAGATAATGGAGTCCACCAATCAAGGAATCCATTTTGAGGGGAATCCTAGTCATTTTCCTTCTTGGGGAAATATTGGTGCTCCTCATATGGGCACTTTGTCTCTTCCGGGACTTACCATTGGCCTGCTAGTATGGCTGTTCTCAACCTCTGTGGTTCAAAATAACGTGATTCCTTAGCAATCGAATCAAAATCCAGTCAATACTAAAGTTGACCCTTCACCTTCTTCTTCATTTGTTTCTCCCTCCCCTTCTTCCTCTTCGCTTGGTGAAAATAGTGATGCTAGTAACCAAGTGGATGAGAAGAAGAAGAAGAAAGGAAAGGAGAAGAAGAAGAAGAATCCAATTCAGCAAGGGGGCAACCATGCCGCATTAGGTGAAAATCCATACACTAAGCTTTCCAAACCCAAATATCCATGCATAATTTGTATACGAGACCATTTTCATCGAGAATGCCTGTGCATTCCTCGGATTTTGAGAGAATGGTCCCCCCCATTCACACCAAGCGGTGTCATTGACCTCTGTTGATCATGTTGATAGCACACCATCAACTAGTAATAGTGGACAGAAAAGAAGGGTCAAAATTCCATGTACATTATGTGAAAGGGATCATACCCTTCCCCGTTGTCCTTTTTTAGATGAGGCCAAAAGAGTCTTGCATAACCATCCTACTTCACCGCAGCAAATTCCATTTGGATACAAGAAACTCTCCCCAAGTCCTTTACTAGTTGAAAATCTGACTGACATAACTCAACCATCGGTTGAAACCCCTATTGATGAAAGTGAATCTTCTGAGTCCATACCGGACCAAAGTCAACAGGTTGAGATGGCAGTCGACCCAGTTTTACCTTCAGAAGATCATACACTTCCCAAAGAGAGTGAGAACGATATTGTTCAAATTATTTTTGTTACTTCAGAGTCTGATGAACTTGGGGGCAATCCACCCATTCCTTCACAACAGGAAGAGAATCCCCCAGTTCCCGCTATTCAAGGGGTTAATTCAACCGTTTATTTGATAACCCCTCCAAGCAGTCTAGTCACTTCCTTTGATTGGAATCGACTAGTGAGATCTCGCCTTCCTTCTTATGTACCGTTCCAGATCATAGTACAAGTTTACAAAATGATCGTGTCAGGCACTATCATAGATGAGGGTGCATCAGTGAGTATCCTTTCCTCAACTGCTTGGAAAGTGCTTGGTTCGCCATCGCTTATGCCTGTTACATAGAACTTGTCAGGCTTTAACAAAGGAACCAGTTGACTGTTAGGGATCCTTCCTATTTTACCGATAACTTTGGGATGGAAAACCATTCACATAAACGTGATGGTAGTCCCAGGACCGTTAGACTACAATCTACTCCTTGGATGTGTCTATGTTTACAACATGGAGGCTATTGTTTCAACACTCTTTCGAGTGATGTGTTTCCCACATGAAGGCAAGATTGTCATCATTGACCAGCTTTCATTTCCTGGTTCAAGCATAGCTCCAAGTCGATCATCATCCCTAAATGGTCCTTGTACATTGACAGTGTCTCTTCAACCTTTATTCCATCCACCTAATTACTGTGAGTAGTTTGGTGAATGCAACGAAGCTTAGGGGGCATGCACCCTTGTCTATTTGGCAGACAAACCCATCTGAAAAGATAAGTTTACCTGTAGGTTATGTGAGTGGTTGAGACACCATTCGCCTTCGTCTATTTGGCAGATGAAGTCCAGGAAGTGTTTTGTCTACTCTGTGGACGGAACCTTCCTACCATATGAATTTCCCTGAAAGTTAAGTGATTGGTCTGAGATACCATTCACCTTTGTCTATTTGGCAGACAAAGCCAAGGAATTTTTTTGTCTAACTGCTGAAAAAAACCATCCTGCTTAACCACAGTGATTTCCATATGGTTACTAGAGACTCTCCTTTTCATCATGCTGGGGGCATGCAATTTTATTTTATTTTTAATTTCATTTTCTAGCCTTTTAGCTTTTTTAGCTTTTTATCTTTTTAGTTTTTTAGCCTTTTAACTCCTTAAGTTAGGTGATTGGTCCAACACACCATTCACCTTTGTCTGCGCTGTGGACAAAGCAAAGGAAGTGTTTTGTCTAACCGCGGATGAAACTATCCTACCTAACCTCAGTAGTTCCTTAGCTTTTTAGTTTTTCTAGCTTTTTATTTTTGTCATTTCTAGTTCACATAAAAAGAAAAACTAAAAATATAAGCATAGTTTCTGCAAGGTTCAAGCTCGCTAAAAAATGAACCCGCCTCCAACACTGAGCATAGTTTCCGCAAGGTTCAAGCTCGTTAAAAAATGAACCTACCTCCAGTAATTAACCTCTGTGATTGCCATGCTATCAGCCTTTTGAGCCTTGGTCATGTTCCTGCCATCACCTCCATCCTTTTGGCCGATCATACGCTTCCACTTGGTTGTTTACCCTTTTGAGGAACAACTGCGATGAGTGGTCTTGTTAGCCAACCTCTTCACATCACCATGTTTTGAGAAATTCCAACTTACCCGGAACCAGTTGCTACCCTAAAACACCACTTGTTCCTCAAAAAATGAGCCTTCTTTAAACCCTTTTCAGACTCGTTAAATATGAAAAGATTGTCGAGCAACTAACCTTTCCAGCTCGTTAAAGTGATGTGAAATTCCATCCCTCCTATAGATTTTAATCTTTTTCGGACCCAAGGGATTATCTCATGAAAAATTTCGAGTGCTTGTGTTTTTCGGCTCACTAAAGTGATTGAAAAGTCATCCCTTTTGTATTATTTTAATCTTTTTTGAACCTAAGGGATTATGCTACGAAAAATAACTTCCAGAGTTTCCTTTTCATCCATTTTCAAACTCACTAAACATGAAAAGGACCAAGTTATCCTTGTCGTTAAACTCGTTAAAACAATAGTGACAAACTCATCCATTCCTAGACGAGACAGAGTTTCTTTTCCGTCATTTTTCAAACTCTTTAAACATGAAAAGGGCCAATTTATCCTTGTCATTAAGCTCGTTAAAACAATAGCGACAAACTTGTCCACCCAGAAAAGAACGAGTTTCATTGTCGCTAGACTCTCTAATACATAGCGACAGGTTTGTCCGAAGGGAAAATTATAGAACAAGCATATGTTATCCTCCTCAAGCTTGACAAAAATAAAGAGGTATTGGTCAACAATGACTGGGGAAAAAGGGAAGAAAACTTGAAAACTTTATGGTAGCAGGTCACTCTTGGACATGACACTTTCACTCCATCACCATGATTGAGTCGGGTTGGGTTATTCCGTTCACCGATCATTTTACCATTGGTCTTTCAAACCATCCATTTTTGGGGTTAACGCTACCAATCCATCTCAGTGTCACTGATATGTTCAAGAGAAGTCATTCAGTCGAGAATTCACCATCCAGTTAATGTCTCATCCACTGCAATACCTTCAATCTCCATTTTTCATGACCGCCATTCTTGAAATTTGTGTCGTCAGATCGTTTTCACCTCTAGAAAATCATTTGCTTCATTTCGTGTCATAGATGTGGGATACATTAAGGCCCTCCTATGATGAGTCACTTATTGTCGACATCAACTCATTATCCAAGAGGTTGACTTAGAAACAACCCTTTCAGTACTTTGAAGCTTGCATGCCTCAATGGCAAGTTTCTCACTTCCGGCGACAGGTTGACATCAATTGCCTTCGACTGAAAGATTTTATGTGGTGTTCGACATCGGATCATATATTCACGCCACATGAATTGTACTGTAGTACCTTGAGGGTCATTATCATTATCGGTGATTCTTCTCGCATTTGTTAATAGCTCACATTATTGGTTGGTAATCACGCAATGTCTTTCCATGTTCGACTTCAGAACATCTTTTCACATGGATTGACTTGTACATTGAGCGAAGATTGAACGAGTTTGAAGACCCCAAATCTAGTTTCATCCATCCAGGCTATGATATATTCAGGAATATAAAGACATCAAATGTACACAGAAGCTACACAGATGGTCATTCAAGCTAGGGACGATGTCTCTACATATGAAGAATCACCAATCTGCAACTGCAGATGATTATCTATTCTATGTACATGAAATGAATTTATAGAGCTGAGCATGGGAATACCCACCTCAGCTAGATCATGAAAATTATATTATGATGATGTATTTTATTGTTTCTTATACAGGTCACCTTCTAGTTTCGAAACCTCGGATCCTCATGTTAAAGAATTTCACCCGACTTCAAAGATTTACGACTTCATGCTTTAGGGGGCAACTATTATAGACATATTTGGGCACTTCAACCCCAATCTTATATGTCAATAAACTAGGTCTCTTTAACCACTAAAAGTGTTGTTTCATACCCTAAAAGATCATGGTCAACTGATTACATCATTCCCAAAAGTTCCACCTGAAAAACCATCCATAACTAGCCTAAACTGGACCATACTGAAAGCTCCACTGTCAGGGTGCGATGCATATTGACTTCTACACTAGCCAGGTGTGATGCATACTAAAGAGGCCTTCTGTGGGGTGTGATGAGCGAGAATGGACAAATTTCCGAGACAGTTTGCTAAGTGGATGCTCATGGAATCTTCAAGAAACTTCTCCTATGACACTTGCCTCTCTGAATTCACCCAAGGATGAGTAAGAGATCCAAGAAATCTCCAAGTGGAACCAAAAACAACAAGTGGAATGACACTAATCAAAAAACCAGAGATGACTCACACCCTTGCATACATCTATAAATGGATCCCTCATCTGAGAGATCTAGCGGGCTGAAATTTTGTAATTTGTAAGGAAGTGTTGATAGTTTGTGTCTGAGAAAGAGCATTGTATTGTTGGGTGATCTTGCTTTTCATGAGGTGAAGACAGCTTTGATGCTGGGAGGATGATGCTGGATCAGACAACTGGGTTGTAATTCTCCCTTTTATTTAATAAAGTTCTTTGAGTTTTCCTCCATATAATTGTGTATTTGTGAATGTTGTTATTTGTGAATGTCGTTGTATGTTCATTGTATTTCTGATTCTGAAATGCTTATGATATAATAGATCAAGATGCTTTGATGGTGTTTTGTTACATTATTTCTATAGGTATTCTCTAAGTGGGATATGTAGGAGAGGAGGTGTAAGCTCTGTCAAGGGGGAGAGAGATCAAGCAAGGAGTTAAGTGGAAGATCCAGGTTGGTTCCTTTGCCTCTCTCTTATCTATCATACATAGAGGAAATCGAAAATTGCTTTAAACTGTTTGTTTCTAGGGTAGCTGCCAATCCTAGAGGGCTAGTCAATTGAAAAGACACTAGTTTTCCCAGAAACAGAGAGGGATCATTGTGAAGCTGAGAATGAGGTTTTAGGGGATCCAATGGAATTTGATGCATTAAGAATATGTGGATTTCTCAAATTTTTCATGATGTCAAATATGAAAACCCAAAATCGGTTACTAGAAATGCTTGTCCATCACTGGGATCCAAAGCAAGAGATTTTCATGATAGATCAAATGCCTTTGAGAGAGTACTAGAACTCTGACCCAGAGTTCTACCACCATCAGTAGTCCCAGTGATTCAAGGATGGCTAGATGGGCAGACCTGATCAGGTGACTGGGTGGGACGAAGTCACCCAAGCAACATTTGATGATGATTTCTTCCTTTGGTGGGAGGAACAAGTCATATATATATATATATATATATATATACTACCCTTATGCAAGAATATAATATCGAGATGACCTGAATATGGATTTTCATGAGGGCATTGCATGGGGCAAGATGGATGATTTCTTTTAGATTTTTTATGTTATTCGATTTTTTTGGATTTTGAATATGATATTAAGAAGTTAAAATTATTTTTCCATGAAACAAAAATATTACAAGATTATTTTACCATGATACGTATGTCAGATCAATGAGACTTGAGGGTCTACCTCGGCATAGGCGTCTTGGCAGAGACACAGAGAGAGCAGTAGCTGAGACCGAGAGAGTCCTTCATATAGTTCAGAGGAACTTGGAGAGTTTGACTCGTTTGGTTCCCATGATAGCCATAGAGGATCTCCCTGAGACCATGTAGAGGCGAGTGGTAGGAGTACCATGAGAGTGGGTGCAACTCTTTTGATGGCTGGCAAATGCCATCGTCTTCTTTGGTGACGCTCATCGAGGCTAGGGCCCACAGAGTTAGATTTAGATGAATGATATTTTATGAACATGATCAGGCTTAAGCCTTAATTTTGTAGGACATTTGTCCACATTTTGTATTATTTTCGACATATCATTCATATCTATATATAGACGGTTTCGTGATGGTTTGATCATATATATAGATGGTTTTATGGCATTTTTTATTTTACAGTGATGAATGATTAATGTGCCAATCTAATTCTTGATTAGATATAGAATCAACAAATGAATTTTATGATTGTGGAATATGAATTAAAGTAATAAAATTAAATGATCTTTGTAATAATCTCACTCTCAGAAATTGGTGATGTAATTAAGGATCTCTCACATAATATATGCTATTTAATTGAGACACCACTAGCTGTGAATCCAAATAAACCACTAATGATTCAATACCAAAAGATATTGCTCTAGATAATAAATTAATGATAGCATTGTATTTAGACATATTGTTGCATGTAGCACCGATACATATGCCTCTTGGGACTAACAACTAACCAGATGGATAATATATTACCCAAGAGACTGAATCTAAGTTTTGAGTATGTCTACTAGCACCATCGACAAATCCTAGATACACTAGATCGCCCATCGAAACCTTCCAAGGAAGATCAAAAATACCAACATCACCATGAGACCCATAGATAGAAGTAAACAACTATGTAAAATATTAACAAAACAAAGAAAATTCTATGAAACAATCTAGGCATAATACTTCTTAAGATAGAGCCCATTTCTGGGCTCCGACAACATGTTTCCATCAAAGTCAACCAACTCATATGCACCTTTTTTCAAGACCTTTTTAATGCTAAAGGGACCGTACCACATGGGTTTGAACTTGCCTTCCCCCAAGGTGTCCTTATCTTGGTCATAAACCAGGACAAGGACACATTCAGAGAAAACCGTAGGACACACAGTCTTGTCATGTTATATTTTTACTCTCATTTTATGAGCCTCATTTATTGTGGCTGCATCCCAACGCTACTCATCAAGATGTTTCGAATGAATAAGGAATTATTAAAGATTAGATGTGTCTAGAAGAAGTTCAACTGCTAATTTAAGATATGGAATCTCACATTCCAAAGGGAAGATTGATTCCAAGTCGTAAACTAGTTGAAAAGGAGTAAAACTTGTGGCGGTCTTAACAGACATTTGGTATGCCCAAAGTGTAGGATATAACATGATGTGCCAATTTGATCTAGCTTTATTAATTCTACTTTTCATGATAGTTTTGAGGGACTTTTTCATGGCTTCAACCTAACCATTATCTTAAGGATAGTATGGATATGAATTATCCTACCGAAATCCCACCTTTAAAGCCAACTTAAATATCATCTTATTCTAAAAATGACTACCATGATCAATGACAGTCTCCCATGGAATATGGAAAGTGAAATGATTTGGTTGAATAGGAAAAGAGTTGTTATCTCAACATTGTTTTTGAAGGTAGGTATAACTTCAACCCACTTCGTAAAGTAGTCCACTGCTACAATAGTGTACTTGTGACCCTTAGCCAAAGCCAGGTTACAAGTCGTAAAATAAATACCCCACTTTTTGAAAGGACTAACAGTGATTACATAGAAAATCAGAGTTGGATGAGCACACATTTTCCGAGTATATACTTGATAAGGATGGCACCTTTTGATTGCTTCCATGCAATCTTTAAAAATCGAGGGCCAAAAATAGCCTGCACATAAGATTTTTTGGGTTGTAGCAAGCCCAGATAGATGACCTCCACAAGCTCCACTGTGGCAGTCATTATGAACGGACTTAGATTCTTATAAGGTTAAACAAAGCCTAAGAATAAAATCAATCCCGCGATGATTCAAAGCGTCACCGATAATAATATAATTTATGGCTAGGTGATGCAATTTTCTACATTCATCCTTCGAAAAAGTCTAAGGAAACTTCGAAGTCTAGAGATATACTATGATTTCTCCATACCATGGATCCTATGAAGAGATTAGGAAGATATGTTCATCAGGAAATGACTCTTCATAAACAACATCCTCTTCATAAGGCAACTCTGAAATCAATTCTACGAATTTTAAATATTTTTAGGACTTAGCTTGCATAAATTAGAGATTGAATTCTTGGAAGATGACAATCCATTTATTATATTTTCCCCCAATCACTCGCCTACTAAGGAAAAACTAAAATGGGTTAACATCAGCTAACACAAAAGGCTTTCTAAGTAGAATATAATGACGAAGTTGCTGGAAAACGTGAATTGCTTGCAAAGCCAATTTTTATATATTTGAATACCTAAGTTCAGGACTGACTAAACCTCGACTCAGATATTAAATCACACGCTCTCTAAGAGAATTGTCTTCCTAAACCAGAACCATACCAATGGTTGATTCAGCCGGAGCGAGATATAAGAGGAGATGCCTACTATAATCGGGTGGAATCAAAAGAGGAGCAGAGGTCAATGCCTTTTTCAAAGCATTGAAGGAGCGCTAAGCAAAGTTGTCCCAAACAAATGGAACTCCTTTCTTTACTAACTGCATAAATCCTTTCGTAATCTCAACATAATTTATGATAAATCTCCTTAAGAAATTGGCTTTACCTTGGAGACTCTGAAGTTGACGAACCATTGATGGGGGAGACAATTGAAGTATTGCCTCAACCTTGAAGGGATCAACATGAATCCCTTCATTGAACATAATGAATCCCAAGAATCAATCGGATGTGACAAAAAAAATGCATTTATTAGGATTCAATTGGATCTTATAGTGACAACATCATTAAAAAACAAAATTAAGGTGATGTGGATGATAAATTCTCTTTCAAGAACGAGCAGCTAGGTCATCCAAATACACTTCTATTATGTGCTTGATGTCATGGAAATCATAAGACAAGGCCCGCTGAAAATTAGCTCCAACATTTTTTATTCCAAAAGGAATCTTCTTGTATGCAAATGTACCTGAGGGGGAATAAATGTTTTCTTGTGTTGATTTTCATGTCAAATAGTTATTTGATTATATCCTAAAAAATCATCCATGAAGGAGAACACCTCATTTCCAACAGACTAATCATTGTTCTGATTAATAAAAAAAAGTGGGGAAATTATCTTTAGGATAAGCCTTATTCAAATCCCTAAAGTCAATTCATACCTAGATTGTTCCTTTATTTTTATCAACAGGGACTGGATTTGAGACTCATTCAGTTAGAGGAACGGTGTATATGAAAACTACCTTAAGAAAATTTTCAACCTCAGATTTAATGGTTATTGATTTCCTAGGATTTACTGGTCGAAGCTTTTTCTACACAAGGTTAGTGTTTTCATATGTCTTGATCTCATGTTGAACTATCGATGGATTGATTCTAGGCATTTCTTCATAAGACCAAGCAAACACATCTCAAAATTCCTTTAAAAAGTCGATATAAATATTGATTTATTCAAGGGAACAGGAAGATATAATGAAGATATTCTCGATAATATTGGGATTCCTGGAAATGTTCACTGGAATAGTTTCCAAGATACTGGACATATTACCTTTAGAAAAAATCTGTGTTGGGGCCAAAGGATTTAGAATTTTATGAACACTTCCATTTGGATAAGGACCAAAACAATTTGACTCAACTTGATGCAAATTAGAGAGAAAATATGACCGATGATGCAAATCATGCCATGGTATTTCTACACCAGTCATTGATTCTAGGATTTCCTCCTCATATGGTATGACTATGTCAAGGTAGTCCATAGCCAAATTAGAGTCAAGATTTTAGACCGGAGCCACATCACCATCCAAATCCTCTTATGGGAGAGGAATGGGATCAAAATCTATATAATTCACTATAGATTGGTATGCGATTTCTACTGCAGATATAGGGTATGTCATTCCACCTACTTTCCCCTCTTCTAATGTGGCATTAGAGGGGGGTAAGGGCCAAGGATCAGAAAAATAATGAGTTCTGAACGCACCTCTTTGAGGAGAGATCTTGGAAGATGAAATGGAATTAACATGAGAAATAGGAGAAGAAAGATCAAAAGTACCCATCAATGAGAAATACATTCCAACTCCCAAATTCTCGATCGACTGCTTGGTATTCTTCACCAAGGGGACTGTAGAGTTAGAAGATGCATTGGGATCATTATGAGAATAAGTCATTTGATCAATTGTGAGAATTTTCTGTTCATGAGGGAAGCATAGGATGTGAAACAATGATGGAACAATAACATCCATTGCATAAACCCAATTTCGACCCAACAAATATTATAATCAAGGTTGGCATCAACTATCTCTACCTCAACATTGACAACCTTTCCCCCAACAAAGACGGTAAAGGCTGGAAGAATTCCATGAGGCCTATGAGAATGAACCTCGAATGCAGTAAGGAGTGTAGAGGAAGGAACAACTTCCGGAGACCCAATAACATTCCAACATGACATCAACATCACACAATTGGAAGCCCCTTAATCAACTATAATTCGAAATCCATGTGATGAGGGAGTCTCTTCTTAGCACTTGACATATCAAATGTTATAACAAGATATCTATTTGGATCTACTACTCTGATCGTAGTGAGAAATGAACTACTTTTTGCAGGACACAATTGGAGTACCTCTAATGTTGACATCACACAGGGGTTTTGAGCCAAATATTCAACAATAGAATAGTTATGAGCATCCCTAGCATTGTGATTAACAATCGAACATTTTGTAGAACCTTTCGGTATCCAATCTACAGGATAAACTATGGGCCTCTCAATATGGAGTGGCTTTGGGATATCGGAAGCAACCTTAGCCTTAGAAGGTTTCATCTCACCATAATCATGTGATCCTGTAACAACATCAATATGAGACCTCACGATATATACATTTGATGTGGATTCCCCTTCTTGGTTGCTGCCTGCGGGGGTTCCAGTATCAACATTAGCACCAACAAACATATTTTTTCCCTTTGGGAAAAGGGTTAGTCAACACAGCCTCGAAACTTGAAGAACCCTGCTGAGCTAACAAGTGATAGGCATAATGAATCTTAGGGAAACAATGGGTAAGATGATCCCCATTGCATAACTTGCATGGGAACTTTACTTTCTTTTTCAATTCCTTCTTTCCTTCTGCAATATCATTACCGGGCTTGTTTTCATTCCCCTTCCCAGTCTTATCTTTCTTCTTACCACGTCCCTTCTTCTTCCCATCAGATTGTTGATCTCCTTTTGGATTCAAGGATTGGACAACATTAACTACTATAAGTTGGGAAGGAATAGCCATTGACGGTGAAGCCTACGCTACAGAAGTCGACTGCAAGGACAATTTTTGCAATTGATTCAACAAGTTAGTCGTCAGCATGGGGTCTTCGCTTAGGTTTGCTTAAATCGAGCTTAGATCGAGGAGAATGAGGTAGAATATTATAAAGGACTCTAGACTGAGAATATATGAGTTCTAATGTTGGGCTCTAAATATGTCCTGTTCTTAAGTGAATGCTCTGGAGAGTGACACATCCTTAGAAATTTCTAACTGCAAATATTTCAAAAACCATTCGAGAAGGAACTCATTAGGGATATAGGCCTTAATGAGCCTATTCCTTCTATGCCACTCTTGGATGTGGTAAAAAATATGAGTTTCTTTGTCTTGCTCAAAACTATCTAGAAGATCAGTTCCATCATGGGATGCTTTCCATAATAGCCTTGGAGTAAGTGTATAACTGTGTAGTTGACAATTGTGGATGAAATTCTGTGCTCCTCTTCAACTTGGTGTCCATCATTCTCCACAAAATTGTCCAATACTCTCCAAGAAAGAGAGAGTATCAATCAGACACAATGGATGTGGGAAGCCCAATGTGGAACCATGCAAATTGGAAGAAGAGATGAGCATTTTTCTCTATAGTGACTTGCTTTTTACAAGGCATTAATACACACATTTTCCTAAATCGATCCAAAACAACATACAAATAGCCATTACCTTTCCTAGACAAAGGTAAACTGCCTACAAAATCCATTGACACACTTTTCCATGGATGACTTAGAATAGGGAGTGGTGTGTAGAGCCCAAAATTTCTATTAATTTGCTTGCTAATTGAACACAACTCACATCCCTTTACTTATTTATTCACAACATTTTTCATGTGAGGCTAATAACCCAACCTCTACAAATGAAACAAAGTTTTCCCTACACCAAATTAACCTGACACAAGAGAGGTATGTGCCTCTTTGATTACATGTATTCATTCATTGGTGGGGATAAAGAGTTTTCCAAGGTGATATAACAACTTTCCCTGCAAATGGTAATTGTCCACCTGCAATCCATGAGCTAGGTTTTCATAAATCTCCTTAAAATCATCATCCTCAACATATTGTTCAACATAAATTTCAAAAGACAAAGAGGCATTTTGCAAAACTATAGATGCAGAAATAGGAGGGCGAGAAAGCATATATACCACTTTGTTGCTGGTGCCCTTCATCATTGGGTAACTATATGGACCTTAAGTCACCTCTGAGCTTAGTCAAATCAACTCTTCTCACAATTTATTACATGTTTTGATTATATTTTGTTTAATAAGATGATTTAAAATGAGATATTATGCTTAGTGGACTAATATGCATTGAATGTAGGTTTGAAAGAGAAAATCGAGGAATATTGGCAGGATTAAGGTTTGAATCTCAAATGGGGCAAGGGAGAGAGATTGTAGGAGGTAAATCCTCCTCATTTACTCCTCCCTCATTTAAATACTCCTCCATTAATCACACCAGCTCGGAGTACAAGCAGCCAAGTCATGAAGATCAAAAGGCAATCGAGCAAGTGATAGTCAAAGAGTTAGTTCATCTTGACTTTGGGAGCCGAGCCTTCCTAGATTTGAGGAAGTCATTGGGGACTTTAGTTGTATAAATGAAGAGGCCTAGAGCCTGTGGTGAAGTAAAATTATTAGCGTGGACACAAACAAATTCCTCTAGCCCGATAATGGGTCTAGCCACAACAGATACATTCTATGGAAGATTTCCTTAGGTTAGAACCAATTAAGAGGGCCTACCTATTAGTGCGTTTATCTCGTTTGATGAAGTCTTTGCTTGCTCTCTCCAACTATCTCTCGCTTCCTTTTTCAAACACCTGAAACAAGTAAACAACAAGAAACAAAAACCGTGATAATAGACAAATTGTAATTCAACCTACTTAACAAGTCAAGAAACATTAAGCCATGAATATGTAAGATGATGAAAAATCATGTAGTAAATCAAACGATAGTTTCATATATATTGAATCAAGAAGATATTACAACCTTGTCTTGACGTTGCTGTTCTCCTCTGACAAGACCAGGTTCCCACACATTTCTGCTAGCATTCCATGATGACCTCAACAACAATAGTTTTAAGGCTCTTCCCTTTAAGATTCACTCCAAACCAAATCAAAATTCTCTGTCACACAACTAGAGAGCTACAACTATGAATAGCTTGTTGTTTACTCCAAACCAAAATAGCATTAGCACACTAACATTAACACTAGCTTGTGCTTGGGAAAAGGGAGGTTTATATAGGATGAATGGATGGGAGATGGATCCTCTTCTCATGGGAGAAGGTATTATCCCTTGAGGTAGTTCCATAATTATAAGGGAAAGGAGTCCAAACTAACATCTTCAACCCCATCCGGCCAAACCATTTACCAGACATTCGTTACGAAGCTTCTAGAGTTGGAAGCTTCGACTCTTAATTTAAAAAAATTTCCATAACAGGACCGACACGACTAGAACACAACTCGGTCGCTCTAGTCGGCACTAGGTAGAGTGTTAATCCCTGCATATTGGTGTGAGGAAGACAAGGGACATTAGCGTCGGTCTTGTAAACTGGACAAAACAGAAGTTTCAGGGGAAATGGTGCAAAAGGGAATTGATCTACTCATGAAGAGGGATACGATGGGAGTTTATCCATGAAGGGAAAGCATGTGGGGTTCACTGTAGAGGTCCTCCAGGATCAAAGAATAGGGAGTACAGGCACAGTGACAAAATGTTGTGTAACAGATGACCCCCAAAAGTGTGAAGACCAAACTAGAGTGAGGGATGAAACACTTTATAAATTAGTGTGGGGAATCGTAGTCTACCAGCGGAAAACTTGCAATCAAGTACAAATACATATACATAATTGAGAAATATGTCAAATGATACATGAATCATGGCATGGACACAACCATCTAAAGAATGATCATGTAAATGGATCCAAGCATGGCCGCAACCATCCGTTAAACAAGATCATAATGAAACCATGGTATGGTCACAACCATCCAAAAATGAGAAGGATCACATATGATAACTCATGGTATGGTCGCAGCCATCCATCTAAAAGAGACATATATACCAACAGAACCATGTCACATCACTCCACAACCTAGACTTTTGTAATCTGAGCGCAGGGTCTTGCGCTCCAACATGACCCGATCAAAGTACAAATCCTAACATGTGAATAGATGTGTTGACGTTAAACATGCTATTGACGTTAAACATGCTAGAAAGTCACTTGATTACCAGTCAATGATGTAAACTGTTAACAAGCATGAGAGAAACTACCAATAATGACAATGGTCCTCAAGGTACTAGCAACAAAATCCACAGAATGTGAATAGAGGAACTGAAGTCAAACACCCGTGAAATCACTCGATCAAAAGCTAATGATGTGAACTTGTCATCGAGTGCAAAGAACTTGCCATTAGGGCATGCAAGCTCTAAGGTATTGGAAGGGAGTCTCTTGGTCAACTTCCTAGATAATGAGCTGAAGTCGATGGGAAATGAACATGTCAAAGGAGGGCCATAATGTTTCCCACATCATCGACACGAGGCAAAAGGATACAAAAATGATTTTGGATGATATAGAGAATTAGAGGTGAGTGTAACTGTAGAAGGAAAACTCTTGAACATATCGATGACACGAATGGAATTTTGGTAGCTTTTGGATCCATAGGATTAGTGGTCGTGACGACGTGGCAGAGATAAAATGGAAGGCAAAAATGAACGACCCAACCCAAGAAGATCAACGATACAAAGGAGGATATCCCAACTCGACACGAAGCATAAAGTGTCATGTTCAAGAGTGAGTTGCCGACACAACTGATTAGATTTCCAAATTTTCCCCCACCATCTCTGGAAAGTACCCCAATTATTTTTAATTGCAAGCTTGAAGGGGATAACATATTCTTGCACTATAATTTAATCCTTCAGACGAATCCAACCTAGTAAGTTTAACGAGTCCTAGGAAGGAGAAGCTCATGTTCATCATGGTGAAGAATCTGATGTTGTTTAATATTTTAATGAGTCCATGAAAGGTGTAAATAATTATATTTTTCATGTTTAGGGAGTTTGAAAAAGACTTGGAAAAGAAAACTCCACATGGTCCCTTTTCATACATTTGTGTCTCTCAAGCCCGAAAAGGTAGAGAACAATACTTGAGAGAACCACTTGACTATTTCAGTCAAGGATTACTTTTTTCGTAAATAGTGCATCCCAGCCCAAAAAAAGGGGTAAACTTATATTGGGTGCATGATGTTTCACATCCGTTAATGAGTTCTAAATGACAAGGGCTCTGCCATCTTTTTGCTTCTAAAGGGTCGGAAAAGAGCTTGAAAGTGGACCCCCCATTTTATTTTATTTTACAAGTCAAAAGCGAAAAATACTCGGCAATCTTTTCATATGAGCTTTACAAGTTGAGAAAAGAGCTGAAATGTGACTCATCATCATCATTGAACATCCATCACCTGCCGTTGTGCAAAAAGGTAAACTGTATTATCCAGTTCTTGAGGCAAAATAGGTTAAAATATTTACAAAAACCTGATATTTTCATGAAAAAATGAATAAAAAGGAGAAAAGTAAATATATTTTTACCATTTACCATTTTACCTTGCTGTGAATACTTTTTACTCTCTTTTTACCATTTACCATTTTACCTTGTTGTGAATACTTTTTACTCACTTTTTCTCAGATCGGATCTGCTGATTGTTGACTCGTGTTGCATGAGCTGTATCATGCTACCATGATCACCATGCTGATTAGTCCCTAGGTCCTGAACTTACATTTTTTGAGGCCTGTGTGCCACGGATATATGAGGCTTGCAAGTCACCGATGTTATTTTGGACACACATATTATTTTTGGGGTTCTGATGTATGAAAAATTATCACCATATATATTTTGTATTTCCTTGCTTACTATGGCACAAATGGTTTGTTTTATCTTTTCACATGTTTCGTAAATGTCTATCCAACACATAATTAGCTAATGCATCTGTCAATGATATGTAATGTAATCAAAATGTCTTTCCAGTAGATGAATAGAGAGATACATTCTCAATATTTGAGGGTTTCTGATGGAATATTTACCATTGAGTTGAAGGATGACAAGCTGTGAATCCAGGTTGACAACCAATTCTATAATGTCAAGAGAAATGGCTTCTGACAATAGTTCGATGACCGCACTATATTCAGCAATTTTTTTAGTTGTGTGACCTAGACAGATACCTTGAAGTTCAATCAACTCACCATTAGGGTCATAAATAGCCCATTCAATGGATGATAGGTTCCGGGTACTACGACAAGCACCATTAGCAAAACCGGTGTGAGGAGTCACAAACATCTGCAAAGCAAGAAAAGCATAGTAAACGAGGAAGTTGTTTGAAAACTAACACACAAAACCACACTGCAAAAAAATGAATGACACACTAATGTAAATAAGCATCCATGCAAAATGATCTAAGCATAGTACTTCTTGAGGTAAAGCCCGTTTCGGGGCTTATCTAGAGGATTTCCTTCATAATCGATAAGCTCATAGGCTCCTTTATACAAAACACATTTGACAATATAGGGCCCATGCCACATGGGTTCGAACTTGCCTTCCCCCAGCTTATCATTAGCTTGGTCATATAGTAAGACCAACTCACCCTTAGAGAATGCACGAAGGGAGACCAATTGATCGAAATGGGACTTGACCCATTTCTTTTGTGCTTCGATGACCAAGCCAGCGAGATGACGAGTCTCATCTAGTTGTTCTAAATATAAGTGGCGTTCCTCATGAGGTGATGTTTCGGGGAGGAGTTCAACAACTAACTTGAGTGAAGGAATCTCGCATTTGATCGGAAATGTTGCTTCCAGACCATAGACCAGCTGGAATGGTGTGAAACCAGTTGCATTTTTTGAGCAGTAAAAAGGGTCTTTTTCACCTCTAATTACCCTACATTAATTATCAATCCAGGTATAATTTTTTATCTCAAAGAGTGTACTCAGTCTGAGGCGGTCACTTGTCAAGAGTAATGCTAGTAGTATAGTGCTTTTACAAGAGAAAATAAATGCTGGAAACAAACTATAAATGTAATGGCAAGAAATGGAAATGATTTGTAACTAAATCATTCATTTAAGAAACTACAACACTTCATCAGTGAAGGGTGCAGTAATGAAAACTCTTCCCTTTGTAAACTGATGCAAATGAAAAGCGATCAAAGAGAAGATCTCCAATCTGGGAAACAAACAGCAATAGTCAATGTTCACTACAGTCGCAGACCGTTCTGTTCACACCAGAGAAATTACTTGAAATGATAATTCAATTAATAGAAAAGGGAACATCAACTAATCTATTTGAAAAGGTTGAAAAACAAGCTTTAACTTAAAAAAATGAATGAAGTAGCAATCATAATCTAAAGGAATTAAGCAGCAATCTTTAACTCACAAATGAATTCAACGACAAACCAAGAATGGAATAGAAAACTAAAGTAAGTCTACGAAATATTGAACAAAAATTGAATTGAAGGTAAATGCATAGCGAACTAAATCAAATGTTAACACACAACGAAGTTATAATAATGGAATCAATAATCTGAGTCTTTAGCATAATAAATATTAACCACAGCGATAAAGAAACAACAATTCCAGTTACAATGGAACGACAATCCAATCAAACATCAATTACACTTAGAGGTAAATTGTAGCTAAATAAACAATAATATCGATCTGTAAATGCATAGCACCGTTACTCTGTAAACGAACATTAATGTCAATCTGTAAATGAACAACAATGTTACACAATGATGCCAATCTGTAAGGGAAAAACAATGCAATATGATTTCAGAGTGAAAAGGATAACATTTCAATTGAAGAAGATAACCTTACTATTCAAATATGAATGAAATACAACAGAGCCAGTACACGAAATAATAAGGAACATCAGATTACTGAACGAAGCAAGTAAAAGAAATCAAACCACACACGACTTGAAATTGGAAAATAATGGTACAGGAAGCATGTTATCCACTAGGTTCGGGCCCTTAGCCTCCAGGGACGCACTGCTACATTTACTCCAGAATCAAAGATGGAACAGCAACAAAGTTTATATATTAAGCATAGAAATAGAGTTACAGTAATCACTCTTTAAACAGAGTTGATGATCAAAGTTGTTTTATAACAGTAGATTCTATAAAACAACAATAATAGTTTGCCCCTTGAGCTAGCAACGCTGTCCCTTTTTATAGCGGTTAGGCGGAAATATCAAAGATAGAGATATTCTTAAGGTAGTGATCCCTCAGGATCAAAGGATCTTGAGGGATTCACTAAATCGTTTTCTTTCAGTTATCTCCTTGTCCTTTTGCGTTGATTTGGTATTTCCTCTTCCTTTTCCTGGCTTATGCACTCTGATCTGGATTGCCTCATCTGTATGCGCTCCCCTGTCAAAGGGACAGTAGTTGGTTTTGCTTTGTCTTTTCCTTTGAAATGGTGATCTCCCATTTTCTTCATTTTCTTCATAGTAAAAGGTAATAATTAGTTATTCCACGTTACTCACAAATCTCTTAAGCTTTATCATAATCCTTCATCATATGCCCATTTCATAATGTAAAGAAGTTATGAATTAAACGAAAAGATAACGAAATAAGTGGAAATCACATACCTTTTCTAATGCTCAACACACACCCCTACTTGCCATTTTTCATGCCCTCATGAAAACATTGTGATTGACATGAAAGGCAGTTAGGGAATAGGCTGGAGAAGGGTTCTCAGTTGGTGGTCTACAACCATGATTCCTGGCTAAGAATTCAAAAATATGCCTTGTCTGACCTTCAGGCAATCATATAAGGCTCTATACCCTAGTGTAGGATACCAAATGACTCGACTTCAGAACCTACAACCTAACCTATACGGGCCTTCTCTCAAAATAAGGTCACCGTAGATACCCAAGTGGTCAGCAGCTAGCTTAAAATTCTCATAATTGAATGGTTCTCTGTTTTGGATATTCTGATTAGAAGTCTGGTATTGGAATTTGGTTGTTGCTATGGCAAGGTATTTCATGGTAAAGAAGTATTCTACCCCTTGCTGGATGACTGTTGTGTGAATAGGTCCCAATGTTTGGATCACACCCTGAGTTCTCATTAAGCTCCTATTTTTATTCCATAATTGCAATGGGTCTCTAGGTTCACCACTCACCCATAGATCTAATCCATTCTCCTGTCTTTGAAAGACACTGTAGGGTGTTAAGCCACTTTATCTGATTAACACCAAAAGAAATAAATTCCTGAAGTTCGACATCACCCACAAAAGGGCTAGGGTTCTGTTCTATTTCTCCATCTAACAAAAGATTGTGCAAATCAAATTCACATAACAATCACTGAACTTTCACCCCGTAATGCTTACAACAGTTTATGAAGTCATCAATGGTTTTTATATCTATAGGCACTCCTGCCTTGACAGATTTAATTTTCAATTGTAAATATCTTTCCATCAAAAACAAAGCATAGTTTTTGGCAGGTGCCCTACACGCTAGAACATCAGTATACATAGAACATAAGGTATCCATTTGATTTATAATTGTGTCTAGTCTATGGGTTACCTTTTTTACTCTTTCCTTTGACTTTCGCCATCCATCAAAGGCCTGGCTTTCCGATGCATTGATTTCCTTTAGCTGTTGTTGTAACTTCTGATATTTTTCTTGAGGAACAGTTTCCTCTGTGAGTTTCTCTATTGTTTGTTGGGCTTGTGCCAAATATTTTCGCAGAGTTACTATCCTTGGGTCATTATCCATCATGATAATTTTGGGTTGGAGATCTACTTGGATCTCCTTATTGCGACATCTAGTCTTTATGGTCTGAATTCCCTTCTCACTAGAGGACAGTGCCTCTGTCTGGACTTCCTTGTCACAGGCCACTGCATTGTTCGTTTGTGCTTCTGCATTTGCAATAGCCAAATGTTGTTCCTTTTGATTCTGAATAACAGGTTGGACTTAAGTCGTCTTGGTATTTTTCTTATGGGGTTTTGCCTGGGTGGTTGCACGCTTTGCCCTAGAGGTTCCTTTTGAGTTCTTCCCCATTTTTAAGACTCTTATTTGCTGTTGAAGTTTCTTAATTATGTTAAGCAACCTCTGATGTTCCTTTCGCAATCTATTTCTTCCGTTTTCTTAGAAGGAACAGTTGTTTGTTTTCTCAGCCTGGGCTTTGTACCTCAAGCATTGGACCTTCGTCTTGGCCAATTTCCATGTTTCCTTCTTGGAACACTTCTTTAGTGCTCTGCTGATCAGGTTTTTCAGGGTTGGAAACCCTGGTTTGTTCTGCTGTCTCCCAGGAAACTTCTTCTTCTACCTCTTTGTTATAGACATTTTTGTGCCTTACAGCATGAAGCATGAAATGTCCATAATCTAAGGGATCCAAAGTCCCTAAACATGTTTTTCCTACCCCTAGAGGAACAAGGTCAGCAAGCCACACCACTGAATAAAAGTTCTCCACCTGAAAACACTCAAAAACAAGGCAATTCTGGATCATGTCAACTGCTCCATTGAGCATCTGCGCTGAATGTCAACTGCTCCACTGTCTACCTGCGCTGAATGTCAACTGCAAAGAAGGCTACCTGCGCTGGGCGAATTGGGACATGTGGCACAGTCATTCCTCAAGGTGTCAATGCCCAAGAAGCTTCCAAAATGACACTTGGATCAAGGAATTCGACTGGTGATGAGTAAGAGGGTCTAGATCTCCAAGTGGAAGCAAGAACCTCCAAGTGGACTCAAGAACTGAAGAATAACTGAAGTGAGAGAGGACACTAGTCAGCTTCATGCCAAGCTCAAGCTGACTCATCCTTTCTCCAAAAATCCTATATATAGATCTCTCTCATGAGGTCTAGGGAGGCTGGAATCTTGTGAATGTAAGGAAGTGTTGTTGGTTTGAGTTTAGAACTATTGGGTGATTTGCTTTGAAGGAGGTGAAGAGGAGATTTCTTTCTGCTGGGAGGTGATGCTGGATTGGGCCTTTTATGGTTGTATCACTTCCTGAACTTTACTTCTTCCATTAATAAAGCATTTGAGGTTCTTCTATATACATGTGTCTCAATGATGTATTGTTATGCTTGTGTATTTGATTTATTCTAATCCTTGAATCAATTATGAATGTATGCTTCTTGTAGTTTCCCTCTCTTGCCATTTTGCAGGATCTTGGTGTAGTTGGGCCAGTGAAAGAGCAAGGAGCTGGGAGCAAGCAGCAAGGAGAGAAGATTGGATCAACCATTAGCGAAAGACATCGGTTAGTGGACCTCTTTCTCCCCTATTTTACTTTCATAAAGAAGAAATCTTAGATAGCTTTGCTTCGATTGTTGCTGAGGTACTATCACCCTTAGAGTGGGATAGGGTCATTCCGTATTGGATACTTTTCCCAACAACAAATTGGCGACTCCACTGGGGATCGTATCTTGTTGGTTGTTTGTGTTTTTGCTATTCATTTCCTAAACACAGGGAGTACCGAATCGAACTGCATTTGGATCTTTCAAATGCAAAGTAGAGGGCAGCTACTCTAGCTCAGTTTCTGGGCATGTTTATGATTTGAAGAGCTGATCCACAAGGACTCTGAACAGCTCTTAGTGATAGCTTTTCATCCTCCTTCTCATCCTTTAGTGTGTACTTGATTGATAGCTTCTGATTTGGCCAAAAACTGTGAATTTTTGAGCAATCTGTAACCCGGAAACCGAGAAAAACGAAAGTTTATCTCTTCATTGCAGGCACTGTGAAGGCAGTCTGCATTTCATCACAGGTCCCGAAGGGGCTACCTGCGCTGAATGTCAAACTGACAGTGTACTACCTGCACTGAACCAGTTTTGCCTTGTGCAACTGGGGTTCCTTGCTGTTTATTGCCCTGTTTTCATCCTTGTTTTTGCAGCCTGTTATCAGTCAATGTGCCTATCTGAAACCAACTTTCCTTGTCACTATTCCGCCTCGGTTGTATAAAGAAACTGTATTTGTTCTTTGTGTATTTCTTATATCATTTGCAGTTTCCCATAACGAAAGTGAACTAGTCTTGCTGTGACCTCTTAGATCTAGACCTGTGGTAAGTGTCGTTTTGATCTTGAGAGTTAGTTTGTTTGCTGTTCATAGCTGATTGAGCTTTTGCTTTCGTCATATGGTTTGAATTAATGTATTTCTAGTGTCGAAACAAGTAAATCTTAAGGTGTCTTTTGATTTTGGACAAAGCTTGTTTGCTTTCACTTGAAATTGAATTCAAAATTATACAACAGCTTTCTTTTTGTAGTACATCAACATTAAGAAAGAGAAAAGAAATACTTGCATTGTGCATATGCATTTTGACAGCTTGCATGTTGATTTAGGAAAAAGTGCATTAGTGTGTGCTCTATGATCTGTGTGAAAAGATGATGTCTTTCTTTTCCCTCAGTAGTTAAGATTTTCAAATTTGAAAGATTGAAAAGCTTGCTTATCATCTTAGACTGCATTTAGGAAGTTGTATTATACATCTCGTGGTGATCCATAAAGGCAAACTACTAAACAAGATCAACATTAAAATGAATTGAATTTACATAACAACGCTTTGAAACATAACGCAAACACATAGAGGTCTAAGCTAGAGACGTGTTCCGGCGTCGTTAAACGTGATATCTTAGCGTTGAGTGGTTGGGTGATTCCTCCACGGTGAAGCGATAAGTATCAATACGGACTTGTGCTCCCACGTACCGTCGCGTATATATTGGGAGACCCCTATAGGAACAAAGCCTTTATCCAGAGGAAGCCGTTTCAGCCGCCCTACTGATCGCAATGCAGTGAACACAGCGTTCACGAAGATCGACCACTCGTACCGTAAAACGTATTCTGTGGTTTTGCGAAAAGTTTGGCACACCCTCTGCCTAGATCTCCAGAGTAGTTTCTTTTGGCCTTTTTCAAACTCTATAACTGAAAAAGTCCATCCGAGCATTTGTCACTTTGGGCTCGTTAAAACATCGAAGGAGACAAGTCATCTTTAGCTTTTTCTCGACTCTTAAAAAGTGAAAAAGCAAGTTGTGTCTAAAGCGTCATTATAAAATTTATTTTAAACGGAACATAATCACCTCCTATTCCTGCGTTGATCTGTAGGTTGAGAACATGGAATGCCCCAACCAAGGAATTCCACATGATGGAAATCCTAGTCCTTTCTCCTCTTGGGGAGAAGTTGGTGCGCCCCACATGGCCACATTGTCGCTTCCAGGACTGACAATTGGCCTGCCAATTTGGCTATTCTCAACCAATGTAGTTCAGAACACCATGGTTCCTGAACAGTCGAGTCAACAGTTAGATCAGTCTAGAGCTGCCCACCAGCCTTCTACTTCCTATAACTCTTCCTCCAATCCCTCTTCTTCGCAAGGTAGAGCCGGCAAAAGCCAAGCTCCCATGGAGAAGAAGGAGAAAAAGAAGAGAGAGAAGAAGAAGAAGGAGCCTAAGGCGACTGGGGGCAAGCAAAAGACATCTGACAAAAATCCACACACAGCAAGGACCGGGCCTAAATCGCCATGTGTCATATGTAGAGGAGACCACTTCCATAAAGATTGTCCCTGTATTCCCCGGATACTAAGGGACTGGTCCCCTCGTTTGCACAATTCGGGAGCATCAACCTCTGATAGCCATGTTGAATGCTTACCGTCAACCAGCGAAAGTGAAGGTTCAAGACAAAGAGGGGGAGCAAGATCCCCCTGCAGACTGTGTGAAGGCGATCACGCCATCCACCGTTGTCCCTTCTTAGACGAAGCGAAGAGAGTTTTGGAAGATCGTCCGGTTTCACCGTTAAGACTTCCTCCTGGATACAAAAAACTCGTGCCAAATCCTTCGCTGGTTGAGAATACAGCTGGCCCGCTCAAGTGGTCAGCTGAAGCGTCAGTCATTGAAAATGAACCTACTGAATCCAGACCGGACGAAAGTCCAAAGGTCGAAACGGCAGTTGACCCGGTTCCGACTTCAGAGGTTTCATCTTCAAATGACACCGTCACTGAAGATTCATCTTCAAATGACACCCTCACTGGAGAGAATAAGGATGACACCATCCAGATTCTTTTCATCAACACAGACTCTGATGAGCATCAGGGCAATGTGCCCATTCCTTTATCGCAGGAAGGAACATCGTCAGGGTCGTATCCGGCCGTGTATTCGGTCCCACCACCAAGAAACCTGGTTGTGTCCTTTGATTGGAACCAACTAGGCAGACCCCGGTTACCAGCCAGTATACCATTCAGAATTATAGTCCAAATATACAGAATGGTAATGGCTGGAACTATCATTGATGAAGGGGCATCTGTGAGTATCCTTTCCTCTGTTGCTTGGAAAGCACTGGGTTCCCCGGCGCTTTTGCCTGAGATAAGAAATCTCTCGGGTTTCGATAAAGGAACCAATCGACCATTAGGGATTCTCCCCAATGTGCCTGTTACATTGAAAGGGAAGACCGTTCAAATGAACGTGATGGTCGTTCAAGGACCCTTGGATTATAACCTACTCCTTGGACGAGACTATATATATTGCATGAGAGCTGTAGTCTCCTCACTCTTTAGAGTAATGTGTTTTCCACACGAAGGAAGAATGGTCAAGCTCGTGGACCAACTTTCATTTCCGGGATCACGCATCGCAAATAGTCAAATACCAACCCTGAATGGTCTATTCAATCAAGAAATGTCTCCACCCCCAGTCCTCCTTCCTGATGAGTGCGAGTGACTCGGAAAGATGGGACTGGAACCCAGGGGGCATGCATCCTGGTCTGCTTCAGGCAGAGGAAACCTTGGGTATAAAGTAGAATTTCCGCGAGAGAGTATGACTAGTCCGTACCCCGTCCGTGGATGGAAGAGAGGTTGTTCTAGAATAGGATTCTTTTGTCAAGGTTACGCGTTTGACAACAGTCATTCACCCTTGTCTATTTCGGTAGACAGTGCCGAGGAAATGTTTTGTTTGAAAGGTTAACGAAACAATCTTTGGGTAACCAGAAAGAGGCAAGCCTCCCTCAATAACACCAATGTTTTGTCTTTGAGTAGTGTTCTTCTCTTGTCGCAAGTAGCTGCTCTCTTGTCGCAAGTAGCTGTTCTCTTGCGATCTTGCGAAAGATCTGTTAAAAGTTGGGCTGACGAGAAGACAAGTATTGCATAAGACCCGTTAAAAATAACGAGAAGACAAGTATCGTTAACATTAGACTGGCAAGACGACAAGTAGCTGTGAACACCCAAAGAAAAGTAGAGGTGGGGGAGAGGAGGGGCAGCCTTGAAATTGTATTTTATACCTGGGGGCATGCAAACCTTTTGGAGTGCAAGCAAAGAGCGGTTATTTATCTGTTTTTTGGATTAGTCGTTTCCGAACTTGCATAAAGAAAGGATATGGAGTAAAGCTTAGTGAAGATGAAACTCCTTAAAAAATAGAGATCTCACAGGAGACATTTCTTATCTTATGACTGGTATATCGAGCAGTTTTAGCATAAAGTTCATGCTCGTTAAAAAATAAACGCAAGATCCGAGCAGTTTTAACGTGGTCTTCATGCTCGTTAAAAAATAAATAAAAGCAGTGAGCAATGTTTCCCCCAGAGTTTAAGCTCATTTTTAAATAAAAAATGAACCTATTCCGGTAAATAACCTCTGTGATCGTAAATTTATCAGCCATAAAAAGCCTTGGTCGTGTTTGCACCTGCCAGCTCCACCGTCATTTGGCCGATCGTTCACCTCCATATGATTGTTTACCCATTTTGAGGAACAGCTGCGAAGAGTGATTTCACCTAGCCATCCTTGTGACACTGCCGTGATTGGAAAATTCCAAACTGTACCTGGAATCAGTTGCTATCCCTGTTTATCACTCGTTCCTCAAAAGACGAGTCTTCTTTAAGCTCTTTTCATCTGACTCGTAAAATATGAAAAGTTTGCCGAGTTTTGGCCTTCCAGCTCGTTAAAGTGACCGGAAGAGCTATCCCTCCTCTAGATTTTAATCTTTTTGGACCTGAGGGATTATTGCACAAAAAGGTCGAGCGCTTGTTTTATTCGGCTCGTTAAAGTTATCGAAAATTCATCCCTTCTGTATTGTTTTATACTTTTTCGGACTTAAGGGATTAGATGACGAAAAAGGAATTTTGGAGTTAACTTTCTGTACCTTTTCAGACTCTCTAAAAATGAAAAGGACCGAGTTTTCCTTGTCGTTAGACTCGTTAAAATGATTAAATAGCAACAAACTTGTCTTTAGACGAGAACGAGTTTCCCTATCGCTAGGCTCGTTAAAACATAGCGATGGGCTTGCCCGAAGGGCAGGTTATAGAACAAGCATATGTTATCCTCCTCAAGCTTGACAAAAATAAAGAGGTACTGGTCAGAAATGACTGGGGAAAAATTGGGAGAACCTCAAAGCTTTAATGGTAGCAAGTCGCTCTTGAACATGACACTTTTCCTCCGTACCACATCGGGTTGGGTTGTTCATTCACCAGTCTCATCACCATGGTCTCGCCAAACCATCCACATTTGGGGTAATGCTACCGATCCATCACATCAGTGTCGTTATATGTTCAAGAGATGTTGTTCAGAAAGAGTCAACTGTGTCCCATCCACTGCCATACATTATCCTTCATCCATCCATGATCGCCACCCTGAATCATATGTCACAGTTTGTTTTCACCTCCATTAAAATCATTAGCTCCGTTTCGTGTCACTGATGTGGGATTCATTAAGGCCCTCCTTTGACGGATCGCTCCTTGTCGACATCAGCTCATTATCCAAGGAGTTGATCTAGGAACAACCCCTTCAGTACTTTGAAGCTTGCATGCCTCAATGGCAAGTTTCTCACTTCCGGCGATAGGTATACATCAATGACCTTCGACCAGAAGATTTTGCGTGGTGTTCGACGCCAAGTCCTTTATTCACACCACGTGAATTGTACTGCAGTACCTTGAGGGTCATTATCATTATCGGTGATTCCTCTCGCGCTTGTTAACGGTTTACATCATTGACCGGTAATCAAGCGATGTCTTTCCATGTTCGAATTCAACGCAATTCTCACATGGATCGACTTGTACTTAGAGTGAAGATCGAACGAGTTTGAAGACCCCGGATCTAGTTTCATCCATCCGGGCTGCGATATATATTCAGGAAATATAAAGACATTTGATATGTACATCATTGCAGCAGATGATCATCCTACTCAAAGGATGATAATTTCAGCAAAGAATTATCAGTCTACTATCAGACGATCGTCTGTTCTATGTACCAAAATGAATTTATAAAGCTGAGCATGAGAATGCCCGCCTCAGCTAGATCATGAAAGCAGAATGAAAAATAATGTATTGTATTGTATTTTATTACAGGTCACCTCTCAGCGATTGAATGAACTTCGGATCCTCCAGATAAAGCATTTCACCCGATAAACGACCTCATACTTTAGGGGGCAACTGTTATAGACATTTTTGTGCCTTACAGCATGAAGCATGAAATGTCCATAATCTAAGGGATCCAAAGTCCCTAAACATGTTGTTCCTACCCCTAGAGGAACAAGGTCAGCAAGACACAGCACTGAATAAAAGTTCTCCACCTGAAAACACTCAAAAACAAGGCAATTCTGGATCATGTCAACTGCTCCACTGAGCATCTGCGTTGAATGTCAACTGCTCCACTGTCTACCTGCGCTGAATGTCAACTGCAAAGAAGGCTACCTGCGCTGGGCGAATTGGTACATGTGGCACAGTCATTCCTCAAGGTGTCAATGCCCAGGAAGCTTCCAAAATGACACTTGGATCAAGGAATTCGACTGGTGATGAGTAAGAGGGTCTAGATCTCCAAGTGGAAGCAAGAACCTCCAAGTGGACTCAAGAACTGAAGAATAACTGAAGTGAGAGAGGACACTAGTCAGCTTCATGCCAAGCTCAAGCTGACTCATCCTTTCTCCAAAAATCCTATATATAGATCTCTCTCATGAGGTCTAGGGAGGCTGGAATCTTGTGAATGTAAGGAAGTGCTGTTGGTTTGAGTTTAGAACTATTGGGTGGTTTTCTTTGAAGGAGGTGAAGAGGAGATTTCTTTCTGCTGGGAGCTGATGCTGGATTGGGCCTTTTATGGTTGTATCACTTCCTGAACTTTACTTCTTCCATTAATAAAGCATTTGAGGTTCTTCTATATACATGTGTCTCAATGATGTATTGTTATGCTTGTGTATTTGATTTATTCTAATCCTTGAATCAATTATGAATGTATGCTTCTTGTAGTTTCCCTCTCTTGCCATTTTGCAGGATCTTGGTGTAGTTGGGCCAGTGAAAGAGCAAGGAGCTGGGAGCAAGCAACAAGGAGAGAAGATTGGATCAACCATTAGCGAAAGACATTGGTTAGTGGACCTCTTTCTCCCCTATTTTACTTTCATAAAGAAGAAATATTAGATAGCTTTGCTTCGATTGTTGCTGAGGTACTATCACCCTTAGAGTGGGATAGGGTCATTCCGTATTGGATACTTTTCCCAACAACACTCTTCTTCATCATGTAATTATTTGGGTGTATTCTGACTAGGAATAGATTGTTCCTCTTCCTCATCCTCGTCACTCTTTTCCCCAGATGAACTATTATCATGAGTAGAATGATCCTATTCTTCTTCCTCTTCATCACACATTTCCTCTGATGTAATTTTATCATGAGAAGAGTGCTCCTGTAGTTCTTCTTCAGTATGGGGGTTGAGTGGGCTGTGAGGTTGGACATATTCGCCCATATTGGGCAAAATTTGGGCCAATTCATTTTCTTGCAGAGGGTTTTGCAATGTATTTTCGCTACGCTGCCCTATTTCCTCCCCTTCTTCTTGACCAGATTGTTCAGTTTCCTCTTCCAGTTCTTCTTCATTCTCCCCTCCTAGTTCTGGGGGTTGTTCATCTTCTGAATCATGTATTTCCACAGGCTGGCTAATGTTTCCCTAGGAATTTCCCAACATTCCTCTACTCCACACCAATCTAACAAATTATCTTCGTTTCAGTGGTCTGCTCGATGTGCTGGTGATATGTTTTCGTTTTGGGGCTGGCAAAGCCAGTCCCCCGTCTATCGAGAAAATCAATTCTTCCCAACTACTCTACTGTTGGGCAAGACTGTAATTGACTATTAGTCAAATTAAACCATGGTGGCTTACTACTGACTCTACATGGTGAGATTTTCTCATGCTTCGGGCAACATCATGTAATAAAAAATTTAAGAACGCAATCAAATTCACAACACATTTTTGCTTTAACACGGTTAAAAGTTTAAGATTGCGTGGTATTACCACGTCTTTCCTGCCATCACAAGTGATGTAGCTTTGGATAATTCTTGCCAATTTTGTCCAAGACTCTCCCAGGGATGTTGGCAAGATTCCTTTCCCTTTGACAGTAAGGTTTTGCCCTTCATCCAAATGGTTATGGCGTCTTGCAGTCTCACCTTTTTCAGATTCCACACAGGTCCAGCCACTAGCAGTCCCGAAACTTCAGCAATTATGTCATCTGTGACTGCTATCTATCTCGCTCTCACCATGGAATGATTTTCTTGCAAATTCTGTAGAAACTCTATTGCCACTATCTCGTTTGATTGTTGTAGATGGTTAAGGTAAGCTATCCATCCTGCCCTTGCTAGGATTTCTCGTGCAACATCAGAGACCATTAAGACCTGTGGCTCACTGCGAATTGATCTTCCTCCCATCTTATTCATGCTTAGCACACTATAAAAACACAGAGACGACGATGGAACAACAGGCTATTCAAATTTTTAGCTCACTGTTAAGAAAACACAGAGAAGATGATGGAACAACAAGCTGTTCAAATTTCTAACTTACTGCTAATTTTTGTAGAGAAAAACATAGAAATGGCATTGGAATAGCAAGCCATGCATATTGGGAAACAAAATACCGTTAGGCTTGCTATTCCCAAGTCATAATACATCTGAATAATGAACTGACATGTATGCCAGCGAATTATGGAGATCACCCGTGCCCCCCTGTAATGTGATATGCCATCCTCGGCCATCAAATAAAGGAGCAACATGCTGAATTGCCATCATATAGTGAAATAAAGGAACAATGTATACATATATGACATGTTTACAAAAATGAGCAAATTACCGAAATCGAGGCGTATGATATAATCACTAATAAATATGGAAATGTCGTGATATGATGCAAGAAGCGGAGGATAGGACAACTGACGTGAATAAAAGTTCTGATGTGGTCATTATCCATTTTAACTGTCATGATTGATTTGTAAATGATTTTCATGTATCAAAGGTTCGAAAGGGTTATATACATAATCTCATTTGAAATCACTATAAAGATATAAAAAGAAGGGTTTTATATTGACTATTGGTGTATAAAAAATATGACTTCAATACCATCAACAGAGCTCTGTTGCCCACAGGTGTCCATAACCTTGACAAAGTTGTTTATTTCACCCTCGGAACCATAATCCTTTGTGTATGCCTAGGAAATTTTTGTGCAATGTTAGAGTGGAGGCCATTGTGCTAGCTTGGTAACCAGATGAATTACAATACCATTCACCAGGAAGGAGTGAAAGGTGGACAGGCCGGCTCGTGATGAGACCTCCTGTTCCAAGGAATTTTTTTGATGTGCCTCTTTGACCATATCATTGGTGTGGTGGCCATAGTGGGAATGCCACTTCACTTTCTTCCTTATGATCATGGTAGGCTGGCTCTTGATGAGACCCCCTATCCTTCATATGACAAATCATGTTAGTAATCATATAGATAAACATTTTTTCTTTTTCTTCTTCTCTTTTATATAGCACTTTTCCTATTTATATATAGAGGGTGGCTCAACACTCCTTAAGAGTAGGGATGGTGGAAGAAGTTTGAACATCTCAATAGAAAAAACATCCCCTTATTCTTATTCAATAATAATGATCAAAGAGAATTATGGGGATTTAGGAAGAACCATCATGATAAAAAATTAATCAATCATATTGGTATTAGTGGAAATAATGACAACAAGGTGATATAAATAATTGTGTCCTTTCCTCTTTTCTCTTATCAATTCAAACCAATTTCTTCTAAAGATGACGATTTTTCTTTGATTTGCTGATTTCAGTATCCTCTAGTTTTTGTATTCTTGCATAAATGTGTAGTTGTGCCTTAAATGACCATTACCCACAAAAATTCTCTAAATGGTAAAACACACATACAAAAAAAAGAAGAAAAATGCACTCAAAAAGTGTTATTCTCAAGATGGAACAACTGCTATTTCTTTAGAGGGATGGAAAAAGAATATTTGCACACGAAAAATGCAAGAAAAAAGGAAAAAAAACATGCTCAAAGCTGTTGTTCCTTAATCGAAACAGTAAATAAAGCAAGTGCAAACAAAAGATGCAAAAATGTTGTTCCTTTCCTTCGGAAAGGAACAACAGAAAAATGAAAGTGCTATTCCTTTGAAAAGGAACAATAGAAAAATGAAGGTGTTGTTCCTTCAGAAAGGAACAACAGAAAAATGAAAGTGTTGTTCCTTCAGGAAGGAACAAGAAAAAAACACAAGTGTTATTCCTTCGGAAAGAAACAACAAAAAAATGCAAGTGTTGTTACTTCAGAAAGGAACAAAAGAAAAAAAAAGTGTTGTTGCTTTCCGAAGGAATAGAATAAAAATGAAAGTATTGTTCCTTCGGAAAGGAATAACAGAAAAATGAAAGTGCGAATGTGTTGTTCCTTCAGAAAGGAACAACAAAAAGGCAGAAATGTTGTTCCTTTGGAAAGGAACAGAAAAATGCAGAAGTGCTATTCCTTTGGAAAGGAACAGCAAACGAAGAAAATGCTGTTCCTTCAGAAAGGAATAGCAAAATGAAAAAGTGTTATTTCTTCGAAAAGGAACAGCAAAAAGGCGGAAATGTTGTTCCTTTGGAAAGGAACAACAAAATGCAAAGGTGTTGTTTCTTCGAAAAGGAACAACAAAGCGGTGAAAATGTTGTTCCTTCTGAAAGGAACAACAAAATGCAACAGTGTTGTTCCTTCGAAAAGGAATGGCAAAGCGATGAAAATGCTATTCCTTCCGAAAGGAACAACAAAATGCAAAAATTGCAGAAATGCAGAAATCTGTACAAAAATTAATTTACACAAACAGAACAGAAAAAGTTATGTACAAAATTTTAAAAGCAATCAAATTTCTAAGTGAACCAAAGGCGAGGAAGAGTTTTCTTCCTCAGCTAGAATTTGCATGTTAGAGTCTTTCCAAATTTGCTAGTAGAAGGATTCTCGAGTAAGCGGTTTGCGGTACAGTCAAACTCGGTGGCCATTTTCTTTAAAGGAGTTCCAGATCCTTCAATGGTAGTTAAAGTAATGGTGCCATTATCATGCACTTTATGGATTTCATACGGTCCCAGCCAGTGAGTTTGAAGTTTCCTCGGAAAATCCCGAAACCTAGAATCATATAAGAGTGGCCAATCTCCTTCGTGGAAGACTTTCTTTTTGATGAGGGCGTCGTGGCATTTTTCTCTCTGTTGTTGGATTAATGCAGTATGTTGAAGAGCGGAGAGCCTAATTTCATCTAGCTCATTGATTTGCTGTAGTCTATTAATCTAGGCCTCATTTAAATCTAGACTACTTCTTGTGTCGTTCTCAACATTTGTATTTCGAATTCTATTAGAAAGATGGGTTCCTTTCCACATACTAGCTTATATGGCGAATAACCGGTGGTGTTTCTCCACATTGTTTGGTATGTCCACAAGGCTTTTGGAAACCTTGTAGCCCAATCGCATTTGTGTGATGTAATTGTTTTTGTTAATATTGCGTCTATTACTTTATTCGTACTCTCTACTTGGCCATATGACTGTGGGTGGTATGGAGTGGTAATCTTGTGCTGAATATGATAGTTTTTTAATGTTACAACAATTTTATTACTAACAAACTGTGGTCCTCTGCCCGTGATTATGTCTCATGGGAGGCCATATTGCACAAATATCTAGAAGAGGAAATGAATGACAGAATCCTCTGTAGCTCTTGGAAGTGCCTCTGCTTCAACCCATTTGGTCACATATTCTGTTGCTACCAAAATATATGTTTTCTAGTTTGATGATGGGTTGATCGGACTAACAAAATCGAGCTCCCAATGCTCAAATGGTTCAATGACTAGTTGTGGGTTCAAAGGCATTTCATTAGACTGTCCAGGGCATCCTGCTCTTTGGCAACTGTCACAAGATTGAACAAATTTCTTTGCGTCTTTGAAAATTGTGGGCCAATAATGCTCTGTTTGCAGAACTTTGTGACCAGTTCTTCGATCTGCGAAATTTCCGCCACATGGTCAATCGTGATGGGTTTTTAGAATGTCAAATATTTCATCTTCACGGACGCACCTTCTGATGTGCATATCTACCTCTGTATGGAATAGGTAGCCCCCAATCCAAGAAAATCGGGTACTACGCTGCACAATTTGTTTTCATTCATTGGGGTTCAGAAGCTTTGGTAATTTGCCTACGGCTAAATAATTTGCAACATCAGCATACCAAGGTGTTTTGACAGTGACGCCGAATAAATGTTCATCTAGAAATTGATCTTTGACCGCTGCTGCGTCCACTGGCTTCGGCATTCGTGAGAGAAAATCAGATACAGGATTCTCTTTCCCAGGTCGATCTTTTATTGTGATGTCAAATTCCTGCAATAAAATCAACCATATTGTTACTCTACCATTTGTAATTGGTTTATTTGCTAAATATTTTATGGCAGAGTGATCTGTATATAAAACAACAGGATATCCAGTGATATAATACCTAAATTTATTCACAACATGTATTACAGCTAAAAATTCCTTTTCAGTAACAATATAGTTTAGCTCAACAGGAGACAAATTCTTGCTAATGTAATAGATTGCATATGGTTTTTTGTCTTGTTCTTGCCCAAGGACTACTCCAATAGTTGTGTCTGAAGCATCTAATGAAATTTGAAATGGCAGGTCCCAACTTGGACCTCTGAGCATTGGAGCTGTTGACACAAGCTTTTTCAGATCCTCAAAAGCACGGTCACATTTATTTGTCCAAACAAAGTCAACATTCCCTATTAGTGCGTATAGAGGTGCATCTATTTGAGAAAAATTCTCTATAAATCTCCTATAATAACCAGAAAATCTAAGAAAACTGCGTACCTTTGTCTATGTGGTAGGAGTAGGTGTTACACAAAAATATCGTCACCATGATTATTTTCAGTTAGTATGGGTCTATCATCACTTGTACTGTCCTCCTAAGCAAGTCTCAGACCTCAGCTCTTCAAGTCAAGCTTTGAAATGAGAGAAGGACATTGAAAATCAACAAAGCTCTGGTTCCGCACTTTCTCTCACTATTGCATGCGGTCCTGCACCCCCTGTTACCAAAAACTGCGGACCTACCCGCTCTGTCCCTAAAGGAGTGGGTGCGGACCCCTGTGAAAGTAAAAAAGGCGCAAGTTTATTCTAAAAAACTCACTTTGGGTTAATTCTAGATGATTCTAGAAGGAATTTTGACGTGGATTGGTCGCTCTTAGGTGGTTCATGCATCCCAAAAGAGAAGGAGCTAATCCCTTGATGAGAGGAGCTATCCCTTTGAAGGAGGGCTTTATCCCTTTGAAGGAGGACCTAGTAACTTCCCTCCATTGCACTATAAATTAAGGCATTGGGCTGGTTGCTAAGGAGGTTAGAAGTGAACATTTTTTAGGGTAAATGCTGGTGGAATTAAGACTTCCTAGTTAAGCTTGAGAGGAGAGATCACATACATTTTTGGCTTCATTAGGAAGAGAGTGAAACTTGTCAAAGTAGAGGAGACTTCTTGTTGGACCCTGGGAGAAGCTTGTACAACATCAAGGCACAGGTTGTAAAGTTCTTCTTTGATTTGAATTAATACAATCAGATTCATTTTTCTCAACAAATTGTCTTATGTCATTTTGTTATAGACATTTTTGTGCCTTACAGCTATAATCATGAAATGTCCATAATCTAAGGGATCCAAAGTCCCTAAACATGTTGTTCCTACCCCTAGAGGAACAAGGCCAACAAACCACAGCAATTCACAGAAGTTCTCCACCAGAAACTGCTCAAAAACAAGTCAATTCAGGATCAATTCAGAGGCTCCACTAGCTGTCTGCGCTGAAATGCAGAGATTACACTGGCTAGGTGCACTGCAATGCAGGTAGAAGCACTACCAGGGTGCGCTGAGCGGGAAGTGACAAATGGCAAGTTCATTCAACGAGGTGGAAAGACCCTAGAAGCTTCTAGAATCTTCTCCAATGACACTTGCCTCAATGAATTCGACTAGTGATGAGTAAGAGGCTCTTAGTCTCCAAGTGGAAGCAAGAACTGACAGAGGGAGAGGACACTAGTCAGATCTCAAGCTGAATCATCCTCTCTCCAAACATCTATATATGGATCTCTCCTCCATGAGATCCAGGAGGCTGGAATTTTGTTATTGCAAAGAATTGTTGTTGGTTTGAGATTGGAATCATTGGGTGCTTAATGCTTTGAAGGGAGGTGAAGATAGGAATTTCATTCGCTGGGAGGTAGATGCTGGATTGGAGCCCTCTTGGTTGTATCTCCTCCTGAACCTTGTTATTCATCAATAAAGCTATCTTGGTTTCTCCTATATACTGATGTATCTTTGATGTATGATTACATTAGTATGTTTAGTTTATTTCTAATCCTGAATTAGTTATGAATATGAATCTATGTCTTTGTGTAGTGTTCCCTTCTTGTGATCTTGCAGGAACCTGTTGAAGCTGGGCGAGCTAGAAGGCAAGTAGCTGGGAACTCTCAAAGAGAAGAGAAACCGGATCGAGGGACAAACGGAAGACACCGGTTAGTCCGTCCATCTCTCTTCATTCTTAATTCATAAAGGAAGAATACTAGAATAGTTGTTTCTGTTTGTTGCTAAGGCACTGTCACACCTTAGGTGGATAGGATCGTCCTGCATAGGAAGTTTTCCCCAAAACAAATTGGCGACTCCACTGGGGAGATCTGTATAGTCATTTTATTTGTGTCTCTACCATTGTTTGTTTCATAGACTCAACAGCAACAATCGAACTGCATCTGCTATTCTCAGATGCAAAGTAGACAGCTGCTGCTTTGATCCAATCACTGGATTTGTCTATGATATGAATAATGGACTCACAAATGATTCGATGATCCTTTGTGATAGATCTTAGTCCTCCTTCAAAGCATCCCTTTGATTGTACCTTTCTTGTTGCTTTGATTTGGCTTGAAACTGTAGATTAAATAGCAAACTGTAACCCAGAACCCAGAAACAACTCTCGTTTCTGCTTCAGCGCAGACTCTGTGAAGAGGTTCTGCATTTCAACGCAGGTCCCGTGAAGGCTACCTGCGCTGAATGTCAAAAACTCTGTGTTGGGAGTGCGCTGATCCAGTTAGGCCTTGTGCATCTGGGGTTCTCTGTTCTGTTTTGCCTTGTTTTGATCTCTGATTTTTTGCAGCCTGTAACTAGCATAGGTACCTATCTGATAACCCCTTTTCTCTGCTTAAATTCCGCCTCCTTTTGTACAAAAAGACTGTGAGTGTTTTTATGTGTTTTTGGCGTCATTTACAGTTTTCCTTTGCAAGAGTGAAATAGTCATCCTGTCCTTGATTCAGATCTGTTGATTGTGATCTTAGGAGAGAGTTTATTGGCTGTTTACAGTTGATTATACATTTACTTTTGCTTTTGGTTTGAGTTTGTCTCTTTTAAGTGTCGAAACAAGTCTTCATTTCGAAAGTCGTAAAGTGTTGTATTCTCTTCTACCCTTTCTGATTTCGAAAAAGTAAACTTGTTTGTATTTGTCATTTAAAAGCAAATTCAAAGTTGTACAAAAAACTTTCTTTTTAGGCATCAATATTAAGAGAGCAAAAAACAAACACCTGCATTGTGCATTTGCATATTAATAGTTTGCATGCTTGATTTAGGAAAAGTGCATTTAGAGTGTGCTGATTGCTCTTTGAGAAAAGATGGTGTCTTTCTTTTCCCTTTGTAGCTAGGATTTTCATTGTTGAAAAGATATAAAAGCTTGCTTATCATCTTTAGACTGCATTTAGGAATTGTATTATACATCTCGTGGTGATCCAAAAGGCAAACTTCTAAGAAAGATCAACCTAAAATAAATTGAATGAACTTAACAACGCTTTGTAACTTAACGCACAACATAGAGGTCTAGGCTAGAGACGTGTTCCAGCGTCGTAAAGCCTGGTGACTGTCGATCTCACTGATGGTAGGTGATTCCTCCTGAGGGACGATAGTGCCAGTACGGATTGTGCTCCCACGTACTGTCGAGTATATATTGGGAGACCCCTATAGGCATAAAACCTTTATCCTTAGGAAGCCGTGTCGGCCGCCCTACTGATCGTAATGCACTGAACACAGCATTCAGGAAGATTGACCACCCGTACCTTAAAAAGTATTCTGCAGTTTTGCGAAAAGTTTGGCACACCCTCTACCTAGAACTCCAGAGTAGTTCCTTTTGGCCTTTTTCAGACTCTATAACGGAAAAAGTCCATCCGAGCATTTGTCACTTCGGGCTCGTTAAAACAACGAAGGAGACTAGAGTCATCTTTAGCTTTTTCTCGACTCTTTAAAATTGAAAAAGCAAGTTGTGTCTAAAGCGTCTAAAAAATTCATTTAATTCGGAAACACACTTTCCCCTTTTTGTATTTTGGTTGATCGAGTAATCCGCAATCATGGAAGAAAGTCAATTGAAACCCCGTCGTTCGCGGAGGCTTACGAGTCAACCGTCTTTGTCTCCGGAATCGAAAACAGTACGGACAAAGCGAACTCGTTTAACCGGTTCGAAATCTCCTATCAAAGTTAGAACAAGTGTTCCAACAACATCTGAGATTCTAGTTACTCCAAACATTTCTGGAAACCCTGCCTCTACAGAAGAAGTTCAATAGCCACAGAGGGACAGTGATACTGATCCTAGTCTGAGAACAAACACTTGTGTTACTGAACCAGTTCCATCTGTAACTGGTTCAGAGAGTCTTGTTCTTCAAACATCTGTCGCTGTTGATTCAACCCCTTCTTCGGCACCAGAAATATTTTACGAACCTGACAGTCTTCCCCTTCCACCTGGTTTGATTGCGATAGAGGAAGTTGTAGAAGATCCGCAAGCAAGTACTCCAACACATTTTGGAGTCGGGGTCACTCTATTTCCTTCGACATCAGAAGTTAGTCTATCACCAGTGGAAGTTCCTGTAGAATCGCTAGGTAATCTCTTGGATAGACTCAAAATGTCTGAACAACCGTCAACATCTAGGACTGTGTCGAATGACACAGCGACAACAGAACTCCCTGTCATCACTCCGACAATGTTTGCCGGCATACCATCTGTCCCGACTAGCTCACAACCGCTAGAAGGAGTCCACCCAGGGACTATTTTGACAGTGTGGTCCGTTCCAGTTTGTTCCTCCGGAATAATATCCGACAACTCTTATGTTGAAACTCGCCAGATTGATCCATTTGGAGGTCAATTTGGGCAATCCAGTCCCCAAGGACAAACAATCCCCTTGAGTTCCGGATTGCCACCGTATGGAGGGCAGTATGCCCTTTCATTACCCCCTCCGAGAGGATATCCATACGGGAGTTCACAACAGTATTCAGGTTATACTGGAGTTACATCAAGTGGTTGGGTACCTATGCTACCTCAACAACCAAGGGTTGTGTATTCTATGCAACAATGTGTACCTATGTCGAACATCCTGACCACACCGTCTATTGTGACAGTGTCGCAAGTTCAAACGTTGCCTATTGTATGTCAACCTCAGATTTCTCAGGTTGTAATGCAACAACCCCTTGACCCTGTGACTCAACCACAATTGCCTACTGGTGGGGCGACACAGGTCCAAACGGGTACAATTACCCCACACCTTGGTCCAATGGTTAGTATAGCGCAACAGAACATGGCTTCGCAACCATGGTTGGTGCAATACCAACAACCACAATTCCAACAAGTATACCAAGGTTCTGAGCAGCAGATCTTTGCGAACAGTGGACAACCGTACATTCAAAACGGTCAAAATCAACCCCTTTACAGTGGTCATGTCCACCAACCGTATCAGTCATACCAACATCAATTACATTATCCTGGTATGCAAAGGCCAACTGCTCAGGCGATCCCATCGTATCCTGGGTATGCTTCACCTAACCTGAATCAACAGTTACCATTCGTGGCAACTTTAGAGTTACCCGATTTACACCGGTTAACAAACGATCCAATTGCTTACGCCCCTTGGTGGCCAGTGATTCCTCACAAACTTCCTTCAGACATTCCTAAATTTAATGGAAATCCAGGTGAGGACCCATCGAATCACGTGATGACATTTCATCTATGGTGTTCATCAAACACCCTAAACGATGATTCGATAAGGCTTCGCCTTTTTCAGAGGACGTTAACGGGTCCAGTGGCAAAATGGTATATTGAATTGCCTAGAGCTTCGTTCGACAATTTCAACACCTTAGCCACAACATTCTTGACCCATTTTCAATTACCGATAAGGTATGAAACGGGAACGAAAATCTTAACCAACTTCAAACAGATGACGGCCACTCACATATTTGATCGTATACATGAGTGGCGACGTCGTCGTAGGATGGTAAAACGTACGTCCCCGATCAGCTATTAGCTGAATGGTTTATCAAGTCGTTACTTCCTGCTATTACGGAAGATGTGGCAAAGGGAGGAGTCGTAACAGAAGAGCAAGTTATCGCTCGTGCACAATATCTAGACTTAGTCTACATTCAGTCTGGCACGCTCTACGACAAAATACCTGATGCCCCTAGACCGGAATTCTCAATTCCTCCTCCTCCTAAATCAAACAATGACTCTGATGCCGGCGATGGTGTGATTGGCACGACAAACGCGAAATCGACAAAGGCCAACTCCAAGAAGGCCCGTAAGATTTCAAATCAAAATGCAAAAGAAGAAATTCTTGCTTCGGAAGTAAATGCCATATTAGCAGATAAAGGCAAAGAAACCAAACAACCAGGGAGCAAGAAGAAGCAAAACAAAGGGAAGAAGAAGAAACAGGGTGAGTCATCCCCTGAAAAAACTTCTTCAAACCCTCCTGGAAATAGGAAACCTCCCCCCTCGGGGTGTCAGATATGTGATGAGGATCATTGGACGAAAGAATGTCCATACAAAGCTGAGCTTAAAAGGTTCTTCAAGAGTTCGCAAACCTCAGTTGTGTTAACTGATCCGTTTCCAAATCCAGGACAAAATCTGGTTAATAGTGGAAATGCTTCCCCGTCGCAAGTGCTTATGTTGTCGATTTCCAAGCAACAAAATGATGCTTTGATTTCGACAAGGAACAAAGATTACGGGAATCCGTAGCTGTCGAACGGCAAGGATAAAGATCAACCAAGCAGTTCGACAACAACTTCGACAGAAGTTGTACCACCCGTCATTCCTGAATTGACAATAAAACCGCCAAAGGGAGTAGTACACAAGTCGACATTTAATCCTCGCGCCAGAGCAGCGCAGCATTATAACATAGTGGAAGATTTGGCCCAACCGCCATCCGCTATGTCGACTCTTGAAGTACTACAAAATTGCCCATCCCAAAGGCAGGCTTTGTTATCAGCCATTGGTGGGGTTGATCCCAAGGATTCCAATCTTGTATCCTTTTACCATAAAGGATACGATCCTCAGTTACCAGCTCAACTAGCTTTCCTTATCCAAGTGAAAGCCCTCAACAAAACTATTCATCGAACAATTATTGATGAGGGGGCATCTACATGTATTATGTCGATGAGTTGCTGGAAAACTTTAGGATCTCCAACCTTTTCGCGATCTTCGACAACATTAAAAGCATTCGACGGAAGGACATATACCTCGTATGGTATCCTAAATAACTTGAAGGTTGAACTAGGGGGAAAAATAGTAGAAATAGATGTTGAAGTCATCGATGGGAATCTTGATTACAACATCCTACTAGGAAGACCGTGGATCTACGCCATGGTAGCTGTTGTGTCGACCTATTTTAGAAAGATTACATTCCCCTTTCAAGGGGGGATTACAATCGTCGACCAACAAAACTTCCTCCCTAATGGTTCACAAGTTACAGGAAGCATTCCCATGATCCATGGAGGCAACCATTCGCTTCAAAATATCGGAGTAGGCCTACTGAAAGACCCCACATTAATGGGAACTTTCGCACTTCCACCTCCAATCTATATAGGAGAAGTAGCGTTGGTAGGAGCCTGCAACATGATATCTTCCGCGCAAAAGATTTCAGAAGACGATATTGACATGGATCATGCAATGGTTTTGCCCCCAAGCCCAATAGAAATATTGTAGCAATCAATGTTTTTGGCATGGGAGGTGAACCCAAATCAACGCTCATCGTGCGTTTGGGTAGATAGGTGTAGAGAATATGGTACACCCTTGGATCCTTGGTCGCGAGTGCATGGAACCGACGAAGGAATCATACAATCAATGTTGATTGAGGGGGCACCATGGAATGATAGCCACCATCGTTCCCTTCTTCCAGATTGTGAAGAAGATACTCAGGATGACAGTTATCATCCTTCAGTCTTTGAATTCCTATCAAATACTGTAAACACGGTGGATTCCGAGTGAAACCTATCCAATATTGAAGAGACTATAGCCATAAATATCTCAACCAAAGCAGATGTTGTAGAGAATATTTATGTTGGCAAATGTTGTTCTCCTTCAGAACTGGAAATATATAACGCTCTTTTTCGCGAATTCAGAGATGTCTTTGCTTGGTCATATGATGAAATGCCAGGTATCGACTCGAGTATCGTTGAACATGAAATTAAGATGTATCCAGATGTCAAACCGGTAAGACAACGGCTCAGGCAGGTGCACCCCAAGAAAGCCGCTGCAATTAAGGCAGAAGTTGAAAAACTTCTCCATGCTGGTTTCATCTACCCAGTTCCTCTAACCGATTGGGTATCGAATATTGTCCCTGTTATGAAAAAACAAGGAACAATTAGAGTGTGCGTCGATTATAGGGATGTAAATCAAGCTTTTCCAAAAGACAACTACCCTACACCCTTCATCGACCAGATAATTGATGAATGCGCCGGATGTGAAATCTTTTCATTTATGGATGGATTCTCCGGGTATAATCAAATAAATATCCGCCCACAGGACCAGTCAAAGACTGCATTGATTTGTCCGTGGGGCACATTCGCGTATCGAAAATTACCCTTTGGTTTAAAGAACGCAGGGGCGACGTTTCAGAGGGCAATGAATTACGCCTTCCATGACATCAAGAACATCGTTCAACCATACCTCGACGACCTTCCGGCTCATTCGCGAAAGCGGACTGATCATCCGCAGCATTTAAGAGCGATATTTCTACGTTGCCGACACTACAAGATACGACTCAATCCACACAAATGTGTATTTTGCGTCAGATCTGGTCATTTACTTGGCTTTGTAGTCTCCAAAGATGGGATTCGTCTCGACCCTTGCAAGGTTTAGGCAATCATAAATTTGCCTCCACCTTCAAACTTGCTTCAGATTCAGAAACTCCAAGGGAAAGAAAACTTTCTGAGGAGGTTCATTCCAAATTACGTAGAACTTGCTAAAGGTTATACTCGTCTTTTGAAAAAGGATGTACCTTTTGTCTGGGATCAGGTGGTGCAAGCTTCCTTTGACGCTCTGAAAGATTCTCTAGTAAAAGCATCATTAATGTATGCCGCGGACTATCAAAGAGATTTTAACCTGTATCTGGCTGCAGCGGATACGACCATTGCGATGGTTTTAGTTCAAGAAGTCAATGGAATAGAACACCCTATATATTATTTAAGTAGAAACTTAAATGATACAGAAAGTAAATATTCTTATGTTGAAAAACTAGCGCTTGCAGCTGTTCAAGCGATACAAAGGTTTCGACACTATGTCCTCTTTCGGAAAACTACCATTTTGTCTGATTGCAACCCCATGACTTATATATTGTCGCGACAGTTGCTGGGGGGCAAATATTCAAAATGGATAGCAATCCTTCAAGAGTTTGATCTGGAATTCGTAAAATCCAAATTAAAGAAAGCTCTAGTTTTCACAGAATTATTGTGCGATCTCCCATCGTCGTCCAACGATGAAACATTCGAGGAATCAATCGTGGACGAGAATTTGTTTATGATATCTACAAGCAATGAGTGGTATGGAGATATAATAATTTATCTCCAAACCCAAAAGTTCAGGCCTGACACCTCTCACTCAGAACAGAAATGTATACGATACCAAGCAAAAGACTACATGATCGTCGGTGATACGCTTTACCGTCGTGGTATCGATACAGTTCTGAGAAGGTACCTCACTCATGAGGAGGCCGAAAAAGCCCTGAATGAGTGTCATTCAGGCGCGTGTGGGGGGCATCAATCTGGATATGCTACAGCACAGAAAATCTTACGAGCAGGATACTTCTGGCCAACCATGTTCAAAGATTGCATAACTGCAGTCAGAAGTTGCCATGCTTGTCAAATTTTTGATAGCAAAACCAGAAGACCACCCGCACCTTTACAGCCAATAGTTGTTGTTGGGCCTTTCGCCAAATGGGGCATCGATTTCATGACATGTAACCCCACCTCGACCGGGGGGCATGGGTATATTATAGTCGCCGTTGACTATTTTACCAAATGGACCGAGGCGATGCCTACATTAGATAACACTGGTGAAACAGCTGCCCTTTTCTTTTTCAATCATGTAGTCGCCGGATTCAGCGTACCACAGGCTATAGTTACGGATCATGGATCGCATTTTCGCAATCACATAATGGTTGAATTAGCTGCCAAGCTAGGGCTATCTCACGACAGCTCTACCCCGTATTATCCGCAAGCCAACGGACAGGTTGAAGTGATCAACAAAGTCCTAAAGCGTATGTTGCAAAGGATGATCGGAGTTCACAAAAGAAGGTGGCACCTAATCCTGTACTCAGCCTTGTGGGCTTACCGAACATCGGTAAGGAATGCGACCGGGTTCACACCTTTCCAACTAGTGTATGGCCTGGAGGCAGTCTTGCCAGTCCAGTGTGAAATCTCGTCTCTTAAACTCACAATTGATCTCCTCCCCGGAACTTCAGAAGAAGAGGCCCGTTTCTTGGAATTAATCCAATTGGATGAAACCCGTCGTGACGCCGCTTTGGCTAACGAAGCCCATAAGAAACGAGTCAAGGCGCAGTTCGACAAAAATGTCAAACCCCGTGTCTTCTCAGAAGGTGACTTGGTCTTGCTTTACGACCAAGAATCCGATAAATTGGGAGCGGGTAAATTTAATTCTTTATGGATGGGCCCCTATATTGTTAAACGAGTGTTAGCAAAAGGAGCCTACGAGTTAATGGATTATGATGGAATTCCACTGGCGCAGCCCCGTAATGGGTTGTACCTCAAGCGTTACTATGCTTAAATAGTAACCTGTATGCTTTTGTTGTATTTTGTTTTCGCTAAAGTGTTTGTTTTGGTCGAGTAATCCACCTTTTTACATTTATTGCAGATGTCAAACCTTTTGGAGATATGTGTTGGATATGCCGACGGAGCGAGTCGTAGTTCGCGGAACTTGTCCTCCGCAGCCTGGGCCATTTTTGATCCAAGCGGCGAGTTAGTAAGCTTCAGAGGTGTATGTATTGGGCAATCAACGAATAACATCGCTGAGTATAGCGCGTTGATAGAACTACTCTCTGATGCCATCACCCATGGTATACGCCGACTAATCGTCAGGCTAGACTCACAACTCGTAATACTACAACTCAATGGTGTTGTGGGGAAAAATGCCTATGCAGGACGATCCTATCCACCTAAGGTGTGACAGTGCCTTAGCAACAAACAGAGACAGCTATTCTAGTATTCTTCCTTTATGAATTAAGAATGAAGAGAGAGATAGATGGACTAACCGGTGTTTTCCGTTTGTCCCTCGATCCGGCTTCTCTTCTCTTGGAGAGTTCCCAACTACTTACCTTCTCACTCGCCCAGCTTCAAGAGGTTTCTGCAAGATCACAAGAAGAGAACACTACACAATACATGGATTCATATTCATAACTAGTTCAGGATTAGAAACAAACTAAATATACTAATGCAATCATACATCAAAAGTACATCAGCATATAGGAGAAACCAAGATAGCTTTATTGATGAATAACAAGGTTCAGGAAGAGATACAACCCAGAGGGCTCCAATCCAGCATCTCCTTCCCAACAAATGGAATTCCTATCTTCACCCCCTTCAAAGCATTAAGCACCCAATGATTCCAATCTCAAACCAACAGCAATTCTTTGCAATAACAAAATTCCAGCCCCTAGATCTCATGGAGGAGAGATCCATATATAGATGTTTGGAGAGAGGATGAGTCAGCTTGAGATCTGACTAGTGTCCTCTCCCTCTATCAGTTCTTGATTCCACTTGGAGGTTCTTGCTTCCACTTGGAGATTTGGAACCTCTTACTCATCACCAGTCGAATTCCCTGAGGCAAGTGTCATTGAGGAAGATTTTGGAAGCTTCCTGGGCTTTGACACCTCATGGAATGAACTTGCCACATGTCAACTCTCGCTCAGCGCAGGTAGCCAGTGTTTCCTTTGACATTCAGCGCAGGTAGCGAGTGTTGGCTTTGACATTCAGCGCAAACAGCTAGTGGAGCCACTGAATTGATCCTGAGTTGACTTGTTTTTGAGCAATTTCTGGTGGAGAACTTCTGTGAATTGCTGTGGTTTGTTAGCCTTGTTGCTCTAGGGGTAGGAACAACATGTTTAGGGACTTTGGATCCCTTAGATTATGGACATTTCATGCTTAATGCTGTAAGGCACAAAAATGTCTATAACAGTTGCCCCCTAACGTATGAGGTCGTTTATCGGGTGAAATGCTTTATCAGGGGGATCCAAAGTTCATCCAATGCTGGGAGGAGACCTGTAATAAGATACAATACAATACATTATTTTTCATACTGCTTTCATGATCTAGTTGAGGCGGGCATTCCCATGCTCAGCTTTATAAATTCATTTTTTTGTACATAGAACAGACAATCGTCTGGTGGTAGACTGATAATTTTGATGAAATTATCATCCTTTGGGGTAGGATGATTATCTGCTGCAATGATGTACATGTCAATGTCTTTATCTTTTTTGAATATATATCGCAGCCCGGATGGATGAAACTAGATCCGGGGTCTTCAAACTCGTTCGATATTCACTCTAAGTACAAGTCGATCCATGTGAGAAATGTTCTGAAGTCGAACATGGAAAGACATCGCTTGATTACCGGTCAATGAGGTAAACCGTTAACAAGCGCGAGAGGAATCACCGATAATGATAATGACCCTCAAGGTACTGCAGTACAATTCACGTGGTGTGAATAAAGGACTTGGCGTCGAACACCACGCAAAATCTTTCGGTCGAAGGTCATTGATGTATACCTGTCGCCGGAAGTGAGAAACTTGCCATTGAGGCATGCAAGCTTCAAAGTACTGAAGGGGTTGTTCCTAGATCAACTTCTTGGATAATGAGCTGATGTCAACAAGAAGCGATCCGTCAAAGGAGGGCCTTAATGAATCCCACATCAGTGACACGGAACGGAGCTAATGATTTTGAAAAAACGATCTGTGACATATGATTCAGGGTGGCGGTCATGAAAGGATGAAGGATAATGTATGGCAGTGAATGGGACACGGTTGGATTTTCTGAACGACTTCTCTTGAACATATGGTGACACTGATGCGATGGATCGGTAACATTACCCCAAATATGGATGGTATGGCGAGACCATGGTGATGTGACCGGTGAATGAAACAACCCAACCCGATTGTGGTACGGAGGAAAAGTGTCATGTTCAAGAGCGACTTGCTACCATCAAAGTTTTCTTGAGTTTCTCCCAATTTTTCCCCAGTCATTGCTGACCAGTACCTCTTTATTTTTGTCAAGCTTGAGGAGGATAACATATGCTTGTTCTATAACCTGCCCTTCGGGCAAGCCCATCGCTATGTTTTAATGAGCCTAGCGATAGTGAAACTCGTTCTCGTCTAAATACAAGTTTTTCGCTATTTAATGATTTTAACGAGTCTAACGACAAGGATAACTCGGTCCTTTTCATTTTTAGAGAGTCTAAAAAGGTACATAAAGTTAACTCCAAAAGTCCTTTTTCATCATCTAATCCTTAAGTCCGAAAAAGTATAAAACAATACAGAAGGGATGAGTTTTCGATAGTTTTAACGAGCCGAATAAAACAAGCGCTCGATCTTTTTGTGCAATAATCCCTCAGGTCCAAAAAGATTAAAATCTAGAGGAGGGATAGCTCTTCCGGTCGCTTTAACGAGCTGGAAGGCCAAAGACTCGACAATCTTTTCATATTTTACGAGTCAGTTGAAAAGAGCTTAAAGAAGACTCGTCTTTTGAGGAACGAGTGATAAACAGGGTTAGCAGCTGATTCCAGGTACAGGTTGGAATTTTCCAATCACGGCAGTGTCATGAGGATGGCTAGGTGAAATCACTCTTCGTAGTTGTTCCTCAAAATGGGTAAACAAACATATGGAGGTGAACGATCGGCCAATGGAAAAGTGGAGGTGACGGTGCAAACACGACCAAGTCTTTAATGGCTAATAAGGTTACATTCACAGTGGTTATTTACCGGGTAGGTTCATTTTTTATTTTAGAATGAGCTTAAATGCTGGTGGAAACACTTGCTCATTGCTTATGTTTATTTTTTAACGAGCATGAAGTCCGCGTTAAAACTGCTCGGATCTTGCGTTTATTTTTTAACGAGCATGAACTGTGTGCTAAAACTACTCGATGATAAGTTTGCATGCCTCCAGCCTAACAACGCAAATCGAGGTGCATGCCCCCCAAGCTTCATTGCATTCAACTTGGTGGTTGGAATGAAGGTTTACCTTTGAGATTTGGAAAGGGGATTTGTTTCATTTTTTAATGAGGTTGACACGAGATTAGAACCGTCCTTGGAGCCCACTGTATTTACAGTATTTCTATTAGGGCGATGATCCACGTTGACAAAATGTTTAGGAATTTTCCGAATCCATTAGATATAGAAGATTTCATATTGTAGGTTTCCACTGTGGCCACTTCCGCCAGATTACTTGCAGGTGGTAGGGCAAAAGTACCCATTAAGGCAGGGTCTTTTAGGAGACCTACTCCAATATTTTGAAGCGAATGATTGCTTCCATGGATCATTGGGATGCTTCCCGTAACTTGTGAACTGTCGGGGAGGAAAGTTTGTTGGTCGACGACTGTAATTCCTCCTTGAAAGGGAAATGCAATCTTCCTGAAGTAGGTCGACACAACTGCGGCCATGGCGTATATCTAGGGCCTTCCCAGTAGGATGTTGTAATCGAGGTTTCCATCAATTACTTCAACATCAATTCCTACTGTTTTGCCCCCTAGTTCAACTTGCAAGTTACTTAAAATCCCGTATGGAGTGTATGATCATCCATCAAATGCTTTTAACGTCGTTGACAATCTCGACAAGGGTGGTGAGCCTAAATTCTTCCAACAACTCATCGACATAATACACGTAGATGCCCCCTCATCAATAATTGTTCGATGAACAGTTTTGTTGAGGGCTTTCACTTGAATAAGGAAAGCTAGTTGAGCTGGTAACTGAGGGTCATATCCTTTATGATCAAAGGCCACAAGATTGGAGTCCATTGGGTCAATTTCACCTATTGCTGATAATAAAGCTTGCTCTTGAGAGAGGCAATTTTGCGGTACCTCAAGCGTCGACATAGCGGATGATGATTGGGCCAGGTCCTCTATTATGTTATAATTCTGTGCTATTTTTGCACGAGGATTAAATGTCGACTTGTACCCTACTCCCTTTGGCGACTTTATCATTTGTTCAGGAATGGTGGGTGGCACAACTTTGGTCAAAGTTGTTGTCGAACTACTAGGTTGTTCATTAGCCTTGTTATTCGACACCTATGGATTCCCGTAATCTTTATTCCTTGCCAAAGCATCATTTTGCTGCTTTGAGATAGACAACATAAGCACTTGGGATCGGGAAGCATTTTGATTAGCAACCCGTTTGGTACCCGGGCTTGGAAACGGATCAGTCAATACTGCTGAGGTTTTTGAACTCTTAAAGAGTTTCTTAACTTCAGCTATATGTGGACAATCTCTCGTCCAATGATCCTCATCGCATATATGACACCCCACAGGGGGTTTCCTTTTTCTCCCTTTCTTTTTCTTCTTGCCCCCTGGTTGCTTCAGTTGTTTGCCCTTGTCGGTCGACGCGGCATTTACTTCCGAGGCAAGAAGTTCCTCATTTGCATTTTGACTGGAAATCTTACGGGCCCTTGTAGATGTAGCCTTTGTCGATTTCGTGTCTGTCGTGCCAATCATGCCATCGATGGCATGAGAGTCATTGTTTGATTTAGGAGGAGGAGGAATTAAGAATTCCGGTCTAGGGGCATCAGGTATTTTGTCGTAGAGCGTGCCAGACTGAGTATAGACCAAGTCCAGATATTGCGCATGAGCGATGACTTGCTCTTCCGTTACGACTCCCCCCTTTGCCACATCTTCCGTGATTGTAGGAAGTAAGGATTTGATAAACCATTCAGCTAATAGCTGATCGGGAACGTACGTTTTTACCATCCTACGACGACGTCGCCACTCATGTATATGATCAGATATGTGAGTGGCCGTTGTCTGTTTGAAGTTGGTTAGGAGTTCCGTTCCCGTTTCATACCTTATCGGTAATTGAAAATGGGTTAAGAAAGTCGTGGCTAAGGTACTGAAGTTGTTGAACGAAGCTCTAGGCAATTCAATATACCATTTTTCCGCTGGACCAGTTAACGTCCTCTGAAAAAGGCGAAGCCTAATCGAATCATCGTTTAGGGTGTTTGATGAACACCACAGATGAAATGTCATCACATGATTCGACGGATCTTCACCCGGATTTCCATTAAATTTAGGAATATCTGACGGAAGTTTATGCGGAATCGCTGGCCACCAAGGGGCATAAGCAATTGGATCATTCGTCAGCCGGTTTAGATCTGGTAATTCTAGAGTTGCTACAAAGGGCAAATATTGATTCAGGTTAGGCGAAGCATACCCAAGATAAGATGGAATCGCCTGAGCAGTGGGTCTTTGCATACCAGCATAATGTATTTGAGGCTGGCAACTTTGACAAGGTTGATGGGCATAACCATTATAATATGGTTGTTGATTACCGCTTTGGAAATGCGATTGCCCATTACTTACAAATACTTGTTGCTCAGGTCCTTGATATGATTGCTGGAATGGGGGTTGTTGAGTTTGAACCAGCTCTGGTTGTTGGACCATTTGCTGTTGACCAATACTGGATGATTGACCAAGGTGAGGAGTCACAGTACTTGTTTGATCCTGAGTTGCTCCAGATAAGGAGGCACTAACCTGAGGTTGTGATTGAGTTGTCGAGACAAGAGGTTGTTGTATTGCAACCTGAGAAAATTGGGGTTGACATACAACAGGTAGCGCTTGTACTTGCGACGCAGTCACCATAGCAGGTATAGTGGGAATATTCGACACAGGGTGTACTGGTTGCATTGAATATACAACCCTTGGTTGCTGAGGCAGTATTGGTACCCAACCGCTAGATGTAATTCCAGTTTGACCTGAACTTTGTTGTAAACTCCCATATGGTTGTTCTCCAGGAGGGAACAATCAAAAGGCATACTGCCCTCCATATGGTTGCAATCCAGTACTTAAAGGGCAGATTGGCCTTTGAAGACACATTGGATCAATTTGTTGAGTTTCAACATAAGAAATACCAGATGATAATCCAGATGAAGAAATAGGAACTAACCATGTCGTCGAAATAGTCTCTGATTGGACTCCAGCTTGTTGTTGACAATTTGCCGAGACAGATGGTATACCAGCGAACATCGTTGGAGTAGCAGCAGGAGGCTCTGCCGCTGCTGCGTCGGATGACACAGTCCTGGATGTCGATGGTTGTTCAGACATATTTAGTCTATCCAAAAGATTTTCTAGCGATTCTACAAGAACTTACGATGAAAAGAGACTAACTTCGAAGGTCAACGAGGGAATGGTGATGATTATTCCGTTTAAAATAAATTTTAACAACGCTTAGACACAACCTGCTTTTTCAATTTTAAAGAGTCGAGAAAAAGCAAAATATGACTCTAGTCTCCTTCGATGTTTTAACGAGCCCGAAGTGACAAATGCTCGGATGGACTTTTTCCGTTATAGAGTCTGAAAAAGGCCAAAAGGAACTTCTCTGGAGTTCTAGGCAGAGGGTGTGACAAACTTCTCGCAAAATCGCAGAATACTTTTTAGGGTACGGGCGGTCGATCTTCCTGAATGCTGTGTTCAGTGCATTGCGATCAGTAGGGCGGCCGACACGGCTTCCTAACGATAAAGGTTTTATACCTATAGGGGTCTCCCAATATATACTCGACGGTACGTGGGAGCACAATCCGTACTGGCGCTATCGTCCCTCAGGAGGAATCACCCACCATCAGCGAGATCGAAAGTCACCAGGCTTTACGACGATGGAACACATCTCTAGCCTAGACCTCTATTTTGTGCGTTATGTTGCAAAGCGTTGTTAAGTTCATTCAATTTATTTTAGGTTGATCGTTTTAGAAGTTTGCCTTTCAAGGTTCACCACGAGATGTATGATACAATTCCTAAATGCAGTCTAAAGATGATAAGCAAGCTTTATATCTTTTCAACTTATGAAAATCCTAGCTACAAAGGGAAAAGAAAGACACCATCTTTTCTCAAAGAGCAATCAACACACTCTAATGCACTTTCCTAAATCAAACATGCAAACTATCAAGATGCAAATGCACAATGCAGGTGTTTGTTTTCCGCTTTCTTAGTATTGATGCCTACAAAGAAAGATTTTTGTACAACTTTGAATTTGCTATTAAATGACAAATACAAACAAGTTTACTTTTTCGAAATCAGAGAGGGTAGAAGAGATTACAACACTTAACGATTTTTGAAATGAATACTTGTTTTGACACTTAAAAGAGACAAACTCAAACCAAAAGCAAAAGTAAATGTATAATCAACTGTAAACAGCCAATGAACTCTCTCCTAAGATCACAATCAACAGATCTGAATCAAGGGCTACAGGATGACTATTTCACTCATGCAAAGGAAAAGTGTAAATGACGCCACAAACACATAAAAACAATCACAGTCTTTTTGTACAAAAGGAGGTGGAATTTAAGCAGAGAAAAGGAGTTATTAGACTGGTACCTATGCTGGTTACAGGCTGCAAAAATCAGAGATCAAAACAAGGCAAAACAGAGCAAAGAACCCCAGCTGCACAAGGCCTAACTGGATCAGCGCAACCTCAACACAGGGGTTTTGACATTCAGCGCAGGTAGCCTTCACGGGACCTGCGTTGAAATGCAGAACCTCTTCACAGGGTCTGCGCTGAAGGAGAAACGAGAGTTTCTCACTGGGTTCTGGGTCACAGATTGCTGATTAATCTACTGTTTCAGGCCAAATAAAAGCAACAAGCAAGGTGCAATCAAAGGGATGCTTTGAGGGAGTACTAAGATCTATCACAAAGGATCATCAAATCATTTGTGAGTCCATTGTTCAGATCATAGATAAATCCAGTGATTGGATCAAAGTAGCAGTTGTCTACTTTGCAACTGAGAATAGCAGATGTAGTTCGATTGCTGCTGTTGAGTCTATGAAACAAACAATGATAGAGACACAAATAAAATTACTAAACATATTTCTCCAGTGGAGTCGCCAATTTGTTGTGGGGAAAAATGCCTATGCAGGACGATCCTATCCACCTAAGGTGTGACAGTGCCTTAGCAACAAACAGAGACAGCTATTCTAGTATTCTTCCTTTATGAATTAAGAATGAAGAGAGAGATAGATGGACTAACCGGTGTCTTTCGTTTGTCCCTCGATCCGGCTTCTCTTCTCTTGGAGAGTTCCCAGCTACTTGCCTTCTCACTCGCCCAGCTTCAAGAGGTTTCTGCAAGATCACAAGAAGAGAACACTACACAAGACATGGATTCATATTCATAACTAGTTCAGGATTAGAAACAAACTAAATATACTAATGCAATCATACATCAAAAGTACATCAGCATATAGGAGAAACCAAGATAGCTTTATTGATGAATAACAAGGTTCAGGAAGAGATACAACCCAGAGGGCTCCAATCCAGCATCTCCTTCCCAGCAAATGGAATTCCTATCTTCACCCCCTTCAAAGCATTAAGCACCCAATGATTCCAATCTCAAACCAACAGCAATTCTTTGCAATAACAAAATTCCAGCCCCTAGATCTCATGGAGGAGAGATCCATATATAGATGTTTGGAGAGAGGATGAGTCAGCTTGAGATCTGACTAGTGTCCTCTCCCTCTATTAGTTCTTGATTCCACTTGGAGGTTCTTGCTTCCACTTGGAGATTTGGAACCTCTTACTCATCACCAGTCGAATTCCCTGAGGCAAGTGTCATTGAGGAAGATTTTGGAAGCTTCCTGGGCTTTGACACCTCGTGGAATGAACTTGCCACATGTCAACTCTCGCTCAGCGCAGGTAGCCAGTATTGCCTTTGACATTCAGCGCAGGTATCCAGTGTTGGCTTTGACATTCAGTGCAAACAGCTAGTGGAGCCACTGAATTGATCCTGAATTGACTTGTGTTTGAGCAGTTTCTGGTGGAGAACTTCTGTGAATTGCTGTGGTTTTTTAGCCTTGTTCCTCTAGGGGTAGGAACAACATGTTTAGGGACTTTGGATCCCTTAGATTATGAACATTTCATGCTTAATGCTGTAAGGAAAAAAAATGTCTATAACAAATGGTATATATTCCGTCCGCAACCCAGCTATTTATCGCATGTTCCTAAGGGTTAAGATTTTGGAAAGACAGTTTGATTTAATTCAATACCAGCATATTTCAAGAAACTTAAACACATTAACCGACTCATTAGCAAACTATGTGTTAGATAGACATTTGCGACATTTATAAAAAGAAACACATCATCAGAATTGTGCATGTGGATCACATAACTCAACCAGAATAAAACCCCGAAAATCAAAATATATATATATAAGTTGTTTATGGTTTACATATAATGTTCTGTAACCAAGACAAAATCGGTCACATGACCCAAAAACTCAAAAATACTAGGGGGCACCCTAGTTTAGTGATGCTTATGATAGCACGTCACGGCCTGTGCGATCATGCGTAAGAGACAAGTCCATCGTCTAGGCACACCAGTAGTATGCTGCTGCAACTGTAAAGGTAACTCGTCGATCCTCACATCTGGAATGCAGAGAGTAAGGCTGTCAATTTGCTCCTGCATAGCTGTAAGGGTCTCAGCCACATCAAGGTCACGAAGAATAACCCTCCCAGCAGTCTCCCCTACTGGGGCAGCGGTTGGCACTCTCGGGCGAACTGCTGGACGAACAGGACCAACATCTGCATGCACACATGAGTTTGATTAAAGTCTTGATAGAATAAAGCACAAGGACATTATAAATAAGAACAGTAAATAGTGATATGGTCGAAGTTTTTACCAATAGCGCCCCACTGCTCGCTGTCCGTCAGTACCAAATCGGGATCGCCCCGGAAATCCATGCCAACATATGGATACTCGGAATAGACCATCTCCTGACGCTCGAACCACCTGAAGAAGGTATCAGTGAAAGAAATCTGAGATTGACCGGCATGCCTAGACATGTGATCAACCCATCTCTGCATGCGTGGTTCAGTAGGAGAAGGCAAGTCGAGTGCAATGTACTGTGGCTGCATCAGTGGTATCTTCTCCAAAGCAAAGGCAGTCAAAATAGAACCAAACCCAAAGTTCTTCAGCTTCCCGTCCTTTACCTTGGTTAACTGACTTTTCATCTGAAGAAGTACTGCATCACACCAGTTGAATACTTTCGGTTGGAGACACTCCAAGGCATGCTGCACATAGGATCTGTTGGCTACGTGAAGAGACGCGCTACCGGCCATCCTACCAATAGTATACAAGATAGACCTGAGGGACCTGTCAGCGATCTCACGGATAACGATCTTGCCATCTCTGCTCGGCTGAGATCCTTCCCTGCAATACTGGCGGACATAATCTCTCACAGAGTCACTCCCTCGGGCCGAACCTGACAAAGAAATGGGGGCACCCCGCCTCGACAAACCAGTCAAGAAGTAAATGTCTACTACGGTCAAGGGGATAAATTTGCCCCTAATCTGAAATACTTGGTTGATAGGATCCCAAGCGTCGAGCAAATACTGTAGTAGAGAGATCTGTTGTCTCATGCTAGAGATACGGAAGAACTTCAGCAGGCCACAGTTCCGCAGCGCGTTCACCGTGACAGGATCATGTAGGGCAATCATGTCCTCTTCTTCATGCTCTCATTCTCGCCATGTAAGGGTCATTTTTCTCAAAGATCCCTGCAAAACAAACAAGAGAAGGAGTAAGATCCTGATTTTGATGCAAAACAGGCAAAATTTTCATCAAAAAATGTGCAACAAGTTCCTCTTTTTCGCCCAACGCACCTGCAGGAGTGGTTCATCTGTGCTGAATGTCAAACTGCCTTCATACTGGCTGACATTCAGCGCAGGTTTCGCTAGGCACAGGGTGCGTTGATAGGAAAACGAGCTCATGAAACCCCAGGAGCTCAGAAAAACAGGAAAAGAGGCACAGAATGCAAAAAGGAAACCATGAAAAGAAAGAGCTAGGGTTTAGCTCCTACCTGGTCCAGACGGCGCCGAGAATCGTCCACAGAATCTCCCGGAATCAGCTGGTGAAAATCAAGGGGGAAGAGGCACCTCCAAAGCTCCAACAAACCAAGTTCAAATGAAATGGTAAAATGAGAGGTAAAAACACTTTTTAATTGTTTTTTACGTAGTTCAAAGCAAAATATTAGGGTTTTAATCTCATTTTCAAGCCAATGTTATTCATTTCTAACTAGTTTGATGCAGTAATTGAAGGTACAGTACTATATTTGAAAAGGGAAAAGCTAGTTATGGTAAAAAATCAAAATTAGACCATGTTATCGAGCAGTTTTAGCACACAGTTCATGCTCGTTAAAAAATAAACGCAAGATCCGAGCAGTTTTAGCACATAGTTCATGCTCGTTAAAAAATAAACATAAGACTGAGCAGTGTTTTTCCGTGTTTAAGCTCGTTAAAAAATGAACTATCTTCCGGTAAATAACCACTGTGAATGTAACATTATCAGCCATTAAAGCCTTGGTCGTGTTTGCACCGTCACCTCCACTTTTCCATTGGCCGATCGTTCACCTCCATATGATTGTTTACCCATTTTGAGGAATAGCTGCGAACAATGATTTCACTAGCCATCCTTGTGACACTGCCATGATTGGAAAATTCCAACCCGTACCTGGAATCAGCTGCTAACCCGTTTTATCACTCGTTCCTCAAAAGACGAGTCTTCTTTAAGCTCTTTTCATTTGACTCATAAAATATGAAAAGATTGCCGAGTTTTGGCCTTCCAGCACGATAAAGTGACTGGAAGTTCTATCCCTCCTCTAGATTTTAATCTTTTTGGACCTGAGGGATTATTGCACAAAACGATCGAGCGCTTGTTTTGTTCGGCTCGTTAAAACTATCGAAAACTCATACCTTCTGTATTGTTTTATACTTTTTCAGACTTAAGGGATTAGATGACAAAAAAGGACTTTCGGAGTTGACTTTACGTACCTTTTCAGACTCTCTAAAAATGAAAAGGACCGAGTTATCTTTGTCGTTAGACTCGTTAAAAACATTAAATAGCGACAAACTTGTCTTTAGACGAGAACGAGTTTCACTATCGCTAGGCTCGTTAAAACATAGCGATGGGCTTGCCCGAAGGGCAAGTTATAGAACAAGCATATGTTATCCTCCTCAAGCTTGACAAAAATAAAGAGGTACTGGTCAGCAATGACTGGGGAAAAATTGGGAGAAACTCAAGAAAACTTTGATGGTAGCAAGTCGCTCTTGAACATGACACTTTTCCTCCGTACCACAGTCGGGTTGGGTTGTTTCATTCACCGGTCACATCACCATGGTCTTGCCATACCATCCATATTTGGGGTAATGCTACCGATCCATCGCATAAGTGTTGCCATATGTTCAAGAGAATTCATTCAGAGAAGTCACCCGTGTCCCATCCACTACCATACATTATCCTTCATTCTTTTCATGACCGCCACCCTGAATCATATATCATCAGATCGTTTTCACCTCCATCAAAATCATTTGCTCCGTTCCGTGTCACTGATGTGGGATACATTAAGGCCCTCCTTTGACGGATCGCTTCTTGTCGACATCAGCTCATTATCCAAGAATTTGATCTAGGAACAACCCCTTCAGTACTTTGAAGCTTGCATGCCTCAATGGCAAGTTTCTCACTTCCGGCGACAGGTATACATCAATGACCTTTGACCGAAAGATTTTGCGTGGTGTTCGACGCCGAGTCCTTTATTCACACCATGTGAATTGTACTGCAGTACCTTGAGGGTCATTATCATTATCGGTGATTCCTCTCGCGCTTGTTAACGGTTTACCTCATTGGCCGGTAATCAAGCGATGTCTTTCCATGTTCGACTTCAGAACAATTCTCACATGGATTGACTTGTACTTAGAGTGAAGATCGGACAAGATTGAAGACCCCGGATCTAGTTTCGTCCATCCGGGCTGCGATATATATTCAGGAAAAATAAAAACATTGACATGTACATCATTGCAGCAGATAATCATCCTACCCAAAGGATGATAATTTCATCAAAATTATCAGTCTACCATCAGACAATTGTCTGTTCTATGTACAGAAAAATGAATTTATAAAGCTGAGCATGGGAATGCCCGCCTCTGCTAGATCATGAAAGCAGTATGAAAAATAATGTATTGTATTGTATCTTATTACAGGTCTCCTCCCAGCATTGAAAGAACTTCGGATCCTCCTGATAAAGCATTTCACCCGATAAATGGCCTCATACTTTAGGGGGCAACTGTTATAGAGATTTTTGTGCCTTACAGCTATAAGCATGAAATGTCCATAATCTAAGGGATCCAAAGTCCCTAAACATGTTGTTCCTACCCCTAGAGGAACAAGGCCAACAAACCACAGCAATTCACAGAAGTTCTCCACTAGAAACTGCTCAAAAACAAGTCAATTCAGGATCAATTCAGAGGCTCCACTAGCTGTCTGCGCTGAAATGCAGAGATTACACTGGCTAGGTGCACTGCAACGCAGGTAGAAGCACTACCAGGGTGTGCTGAGCGGGAAGTGACAAATGGAAAGTTCATTCAACAAGGTGGAAAGACCCTGGAAGCTTCCAGAATCTTCTCCAATGACACTTGCCTCAATGAATTCGACTAGTGATGAGTAAGAGGCTCTTAGTCTCCAAGTGGAAGCAAGAAATGACAGAGGGAGAGGACACTAGTCAGATCTCAAGCTGACTCATCCTCTCTCCAAACATCTATATATGGATCTCTCCTCCATGAGATCCAGGAGGCTGGAATTTTGTTATTGCAAAGAATTGTTGTTGGTTTGAGATTGGAATCATTGGGTGCTTAATGCTTTGAAGGGAGGTGAAGATAGGAATTTCATTCGCTGGGAGGTAGATGCTAGATTGGAGCCCTCTTGGTTGTATCTCCTCCTGAACCTTGTTATTCATCAATAAAGCTATCTTGGTTTCTCCTATATACTGATGTATCTTTGATGTATGATTGCATTAGTATGTTTAGTTTATTTCTAATCCTGAACTAGTTATGAATATGAATCTATGTCTTTGCGTAGTGTTCCCTTCTTGTGATCTTGCAGGAACCTGTTGAAGCTGGGCAAGCTAGAACGCAAGTAGTTGGGAACTCTCAAAGAGAAGAGAAACCGGATCGAGGGACAAACGGAAGACACCGGTTAGTCCATCCATCTCTCTTCATTCGTAATTCATAAAGGAAGAATACTAGAATAGCTGTTTCTGTTTGTTGCTAAGGCACTGTCACACCTTAGGTGGATAGGATCGTCCTGCATAGGAAATTTTCCCCACAACACATTTGTTTCATGAATTCCTTGATCTTCATGTTAAATATGTTTTATGATATTGGCTTTTCAGGTGCTATTTAATTTGTTTGCTTGTTTGTGTTTTCAGATTCGCAACGAGGGAGCTCACTTGGATCAAAGGGGCGAGGCTTCCACAAACTTGCATTGGACCCAAGGTAGGCCTAAAGACTTGTTTGCCTTTGTTTATAAATGCATATTTAGAGAAAGATAGTTTTTGATTGGCTTGCTTGTCACTAGATCTCTTTAGATTCTAGGAAGGTCTATCTTGTCCGCAAGATCGACTCATTCCATGTGACAAAATGGTGACCATACTGGGGACTTGTTTTTTTCCTTGTTTTTACTTTGACCTGAGAAACTGTGTTTTTGTTTCTGTTTTTGGCTTGTTGTGTGTGGAATTGGGTAGATTTAATAGATCCAGGGTTATTTTTTGTTTTTCATAACTTTGGGAGAGGACCGCACCCTAGGCTTTTGACACAGTGCGGACCTATCCACACTTTTGCTTTTAGCACAGAGTAGTACCGCACCTGTGTTAACTGTGGGCCTACGGACCCTGTCAAAATTTTGAAAAACCTAAGATTTTCTGTGTTAGTCAGCTTAGTTTTTGTTTAGATGTTATTATCCCCTACCCAGACCTACATATAACCTGTCAGAAGCTTTCCTTAGATTAATTTCATTGGTGTTAGGGTTTTAGGTGAAATTCCTAGAAGTTCTGATTGTTGGGCTTGGTTTTCATTTTGGTCTTGTAGTAGCTCTGAGCTTAGAAGCTGTAGGAACCTCAGATCACCTTGGTTTTTACCAGATTTCTTATGAGTCTGACCATTTGCAAAATATACCTTTGTTGAGGAATCCACCTTGTGTTTTCTCTTTATGAAACTTCGAAAAGCTTGTGTTAAAAGTTTGGATTTTCATTTTTAAAAAGAAAACAAAATTGGTTGTTTTTTGACTGATTTGTGATTCTGCATAAATTGGTCCTTAGTTTACATCTAGCTAAGTAAAACATCCTTAAAAAAGACATCTTGTAAGCTTTGACTTCAAATAGGTTTTTATAGTTTATAGATCTCAAAGTTAGTCATTGCCATAGTTTTGAGTGTTTTATAAAAAATAAAAAATCTCTTTTGGAAAAAGTTTGTTTTTGTAGTGGTTGAGTGTTTTGAAAGAAAAGGGAATTTTTTGTGAAAATAACTAGTTGTCTTGTTTTGAGTGCATTGGAAAAGACCAAAATCTCTTCTTTTAATTTGTTCATTAAGAAAGATTTGTGTTTACAAGTATTTGCATTCTCAAACTCTTTCCTAGCTAGAAGTTCATTGAAGGGAAAAGATTGCTTAATCATCTTAAGTGCATTTTTTAGTGATTTCGAGTCGAGTCTTCATACCACAAGTTTCATCTCCGCACGTCGACTTAAATAAAAACCAATAAAAATAACGCTTAAAGTAAAATTCATCTAGTAATATTTTTATTTCTAGGGCTCTGATACACCAACATAGCTTAGGCTAGTGTCTTGGAGTAGGGAGTGATTAACTCTCCAAGACAATAAAACAAACAAGTAGCTGTATCTTGCGGTAGGAGAGAAATCCAATTGTTGTATTTATGCTCTGGGAAAGCTCCTCTTAAATGAGAAGCACGAGATCGTGTCCGAACTAGTGTGGGAATCATTCCTTTCTCATTGGGAACGCCGTCAGATATTCACATATTAAAAACTGTAAACCTCAGATTAACCATTGTCGAGGAGCCTGGGGTCACTTGTTGGTAAACCTTGGATTATGTCAAGGAGCCTTCAAGGGGATTGAGCTTGTTACTCTGCCCTTGCGTGCGTATCAGATTGTAGATTTTCCCCCCAGGTATATTTGTTTCGGTTGGTAACCTTAGTGACCATATTCTTTAGGATTCTTCCTAAGGTGATAGTGGTGGGAAGATCCCACTGTACCTGGAGCAGACGTCGGCTAGACTCACTTGGATTTTCTGGGGGGTTCTATTCACTCGAGACGGTTTAGTGGAGGAACTTGTGCCAGTCTATTCATTAAGCAGGTTGCCGGGGTAACTGTTCCAACCACCATTTCTGAATTGAACTCTACGACGTTGGGCTTCATCACCAACTAGTGTTTTCAGTACGGAAAGTTACTGTTTGTGTGTGTTTGATCTCCTAGATTCTTTAGGTGTGTGATTCAAATTTGTTTGGTTCTTTAGAGACTTTGGTTCTTTAGAGACTTTAGGTGGTTTTCATTGAGATTTTACTTTGTTTGCATGTGAAGTAGTTAAAATTTTTTAATCGTGGCTGAATTACCGAGGAAGTCCCGTAGACTTCGGGGCCAACCTCCTGAGTTTTCACCAAGCCAGCCTGAAGGGTTAAGAGCCCTCGTAACTCCTAAAGACAGTAGAGTTGGGTCACCTGAAGAAGGAGAGTCTTCTTTGGTGGTACACCCTGATTTTCCGAAGTTACTGGTAGTTTTTCATCTACTAGTGATATAGGTGAGGAACCTGAAATATCCGAACCTGAAAGTGAATTTGCTGCTACTCCAACATCGGGGTTTGCTTCTTCAGCTTCTAGTGGTCCTGGTTCACCTAGTGTAGAAAGAATAATCACCCAAAATCTTCCTTCTGGACTTATAGCTATCGAAGAACTTGCTACTCCAGAAGAAGAAGTAGGAATCCCTATCCCTGAAAATCAACCTGCTATTGAGCTAAGGGAGTGTGAACCAATTTTTTACAGTCCACCTAGGAGCAGTGCTTGGTATCTTTCTTTGACTAATTTCTTGGAAAACCCAGGGTTAAGTTTTTCACCACCTCGTGTTCCTTATCACCCAACACCTAGAGGTTACTATCCTCTGTTAAATATGTCAAGACAGTCGTCCATGTTTACTCAATCGCTAGAATCTTTTTTGTACGGTGGTCCTTCTGTTCCCTCTCGGTATCAGTCACTTTTTGGTACTTTTTCGGGAGCATCTCCTCAACCCATTGAACAAGGGTTATTAACTGGAAGCAATGGTACTAAGTCGTTGAGTGTAGAAGATATTCTCATGATGTCAGGTACTATTCCTAATCCTCAACCTCAAGGTGGCCAATTACCGCCTGGGGGGCAGCCTCAAAATCCTCAATTATTGCCTGGGGGGCAACCTCAAGGTACCCAATTTGCACCTGGGGGGCAACCTCAAGGACAGTACGTTCCTCAAGGTCGACCCCAGACTCAATATGTACCCCAAGGTCAACCCCAGTATCAATATGTACCTCAAGGTCAACCCCAGTATCAGTATGTGCCTCAAGGGTATCAACCCCAAGGTCAGTACTCGAACCAAGGTTTCCAACCACCCTCCGGTCAATCATATGTTCAAGGAACGGGAAATGTACCTTTGAATTATCAACCCTGTTAACACCCAGGTTGTTCCCTTTGACTCCCAAGGGAATACGGCCGGGGTAACCACTAACCAATCTTTGGATTGCAGTTTCTAGCCAAACTGTAATCAGAGAGGGCTCTCTCTTTATGATTTGTCTCTGTTTTGATAGTATTTTAGGCTAGCTATTATGTTCAGGGTTTTGTTTTATGTTTTGGTTGAGGGATGTCTTCTGCATCTAAGGTGTAAGTTTTCAGGCAATATTAGTCCATTGGGCAATGGAGTCTATGGCTACAGGTTGTCTGAAATATTGTGTTGAGTTACTGAAATTACAGGGCCGCTTAAATACTTCATGAAACAAATTTGAAATTGTGATGGTGAAGTGTGTTCAACCAGTGAAAGGCAATTAAGAAATTTCCACTAAGCTGGGTATGAGGAAGAGATATGTTGCACAGGAGAAAACTTGAATTCCTGAAACAACAATCACTGTGAAAGTATATAGTTTGAAAGTGCAGCAATTAAGAATTACACCTTTATAACTGTAACTGAAGAAAACATTTATAATAGCATAGATTGAGTCTAGGGTAATCTGTGATTAAATCCTAGAACTATTCTTTTTCTTTGCCATTAACTGTAAAACACAGAACATGAATGAGCTATGAGAAGATGACAAAACACATAACTAAGAGTTTGAAGAAAACTTATTGATTCATGAAACACGCAGGAATCCTGTAACATTCAGCAAAACACCACAATGACTCAGATAACGCAGAGCTTTGGAAATTCCATCAGCTTTTGTATTAATAGTCTGGAAATTTACAGCATAAGAAACTCTTGAAGAGAGATCAACAACAACCCCTGCAAGATTATGCGAGGGGGGAATATATACAATTGGTCATACAAAATATCTGGAGCCTTGAGTCATTCTAGAAATGAATACGTTCACCCACTTTTCAAGATAGTAGAAAAGAAAGTTATTACATCATTGAATACAAAATAAGTGCTCTTTATGTATGTCAGAAGATATTTTGACCTTTGGAGGCCACTGAGTCGGTCTGAACGTTCTGCTTTAACTCTGGAAAAATGTGCCTTTATGGCTGTCGTGTTGTAGTTTTTTGGCCCTGTCACCTGTAGCTGTCAATCTTGCTTTATTGGCCGATTAGTTCTGCTGAGTTGGCCCAGCCTTTTCCTTTTCATGCCTGCTGGTGTTGTCAAATTTTCCTGTGCATGATCACCTATGAATTTAAATGGAAATTTGATTTACAGGCTCTGGTTTATAATATCATCTGTATTGCCTTAGTCCACCATTCCTGTGTGGGCAATTGATGTCTCAGAATTGCATCCAAAGTCTCATCTGCCTCTGTATATTTGTAGAAGTTTGGAGGCACTTCAAACAGATGTTTGATCTCATCCATGATAAAAAATAAGTTTTCTATCCTGTTGTAGAGACTTTGTCCTGTAGCTGGCCCTGTTTCCTCTGAGGTGCTGGGCCTTTCAGTGATCTGATTTGTGGCGAATGTGTTGACCCTCTTGGCATACTGCTCATGTGTAAGTAGCCTTCCTGCGCTGTTCAGTAAGCCAGGGAGACCTCTGTTTTGCAATGCCACATATTTGTCCATGAATCTATTGACCTCTGTCTGCATGTCCTGGGTCCTTCTTTCTAGTGTCTGCACTAGGCTTCTTAGTGCTAGGACCCTCTTTATTAACAAAATAGTCTCAGTCCTGTTGGAGATTCCCATAGTTGCTAATTGCGCACTTGTTCTATTATTAAGCACATTGATCATCCTGTTGGCAACTTCAGGCATATTGCCTAGAGAGGCCCTTGATCTCTGAATTTCCCTCTGTGATTTTCCAATGAGCTCCAACTGTTCATGAATTGTTTCAATATACTGCCATTGATCAGTGATGGATTGGCCAATATTGGTCCATAGCACTGTCTTGAGCTCAGCCACTACTTTATCCAGTTTGAGCTCCTTCTCCAGCTCCTTTATCCTGTCTTTGAGGGCTTTTATTTCCCTGCCCTTTTCTGCCACAGTCTTCTTGGATTTATCATATCTTTCATTTACCTTGGCTAAATTCTCCCTGGCCTCATTTAATTCTGTCATTTGGGCTTCCAAGGCCTGAATCTCATTTCTCAGCTTTTGCATGTCCAGGCTTGGGGCCTGCTCTATTGTTGGTGGTGGTACTGAGGTAGAAGGTGCTGCCTGTTCTGTTTGTTGAGTGAGGGGAGCAGTAGTTGGAGGAGCTTCCTCAAGGTTAATTATTTCTGGAGGAGGCTGAGATGTTTGACCTCCTTCCTTTTGCTGTAATGCTACTTGCAATGCTGCCTGTGCAGCCTCTGATTCTCCCAACTTTTCTTGAGTCTGGATCAGCTGTTTGTATAAAGACACCAGCAAAGCTGTCGCATCTTGATCATGTCTCAGCTAGGCAACTTCTTCCATTTGAGGGTGAATAGTTGCTGGGATTTTGATCTTTTTCCTAAAATCTGCCATGTCTGCATCCCTCAATTTCAATATTTCTTGTATGCCCTTGATGTCCTTGGGGTTATGCCCAATCTCTATGATTATATCTTCTAAGGCCCTGATCCTGTTGTACTTTGCTTGAGAGGATGCTCTCTCCAACTCAAGTTGGGCAGCTGTATTATTTATGCTATTTTCTAGCCTGTAGTTATCCAATGTCATATCTGCCAAGGAGGCATACACCATCTCACCCGTTTGCTTATGCAATTCGATTTTGTCCATTGGGTGGATGTCCTTGGCAAGGACCTCAAGATTGGTCCTCAAGTAGTCTGAAGGGGACTGTGGTTGCAATGCAATTGGCATGAAGTGACTCATGATCATTTTGCCTTCATTAACATCATATGCAGACATCAGTCTTTGCTGGTTAGTGGGAGCCATTTTCAACAAATGATTATATAGCTATATTTTTATTGGCTCATTCCTCCTCTTTATGTCAATGAACTGTTGTTTGATGCTCAGTTCACCTTCTCTCTGCTGGCTTGAGGAGCTGACTTCTCCTCCCACTATCCTCTCTTGTTCCTGCTAGAAGGAACTTGCTGAGGCCTCCATACTTGGTGGGCCCATGCCCAAAGATTGCCCCATAGGCATTTCCTCTTCTGAAAGGGGATTCATTCTGTGTCTTTCCCCCCTTGAGTTGTTGTCGTTGTGAGGGGAGTCTCTCTGTCCCTCTTTCTACTTATATCCTCCTTTTGTGGGGTTTGGAGGATTGAGGCTTCAGCTGTTGTTTCCTGCCTAGGAGGCACAATTTGTGGTGGCTGCTGCTCAGTAAAAATTGGGGCCTCAGCTGCCTTTTCTTGCTGTAGTGGCTGCTCTTTCTCTTGCTGTAGTGGCTGCTCTTTCTCTTGCTGTAGTGGCTACTCATTCTCTTGCTGTCCTCTTGTGGCTGTTGTACCTGTTGCTGTTGCTGCTGTACCTCCTCATGAGGTGGCTGTTCTGGTTCCATTTCCTTTTCCTTGCCTTTGGTAGAGGTTGGCTCAGTTGCTTTGGCTGCTTGCTGATTTGCTGTGGAGGAAGATGCAGCTGTTCCCACTTGAGTGCTTGGAAGAGTAAACACCTGTGAACAAAGCTCTAGGTCAGCCACCTTTTAAAAATTTCTTAGTTCTCTTTGATTTAACTCTTCTTGTGTGATAGGCTCCTCTAAGGTTCCTCTCCTCCACTTTGTTTGATTTGCATACTTTTCTATATGAGGAAGTCTTACGTGGTCATAACTGGCCAGCCTATATTTGACCCTTCTTAGGCTTATGAAGTGATTGGGGTCATATGGTTTCCAAAGGAAACTGGTTTGCAAGCCAACATTCTATCCGCCTCTTGCCAACCTTCCTCCCTTTTGTTGTAGATAAAGTGGCCTATTTGGTTCCTGACCTTGAGCTGTGCTTTCTTGCCTCTGCCTGAAAGGTGTAGCACATCAACATTCCCAAATTGCCTGAAGTATTCCAGGGCAAACAATCTCATGGGCACATATTTGGGCAATCTGTATGGGGGCAACTCACACCCATATATCCTTATAACTGTGTGGTTCTGGTAGAAGTACCAGTCCCCAATGCTGTAAGATTTAGACAACTGAAGTACCCTTTGCATCTCATCAGTTAGTCTTGGAGGAGGTGAGCTCATCATCAGAGACATGGCTGGGTGGATGAAGAGATCTATGAACTCACAGTAAGTATATGGAGAGTTAGGTCTGCAGTGGAAGACAGAGGACCAATAGACCACTGACCTTGGATTGCCTTGGGCATCCACTCTTTTCACAGCAAAAGAAAACTTTTCATGTTGATAATATAGGATTAAGTGGTAGATGTAAGAGGTGTATCTGAACACCTTTTCTCTTGCCAAGTTCATCAACTGCTCATGTATCTTATCAGAGATGTAGGTGGCATAGTCATAGCAGATTGGAGACTTGCCAGGAGCGAACATGAGCATGATCACCAGCACAGTTTCATCAACAAATTCAATTGAATTATAGCCAAAAATGGGACTAATCATCTCTGCAAGATCTCTGCCCAATTGGTTGAGGTATACTTGGTTAATAGGAGGATACTTCACAGAGTCAGAGCCAATGTACAGCTGATTGAGTTTGGTGACCTAAGCATCTGTCAATCTAGCTCCTTGATTTATCAAATCTATTAGTGATAAAGGAACTAATTTATTCTCAGTCTTGAAGTTCAGCATCTCTTTGATAGCTTCAGGGGTGATAAAGAAAACAACTGAGCCTGAAGGGTCAAGCACAGCCCTCTGAGTAGGGTCATAGCATTCGGCACATAGATGGATTAAATCAGGAAACTGGTTGACCTGAGGGAGCTTGAAGATAGGGAGAGAAGAGTCCCATATGCCCAATACATCTGTTCCGCTCTCATGTTTAGCCTTCAATTCATTTAGCAGGTGGATGTGGAACTTGGTCTTCATCAGCATTTCCTCTTATATTTGATAATCCAGGTCTGCTAGAGGTTGCCAGTCCAATTCTCTCTGAGGGGCATTTAAAGGGGCAACATTCAAGGCTACAGGTGCTACTGGAGGATCCATGGTCACCTTTAGGATTTCGGTTGTTTATAAACTGGTGTTACTGTGCAGAGCAACACCAAAGAGTTTTTCTTTAAAAGAAAGGTGAATTACTGATGAACAAAGAATAAATGGTTAATTACAACAATTGAAATACTGCTCAAAGTATGGATAAGACAAATGCCTAGCTTTAAACTCTTTTTCACAGCAAATTGGTGCAGTTTGGGCTACCAGTCCACGATTGCGCGAACTGAATGTAAATTTTATGAAAACACTGGTAATATAAAGCTCAGCTGGTGAATTTCGACCTTACAGTGCAAATGGGGACTAGGCACAGGGGATTTGCCGGTGAATTATGTGTTTTTTCACTGTTTTAAGCTAGTTTTGGCGATTTACAGACAAAAAGAGGCGCAGGAGGGATTTACAGGGATAAATACCTGGCAACTGTTAACAATGGTCACGAATGCAGGTGGAAATGGCGCGCCAGCGGTCTCCAGGTTGAATTTAGCAGGTTGGCGTGAGTTTGGACGTGAAAAACATGCAGAGAAAACGACAGCCGTTTTTGCAAAAAGTGCAAAAAACGCGAAATTTTGGCCAAAATATGGATTTTTGGAACATTGGCGCTTTTTTTCGATGACGTCAGCATGACGTCATCAGGTGGGGTGAAGGTCGGATGACGTCATCGGGTGACGTGGCGGCATAAGAGAGATCCACGGGGATGGTGAGGTGGCAGACAGGTGGAGCACAGGCGGACGGGGGTGCCGACGCGGTGATGACGCTGGTGGTGACGCTGGCAGGCAGGTTCACCGAAACCGGAAGTGGTTAGCGGTTTCATATCGCACCGCCTTCCATACGGAAGCGGAATTGTCAGAGGGGCCTCCGATACGATGTGGGGGTGACGCGTGGCAGAGGCCTGACGTCACCCTCTCACAAATTTCGAACGATATCTTTCGAACGTCGGGGCCGGTCCGAAATGCTCGAGGGCCGTCGGATGAAAAGGGTCTGATCCGACGGTCGACGGATCGTTGAGGTGGCCGGACGATACGGATAGGGGGCGGGATTAAAATAATATTTCTTTTGAGATTTGCGCCCGGCGGGAACCTTAGGAATTTGGCAATTTACATGGTTTTTTCAATGTTTTTTATAAAAATGCGGATAGCGCTAAGACTTTGGGTAAATGGAAAAAATGGGTTTTTGTATGTATTTTGCAAATGAAGCGGGTTAGGGGTAAAAAGGGGTTTATGACAAGGTTTCTTGGCAAATGAAGGGTTTAGTGGGTTAAATGACTTCTGAAGGGGAAAGAGGGGTAAGGCTTAGGGCTCTTAAACTGACCAGATGTCAATTTAATCCCTGATAGTGAACATAGGGCTATAATGCCAAGGGGAGGGATATTTATACAATGCTTGGGGTTTATACACCATAGTGTTATAATAGTAGGGAAAGGGTAACATAGGGGATTTAGATAATAGAAGTTAGGGGTTAATATGGATGGAAAAGGTGAATGAGGAGTGAAATCACTAAGTTTATGTGAAGATAGCTTAGCTTAGGGAGTAGATCAAAATAAAAAGATTTTTAGACAAGAAATATGGCTTTCAAAGGAATAAGAACCAGCATAAAACCTCAAATTCTTTCATGCACACAACTGATGAAGGGATGTTAGTAATGAAGGTGAAAAAGGGGAAAAGGAAGTTAGTCATGCTTCTTTATTTTGCTGCAACATGATGGAGAAGAAGACCTTCTCAATCCATTGATATTCCTTTGTGAATAGCTTAGCACACATTGAATTGTAAGGAATGACATTTCTGCAACCCCATCTGCCTACCCATCTATTTGCCTAGCATTTTTTGTTTCTTCATGGAGGATGCACTTAGACTTGCAGACCCTTATGTGCCTTTTCTTTTCTTTGGCTTTTTCCTTTTTATTTTCTATCTAGAACTACCCTTATTGCTTCCAAGGTCCCAGATTAAGCAGTTGGGAACCTTACTTCTCTACCTAAGCTACTGGTCTGCCAAGATTAAACAGTTTGGACAGACTTCTTTCTCTATTCTACAACAGAAAAATTGAAACATGGCATGATCCAGATTAGGCTTTTGGACCACCCATCAAAACTTAATCAACATGAAGCTATATACACACCTGGTCTCCTTTTGGAAATATTGGATCTTTGTATCACCAAAGCAGAGCATATTTGGAACTTTCTTTGCCAATCATGAAATATGAAACCTATTGGTATAGGTAGCTAACAGTGGCTCCACATGGGGATGGCTTTTCCATTTGAAAAGCCAAGAACAGCAGGTCAGAATGCCTGGGCCCTGGACTGCTTTTACTAAATCCTGAAGTATGCTGCTTTGACATGCCAAATTGTACTCTTCCCATCTTGGTAGATCTCTGAACTTATTTGCCTTTTGCTAATAAGTAATAAAACTTGAGAAACTGCATTTTTACATTTTAACAGGAAGTAATATATACACCTGAATATGTACAAGGGAAACTCAGGCTGCACTTATGGGTAGTAGTCAAAATAGTGCTTCAACATCCTGCCATTCACAGGACCTTCATCCCAATCAGTTTCATTAGGACTTTTAAGGAAATAAGTATTGTTTCCTTGTACTGCTTGAACAGCAAATGGTCCTCTCCAAAGGGAATCAAATTTTCCATGTTTTCCCTTATCTTCTCTTCTTGAGTCCCACTTGAGGACTTTGTCTCCAACATTAAAATCTTCTACCTTGGTCCTTCTGTCAAAGGCTTTCTTTAACTTTTCTTGTAAAACTTGAACTCTGCTGTAAACTTGGTCTCTAGTTTGCTGCAAACATATTATTTGATTTATCCTTCTTTGCATATCATTTGGCTCAGCTTGACTCTCTTGAAGTAATTTCATGACAGGGATTCCCAGTGATGAAGGAAATTTGGCTTCTAATCCATAAACTAAGTCATATGGGCTGATCCCAATTGATCTTTTGGTTGTTAGTCTATCTGCCCATAAGGCATTCACAAGCTTCTTATGCCAATTCTTCTTATTTTCTTCCAATACCTTCTTTATGATGTTCACAAGGCTTTTGTTTGATGATTCAGCAAGGCCATTTCCTTGGGGATAATATGGAGTAGAATGGCCCAAGGTAATGTGAAATTTGTGGTAGAAGTTCACCATCTTCTTAGATCTGAAGGCAGCAGCATTGTCTGTTATTATTTTATCAGGACAACCAAATCTAGAAAGAATATTGGTCTCAAGGAACTGAATGATAGTGGAATCATTTGCTTGTCTGCATGGAACAGCTTCAATCCATTTAGTAAAGTAGTCTGTAGCTGTTAGAATCCATCTATGTTGGCCTGAAGATGAAGGGTGAATTTCCCCAATGAAATCCAAGCCCCATTGTTGAAAAGGTCTCTCTCTTGCAATAGGCCTCAAAGGAAGTGGCAGTAACTTTCTCTTTCCCTCAAACACTTGACAGTTGTGACAAGAGGTGGTGAATTTCCTGACATCAGAGAAAACAGTGGGCCAATAATAACCAACCCTCAAAATCTTATCCACAGTGGACTTCCAATACAAGTGTCCACCACAGTCACCTGCATGAAATTCTTCCATTATTTTGTTAGTCTCTTTCTCAATTAAGCAGTTTAACAATATACCTTCATGGTTTTTCCAAAGCAAATTGCCATCCATGACACAAAATCTTGAAGCTTTCATTTTTAAGAACCTACATTTAGTTCTGGACAATCCTGGGGGAGCACACAGGTTTTGTAGTACATAACAAATATCAGAATACCAAGGGGATTGTTCAAAGGCTACATTGATCTTTGGAGTCGCCAGCTCCAGTTCATTGTCCAGCTGGTTTATGTCTAAGGCTTGGAAGTTTGCTTCTGTCATTAATTTGGCCAAGCCTTGCCCTTTTATTAGTTTTTTTGGTTTTATCTCAATATCAAATTCCAAGATGTTGGCAATCCATTTTCCTCTTCTGCCTTCTAAGTTTTCTTGAGTGAGAATGTCTTTAACAATGGGACTTGGCACATAAGCTATAACATGGGAATAAAGGATGTAAATCCTAAAGTCTTTAATGGCCTTGACCAAAGCATAAGCTTGTTTCTCCATGATTTGATATTTCAGAGGTGCATCTCTAAGAGCTCTGCTAAAGAAAGCAATGGGTTTCTCGTTTCCTTGGTCATCTTTCTGTAATAAAACATCAGCAATGGTATGCTGGGAGGCAAAAGAGAAAATGATGAATTCTCTGTCAAATTGAGGACTTGTTAAGACTGGGGTTTGGGTAAGGGCTAATTTTATACTTTCAAAGGCTTGATTTGCTTCAACCGTCCATTTCACTTTTGAGTCCTTCTTTAGCATGTTATTCAGTAATCTGATCAATTCTGCTAAGTTTGGGATAAACCTTCTCAAGAAGTTGATCTTACCCAAGAAGGCTTGCAATTCTTTGATGTTTCTTGGGTGGGGCATTTGTAAGATAGCTTGTATCCTGTCCGGGTCAATTCTTATGCCATCCTTTGAAATAATATGCCCTAACAGCTTACCTTCTTCCAAACCAAATAGAGATTCCTTGGGATTCAAGGAAATTCCATATTTCCTACATGTTAATAAAATCTGCCTTAAGTGCTTCAAGTGTTCTTGGTCTGACTTTGAGAAAGGTGTGAGGTCATCTAAATAAATGACAAGAAAGTCATGAATCTCCTTGGAAAAAGCAATATCCATTGCTCTTTGAAATGTTGCCCCTGCATTTTTCAATCCAAAAGGCATTTTTACATATTTGAAAGTTCCCCATGGGGTTGTGAATGCAGTTTTGTCTTGATCATCAGGGTGCATGAGGATTTGATTAAAACCTGAGAATCCATCCAGTAATGAGATCCTTGATGCTCCTACCACTCTTTGGAGAATGTGATCCATCTTTGGTAAGGGATAGTTGTCTTTGAGGGACACTTGGTTTAGGTTTCTAAGATCAACACAAAGTCTTATTTCACCAGTTTTCTTTCTTGTGGGCACCAAATTGGAGATCCAATCAGAAAACCTAATTGGTGCTATGATACCAGCTTTAAACATTTTTTGTACCTCTTTCTCAATTGCAGGGAGAAGCATGGGGTTTATTCTTCTCAATTTTTGCTTGAATGGCTTTTGATTTGGCTTGAGAGGGATTGTGTGTTGGATAACAGAGGTGTCATAGGATTTTAAGTCCTCATAACTCCATGCAAAGACATCTTGAAACTCTTTGAAAAGGTTAATGTATTTGGGCTTTTGATCAGGGGGTAGGGAAGCAGATAATTTTATTATCTTGGGCTTTTCAATGGTTCCAATGTTGCATTCTTCAATGGCAGAGTTAAGGGGCTGCATTTTTGGTTTTCTTGGGACATCGTTTGAATCAAAGATATCCTCTAGTGGAGTTAGGCCTGTTGGAAGAAAATTGTCTTTCAATTGAATTACTTCAGCCTCAGCATCAGCCACTTCTTCACAACTGATTTGTTGAATTTTTTGTATATTGTCTTTGTTGAAAATTGTTGGATGTAGGATTTGGTGAGCTGTCTTAGGTGATATTGGCTTGTTATTCTGTTTACTCTGTATTTGTGATTGACTTGCTCTTTCAAGTATTTGTGATTGACTTGCTCTTTCAAGTATTTGTGATTGACTTGCTCTTTCAAGTATTTGTGATTGACTTGCTCCCTCAATGTCAATATTTAGTCCTGCAAATTCTTGTTGCAGGTTCAGGAAATTATTTATCTATGCATAATCTTCAAATACTTGCCAGTCTTTGACATTGTTTGGGACAGAAGGTCTGTGTTTTACTTCAGCTGTAAAGCAATGATGGGGCTCAAAAGGTAACTTGCAGGTGCTTGCAAATGTGGCCAAGCTATGAGCATGCAGGTTATGGGTCCTGGGAATCTTGGTAATTTGAAATTCAGTGAAGGACTGTAGTAGTTCAGCAGCAGCAGATCTATAAGATCTCAGTCTTTTATCATTAGTAACAAAATTTCCCTTTACCTGTTGGATAATCAAGTCTGAATCTCCCATAATTGAAACTTTTATGGCTTGTAAGGATTTTACTAGCTTAAGGCCTAGCAAGAGAGCTTCATATTCTGCCATGTTATTAGTGCATCTGAAATTTAGTCTATAGGCTCGACCTTCTGCATGATTGTTCTTCTTGTTATGTATCCAAACCCCAGCTCCTACCCCTAATTTGTTAACTGACCCATCAAATTCTAGAAACCATAGGTTCTCTTTTTCTAGGGGAGATTTAATAACTTCTCTGTGATCTGGGATAGTGAGTTGAAGCTCTGGTTTTTCACCTGGTTTGTCTTCTAGGACAGTCTGATCACTTGATTGAATTAGCTTGATTTCTAGAGCAGCAGCTTGTTCATTAATGTCCTGATCTTGTTCAAGTGTTTTGGTTTCTTCATCATTTGTAAGCCCTGAATTATCATTGAAGAGAATATATGAATCTATATCGGAATGGACAGCATATATGGGAAAGTTTTGAGGTTTTTCTTCACTGCTGACCATGTATTTCATGAGTGACTCTCTATATAACCTCTTGGGTTGACCAAAGACTGAGATGGTTGCATATGACATGTCTAGTTGTAGGGAACCTTGGAGTTTAGCTCCCCATGACCTTGATAACAGCATTCCATATTTGGGTGGGATATCAGCAACTACAACGTCCATTAGAATTGTTTTATTTGGGTACTGAACTAGGGACACACATAGATCTTTTATCAGACCTAAACACTTAACTTGGCTGGAGTCAAATGAGAATAATTCCTTGTATGGTCTTGTAATATCTAGATTCAATCTTTCCATGACTGATTTAGGCATCAAGTTGTGAGAGGCACCTGACTCAAACATTGCGTTGTGTAGTATCTTGTCATGAACATGCAGGCTGACATAGAAAGGTAAGATCCCTGTAACTGCTGTCTTTCCATCAACTTCTGGACCGAACAGTAATTCTGGGGTGTCCTCCAACACATTGACATTATCTTTATTACGAGTAATTTGAAGGGACTTCTTGATTTGTTGTCTATAAATGTCATGCTTGGCTAGTTCTGAAAGAGGAATAACTACTTTTAGTTTGCCAATTTCAGCTTCTAAGTCAAAGGGTTTTTCAGATTGGATTTTGGGGTTGTGGATGACAGTCTTTTCCTTGTTCACTAAGTCTTCTTCTTAATTCTTATCTCGGTTCTGCGGCTTATCCTTCTTACTCATCTCTTGAGGAGTGTTACTTGGATTGGGCTACAAGGGTGATGAATCTACTGGTTGCTGTTTTGAGGGAGAAGTTTCAGCTATTTCCTCAACTGTTACCTCCTCTGTAATTGGACAAGTTTTGTCACTTGGTTCTGTGATAATAGCTTTCTTAGGCTGTGTAGTGTCTTTTTTCTTTTCAGGCTGTGTCACATTTATAGTTCTGCTTCTTAGCTTATATTGTTTATGAACTTCATAAACAGCTGTGTCATATCCTTGTTTAAAGTCAAATGACTCACCTGACCTGGTTTGGAATTGCTGAATGTCATCATCTTTATGATCCTCTTGACTCAAGAAAACTTGCTGCTCATCATTCAGGCCCATTAGGTTAATGTGGGTGTCATCTATTTGCTCATTTGAAGTGGATGCCTCAGTATAGTTTTCCTGGAAAGGAGGCCTTATGTCTGGATCAGAACCAGTTTTGCCAGTGTTTGGGTTTTGATTTCTCCTAAAAGTTGGATTTCTGATAGGGTTATTTTGTGGTGCTTCCCATGATGACTTTCTCTCAACTGATTCTACTCTATCACCCAATCTCTTCATACCAGTGAGTATTGCATCCAGTTTTTGATCAAAGGCTGAGGGTTCTTCTTTGAAGGTGGTTCTCTTTTCCAATCTTGCCCTGTTTCTTTTGGCAATCAGGTTAGCCTCTACTGTGACAGCAACCTTTTGGGCTTCTTCAAGGGTTTTAGGCGCCCTTTCTTTTAATTGATATGCCATATCAGGGTCAAAACCATCAGGAAATTTGTACAAGGCTAAATCAGGGGGAGGTCTTAAATTTTGTGGTATTGCGTTATATACATTATTGAATCTAGCACAATACTCCAAAACGGTCTGTTGAGGACCTCGTTTGATTGTGTCATATTCACCAAGTATGTGCAGGGGATCTTTCTTTTTCTCCCATCTGTTAGTAAAGGCTTGATAAAGATCATCAGGGGTTGTAATGGTATTTGCAGCCAGTGATCTAAACCAAGTTCTTACATCCCCTGTGAGGCTCTGAACAAAGATTCTCATTCTCACACTGTCATCATCTATCTCATAGTTCTCAAAGTGGTCTTGCATCCTTCTGGCATGCTGAATTGCTGTGAAAGGGCTAGTGGAGTCAAAATATGAGATCTTGGATTGATAGTCCTGAGGTAGAGCTGGAGCATTGGCAGGTAACTGCAGGGGTGCATATCTATTAGCCATATTTGCAAGATTTATAGGGTTGATAGGGATAACTGGGATAGCATGAATGACTGGTACAACAGGGGTGGTGGGAAAGGTGGAAACTAGAGTGTTGGTCAAGGGAATATGTGCAGTGGATGAAGGTGTAAAAGGAGGACTATGAGATGTGGACGGTGAACTGGGGGAAACAAGGCTAGACCGAAATAGAACCTTGATTGCAGTTGGAACAGGGTTTGGATGAGTGGTCTCAGGACTTGAATCAGCAAGAGTTTCCTGTCCCTGCTACTTCCTAATGATCTTAGGGATTGTATTAGGATTTTCAAAAACAGCTGGTGGATTTGGGTTAGGATTTGACCTTGTATGTCGTGGATTCTTCTTGGGGGCCAGCTTCTGAATTTCTTTTTGGTATTTTTAGGATATTTTAGGGCTGTTTTAAGGGACTGCTCAAGCTTTTTAGAACCACAGTCTATGGACAGACCACAGTTGAAAAATAATATGCTTTGTCCCTAGTGGAGTCGCCAATTATGTTAACACCCAGGTTATTCCCTTTGACTCCCAAGGGAATACGGCCGGGGTAACCACTAACCAATCTTTGGATTGCAGTTTCTAGCCAAACTGTAATCAGAGAGGGCTCTCTCTTTATGATTTGTCTCTGTTTTGATAGTATTTTAGGCTAGCTATTATGTTCAGGGTTTTGTTTTATGTTTTGGTTGAGGGATGTCTTCTGCATCTAAGGTGTAAGTTTTCAGGCAGTATTAGTCCATTGGGCAATGGAGTCTGTGGCTACAAGTTGTCTGAAATATTGAGTTGAGTTACTGAAATTACAGGGCCGTTTAAATACTTCATGAAACAAATTTGAAATTGTGATGGTGAAGTGTGTTCAACCAGTGAAAGGCAATTAAGAATTTTCCACTAAGCTGGGTATGAGGAAGAGATATGTTGCACAGGAGCAAACTTGAATTCCTGAAACAACAATCACTGTGAAAGTATATAGTTTGAAAGTGCAACAATTAAGAATTACACCTTTATAACTGTAACTGAAGAAAACATTTATAATAGCATAGATTGAGTCTAGGGTAATCTGTGATTAAATCCTAGAACTATTCTTTTTCTTTGCCATTAACTGTAAAACACAGAACATGAATGAGCTATGAGAAGATGACAAAACACATAACTAAGAGTTTGAAGAAAACTTATTGATTCATGAAACACGCAGGAATCCTGTACATTCAACAAAACACCACAATGACTCAGATAACGCAGAGCTTTGGAAATTCCATCAGCTTTTGTATTAATAGTCTGGAAATTTACAGCATAAGAAACTCTTGAAGAGAGATCAACAACAACCCCTGCAAGATTATGCGAGGGAGGAATATATACAATTGGTCATACAAAATATCTGGAGCCTTGATTCATTCTAGAAATGAATACGTTCACCCACTTTTCAAGATAGTAGAAAAGAAAGTTATTACATCATTGAATACAAAATAAGTGCTCTTTATGTATGTCAGAAGATATTTTGACCTTTGGAGGCCACTGAGTGGGTCTGAACGTTCTGCTTTAACTCTGGAAAAATGCGCCTTTATGGCTGTCGTGCTGTAGTTTTTTGGCCTTGTCACCTGTAGCTGTCAATCTTGCTTTATTGGCCGATTAGTTCTGCTGAGTTGGCCCAGCCTTTTCCTTTTCATGCCTGCTGGTGTTGTCAAATTTTCCTGTGCATGATCACCTATGAATTTAAATGGAAATTTGATTTACAGGCTCTGGTTTATAATATCATCTATATTGCCTTAGTCCACCATTCCTGTGTGGGCAATTGATGTCTCAGAATTGCATCCAAAGTCTCATCTGCCTCTGTATATTTGTAGAAGTTTGGAGGCACTTCAAACAGATGTTTGATCTAATCCATGATAAAAAATAAGTTTTCTATCCTGTTGTAGAGACTTTGTCCTGTAGCTGGCCCTATTTCCTCTGAGGTGCTGGGCCTTTCAGTGATCTGATTTGTGGCGAATGTGTTGACCCTCTTGGCATACTGCTCATGTGTAAGTAGCCTTCCTGCGCTGTTCAGTAAGCCAGGGAGACCTCTGTTTTGCAATGCCACATATTTGTCCATGAATCTATTGACCTCTGTCTGCATGTCCTGGGTCCTTCTTTCTAGTGTCTGCACCAGGCTTCTTAGTGTTAGGACCCTCTTTATTAACAAAATAGTCTCAGTCCTGTTGGAGATTCCCATAGTTGCTAACTGGGCACTTGTTCTATTATTAAGCACATTGATCATCCTGTTGGCAACTTCAGGCATATTGCCTAGAGAGGCCCTTGATCTCTAAATTTCCCTCTGTGCTTTTCCAATGAGCTCCAACTGTTCATGAATTGTTTCAATATACTGCCATTGATTAGTGATGGATTGGCCAATATTGGCCCATAGCACTGTCTTGAGCTCAGCCACTACTTTATCCAGTTTGAGCTCCTTCTCCAGCTCCTTTATCCTGTCTTTGAGGGCTTTTATTTCCCTGCCCTTTTCTGCCACAGTCTGCTTGGATTTATCATATCTTTCATTTACCTTGGCTAAATTCTCCCTGGCCTCATTTAATTCTTTCATTTGGGCTTCCAGGGCCTGAATCTCATTTCTCAGCTTTTGCATGTCCAGGCTTGGGGCCTGCTCTGTTGTTGGTGGTGGTACTGAGGTAGAAGGTGCTGCCTGTTCTGTTTGTTGAGTGAGGGGAGCAGTAGTTGGAGGAGCTTCCTCAAGGTTAATTATTTCTGGAGGAGGCTGAGATGTTTGACCTCCTTCCTTTTGCTGTAATGCTGCTTGCAATGCTGCCTGTGCAGCCTCTGATTCTCCCAACTTTTCTTGAGTCTGGATCAGCTGTTTGTATAAAGACACCAGCAAAGCTGTCGCATCTTGATCATGTCTCAGCTGGGAAACTTCTTCCGTTTGAGGGTGAATAGTTGCTGGGATTTTGATCTTTTTCCTCAAAGCTGCCATGTCTACATCCCTCAATTTCAATATTTCTTGTATGCCCTTGATGTCCTTGGGGTTATGCCCAATCTCTATGATTATATCTTCTAAGGCCCTGATCTTGTTGTCCTTTGCTTGAGAGGATGCTCTCTCCAACTCAAGTTGGGTAGCTGTATTATTTAGGCTATTTTCTAGCCTGTAGTTATCCAATGTCTTATCTGCCAAGGAGGCATACACCATCTCACCCGTTTGCTTATGCAATTCGATTTTGTCCATTGGGTGGATGTCCTTGGCAAGGACCTCAAGATTGGTCCTCAAGTAGTCTGAAGGGGACTGTGGTTGCAATGCAGTTGGCATGAAGTGACTCATGATCATTTTTCCTTCATTAACATCATATGCAGACATCAGTCTTTGCTGGTTAGTGGGAGCCATTTTCAACAAATGATTATATAGCTGTATTTTTATTGGCTCATTCCTCCTCTTTATGTCAATGAACTGTTGTTTGATGCTCAGTTCACCTTCTCTCTGCTAGCTTGAGGAGCTGACTTCTCCTCCCACTATCCTCTCTTGTTCCTGCTGGAAGGAACTTGCTGAGGCCTCCATACTTGGTGGGCCCATGCCCAAAGATTGCCCCATAGGCATTTCCTCTTCTGAAAGGGGATTCATTCTGTGTCTTTTCCCCCCTTGAGTTGTTGTCGTTGTGAGGGGAGTCTCTCTGTCCCTCTTTCTACTTATATCCTCCTTTTGTGGGGTTTGGAGGATTGAGGCTTCAGCTGTTGTTTCCTGCCTAGGAGGCACAATTTGTGGTGGCTGCTGCTCAGTAAAAATTGGGGCCTCAGCTGCCTTTTCTTGCTGTAGTGGTTGCTCTTTCTCTTGCTGCCCCTCTTGTGGCTGTTGTACCTGTTGTTTTTGCTGTTGTACCTCCTCATGAGGTGGCTGTTCTGGTTCCATTTCCTTTTCCTTGCCTTTGGTAGAGGTTGGCTCAGTTGCTTTGGCTGCTTGCTGATTTGCTGTGGAGGAAGATGCAGCTGTTCCCACTTGAGTGCTTGGAAGAGTAAACACCTGTGAACAAAGCTCTAGGTCAGCCACCTTTTTTAGATTTCTTAGTGCTCTTTGATTTAACTCTTCTTGTGTGATAGGCTCCTCTAAGGTTCCTCTCCTCCACTTTGTTTGATTTGCATACTTTTCTATATGAGGAAGTCTTACGTGGTCAAAACTGGCCAGCCTATATTTGACCCTTCTTAGGCTTATGAAGTGATTGGGGTCATATGGTTTCCAAAGGAAATTGGTTTGCAAGCCAAGGGATTCTAACATTCTATCCGCCTCTTGCCAACCTTCCTCCCTTTTTTTGTAGATAAAGTGGCCTAATTGGTTCCTAACCTTGAGCTGTGCTTTCTTGCCTCTGCCTGAAAAGTGTAGCACATCAGCATTCCCAAATTGCCTGAAGTATTCCAGGGCAAACAATCTCATGGGCACATATTTGGGCAATCTGTATGGGGGAAACTCACACCCATATATCCTTATAATTGTGTGGTTCTGGTAGAAGTACCAGTCCCCAATGCTGTAAGATTTAGACAACTGAAGTACCCTTTGCATCTCATCAGTTAGTCTTGGAGGAGGTGAGCTCATCATCAGAGACATGGTTGGGTGGATGAAGAGATCTATGAACTCACAGTAAGTATATGGAGAGTCAGGTCTGCAGTGGAAGACAGAGGACCAATAGACCACTGACCTTGGATTGCCTTGGGCATCCACTCTTTTCACAGCAAAAGAAAACTTTTCATGTTGATAATATAGGATTAAGTGGTAGATGTAAGAGGTGTATCTGAACACCTTTTCTCTTGCCAAGTTCATCAACTGCTCATGTATCTTATCAGAGATGTAGGTGGCATAGTCATAGCAGATTGGAGACTTTCCAGGAGCGAACATGAGCATGATCACCAACACAGTTTCATCAACAAATTCAATTGAATTATAGCCCAAAATGGGACTAATCATGTCTGCAAGATCTCTGCCCAATTGGTTGAGGTATACTTGGTTAATAGGAGGATACTTCACAGAGTCAGAGCCAATGTACAGCTGATTGAGTTTGGTGACCTAAGCATCTATCAATCTAGCTCCTTGATTTATCAAATCTATTAGTGATAAAGGAACTAATTTCTTCTCAGTCTTGAAGTTCAGCATCTCTTTGATAGCTTCAGGGGTGATAAAGAAAACAACTGAGCCTGAAGGGTCAAGCACAGCCCTCTGAGTAGGGTCATAGCATTCGGCACATAGATGGATTAAATCAGGAAACTGGTTGACCTGAGGGAGCTTGAAGATAGGGAGAGAAGAGTCCCATATGCCCAATACATCTGTTCCACTCTCATGTTTAGCCTTCAATTCATTTAGCGGGTGGATGTGGAACTTGGTCTTCATTAGCATTTCCTCTGATATTTGATAATCCAGGTCTGCTAGAGGTTGCCAGTCCAATTCTCTCTGAGGGGCATTTAAAGGGGCAACATTCAAGGCTACAGGTGCTACTGGAGGATCCATGGTCACCTTTAGGATTTCTGTTGTTTATAAACTGGTGTTACTGTGCAGAGCAACACCAAAGAGTTTTTCTTTAAAAGAAAGGTGAATTACTGATGAACAGAGAATAAATGGTTAATTACAGCAATTGAAATACTGCTCAAAGTATGGATAAGACAAATGCCTAGCTTTAAACTCTTTCTCACAGCAAATTGGTGCAGTTTGGGCTACCAGTCCACGATTGCACGAACTGAATGTAAATTTTATGAAAACACTGGTAATATAAAGCTCAGCTGGTGAATTTCGACCTTACAGTGCAAATGGGGACTAGGCACAGGGGATTCATCGGTGAATTATGTGTTTTTTCACTGTTTTAAGCTAGTTTTGGCGATTTACAGACAAAACGAGGCGCAGGAGGGATTTACAGGGATAAATACCTAGCAACTGTTAACAACGGTCAGGAATGCAGGTGGAAATGGCGCGCCAGCGGTCTCCAGGTCGAATTCAGCAGGTTGGCGTGAGTTTGGACGTGAAAAACATGCAAAGAAAACGACAGCCGTTTTTGCAAAAAGTGCAAAAAACGCGAAATTTTGGCCAAAATATGGATTTTTTGGAACATTGGCGCTTTTTTTGGATGACGTCAGCATGACGTCATCAGGTGGGGTCAAGGTCGGATGACGTCAGCATGACGTCATCGGGTGACGTGGCGGCATAAGAGAGATCCACGGGGATGGTGAGCTGGCAGACAGGTGGAGCACAGGCAGACGGGGGCGTCGACGCGGTGATGACGCTGGCGGTGACGCTGGCAGGCGGGTTCATCGAAACCGGAAGTGGTTAGCGGTTTCATATCGCACCACCTTCCATACGGAAGCGGAATTGTTAGAGGGGCCTCTGATACGATGTGGGGGTGACGCGTGGTAGAGGCCTGACGTCACCCTCTGACAAATTTCGGACGGTATCTTTCGGACGTCGGGGCCGGTCCGAAATGCACGAGGGCCGTCGGATGAAAAGGGCCCAATCCGACGGTCGACGGATCGTTGAGGTGGCCAGACGATACGGATGGGGGGCGGGATTAAAATAATATTTCTTTTGAGATTTGCGCTTGGCGGGAACCTTAGGAATTTGGCAATTTACATGGTTTTTTCAATGTTTTTTATAAAAATGCAGATAGCGCTAAGACTTTGGGTAAATGGAAAAAATGGGTTTTTGTATGTATTTTGCAAATGAAGCGGGTTAGGGGTAAAAAGGGGTTTATGACAAGGTTTCTTGGCAAATGAAGGGTTTAGTGGGTTAAATGACTTCTGAAGGGGAAAGAGGGGTAAGGCTTAGGGCTCTTAAACTGACCAGATGTCAATTTAATCCCTGATAGTGAACATAGGGCTATAATGCCAAGGGGAGGGATATTTATACAATGCTTGGGGTTTATACACCATAGTGTTATAATAGTAGGGAAAGGGTAACATAGGGGATTTAGATAATAGAAGTTAGGGGTTAATATGGATGGAAAAGGTGAATGAGGAGTGAAATCACTAAGTTTATGTGAAGATAGCTTAGCTTAGGGAGTAGATCAAAATAAAAATATTTTTAGACAAGAAATGTGGCTTTCAAAGGAATAAGAACCAGCATAAAACCTCAAATTCTTTTATGCACACAACTGATGAAGGGATGTTAGTAATGAAGGTGAAAAAGGGGAAAAGGAAGTAAGTCATGCTTCTTTATTTTGCTGCAACATGATGGAGAAGAAGACCTTCTCAATCCATTGATATTCCTTTGTGAATAGGTTAGCACACATTGAATTGTAAGGAATGACATTTCTGCAACCCCATCTGCCTACCCATCTATTTGCCTAGCATTTTTTGTTTCTTCATGGAGGGTGCACTTAGACTTGCAGACCCTTATGTGCCTTTTCTTTTCTTTGGCTTTTTCCTTTTGATTTTCTATCTAGAACTACCCTTATTGCTTCCAAGGTCCCAGATTAAGCAGTTGGGAACCTTACTTCTCTACCTAAGCTACTGGTCTGCCAAGATTAAACAGTTTGGACAGACTTCTTTCTCTATTCTACAACAGAAAAATTGAAACATGGCATGATCCAGATTAGGCTTTTGGACCACCCATCAAAACTTAATCAACATGAAGCTATATACACACCTGGTCTCCTTTTGGAAATATGGGATCTTTGTATCACCAAAGCAGAGCATATTTGGAACTTTCTTTGCCAATCATGAAATATGAAACCTATTGGTATAGGTAGCTAACAAACCCTACCCTCAACCTGGTTATGGTCCTCAATATTCTCAACCTGTTATGGGTCTATACCCTAGAATGAATTTAGCGTGGGATCCATCGCAAACTCAACAGGTCTTGTAACCGAATGTACAGTTGTCATCTCAAACTGGACAACCCTTAGTTTCTGGTTCACCCCAACAACCTATCCAGTCTACCATTCAAACTTTTGTACCTTCGGTAGTTTCTCAGCCTAGGCCTAGTATGCCTCGTACTCCACCTCAAACGACTGCTACAACTGCCGCAACATCTGTTCAATCTACCCCACCTACTTCTGGAGTATCGACAACTTCGGTTTCTACTATTCCTGTATCTACTCCTCAGACATCTTTACCTCTGTCTGGATCTACGATTCAAACTTCGGTTCAGATGCCTGTAGGACAACCTGGTTCAAGTACGGTTGTCACAAGTCAACCACAGTTTACTTATTAACCGTACCAGGGACAGTACCAATTCGGTCCTACTGTGCAGCAGCCAGTCTATCAGTATCAACCATACCCTGGGTACACATATCAACAACCTCAACAACCCCAGTACAGTCTAGTTAATCCTGGTTTTCCGGGAGGATACAATATCTCAAATGCAATTCCTATTCCTAGTTATCTTGGATATCCTCCTCCTGGGGCTAGTCTCATGACCTAGAGTTTTAGGGACCCTAATTTTCAGTTACTGTTTATCGCAACTTTGGACTTGCCTAACTTTTCACGCCTAACGAACAATCCCATTAATTATCTTCCGTTTTGGCTGCCAATGCCGAATAATTTGCCTAGTGATATTCCTAAGTTTGAAGGCAAATCAGGAGAGGACCCGTCGAACCATGTGATGACTTATCACCTCTGGTGTGCGTCTAACTCCATTTCAGATGATTCAATCCGTCTAAGGCTTTTCCAGCGCACTCTAATTGGTCTCGCAGCCAAGTGGTACATTGAGTTACCGCGAGGCACCTTTTATAATTTTAGTCAGTTAGCTACCTCGTTTTTAACTCATTTTCAGTTGCCAGTTAGATATGAAAATGGGACGGAATTACTAACTTCATTAAAGCAATCGATGTCCACTTACATTTCAGATCACGTTCATGAATGGAGACGTCGACGACTTTTAGTGAAGGTTTTTATTCCGGATCAGATCTTGGCTGAATGGTTTGTAAAACCTTTGTTGCCAAAGATCACTGAGGATGTAGCTAAGGCCGGAGTCATTACTGAGGAGCATGTAATTGCTCAATCATAGTACCTTGACTTGGTTTATACTCAGTCAGGTACGTTACACGAGAAAATCCCTGATCTTCCTAAGCAGAATCAAATTGCTACAGCTCCTTCAGGGTCTCATGTCGTTAACGGTATGATTGGTACGGTTAACACCAAAAGTAAGAAGAAGTCTTCCAAGAATTCTTCTCCTATCATAACCTTGCCAGATTCCCCGACAGGAGATTCTTCCGTGGAAATTTCCGCCGATATTCACGTTGTAGAGTCATCTACAGCCAAATCAAAATCCAGTGGTAAGAAGAAAGGGAAGAAGAAAAATAAAACGGACAAAAATTCAAAAGAGAAACCTGAAAAATCGAAATCCAATGATGAAAAACGCAAACCTCGTTATCCTTGTCTCATTTGTGACGAAGAACATTTTACAAGAGACTGCCCTCATTGTGCAGAGGTTGCGAAGATTGTCAAAGGTTCCTAAATGCCTGCTGTTTTGAAGGATCCTTTTCCAAGTCAAGACAGTAAGATGTTAGGTTCTTCCTCGAGTGCCAATGAAGAACCCATATTGATGATGTCACATGTTAGGATTGCGACTCGATCGCATGATTATGGTAGTAAAAGTCCTATTGATGGTAAAGAAGCAGAATCTTCTCATTCTAACCCATCAACCTCAGCTCCCGGTTCCGATCCACTACAGATTGAGAAACCTAATCCAGACTTGGTAATCAAACCACCCGCCAAGGGTATACTTCGAAAGTCAGCTTTCAATCCACATGTGAGAGTGGCTCAAAACAATAACATTGTTGAGGATTTAGTTGTTTCACCCTCAACAATGTCAACTGTGGGAGTGCTGCAATCATGTCCAGCACAGCGTAAATTACTTTGGTCGGCTATAGAATCTGTTGACGTTCAGGATTCGAACCTAATAATTTTCGATCTAGAAAATAGTACACCGCGCTTACCTCATCAAATGGCTTTCCAGATTCCAGTGATAGTAAAAAACAGGCCTATTCATAGGACTGTGATTGATGAGGGAGCCTCAACGTGTATTATGTTGATACACTGTTGGAGATCGCTTGGTTCTCCTTCACTAAATCAATCCTCGATGATTCTAAAGGCCTTTGATGGCCGTGGGTTTCATCCTTTTGGCATTCTACAAGATCTACCTATAGGGGTTGAAGGAAAAACCGTTAATCTAGATGTGGAGGTGGTTGATGCCCCTCTAGATTACAACCTTCTCTTGAGTCGTAGTTGGTATTACACTATGAGAGCTATCGTTTCATCGGTCTTTCGGGTTATAAAGTTTCCTCATAATGGAAAGATCATAACAATAGACTAGCTGGCTTACTTTTCATCCGACCCAGCCTCTTCTGAAAGCATTCAGCATGTCGGTAAAACGACTATCCCGTATAAGGATGTTGGAGTACGACTAGTTAAAGATGCCGGTTTACTGGGAACTTTTCCTTTTCCTTCGATCAACACATCGTCTTCATTTGCAACCATTCATATGATTTCGTCAGACACCATTGTTTATGATGATCCTTGGATCGTTCCTTCTGAATCTGAGATAGACTCATTTGGTGATGTCATGCCTTTGAGTCCATATGAAATTTCGTATGAGGCCGTGCAATCGTTTACTAACCCATCTTCAACCAAAATTTACTTAATGAATGTGGTCCGTGAGGAATCACTTTTCACATCAAGCTCGGATTCAATCACATTTTCTGAACTTGTTCACTCTGATGAGCAAATTTGTGAAATCCTATGTGTAGATGATTTACCATGGGAAGATCTCCATCACAGATCTTCATTCTTACCCGAGAATGATCGTTTTGAAAATGATTTTTCATCAATTTTTACGACTAAATATGTCAAGGAACCTCAGAATCTAATGAAAAATCCTTATTCGGAGTTAAGTTTGGGAAACATATCTCGAACTATTCCTATTGAAATTTCGGTTAAGCCTGGAATTGTTGAGAACATTCATATAGGTGCCTCATGTACAGAAGATGAAATTCAAATATATAAGGCCCTATTTCAAGAATTCTGCGACGTGTTTGCCTGGTCCTATGAGGAAATGCCAGGAATTGACCCCGCAATTGTTGTTCATGAAATCAAGATTTACCCGAACGCTAAACCCATCCGGCAACGTTTGTGTCAGATTCACCCAAGAAAAGCTGCTGCTATTAAAGCAGAAGTTGAAAAATTACTCAGAGCAGGTTTCATTTATCCGATCCTGTTAACGGATTGGGTATCTAATATTGTTCCGGTTAACAAAAAACAAGGGACAATAAGAATATGTATCGATTATAGGGACATTAATCGAGCCTGTCCAAAGGACAATTACCCAAATCCCTATATTGATCAAATCATTGATGATTGTGCTGGCAGCGAAATATTCTCCTTCATGGATGGTTTTTCTGAATACAATCAAATCAATATTCTACCTGCCGATCAACCAAAAATGGCTTTCATTTGTCCATGGGGGACATTTGCTTATTGAAAATTACCTTTTGGGCTCAAGAATGCTGGGGCAACTTTTCAAAGGGCCATGTCTTATGCATTTCATGACATCAAGCACATTGTGCAAACCCTATCTCGATGATTTTCATGCTCATTCATTACATCGAGCTGATCATCTCATCCATTTACGAGCAACCTTTATGAGGTGTAGGCATTATCGGATTTGGTTGAATCCACACAAGTGTGTTTTCTGTATAGAAATGGGTCGATTGCTGGGGTTTGTCATTTCAAAAGCTGACGGTCACGTCGATCCCTCGAAGTTCGAAGCTATTGTCAAATTGCCTCCTCCTTCGAGTCTTCGCCAACTCCAAAGTTTGTAAGGGAAAGAAAACCTTTTACGACGATTCATTCCTAACTATGCCGAGGTTACAAAGAGTTTTACTCGGTTGTTGAAACAAAATACTCCATTCTTTTGGGATGAGATAGCTCAGAAATCTTTTGATGCGCTAAAACACGCGTTGACCCATGCACCATTATTGCATCCTCCCAACTACAACCAGGACTACTTCTTGTATCTTACCGCCTCTCATTCCACCATTGGAATGGTCTTAGTTTAGGAGGATGAATTCGGTACTGAACATGTGATATATTACCTTAGTCAAACTTTAAATCCAACTGAGCTAAAATACTCACATGTGGAGAAATTGGCATTGGCAGCTGTTCAAGATGTCCAACGTTTTCGTCACTACATTTTACTACGTAAAACTACAGTAATTTCTGATTGCAACCCTATGATCTACATTTTGACCAAGCAATTGCTAGGGGGCAAGTACTCTAAATGGATTTTCATCCTGCAGGAGTTCGACTTGGAATTTGAAAAATCTAAGTCTAAGAAATCTTTAGTTTTTGCAGAGTTAATGTGGGACTTCCCGCGTGCTGACACGGAAACTGTGGCGGAGGAGCCCATTGCGGACGAATCCTTGTTTCTCATCAGCACTTTAGATCCGTGGTATGGGGATATCATCATTTATCTCTAGACCTAATCCTTTTAGCCAGAAATTTCAAGGTCACAACGTCGGAAAATATGATTCCAGTCCCAACAATTCAGGATTATTGGAGATACACTTTATCGCCGTGGGGCGGACTCTGTTTTTCGACGTTGTTTAACTCACGAGGAAACTGAAAGGGTTCTAAATGACTATCACTCTGGAGCGTGTGGCGGTCATATGTATGGGTATGCCACAACCCAAAAGATATTGCGCGCTGGCTACTTTTGGCCGTATTTGTTTAAAGATTGTATTAACGCGGTCTGAAAATGCCACAACTGCCAAATTTTTGATCGAAAGATGCGCGCTCCACCTGCTCCTCTCCACCCTATAATTGTCATTGGTCCTTTTGCCAAATGGGGTATCGATTTTATTACATGTAACCCTCACTTAGCCGAGGGTCATGCGTATATCATCCTTGCGGTAGATTATTTTACCAAGTGGGCTGAGGCGATGCCTACATTTGAGGCAGACGGCAAAACAACTACAATTTTCGTGTTCAATCATATAATTGCTAGGTTTGGTGTTCCACAAGCGATTATCACTGATCATGGGTGTCATTTTCGAAACGTTATGATGACCGAACTTACAGGCCAGCTTGGTTTACGTCACGATAGTTCAACTCCTTATTATCCACAAGCTAATGGTCTAGTTGAATCCATCAAAAAAGTTTTAGTCATCATGATTCGACGAATCATTGGGATTCATCGGTTGAATTGGCACAACATGCTATTTTCAGCGCTTTTGGCGTATCGAACCTCAGTAAAAACGTCAACAGGGTTCACTCCCTTCCAACTAGTTTATGGTTTGGAAGCTATGTTACCCATTGAGTGCGAAATCCCATCATTGCAAATGACCATCGAGTTACTTCCAGCCACTTCCGAAGAGGAAAAACGTTTGTTATACTTGGCTCAATTAGATGAGAATCGACGTGATGCTGCATTGGCGATCGAAACTCACGTAAAACATATGAAAGCTCAGTATGATCGAAATGTGACCCCTTGAAATTTTTCGGAAGGAGATCTAGTCTTAGTGTATGATCAAGCTAATGATAAATTAGGCACTGGAAAATTCTTTCCTATGTGACATGGTCCCTATGTTGTCAAGCGAAAGCTAGCAAAAGGGGCCTATGAATTGGTAGACTTTGACGGGGACTCTTTAGGTAAACCCAGAAATGGTTTTTACCTGAAGAGGTATTATGCTTAAAGAATGGGTATGGAGATTTTTAGTTAGGATAGTTTTCTTTCTAGATGGTGTGTTTTAGTTTAAAAAGTGTGCTTAGCTTAGAGAGTGTTTTTCGTCATTATTCCTGCTTATCTTGGTTTTACTCTTGATATTGCAGATGTTGATGCCTCTCCAAACATACATTGGTTTCGCTGATGGTGCTTGTCGTAATACATGGAATATTTCTTCCGCAGCCTGGGTTATCTATTCACCCTCTGACGAGTTAGTATCTATGCATGGGGTAAGCCTCGGTCAAACAACGAACAACATTGCCGAGTATAGTGCAGTGATTGAGTTATTATCTGAATCTATTTCATTTGGGATTCAGAGTTTGATAGTGAGGTTAGATTCTAAACTCATTGTATTACAACTTAATAGAGTGTATGCCATTAGAAATCCAGTGTTATTGAGATTGTTTTTGAGAGTGCGTCTCTTGGAATGTGAATTTGCTTATATTGAATATTAGCATATTCCAAGATCTTTAAATACATTAGCAGATGCAATTGCTTCTCGAATGTTAAGTAGAAATTTGCAATAATCATACATGTAAATTTAAAAACATTCCATAACATGATTTACAAGATAAACTGGTAATAGTGGTATATATATAGGTGTGTCAAAAAATACATCGTCCTCAATCATAGGTTGAAAAACACCTTATGATCGGCAAAAATGATAAGTACAAAAAGCAAAAATGTCATATGTGCCTACAATAGGCGATCATCCTATCACTGGTGATGATCTCAATAAGAAACCACTGCAGGGGCCACTTTACAAAGGAACCTCCTAAAAGGTCCTGGGACCCCAATCACATAGCACTGAAGTCGACGAGGAATGTCATCTATGCTGGTCTCCAGAATGTCTCTTGTCAAGCGCTCTAGATGATTCTCCAACTCGGCCAAGGTCTCTGCTGATTCGTCCTGTGGGGCTGGAACGGCTGCAGCTGGTTGTTTCCTCTCGTAAGGCTGGAGAGCGGCTGGTTGCTGTGGACCCACATCTGCATTTGAAACTTTTACTATCAGTTTTGGGACGATATAAATAAATAAAAAAATTAAAATAGGAAAATTTTGAAAATGATTTTACCTGAGTCATCCCATTGCTCTCCTAGTGGAAAAGCCATGTCTGGGTCACCACGAAAATCTACCCCAGCGTAAGAGAATTCCTGAATAGAAAAAACCTGGTTTTCCAACCACTGGAAATACTCAGGTTTGAATCGAACAACCTCTGTTCCCTCGTCCGGATGACGGGTCATAACTGCAACGCATCGCATCAATTTGGGCTCTCGAGGAAGCCCAGCTCCAACAGTAAGGTGCTGCGGGACCAACATTGGGACCCTCTCCAAACCAAAGCTCACAACCAAAGCCCCATAACCAAAGGTCTTCAGTTGTCCGTTCTTGGCTCTGGTCAGTTGGCCTTTTACATTGGCCAACACAACATCGCACCAGTTGAAGATGGTGCCTCGAAAGCAGTCAACTGCCATCCACATCTGGGATCCAGTGGCAATATGTAATGCGGCACTCCCGCAAAGTCTGGTGACAATAAACGCAATCACCATGAGTTCAGGACGGGATATGGTTTTAATGTCTATCCCTTTGTCTCTAGCCTGGCTATTGCAGAACTCTAGCCGGAGGCTATCGACAGACTGGCCACCTGGCCTAGTCCCGAATCGAGTCAAGTCTTCGCCTCTCTTAGGCAAACCAGTCAAGAGGTATATGTCTGTCGGCTCGATTTCAAGCTGGTGGCCACCAATGAACAAGCACTGGTCTTGTATGCTCCATTTGTCAACCAGCCACTTTAAGAAATCCACCTGGGCCCTCATGCCAGGTATGGCCCAGAATTTGTACAAGCTGCATGCCTTCAATATATCAATCGAAGGTTGGTGATTCAACGTGGCAAGATCCACGTCCTCATGCTCCTGTTCACGCCAATCTAGCATTATGTACACTCTACATCCAATAAAAAGACAAATTAGAATGCTAGAAATTAAATTGTTTGGGTCAAATTTGAGAATTTTGGGGTTAAAAACCCTTGCTGCGGGGACCGCACCCCCTGTGTTAGAGACAGTGCGTGGGTCCACACCTTGCCTTCATGGAAGGTGTGGACCCCTAACTTTTTCCCCATTGAGAAAAAGTCGGGGTTCGCGGGCTGCCAGTGTTATGCTTGCGGGCCCGCGCGCGGGTTTTTAGCCTAAAAACCCTCCAAAAATGAAATAAAACCCTAAAACAAAAAATGAAATGGTTGAAATTGAAGAGTAGGATGACGTGGATTACCTGGAGAAGACGACGTTCGATTCCGACGGTTGGATTTTCCGCAATCTTCACGGGAAGTTTCTGAACAAAAGCACTATTTTCTCACCCAAATCTCAAACGGTAAAAATGAATTGACGAAAGCCCTTTTTACAAGTTTTTTGAATAAATGAATTGCAAATTTGTTTATGTTTCACTTTAGAAAGGTAAATTTTGTAGTATTTTTATCCATTTCAAACAGGTATGAGTAATGTTTTCTTTTTTGTTCGGGATAACGGATTATTCAGGTGAAATCTATCATTTTCAACGAAAAAACATTTAGAGTCACCTTTAAGCTCTTTTCTGACTCCTAAAACATGAAATATCGCCGAGTTTTTCTTTGTAAACTCATTAAAATGGAACTAAAAAGATGGTCCACTTACAGCTCTTTTCTGACCGTAAAAACATGAAAAGATTGCTGGATTTTTGTCGTTTCAAATTCGATATTGGTTATAAAACGACGTGTCATTGATTTCTTTTTTACTTTTTTGGATCAGGGGCACTAATTACGAAAAGTATTCCTTGGTCGTAAAGATCAAGCGGTTCTCTCAAGTATTATTTTATACTTTTTCGGGCTTGGGAGACACAAATTTACGAAAAAGGTCAACCCCGGAGTCTTCTTAAGTTTTTTCAGACTCTCTAAAATTGAAAAACACCGAGTTTCTCCTATACTGGACTCGTTAAAATTTCACAGTAAAGGACCTGTTCAATTACAAACAGGAACGAACCGCTCCTTCTTAGGGTTCGAATTTAAACTAAGTTGGACTCATCCGAAGGATGAGCTTATAATCAAGAAAATGTTATCCTCCTCAAGCTTGTCAAAAATAAAGAGGTACTTTCCAGAAATGGTGGGGGAAAAGAGAGAAAAATGAGCCTTCTTGTCATACTTTGTAACCACTCTTGAACACGACACTTTTATTCACCTGGGTTGGGAAATCCTTTGCCTAACAGTTGATCAAACCACATTGAAAGTCTTCAGCCGGTTTCTAGGTATTAACTTTGGGTCAATTGTCACCAAACCATCTGCTGTGTCGTTATGTGTTCAAGAGGTCACTGCCAATAAAGCCATTCATCTGCAAAATATCTGTCATCCATCTTGACCATCCCTGAGTCAGTCCCTGCAACTAAATTTCTTCAACTTTATCTATGATTTCGTGTTGTGGGCTTGCCTGCGACGGATCACTTTCTATCAACTTCAGCTCATTATCTAGAAAGATGATCTAGAAATCGTCAGTACCTTGGGATCTGCATGCCTCAATGGCAGGTTTTTCACCTTTGATGATAGGTTGCATCATTGACCTTCGATCAAAGGATTCTGTGACATGTTCGACATCAACACATTTATTCACATCTCATGGATTGTAATGGGTACTTTGAGAGCAATCAACATCACTGGTGGTTTCTCTCACACTTGTTAACAGTTTACATCATTGACTGGTAATCAAGTGGTTTCTACCATGTTCGACATCAACACATTCATTCACATGGATAGAATCGTACTGTTTCGAGAAGTAGAAATGAAGACCCTGGATCTAGTTTCCGTAATCCAGGTTGTGAGGAATTTTGTATTCATTATATGATGGACTATTCATAAACAGATGGATGCGTCCACACTGTGTCCACATGAGTCTATACCTGTGATGTATTACAAGATCATTCCTGTATCAGAGCAGTAGTTAGATTTCTAAGTCAGTTTTGATCTGAGTATGGGAATGCCTACCTCAACGATGATATGATCTCATATATATATCTTGCATTGAATGTTTTTACACGTTCCGACCGGGCTCTCCACAAGATGATCCTCAAAATGATAAAGTACTTCATTCTTCCTAAATGATAAATGAAATCCTCATCTACTACAGACTTCGCACTTTAGGGGGAAATATGTTACACAAAAATATCGTCACCATGATTATTTGCAGTCAGTATGGGTCTATCATCACTTGTATTGTCCTCCTAAGCAAGTCTCAGACCTCAGCTCTTTAAGTCAAGCTTTGAAAATGAGAGAAGGACATTGAAAATCAACAAAGCTCTGGTTCCGCACTTTCTCTCACTATTGCCTGCGGTCCCGCACCCCTTGTTTACAAAAACTGTGGACCTGCCCGCTCTGTCCCTAAAGGAGTGGGTACGGACCCCTGTGAAAGTCAATAAGGCACAAGTTTATTCTAAAAAACTCACTTTGGGTTAATTCTAGATGATTCTAGAAGGAATTTTGACGTGGATTGGTCACTCTTAGGTGGTTCATGCATCCCAAAAGAGAAGGAGCTAATCCCTTGATGAGAGGAGCTATCCCTTTGAAGGAGGGCTTTATCCCTTTGAAGGAGGACCTAGTAACTTCCCTCCATTGCACTATAAATTAAGGCATTGGGCTGGTTGCTAAGGAGGTTAGAAGCTGAACATTTTTTAGGGTAAATGCTGGTGGAATTAAGACTTCCTAGTTAAGCTTGAGAGGAGAGATCACATACCTTTTTGGCTTCATTGGGAAGAGAGTGAAACTTGTCAAAGTAGAGGAGACTTCTTGTTGGACCCTGGGAGGAGCTTGTATAGCATCAAGGCACAGGTTGTAAAGTTCTTCTTTGATTTGAATTAATACAATCAAATTCATTTTTCTCAACAAATTGTCTTATTTCATTTGTTTCATGAATTACTTGATATTCATGTTAAATATGTTTTATGATATTGGCTTTTCAGGTGCTATTTAATTTGTTTGCTTGTTTGTGTTTGTATATTCACAACGAGGGAGCTCACTTGGATCAAAGGGCTTCCACAAACTTGCATTGGACCCAAGGTAGGCCTAAACACTTGTTTGCCTTTGTTTATAAATGCATATTTAGAGAAAGATAGTTTTTGATTGGCTTGCTTGTCACTAGATCTCTTTAGATTCTAGGAAGGTCTATCTTGTCCGCAAGATCGACTCATTCCGTGTGACAGTAGGTATTAAAAAAATTATCTGAATTTTGGCCGGATCTACCTGTATTCCAGCTGCTAAGTTATAATGACCTAGGATGAGCCCTTTGGTCATCATCATATAGCACTTTTCATGGCTCAAGCAGAGCCTGGTGGAAATACATCGTTGCGACACCTTTTCCAATGTGTCTAGTGCTAGGTTGAAATCATCTCCGTATGGTGTGAAATCATCCATGTATACTTCGAGCCCTTCATTTATTAAATCTAAAAAGATGTTGAGAATGGCCCTTTGAAATGTGGCAGGGGCATTGCGTAGGCCAAAGGGTAGGAATCTGTAGGCAAATGTTCCCCAAGGATAGGTAAAAGTGATTTTGTCTCGGTCTTCAGGGGCAATCTGAATCTGATTGTATCCACTGAAGCCATCCAAGAAAGAAAAGAATTTCTTTCCTGCTAATGTGTCTAATACCTGATCAATGAATGGAAGGGGGAAGTGGTCTTTCTGGGTGGCTTTGTTTAATTCTCTATAATCTACACAAATCCTCCACTTTCCATTCTTCTTTGGTACCACAACTAGTGGAGAGACCCACTTTCTATCGGAGATTGGATAAATAAAGTTTACATCCAAAAGTTTTTGTAATTCAGCTTTCACAATGTCTTTCAGGTGAGGGTTGAGTCTCTATTGGGGTTGGCGAACAGGCCTTGCATCTTTTTCTGTATAAATGTGGTGTGTACAAAGCTGGGGGTCGATTCCTTTCATGTCTGGATAATCCCATGCAAAAGCTTCCTTATATTTTCTTAGTAGTTGGATCAGCTTCTCTTCTTGTTCAGGAGTTAGGTTATTATTGATGTTTAAGGTTTTTCTTGGCTCAATCTCTATAACTTTTCTGTTTGAAACAGAGGTAGTGGGTATTGTTTGATCATGGGTGTCTTTGAGAGGATCTTCTTCTAGTTCATTGTCAAATGCTGCCTCTATCATGTGACATTGTATGCGAGATCTAGATTCAGCTTGGTTAATGAATTTGTTAATGACATCATCCTCTGTTTGATATTTAAAATTGAGGGCATATTCTATAGTTAATGGGGATCTAATGTTTTCGGTGAGGTATGATACAGGATGTTTGTTGGTTTTTATTATTGTTACACTTGGTTGGGCTGGAGGGTATAAGGCTAGGTTCTTGATGTTACTTCCTCTAGTTATGGTCATATTGCCTTGTCAGCAGCCAATGTAAGCATCAGCGGTTGCAAGCCAAGGTTTGCCTAGGATCAACGGGATCAGAAAGTCAGCAGGATATTCCCAAGAATCAATAGATACCATGACATCATGTATTGTACCTTCTGGCCTAACCACTGATTGGTCAGCCAGTTCTAATAAGGTAGAAGTTGGTTCTACTGATGTAATGCCCAGTTTTTGACAAGTGGCAGTTGTTAAATATTAATTACAGCCCATAAATCAACTAAGGCGTTTAAAAAGGTTTGTCCATTGATTTGTGATGTCACTATTGGATTTCCTGGGTCTTCATATTTGACAGGTGCTTCTCTCCCTGATAATAGATTAGATATGTTGCCAACTACTTGGACTATTGGGTTATTTGTTATTCTCCTCCTTGGTTCTTTTATACAGAGTTCTTTAATGGTTTTTGCATATATTGGGATGTCTTGGATAGCTTGGAGGAGTGGGATTTTTATGTACAAATTCTTTAGCTCTCCCAGAATATCAAAGTCAGGATGTTCTATAGGGTGCGGTATGATTAATCGTTCTGGGAATGGGGGAGAAGATGTGGTTGCTTGGTCATGAGTCTGTTGTCTGACCACATCTTCTTCTTGTAATGGTTGTTCTATAGGTAACTGATTTTCAACTTGGGCCTGTTTGTCTCCCTCGGTTTCTACAATACGCCCAGACCTTAATTGAAGGTAATTGCACTCCCTTAGATCGGTTTATAATTCTGGTGTTTCGATTATTTGAATAGATTGAACCGGTTTATTATTTGGGTTCGGGTTGGGTTGGGCTGGGAGTTGCGGTCTTAAGTTGGACTGGGGATTTTGTTGTAGTGTTGGCAGTGTAGGTTGAGGGAGTGGAATGGTTCCTACTGGCTGATTCATCGGTCTTTGCTAGTTTGTCTGCCAGGCTTGACTCTGCGAAGTGGGAGGGGACCATTGTGTTGGATATGCATTGTTTTGCCAATATGGTGGAGTGTAGAGGAAATTAGGCCAATTAGATTGGCTTGTTTGGTTCGGCCAAGGGGATGATGAAGGAAATGGTTGTTGTGACCAACTTGAGAAGGGAGGTTGATTTTGCCACATTGTATTATATTGTTGAGCATGATATTGTGGAGGTTGGAAAGAAGAAGCTGGATCGGGGAACATACCTGATTGTCACGGCTGCCATTGATGGTGCTGATTAAGTAGGTACACCGGTTCTGGTTCTTCTTCCACCTCTTTTTATACTACTTTCAAACCAGGAACTGAGGGGCAGCTCTCCGTAGAGTGGTATTTTGTACAAATAGCGCAAACTTGAACTGCATTTAATGGGCACTCTTTGTGGTTGTGTTTCTTTCTGCATCTAGGACAAAATATTGCCAGATTTTTCTCTGCTTCTGCTTATTTCTGTTTCGCTTGCATAATATAGAGTTGTGTTGTCAGAGGCCCCAATATATCAGTTTTGAAATTTTCTAGTAAATCTCCAATTTCTGCATGAGTTACTCCTCCAGAGATCTTGTTGTCCCTTGTAAACCTGTCATGTTCTGCTGATTTTAGCCTTGTGCTGCCTCGTGAGCTCCTAATACATAAATCAATGATGTTAGCAAAATTTTCTTGATAAATATCTCCTTTTCCCATAATATTTAGTGTTTCAACCCATTGTTCCTTCATGCCTTTAAGTAATGTTGTTTTTAATACATTATCAGGTAAGAGTAATGATGCATAAGGAGATCTTTGAAGATTATATTGAAAACGTTCAACATATTCTTCTAATGTCTCATTAGGTCTAGCTACCATCTGAAATATTTCATCTTTTAATTCTCTAGACCTACAATAATCCTAATATTTCTTTAGGAAAGCCCCTTTCATCTGATCCTAGTCATCTATAACACCTCCACCCAACCCCATAAACCATCATAAAGTAGCCCCTTTCAATGTAGAGGGAAATAGTTTTAGCTTTTTCGGGTCAGTGATATAGTCATATCCTCTGCACAGCACATCAAATTCAAATAAAAATGCATTTGGATCTTCCGAACATAGGCCATGGAATGTAGGGATGTGCTAGAGAGGAATGGCCTTCATAGGTGCATTAACTGAAATATCTACAATGGGATATTGCAGTGTAGAGGTTTGGGGTGTTTGTTGGTTGTGGGCCATTTGGTCAAATATGTGCCAATAACCTTCTGGGATTTCTAGCAGGGTATTCCTAGGTTGGCTAGAAGGACCAGGAATGGCCTTAACAGGAATGGCTTTAACAACACTTCCTTAATTTGGGATGATGAGAGTTCCTTGCTGATTTAATGTTTGAGGGGATTCTATCTCTTTAGGTTTTTTGGCTTCGTTCTGGATGATTTTTACAGCACTTCCCTTATCTGGGCTACTCAATGGCTGAACTATTCCAAGAGGAGATTTTGGCTCTTCAGTTTCCCCTATTTCTCCTCTTCCCTTGCAGAGATTACTAAGGTTCCCTTCTTGCAATGATTTTGGGCTAGAATTCTCATTTTCTTGAAAATATTTCTCCTCTGTTTGGCTGTACACCTCAGCAAGGGCTACAAATGGTGATCCTGTGGCTTGAAGGGAACTAGTAGGTTGTCTAGAAGCAGCTTTTCTAGGTCCTACTGAAGGCTGAGATTCTGCCTTTTTAAGGATTTCGTCTATAAAGGTTGATCAGCCAAGGGTCACCAGCCCCTTAGCTTTATCAGGCTTGGGTAGTGGTTTAGGGTTCTTTTCAGGCTTTTTCTGCTTAGTCATGAACACAAATCAAATATTTCTTTCTACCCAAAACAAAAGAAAATATGTAAGAAAGCGGGCAGGGGAGCAGGGCTGTTACATGTCCGTACGCAGGTTCTTACCTTCCATTTTTAAAGCCCAACTCTCTCCTAGCTGGTACTTACACTACTCTCAAAAGAAACAAATGGCTACACTCTTCTCCGGCGATGACGCCAAAATGTTGAGCAGTAAAAAGGTTCTTTTTCACCTCTAATTACCCTACATTAATTATCAACCCAGGTACGATTTGTTATCTCAAAGAGTGTACTTAGTCTGAGGCGGTCACTTGTCAAGAATAATGCTAGTAGTATAGTGCTTTTACAAGAGCAAATAAATGTTGGAAACAAACTCTAAATGTAATGGCAAGAAATGGAAATGCTTTGTAACTAAATCATTCATTTAAGAAACTACAACACTTCATCAGTCAAGGGTGTGGTAATGATAACTCTTCCCTTTGTAAAATGATGCAGATGAAAAGCAATCAAAGAGAAGATCTCCAATCTAAGAACCAGACAGTAATAGTCAATGTTCACTACAGTTGCAGACCATTCTGTTCACACAAAAGCAATTACTTGAAATGATAATTCAATTAACAGAAAAGGGAACATCAACTAATCTGTTTGGAAAGGTTGAACAACAGGCTTTAACTTACAGAAATGAATGAAGCAACAATTGTAATCTAAAGGAATTAAGCAGCAATCTTTAACTCAGAAATGAATTGAACAACAAACCAAGAATGGAACAACAAACTAAAGTAAGTCTACGAAATATTGAACAACAATTCAATCGAAGGTAAATGCACAGTGAACTAAATCAAATGTTAACACACAACGAAGTTATAATAATGGAATCAGTAATCTGAGTCTTTAGCATAATAAATATTAACCATAGTGATAAAGAAACAACAATTGCAGTTACAATGGAATGACAATCCAATCGAACAACAATTACGCTTAGAGGTAAACCGTAGCTAAATAAACAATAATATCAATCTGTAAATGCACAACACCATTACTCTATGAACGAATAGTAATGTTAATTTGTAAAGGAACAACAATGTTACACAGTAATGCCAATCTGTAAGGGAACAAAAATGTGATACGATTTCAAAGTGAACAACATAAGATTTCAGTTGCAAAAGATAACCTTACTATTCAAATATGAATGAAATATGACAAAGCCAGTACACGAAATAATAAGGAACAACAGATTACTGAATGAAGAAAGTAAAAGAAATCAAACCACACATGACTCGGAATTGGAAAATAATGGTACAGGAAGCAAGTGATCCACTAGGGCTGGGCCCTTAGCCTCCAGGGATGCACTACTGCGGTTACTCCAGAATCAAAGATGGAACATCAACAAAGTTTATATATTAATCATAGAAACAGAGTTACAGTAATCAATCTTTAAAGAGAGTCAATGAACAAAGTTGTTTTACAATGGTAGATTCTATAAAACAACAATAATAGTTTGCCCCTTGGGCTAGCAATGCTGTCTCTTTTTATAGCAGTCAGGCGGAAATATCTATGATAGAGATATTCTTAAGGTAGAAATCCCTCAGGATCAAAGGATCCTGAGGGATTCACAAGATTATTTTCTTTTAGTTATCTCCTTGTCCTTTTGTGCTGATTTGGTATTTCCTCTTCCTTTTCTTGGCTTATGCGCTTCGAACTAGATTGCCTCGTCTGGATGCGGTTCCATGTCAAAGGGACAATAGTTGATTTCGCTTTGTCTTTTCCTTTGAAATGGTGATCTTCCATTTTCTTCATTTTTTGCATAAAAAAGGTAATAATTAGTTATTCCACGTTACTCATAAATCTATTAAACTTTATCATAATCCTTCATCATATTCCTGTTTCATAATGTAAAGAAATCATGAATTAAAGGAAAATATAACGAAATAAGTGGCAATCACATACCTTTTTTAATGCTCAACAACGTCTTTGGTCAAGGTTCGGTAAGCCCACAGAGCTTAAAAGAGCATGAGATTCCAATTTGACTTGTGCATCCCAATACTACGCTGAAGCATTGTAACAAGGACCTTGTTCATGGCTTCAACTTGGTCGTTGGCCTTAGGGTAATATGGGGTCAAGCCATCATGGCGCAAGCCCAATGTGGATGTCAGCTTAGCCATCATGTAATCTCTAAAATGGGAGCCATGGTCTATGACAATGGATTGAGGTACGCCGAACTTGGAAATAACATGGTTGAAAAGGAATTGAGTCGTCGTCTTACCATATGCAGAGTTGTAGGAATCGCTTTGGCCCATTTGGTGAAATAATCCACAGTGACGATAATATAGCCATGCACCCCAGTCAAAGGAGGGTTACATGTCATAAAATCAATGGCCCATTTGGAAAAAGGACCAACGACAATGATGAGGTGTAGGAGAGCGGGTGGGGCACACATCTTGTGTTGGTAAATTTGGCATTCATGACACTTGTGAACAACAAGGATGCAGTCCTTAAAAATAGACGGCCAGAAATAACTAGTGTGAAGGATTTTTTGAGTGGTAGCATAACCAAACAGATGACCACCACATGCCCCAGAGTGGAAATCATTGAGAAATATTTCAGCTTCCTCAATCGTAAGGCATTGGTGAAGAACTGAATCGACGCCAACACAGTATAAAGTATCGCCAATAATACAGTAGGGTTGGGAGTGATGCCGAATCCTTCGGCGATCATCCTTAGTCAACACGAACCAAAATGTGGACATCTAGAGATACATTATCATATCACCATACCATGGATCAAGGGTGCTAATAAGGAAGAGAGTCTCATCCGGAAGCTGTTCATCTGCACTAGTAGGAAGAGACACAGAGGGAAGGGAAAAAATCAATTCGGCGAAAACGAGTGACTTCTTAGATTTGGCAGTAGTAAATACCAAATCAAATTCTTGCAGGATCACAATCCAATTAGAATATTTTCCCCCCAGCAACTGACGAGTCTGGATATGGGTCATGGGGTTGCATTCGAAAATCACTGTAGTTGTGCAAAAAAGGATGTAGTGCCGAAAGCGTTGAACAACATGAACAACGACCAAGACAACTTCTCGACATGTGAATAACACGTTTTAGTGTCGAGGAGATTATGACTAAGGTAGTAGATAAAATGTTCATTTCCTTTGTTGTTGTCTTGGACAAAGACCATAGCAATGGTGCTAGGGGTTGCGGCTAGGTAAAGGAAGTAGTCTCGATAATAATCCAGAGGGTGAAACATAGGAGCAGTTATGAAGACGACCTTGAGATCATCAAAATATTTTTGGGCCACCTCATCCCATACAAAGGGAGTTCCTTGTTTCAACAACCAGGTAAATCCTGTAGCTAGCCCATCATAATTGGGTATAAAATGACAGAGAAAATTTTCCTTTTCTTGCAGGCTATGGAGTTGGTGCAGTGAAGATGGAGGGGTAGATTTACAATGGCCTCGACTTTTAATGGATCAGGGCGAATACCGTCCTTGGAAATGATGAAGCTGAGGATTTGTATAGATTCTATGCAGAAAACACATTTATGTGGGTTTAACTAAATGTTATAGTGTCTACAGCGCAAAAAAATATGCCAAAGATGGTCTGGGTGATCTTGGTACTTACGAGAATGAGCGGGAAGGTCATCCAAGTAAGGTTGGACACTGTTGCAGATATCATGAAACGCATAGGACATTGCTCGCTGAAACGTAGCCACAACATTTTTTAGGCCGAAAGGGAGATTTTTGTACGTGAACGTACCCCACGGATAGATAAAAGTCGTCTTTTCCTCATCAGCCTATGTAATGTTGATCTTGTTGTAACCAAAAAAACCATCCATAAAGGAAAATATCTCCCTCTCGGCACATACATTGATGATTTGATCAATGAAAGGAGTAGGATAATTATCTCTAGGACAAGCACAATTGAGATCTTGATAATCAACGCAAATGCGGATCACGCCCTGTTTCTTAGTCACCGGGACAATATTGGACACCCAATATGTGAGAGGGATGGGATAGATGAACCTAGCTCTGAGAAGTTTTTAACTTCACCCTTGATGACGGCGACCTTCCTAGGGTGCGCTGGGTGGAGTCGTTGGCGAACGGGCTTCGCGTGTGGATAAGTTGGTATTTCATGCACAAGGATGCTAAGATCAATGTTGGGCATTTCTTCATAAGACTAGATAAACACATCACGGAATGCCTGAAATAGACGAGTATAAGTCTTGATCTCATCCGGAGAACAAGATACCCCAATATGCACATGTTCAATGATACCAGGCTTGATATAAATATCAATCAGCATCGTTTGGGTAATATTACCCAAATTTCCCTTCGACCATACTTCATGAGTCGTGATCGGTGGCGGAAATGGAGTAGAGGACTCTTCAAAAGCGGTAGACTGACCGCCAGACGAGGCAGGAACAAGGGGCGATGATGAGTATCGATCCAAAGTGGTTCCTCAAGAGACATGACTTCCATGATACCTTCATCAGCAAGGAAGGTCTCAGTTAAGGGATTAGGTGATTCCAAAGCACCAAGACATGGGGATTTATAGTACATATCGAGATAGGTCTTCGAACTCAAAGAATCAGAAGATGCGAAACTTGAAGCCGAGACAAATTCCACGTAATTGACTTCGGTGGGACTAAGCAGAATAACCTCGCCCTATGTATCAACAAGATTTGGTGAAGGTATGACCCAAGGATCAACTTTAACTAAGACCATGTTGACGGAGGAAACATGAGGAGGTGGGAGCAGAAAAATTCCCATTAAGGCAAAATATTTAAAAAGACCTGCCCCCACACTCTCATAGGGAGCACCAGTGTGCTTGACATATATAACATTTCCATCCAAGGAGGAACAGGCAAAGAAAGACAGCTATTTGACATTGACAATCTTCCCTTGATGGGGAAAATGAATCATGCGAAATAGGGAGGAGGCTACAGCATGCATAGCATGGGTCCAGCTTTGGCGTAGTAGAAGATTGTAATTAAGATTGGCGTAAAAAATCTCTACTTCAACCTGCACTGTATTGCCTTCCAAAGTAATGGCAAGGTTAGGTAAGACACCGAAGGGTCATGAATTGCGCCTGTCGAAAGCTTCCAAAGTGTTCAGAGATTGGTTCAAAGCAGGAGAACCAATAGCCTTCCAAAATGCAGATGACATGATGTGGGTGGAAGCACCTTCATCGATGACAGTCCGATGGATGGTATTCTCATTGATGACTACCTGAATGAGAAAGGCAATCTGATGAGGGAGGCATGGAACATGGTTCTCTAGATCAAAACATATCAAATTGGAATTGGTGGGATCGATACCCCCGATAGCTGATAGTAAAGATTTTTGCTACGGTGGGCAGCTTTGGAGCACCTCAAGAGCCAACATAGCTGATGGCGCCTGAGCTAAATCCTTAAAAATATTATAGTGCTAAGTAGCTCGAGCGTTAGGATTTTACGAGGATTTCCGCAGCACACCTTGATAGGGTGGTCGGATAGTAGAATCAGAGTTATGGGGCTCGATATGAAGAGGGCTAGAACTTGGGGTAGAAGAAGAAGGGGTGGCTTCTTTCTCTTTCCTAGCTTCCGAAGCAGGAGTTTGATAATATTTCTATCTAGTAGCCACATTAATAGGTGTACTCATCATGAACACTTGAGATCTTGAGGAAGTAGATTGGGGTTGGTCTACCATTTGGTTCTGCTAAGATGGAAACATCTCTTTGAGAACAGCGGGGGTCTCTTTGAGCAAGCGACTAACTTCAGATCATTGGGGACAATCCTTAGTGTAGTGATATTCCTCACAAATGAGGCAGGCATACTTAGGTTTTCATTGCGAAGATTCACCAGCAGATGATTTGGGAGGACCCTATTTTGGGGCATCGGATTTACCCTTTCCTTTTCCTTTCTTCTTACCTTTCAAGTATTTGTCCACTGTGATAGAATGGATAGTGTGGAACTCTGAGGTTTTACCAGGGCCAAGTGGATTCCGGGAAGAACTATTAGGAACAACATTTGAGACTGACTTCTGTTTGGAAGAAGATTTAGCAAGGGTCTGGGATACTAAACCAATAACTCCATTGACATGAGGTACAACTTGTGACTTTGATGCCACAGGATCAGATAATGGTCACGGAGCATCGAGTAATAACTCTTACAAAGTGCCAGACTGAGAGTAAAATAGATCTAAGTACTGGGCACGAGAAATGGCCTGCTCTTCAGTATCACATCCACCCATAGCTATATCGTGAGAAATTGGGGCCACGAATGATTTTGTGAACCATTTAGTGAGCAACTGATTAGCAATATCAAATTTTATTAGGTGACGTCTATGCCTCCATTCATGGATGTGATTGGAGATGTGTGTCGCAGTATATTGCTTAAGAGATGTGAGCAAATAGGTGCCAGTTTCATAGCGAACTGGAAATTGAAAATGCATGAGGAAAGCCATGGCTAAAGAGTTAAATTCATGGTAAGTAATTTGAGGAAGCTCGATGTACCACTTGGCTGCAGCGCTTGTGAGGGTTCATTGGAAAAGACGGAGCTAAACAGAATCATCAACATAAGAGTTCAAAGAGCACTAGAGGTGATATGTCATCACATGGGACTAAGGATCTTCTTTTGCTTTCCCATCGAACTTTGGACAATCGCTTTGTATCTTGGACGACATCGGAGGCTAGTATGGTGAATGAAGGATTGGATCATTCGTAAGGCGAGATACATCTGGTAACTAAAATGTGGCCAAGAATAGTAATTGGGTGTTAAAAGGCATAGGAGGTCGATAAGCGGGTCCGAATAGAGGAGCTCATCCCCGCTGGTAAGGATTTTGGCCCCACAGTGGGGGATTTTGGCCATATGGCATCTGATGTTGCCCCCATTGTGGATTACCTTAACCATAGGGAGGATTTTGACCTTGAATACCTTGGAACTGTTTGGCCATAGGTTGTTGATAAGCAGTGTAAGGGTTAAAAGGTTGTTGAGCCTGTTACCTTAGACATATGGATATTGGACCTGTTGTCCTTGGAAATATAGGTGATGAACCTGTTGTCCCTGAATAAGAGGATTTTGGACCTGATGTCCTTGGGCATAAGGTTGATACACTTGTTGCCCTTGGACATATGGATTTTGTACTTGTTTCCCTTGCCCAAAAATATTTTGAACTTGGTGACCTAGGGTGTTAGGTTTTGTACCTGATGCACTTGGCCAGAAGGATTCTTGACCTGTTGACCTAGTACATTAGGATTTTGGGCCTACTACTGCAAGAGTTGACTTTGGCCCTACCCTTGCAAATTTTGACCCTGCTGATATGTATACAAGGGTTTCTGCTGCTCAGGTTGGTTTCGCTGTTGCAAGGGTTGACCTTGCGGTTGCAAAATTTGTCCCTGGGGCTATAGAGGTTGGCCCTGTGAGGACATGGGCTGGGAGGTGTATAGAGCATATTGCATTTGTTGCTACACAGTTTGCTACAACTGTTGCAAGGGTTGACCTTACAGTTGTTGTAGTTGACTTGCTGCGAGATCATTTGCCCTTGCTATTGTGCGAAGAGCCCTTGCTGCAACAAAGGTTGCCCTTGCAGAAACAAAGGTTGCCCTTGTTGTTGTAGAGGTTTTCCTTACTGTTGCAAGGGTACTTGAATAGTGCTTGGAAAATTTCCGAATAGAATCTAGCCATAACCACCCTGGAAGGTGGACGAGGCAAGCTAAATGTACTACCCAGACTGAAGTGTGTAAGGTTGATTAACCATTCCTTGAGAACCATATGAAATATAAGGAGTTTGGTATTGGACCTAAGCCTCATATGGCTGCTGATACTGGACATCGCTCGATCCAGACGGACTAACGGGATTTTGAACCTATTGGTATTGGACATTTCTTGATCCAGTAGGATCAGCAGGGTTATGAATAACACCAGAAGAAGGCTGGTTCATACCAACCATGTGAGCTTGTGAGCCACTCACATTGGTGGCACCTAACACCATATAAACATTCATATTTTCCCCCCCAGGTAGTGGTATAGCCTAGCCACTGACTAGAGGGATGGAGGAACTAACAGAGACATTCTTTGAAACTATAGGTTGTGCCTGATGGGAAACTGGGATTGACGATACAAGGGTGTTTGGAATGGTGGGTTGCACCAGGACTGAGGTAACAGTCTATTGGGAAGTTTTGTTCACAATGAATGGACTTGAAGTAGGCATGGTGCCTGCTGCCCAAATAGCGTTATGGTAAAGTGATGAGGCACTAGGTGTACCTGAAACCAACTGTGCCAAATATACATAGTTAGGTGGAAAATTGGCGGGAATACCCATGGTATAGGGGAAACCCTCAGGAGGAAAAGGTTGCTCTTCCTCCTCGACAGTGTGTGGAGTAGAAACTTTAGACTCTTCGAGAGAGGTGACTGGAGAATCACCTTCGGGTTCCATATCCAGTAACAAAAAACAACAAATAGCCAAAGAAGTACAAGGGGATAGTTCCAAAGGAACACCCGGATGGTCATATGGGCTGTAAGGACGCTGCGGTGATATCACAATAAGGTCAAACAGAGGATTCAGAGGGTAGATAACCAGCCCAAGTTGATCGTCATTGGTTATCAAGTTCTCAGGAGTTTGAATGATATTGTTCGAAGATTTCAAGCCAAGATCAGTAGATGACCCATTATCGACAGTAGGCAGAGGAAGAGATGACAAAGGTTGGATGCTTAGGACAATTTTGAGTTCAACACCTTGGTCCTCGAGTGACTCCGGTAACTTAGGAAATGGCTCCTCAGACAATATTTCAGACAGAGGAGAGGAAGAGGAACTAGGTGAACCAGATGGTTTAGCCATGATGACCTTGTCTTAGTCAACAGAAAAATTAACTTCAAGGATTTACAATGTTCTTTAAGGGAGTCACGATTTTGTCTCAAAAAAGACTAACAAGGTGTTATCGGATCGTGGGAAATCAATTATTAATATGCATAAAAGACTGGTGCTCTTTCATTTTTGAAGAGTCGAGAAAGAAACAAAGATGACTCCATCGCTTTCGATTGGAAACGAGCTCGAAAGGACAAGTGCTCAAATGATATTTTAAGTTTAATGATTCAAAAATATCAAATGACTACTCTAGATGATCTAGGTAAATAGGATTATTAGGCAACCATGAATTGTAGAATACCTCCCGGCGAACCAAGAAGTACGAGCAAGCAATCTCCCTGAATGTTGTGTTCGGTGTATCACGTTTTCAAGGTGGCTGACTCGACTTCCTAAGGATAAAGGATTGCAACCTAGAGGGGTCTCTTGTTATATACTCGATGATACAAGGAGCACAAAATCATACTAGCACTGTCTAATGTCGAATATAACAGAAGCAGCTAGGTTTAAAGACGCTGGAACACGTCTCTAGCCTAGACCTTCTAGATGTGATTGTTAAGTGTCAAATGCGCCTTAGGTTAATTTAATTCATTTTAAATTTTATCTTGAGTTATGTTTCATTTTTCAGGTCTTAGTGATGCGACTCGAAAAACCTACAATGCAACTAAATGAGACAAGCCCCTTTCAATTCGATGAATGCCTACATTAGAGAGGGTAGAAACTACGGAATCAAATGCAAACAACCAAGCAACTTAAAGCGAAATGATCTTTCACTACACTTTTCAAAAAAATAAACTATGAAAAATGCATTCCAATTCCTAATTTCCTAACTAGCACATTTCTAACAGTCCTTTCAAAAGAAAAAGAGTTATTTTCCTTTTTCAAATGCCAATGCAATCCTAGTCTCTAAGTGATGCAAGCTATCATAGCACAATGATGCAACAAACTAGAATTTCATATTTTTCATGAAGCAACGAAATAAAATTTTCACATACAATACTTCAATGAACAAGTTTTCGAGATAATCAACTCTTCAAGAAAATGAAAAGATGAAAAGAGAGGCTTATTTAGACTAATGAAGCACTGACTTTACCAACAATAAGACAGCCAATGTAATCCATGCCGGAAAAGAAATATTTAGACAAGAAAACTAAAACTTTTCAAACTTCTGTAATGGAAGTCAAAGTCGCAAAAGGACCACAAACGAAATGCAAAGATTAAGTGCACCTTCAACTCGACTCACTGAGTCCACAAACAGCTAAATGGATGACAATATAGATGCCCTAGTGCCACTAACCACTCAATGACTCAAGAAATTAAGTAGAAAGATGATAAGCCAACAAGCAAACAAAACCAAATGAAAAGAAGCTTTCTAGTCAGAGAGAAAACAGTCTAAAAGGATTACGGGGTCAAAATCATAAGATCAAAACACACTGACCAAGGTTGGGGACAAACCCTAATCTTCACTTATAGGCATCGGTCTGACTGCCTAATTGACAAGAAGCACCAAAGGCTGGTTGACATGATTGTTTCTTAGTGAATTTCACTGATCGATGCCACTCTCAGTGGATTAAGCGCATTGATCAAGGGAGCTAAGAAAAAATTAAAAAAAATTGAAGTAGGGACCAAATTTGCTACTATGAATTTCAAAATCAGGCCAGTAAGCAGGAGAAAAGAAACATAACCAAAGGGAAAAAGTGGAATTGGAAAAGTTCACACGAAATCATGAAATCCAAGACAAAAAAAAGAATGTAATCCCCAGTGGAGTCGCCAATTTGTGGTGAAGTAGAATTATAAGTGCAGACACAAACAAATTTCTCTAGCCCGATAATGGGTCTAGCTACAACAGATACATTCTATGGAAGGTTTCCTTAGGTTAGAACCAATTAAGAGGGCCCACCTCTTAGCACATTTATCCCATTTGATGAAGTCTTTGCTTTCTCGCTCCAACTATCTCTCGCTTCTTTCTTCAAACACTTGAAACAAGTAAACAACAACAAACAACAACCGTGATAGTAGACAAATTGTAATTCAAACTACTTAACAAGTCAAGAAACATTAAGCCACGAATATGTAATATGATGAAAAATAATGTATGAAATAAATCAATAGTTGCATATATATTGAATCAAGAAGAGATTACAACCATTGTCTTGATGTTGTCGATCTCCTCTGACAAGACCAGTTTCCCACACATTTATGCTAGCATTCCATGATGACCTAAACAACAATAGTTTTAAGGCTCTTCCCTTTATACTTCACTCCAAACAAAATCACACTTCTCCCTCAGACAACTAGAGAGCTCCAACTATGAATAGCTTGTTGTTTACTCCAAACCAAAATAGCACTAGCACACCAACATTAACACTAGCTTGTGCTTGGGAAAAAGGGAGGTTTATATAGGATGAATGGATGGAAGATAAATCCTCTTCTCATGGGAGAAGGTCTTATCTCTGGAGGTAGTTCCATCATTATAGGGGAAAGGAGCCCAAACTGACATCTTCAACCCCATCCAGCCAAAACATTTACCAGACTTCCGTTACGAATCTTCTAAAGCTAGAAGCTTCGGCTCTTAATTTTAAAAAATTTCCATAATAGGACTGGCGTGAATGGAACATAGCTTAATTGCTCTAGGTGGTGCTAGGGACAGTGTTAATACCTGCATATCGGCGCGAGGAAGATAAGGGCCATTAGCGCCAGTCTTGTAAATTGGGAAAAATAGAAGTTTCAGGGGAAATGGTGCAAAATGGAATTGATTTGCTCATGAAGAGGGACATAATGGGAGTTTATTCATTAAGGGAATCATGTGGGGTTCACTATAGAGGTCCTCTAGGATCAAGGAATGGGGAGTATAGGGACAGTGACAAAATTCTGTGTAATAGAGCCTCGTTAGGATTCAAATTTTTGTTGTAAAAACACTAATTAATTTTTAGCTCCAGAGTTATGGAAGACATTTCTATGTAATTTCCCATTTTGATAATGAGAATGAGCTTCTTCATGATCCAATATTGAGTTAACTCAGATGGTTGAAGCTCTTGGGTTAGGGACTAACCATAGCAGCAAACGCTCCTCTTCTTGTATCTATATGCTTAGATTAGTTTCATAGATTCATGATTAAATTGTCCTTAGAAGTATTTCATTGCAGGTAGTGTAGATTTGATTATTTTGTTTATTAGTTTGCTTCCATTTGTGCTTTACTTCAGAAATAGGTTAGAAGGGAAAAACACATCACAAAGCTATCAGTAGGTGTCTTGGCCTCACCTCTTCCTTCAAGGATCATGACTTGAGGAAAGGACCCCTATGCAGCCCCAAAAAGACAGATTTCTATTTTCTCATAGAATTTAGAGTTTACTGTACTTGAACCAACATTTGATTAGTTTTGAATTGTAGGATTTAATTACCATCTCTTCCATCTTTAGTCTTACAATACATCTCATCAATGACTCCATTTTATTCTACAATTTTCCTCATGCATGAAGTAGACAACTAGCTCATTAAACTCTGTTTTTCTAGCTTATTAGAATTCTTCATATTTACATGGGTTTTTTTTGGAAAATATCAATGTTTGATGCAGATTAGGTGTTTTAGAAGTAGAGAGAGATCCCATAGCAAGAAACCACCTTGCAACTTCATCCATCCATCATCATTCATTTCTTTCACCAAGAGCTTCACCAATTTCATCATTTTATATAGAAACTCCTCCAAGCATGTTGAGCAAATCCAATCATCTCCTAACCTTGGTTTTGAATTCTGATTTATCCTAGGCATTTTATCGCTCCATTCCACCTACCAACCACCTTCCCTAAGCCTTCCATCACCTCTAGCACCCATCGTTTTTCTCTCGGTTGTATCCTGTAGAAATACAGGGAATCCTATAGGTTTTTAGGACATCCTGTAGGTTTTCCTGTACTGGCCTGTTTTGAGGCCGAATTGAGGGAAAAACTATAAGTAGCCACAAAAGGGTACATGAGGGTCTCCAAAACCTCCCAACCATCCACCAACATCCCTAAGACAACTGCCACATCACCAAAAGAGATTAGGGTTCATGCTTGATTTTCCATAAAAAGAATAAAAAGAAGAAAAAAACAGATTTATTTCAGTCCTTTACATGCACAGTAGTGATGTTTGATGTTTTGAACTTCCATGCTTAGGAAAGTAGCATTTCATACATCTTAGCTTGGCATTCTTTTAAAGCATAGTTTCTCAGCAATTAGTTAGGGAATGGTGTGCTTTTGGCATAGGATTTCAGTCATTTTCCTTATTGCAGTAGACAAGCTTTCTCCTAGAGTATATTTCACTTTCTCTCATCAGTAATCAAGCTTCTTCTAAATCCATAGAATTCTAGCTTGAAAACCCTAGTGGTCTCTCGCCATCTGAATAGTGACAAAAGGCATAACCATCACTTTTACTTGTGTATACAACACTGTCACCTCCAAGTTTGTACGATCCACGAGTTGATAAAGTAAAGTTGGTAGCTCTAGGAGTTGCAACATTCTTATTGCAATACTGGTGCTCATCACTTTTTGGTGCCGTTATTGGGTAGGTGTCTGAGTAATATGTGATTACTATTTTCTTTCTTCCATTTCTTGTTTCTAATATTCTTCTATTAGTTTCACTTCTGAAAAAGTAATTTATATTGCTTCCTTTTCCATGCTACATTCTTTTCTTTCCTTTCCATTCTACAAGTAACATTTCAATCAAGTAGTTAATTTTTCATTCAGTTTGCAATTTCAATTATGCAATTACTTTCAAAAGTTTGAAAAAAAAAGGAAACAAAGCAAAAACATTTTTTTCATGCCTCGTAGGAATAGGGATAACTTAGGGAAATTTTTGCCAAATACCCCCACTACTTCAAACAACCAATCTTCCCTCTTCTTTAATGGCTATGAACTGGAGGAACCCTTAGGTGAGCAACTAACATATTTGAAGAATCTACAGGGGAAGAAGAAGAATAAGAACCCATTCCTACTGAACTAATGGCAGAAAACAAAAATGACAAAGGAAATAGAGAAAGAGTTGAGGGTGCCTTCCCCATCAGGGAAACTAATGGGGATAATAAGATGAAAAACATAAGCCCCTTTGCCCTTCCTCATTTCCATGGCCTGACCACAGAAGACCCAGGCACTTTCTTATTTGAGTTTTATGTAATATTCCGAACCTATTACTATACAAATGATGAGTAAAAATTGAAACTATTTCCATCCACTCTCGAGGATGCAACTTTACGCTAGTTTATGGGTTTACCTAGAGATAGCATCACAACTTGGGCTCAGATGCAGTAAGCCTTCAACAACAAGTAACTACTGTAGGTCTAAAGACACTAAAGAAGAAACTTTTATGATGAACTTAGGTAATGATGAATCCCTAGAGGATTATGAAGAAAGATTCTAGCTTAGCCACAAAAGGGCCAGGTGCACGCTTGACCCTAAGTCACTGAAGCTAGTCCTGTTTAGAGGAGTAAGGAAAGATGTTCTTGATACCCTACACTCGTTAGCAGGAGGGGATATCTACCAGTTACCCTATGAGGATATCAAGACCGTCTTTAGAAACCATTCTAGGGCAGCTAGGAAAAAGGGTAGGGGTAGTCAATGTATGGTTAGTGCATCCTCTTCCAATTCATCTGTCAAGGGTGAAATTGGAAATATGCTGGAGGATTTCAAGAGTGAGATGTTGCAAACCCTTGCCCTGCAGATAAAAAATATGCACATTAAGAGAAAGCAGAAGGAAGCAGAGAGAGCCTTGGCCATTTTCTATCCTAGATGCACCACGAGGCACCCTAGGAATGAATGTCCATTGAATTCTATTGAAATCTACCCAGTCTGTGAAGAAAACCATTCTACAGACAAGTGTCCTTCTCTACCTAGACTAAAAGCTATATATCAAGGAGTTGAAGGGGTCACTAAGTAGTTCCGCTACATAAACCAAAGGAGACCTCATGGGCCTAGGCCATACTAGCAAGGCATGTGAGGGTCATCCAATGCATATTTGTTGGGTGTGGGATCCCCCCAAGACAAGTTTTGGGGCTTAAAGCCCAAGTTTTGACTAAGTTTGATGTAAAGACTCCGTGATTTGTAGGCATAGAGTGCAAAGATGGTAAATATGTCAAAGAGTTGTCTGTCCTCATTTTTGTAATGTAATGTCGGTTTGAGAGATCTACCCATGGTCTGCGGACCATGAAATTATATAAATAGTGTGAGGCTCTAAGTGTAAAGAGATAATAATAGAGGAATCAATCAATGGATGTTGAAAATGGCAACAAGAAATGCTAAAAATAGCACTGCTATAAATAGTAGTTTAGGTACCAGTGCTGGACTAAGCAACAAGGAATGAAAAATGGAAGTGCTAAAACTAGAATTGATATTTTTAGCAGTTCGAGATAGATTCCTATTTTAGTTAGTCCCTGAACTAAAATAGTGAAGTAAAATTCGAATATGATCTTAGAAGTTGTTTGTAAAATAATTAATTAATTCATCTTGAGTTAATTAGTTGGAGAAAATCAAACAAGAAGTCTATGTGAAGACATGCAACAATTATCCCTTTGATTGAGGAAGTTATCCCTTAATTAAGGAGATAAGGATGAGTTGTAATTAGTTAGCTCAGTTAACTGAGTTAAGTCCAATTAAATTATTTCCAAACAGTTGGAGGAACTAATTGTGAGTTCAGTTAGTTAATGCATGCATGCATGCAACTAGTGTTCTCCAGATAACTGAATATTGTCTCGTAAATAACCAATGCATGTTAGTTTAGAGAAAGACCCAATTGAGATTAAAGGAAGGGATAGTGTACTATTAGTTGGAAGAATTTTCCTATAAAGGAAACTCATCCATGCAGAAGGAATTCACTCCTTCAGGGTTGTGCAGTTATTTCAGAGGTCTGAGTAGTGTGTGAGGGATTATTACACATAGGTGGTAGCTTGAGGACCTAGGAGAAACTGCGCAAGGAAATAGGAGGCTTGGAGGACTGAAGGAAAGCATAGGTGTTGTCTATTTTGTCTATGAGAAGCAGTGAGGGATTGTACTGAGAGATGGATAGCTTGAGAGCTAAAAATTTGTGTAATCCTAAGATATTTCCACTTATATGATAATATAGATAGCAGGGTTTTTAGGCTGAGGCTTTGCCCGGGTTATTCTTCGGTGTTCATGTGTGATTGAGTTCTCATTCTCAGTTATATGTGTTCTAATTGATCTTGCTCATATTCGATTAAGCTTCCGCAAAGTTTGTTTTAGAAGTAGATTTTGTATTTTTCTTTAGTATATTGCATAATTTGTTGATCTACAGTGGGAATTTCTACATGGTATTGGAGCAAAGTTTAGTGGAGCAGTGAACAATATACGAAGAAGAGAATTCAAAGTAAAAAAAAAAATTGGGTCGTGAGTTTTCAGAGCAGATATGAAAATTTTTGTGAAACATTTTCAAAATAAAATAGCAGTCTGGATTCCTTGCGAAAAAAGACCAAATTTCAAAAAAACAATCAGTTGAATCGGAGTTCGGATGAAGGAGATATCGTTGATTTAAAATCAGCTCTTTCTCCAAAAAATTTCGTGACGATGGGAAAGATGAAAGAGATTGGTGTGCTAGCCAAGAACCTATATGCACTTGAGGTACAAGATACATGCAAAGCCTTGGGGAGCAAGGCAAACGCTAGATACTTTGTGGTTGAGAGGGAGAGTAAATTACCTCTCAACATGCAGTGCCAGAAGAAGTCTCAGACAATTGTGGAGGAGCCACAATTGGTGAAGTAGCTTCAGGAGGTTGTGAAGTAGCCACAATTGGAGAAGCTGAGAGGAGACTGAGTGGAGGAAGCCACTCATTCAAAGACCTCTAGTAGGGGGAAATTTTGAGCCAGGTGGGTAGAGGAATCACATGCAGCCATATCTCCAAGTGTGAGGTGGGGCGATGTGGAGAGATAGTCCAAGAAGGCTAAAATAGGGGTAGGATCTTTGAGGTACCCAACCTCTTTGATTAGACCTTGCTACGGGAGCCCCGATGAGGAGTAGCAGGATTGGCTAAGTGGGTAGAGACAGATGCAGATGGAGTGGTAGAGAGAGCTATAGTGAAAGAGTCCCAAGACTGTGTAAAGCTAGCATGCTGCAGCAATGCAAGAGGCACATGAGTGTTACACCAGTGCAGGATGGCACAAAGGGGTGTACAATGGTGTGAGATGCATGGAGATGTTGCAGCAACTTAGAGCTTAGAGAGGGAGAACTTGTCAGCGACAAAGGGAGCTTTAGCATTAGAGTATGTTTCTTTCCCAACAGAGAGGTCAGTTGGGAGTTTTTTTGTTTCTAGAGTTGTTGGAGCATCCACACTTAGAAGAAGTGTTGCATGCAGAACATTCCAAAGGTTCAGGATCAGGTTCAAGTTGAAGCCTTTCTTGCTGAGAGGGAGTGTTGAAAATGGCAAAAAGAAATGCTAAAAGTAGAAGTGCTAAAAGTAGAAGTGCTAAAAATAGCACTGCTATAAATAGTAGTTCAGGTACCAGTGCTGGACTGAGCAACAAGGAATGAAAAATGGAAGTGCTAAAAATAACATTGCTATTGTTAGCAATTTGGGATATATTCCTATTTTAGTTAGTCCCTGAACTAAAATAGTGAAGTAAAATTCGAATTTGATCTTAGCAGCTGTTTGTAAAATAATTAATTAATTCATCGGAGGTTAATTAGTTGGAGAAAATCAAACAGGAAGTCTATGTGAAGACATGCAACAGTTATCCCTCAGATTGAGGAATTTATCCCTTAATTAAGGAGATAAGGATGAGTTGTATTTGAGTTGTAATTAGTTAGCTCAGTTAACTGAGTTAAGTCCAGTTAAATTAGTTCCAAACAGTTGGAGGAACTAATTGTGAGTTTAGTTAGTTAATGCATGCATGCATGCAACTAGTGTTCTCCAGATAACTAAATATTGTCTCATAAATAACCAATGCATGTCAGTTCAGAGAAAGACCCAGTTGAGATTAAAGGAAGGGATAGTGTACTATCAGTTGGAGGAATTTTCCTATAAAGGAAACTCATCCATGTAGAAGGAATTCACTCCTTTAGGATTGTGCAGTTATTTCAGAGGTCTGAGTAGTGTGTGAGGGATTATTACACATAGGTGGCAGCTTGAGGACCCAGGAGAAACTGCGCAAGGAAATAGGAGGCTTGGAGGACTGAAGGAAGGCACAGGTGTTGTCTATCCAGTCTATGAGCAGTAGTGAGGGATTGTACTGAAAGTTGGATAGCTTGAGAGCTAAAACTTTGTGCAATACTGAGATATTTCCACTTGTATGATAATACAGATAGTGGAGTTTTTCGGCTGAGGCTTTCCCCGGGTTATTCTTTTGTGTTCATGTGTGATTGATTTCTCATTCTTAGTTATATGTTTTCTAATTGATCTTGCTCATATTCAATTAATCTTCCACAAAGTTTGTTGTAGAAGTAGATCTTGTATTTTGCTTTAGTATATTGCATAATTTGTTGATCTGCAGTGGGAATTTATACATGGAAGATCTAATAAGGAAGCATTGAGTCTAAGTGTAGAGTCGTGTATTTGAGTCGTAGAGTAGGAGAAGGTTGTGCAGCTGAGTGCACACAGGCCTAGTAGTCCACGGTTGAGTGTGCAGACCCCCGCAGCTGAGTGTGTAGGGTGGGTTGAGTCTGTAACCGATTGAAGCATTAATAAAGAGAAGTCTTACGATATTTCTATGTATCGTTTCCTATTTTATGCATTGAAGGATATTGGGTATGAATTGGAAGTTTATTTTTTATTTGCTACACAAACTTATATGAATGTGCTGAATAAGTGAATATAATATAAGGTATCTGTTTATGAAAAGATAATTGACTGCTATAAGAAGATAAGTAAGATCCACAGTGTTACTTGGGAAAATAGCATAGAGCGCTACTCTAGCAGTGCGAAATATCCACAGCCCCTAGTTAGGGTTGTGCGAAGATGAATATAACAACGGCGCGAAGGCCTCACAGGCTAGGAAAGTGCACGAAGTAACCAGCGTGAAGGTATTCATAGTTGGACTAAATCAACCCCTCAGACATCTCAAGGGTGTGGAAACCTGGTTCTAGCATCCCCCCATACTGCTTTGGGTGAGACCTCAGTCCGCACTCTGCAGACTGTTGCCGAAAGGGCCAGTAGTAGAGGGATTTGTTTGGCTATTAACTCCAAACCTGGGTCAGGCACCAACAAGCCAAAAAATGGTTCCATTGCTGGGACTAGAATCTGCATAGTGATGTCTGATGTCGTATCATTGGAATCCAAATAAGAAAGAAATTGAAGGTTGGTTGGACAAAAGGATTCACGAGTTCACAACGTAGAAGAACGGGAATTTGCGACTATCAAAAGAGGAGTGGTTAGACTGCTATCTGTACATAGAGATCCACGAAATTTTCTTCGCATCTTTCCCTACTGAGTTGTACAAGTGGATCATGAAACTAGCAGATAGCCAAGGAAGGTGCAAGCTCGAGAGTCCTATTGTGTGGACCCCAAAGTTGGTGCACAGATTGGAAGCATCAGAGGATAATATTACGCACGTTGTTGACCATTGGCTCGATCAAATTATAGGAGGATTCATTACTAAGTTCGCAATAGACACGACGGTAAGCTACAACGAGGCCGAGCGAAGCTTTCTCAAAGGACTGCAAGGTAAGTACATTAAGTCTCTGAACACTTGGATTAAAATGCTACTATGTGAAAATCAGATTATGTGAATACATTGATGTTCGGGGCTACGTGAAGTGGGAGAATTTACAGAAACGAAGTTAGTGCAGAACTAGAAACTAGCCCCTTGATTTCACCTCCACGAGGGGATGAGGAAGAGCTCACGAAGGTCTCACTAAGAAGTGCGATCAATTTGACAAGGCAGAGGATTTTGCACATACCACCCCCACCCACACCACCACCAGCTTCCCCACCTTCACTCCCATCTTTGCCCATACCACCTCCGTCACCATCGCGAGTTAATATGGCAAGTGTGATAAAGTTGCTGGTGTTCAAGGGAGTAGCAAATGAAGATTCAGACCAGTTTTGGTTCGTGAAAAAGGTTGTATGGGAAGTGCAGGGAGTTACAGATGACAATATAAAGAAAGCGACACTGGTCAACACTCTGTAGGATCGTGCACTGACCTAGTATATTAAGCATTCTAATGACAATCTAAATGCGGGGATTGTAGATATCCAAATTACACTGAATAGAGAATTTAGCAGGCCAAATTTAGAGGCGCAGTTGATCATTAGATTCAAAGAGATCAAAATGCTACCAGGCAAGACCCCTTTGGAATTGGATCAGAGATTGAAGTGCACAATTTGTGAAGCTAATATGACTTTGATAGATGGAGAGCACTACAAATGGTTTGTAGCATTGCTAATGTTGCATTTGAGGAATGCACTGTTGCAATAGAGGTTAACAACTTAGGTAGAGGCCTTGGAAATCGTGATGAGGTTGCGTGAGACCTCGATACAGGATCCTATCCTAGGAGTTTAGCATATCCATGCGCAGTTGAAAAACTTATTCCTTGAGATGTAGAGTCTTAAACAGGACAAGACAACTTGCCCGGAAGTGCACAAATAGGTATGGTGTGTTAAGTGTAAGGGTCAAGGTCATGATAAGGACCACTGCCCAGTGTTCGCGAATTACCTCATGGGAGGAGGACCAATGCCATTAAGACTAGAGGCACAAGAAGGACCTAGCTTGGTACCTACTTTGTGGTGTGCAATTTGTTAAATAGGAGGAAATCATGCTATGGACAACTGCCATTTGTTGCAGAAGTACACGCAGAATTCACAACAGTTGTTCTGTAATTTCTGTAGTTCAGTGGGACATGATGAGCATACCTGTAGAAGCTATGAGCTAATGATGGATAGGACTCCTACCTACAGAGTTCAGGTTTAAAGATGGCCCCTGGACCAGAATGCAGGAGTGGCGTGAACCGGATTTTAGGGGCGCGGATGAGGCCGAGGTGGAGGAGGATCTAGAAGAGGTCGCAGATAGTTGATATGTTACAATTGCGGGGGGCCAGGACATTATGCCTATGATTGTATGAATCCAATGTGTCCATCATATCTATATTATACCTTGTTTGATCATGAGATGGAGGATTGTCCCACACTAACAGCTAGGCTGTGCGACAAGGGAGCTCTCCAACCTCCACCGACTCAGAACCTGTAGATGATGAGGTCTGAGCCGCACGAGGAAGACCCCAATGTGAACATTATGCTCCGAAGTGGAATTATGATAGGAGATGATAAAGGCAAACAACATAAAGATATTACTTGGGTTCGCAAGGCTCCAACGAAAGAACTAGCATTTGATTTGGAGCGCGCTAAAGAAACCTTCATGGAAGCTAGGAAGAGCTTCACTGATGCCTCCACTTCAAGAAGAAAAGATAGACTAGAGCTATAAATGGACCCATTGATGCTCACGACATTCCTAGAAACATGCATGAAGGTACTACGCGACAGTAAGGCTGTAAAGGGATTGCAGGAACTCATTAACAGATGTGTTGGGACCGCGCCAAGAGAACCGCGCTTAGTCTGGAAGATTGGAAAGAATGTGATGAGGATGGGAAGGGAAATGAGGATGACCGCGTAGATTAGAGAATATGAGATGAACCAAGTAATTCTAGACCTAGGGTCAAACGTGAACATTTTGCCGAAGTAGACATGGGAGCGCATGGGAAGGCCTACACTGAAATGGTCTCCTATCCAGCTGCGAATGGTGAACTAGCAAAAGCTCATACCTATGGGGAGATTGCAAAGAATCACTGTGGATATTGAAGGAGCAAGTGTTCTAGAAGACTTTGAAGTGATAGAGATTGTTGATGACAACAATCCCTACCCTGCGCTATTAGGAATCAATTGGGCCACTGACATGAACGAGGTGATAAATCTGAAAAAGCGCAAGATGATTTTTGAGAAAAGGTGTTTGCGCGTAGTCGTACCTTTGGACCCTATTGAGGGATCATGCTACACTAAGCCAGTGCATGATTATGAAAGCGACGACGACATAGACTGCATCTACATGATAACTGCGCAAGAGAAATACTGGGTAAATCCCACCGTTGATGGACGAATCTCATCGGAGCGTGAAAGCTCATGTACGTCGGATTCAAATGAAGAGATAGAGCGATGGCAAAACTGGCTACACGACGTAACCACACTGAACTGTAATATGATGACAAGATCCTTGCTTTGCATATCAGCAGAAGTGAGGTATTTGCCTATTTATGATGGGTTAAGTGAGGTAGATGCTTTCCTGAACATATTTGAAAGAGAGGTGCTAGAGCAACAACGTTTTGAGGCTTTGAAATGGGTACTATGCAGTATGTCCACGAGGTTGTGGGGTATGCACCAAGGAAGCTTTGAGGACTGTCGTGAATGTAGGAGAATGATGCGCATGCATTTTGGGAAGCCTAAGATGTGGCTAACAGACAAGAATGAAGGACAGGATGATCCGTGCACACATCTATTTAGGTGGGTATAGGAATATGTTAAACAACCTACTTAAATGCACATGGACTTCACATTCGGGAATGCAGTCAATAAGCATGTGTTGGTGAGGAAATTATGCAAATGGTCCCTCAAGTTGGGATGACGAAGTGCGGAAAGAATGAGTGTGTAGAAGGTTACCCACGCGGAAGCCTTTAATGAAGTGTGTGAAGCACTGAACAAGGTATATAATGCGCAGCAGAATGATTGGGACCTATGCATACCAATAGTTTTGTGGGCTTATAGGACAACGTGCAAGAAACTGATGGGACAGATGCCTTCTAGGTTGGCATATGGAGCAAATGATGTAGTCCATAGCCTTGGAAGAAGTGATATTGTAGCTGAATGAAGAAGAACGCTTAGGACCTGAGGAAGAAATCTGACAGGGTGATCTTAGGCTCCAAGAACACATAAAAGAAAGAATGCAGTTAACAAAAAAAATTGCTCTGGTGGAAGCAGAAGTCAAGAAGCTTGAGGAAGAAATAAAGAAGGATTTTCTTGATAAGAAAACCAGGGTGATAAAACAGGGTGCGCACAATTACGTTGACAAATTTGGGGACTACCGCCAAGATTTGATCAACTTGATGCCTTGGATTGGACTGCATATTACTAGGGGGATCACCCCTAGTGGTGTGATGCAGATGGTAAAGTGCGTGATGTAGATAGTAAAAGTAAAAAGAATTTTTTTTCCAGGAAAAGTGATGGATGACCGGTTGAAACCCTATATAGGTGGCGTGACCACCTGACTAGCCATGGGAAGTACAGTCTTAGTGCTCCAAGCAGTTGAAAGTAGGTAGGGACTATAAAGTATTCTGCCCAAGAGCTACGCGATATCGGGGTTGTGCACAGGAGAAAAGTGTCACAAGGTCCGCGACCATGCAAGGGTGGTTGTGCTGTCGCGCAGGTTGACTGGAAAGTGACTATTATAGTCACTATTCACAATGTGATGCTTGACTTGAGACCAAATGGAGTGGGTGACAAGCATTTAAGACAAGATTTATGGGCAAGATTTGGGAAAATTTGCCACCAAGGGAGCATTAATGGACTGAATTTTGGGGGAACGGTCGAATTCAAATTCAAAAGATGCTATAAATTGCAAAGGGTTTCCCAACAAACAACACTTGGTCATTTGCAAATTGAGATGTCGTGCACCCCGAGTATTTCGAGCTGAGACCTATTTGTCCTGTGGATAGCGTTGGTTGAGCACCTGATTGAACAGTTGAGATATTTCTGGATGAACAAGATGACAGTGTTTGAAGAAGTCAGGGAAATTGCAGAAATGACCGCCATAGAAGCCACACAGGCCATGACGATAGAAGATGCCCCTGAGAGCGCCGGGATTGTTGCGGAAATCCCTAAATCACCACGCATGCCGAGACCGAATAAAGATAAAAACCCATGATTCTGGTGCATGTTTCCCCTCGAAACCCGCTACAAACAAGATTAACAATAGAGGAAAAAGGGAAAGCAGTTAACCTGGAAACCGATGAGGAGGAGGAAGACCTTGAGGATATCATAATCGAAGAGGACGAGGACGAGGGCATGGAGGAAGAAACAAAGGGCATGATCCATCTAACCAAACTGCTCGCATTTGTCCCTCTGTGGAAGGGGAATGCAAAGGTTCTCGAGGACCTAGATGAGAGCATGAGCTCTTTGCAGACTCTGCTCCTCCTGGACGATATCATTTTTGAAGGAACGCACTTGGGAAGGGTGCCAAGCTTAATGTTTGAAGAGTAGGATCTCACTGAACATGCGAAATTCCCTCACTTGGTGACCGTGCACCTCATGAAGCCAAAGAAACACACTACAACGAGAATGATCAAGCTTTGGCCTGTTCTACAGGATGAGATTACTGTAGAACTGCGGGCTAGGGAGAGCCAACACTGCAGGTGTTGAGTGAACAGAGGATCAACATGGAGCAGTTAAGCTTGTAGCGTGATGAGGTTGTGTCTCAGAACAGGTAGATGGTACAAGTAATTTAAGAAGTCTTCCATATGGTCCCTGAGCTGGCCATCCTAGCAGAAGCACCAGCGGAGGCGCATATCTAGAGGTTAGAAGCAGGGATGCGCGAGGTGTGAGAAGAAATGGACAAGGTTCAGCTGGAGCTAAACCTTCATATAGAAGAGTTGCGGTTGAAGGCGTAGCCTTCAACTGCTCTAGAGGTAAGGGAATGGCACATCAATGACATTACATCGGGGATGGAGGAGATCAACAGTGTAGTGAGGGACTGCACCAAAATTTTGGAAGAATCATTCGAGGTCTTCACCAATCTGTAGGAGGGCCCAAACATACAACACTTAGAAATAGAGGCACATGAGCTACAATAAAAGTATGATAATGTCAAAGGGATCGCACAAATGGTGGACCTCACACAAATTCTCATACAAATGCAACAAGCCAAAGCTCTTAAGGAGAAAGTAGATGCAGCACAACACAAAGAAGCGGTTTTGAAGGCACATGTTTAGCCTTGGATTAACAAGGCCTTCATAATCACTGCAAAAATTGAAGGCAAGCTCGCACAGATGCAGGGGGCATAGGAACAGATATAGGGGAGTAGTTCCAACACCATGGTCTCAGAACAGTGTGTAAAGGTGATATAGCAGGCAGTCGCTCATTGCATTGGTGAACTTACAGCAGTCTGAGAAGAGTTGGGAGGTCTACACACGAAGATCTCCGCACCGACTGAGTGACTCGAGGGCGAGTCACGATGTTTGTTTTGGGGGCCTGTTGGGTGTGGGATCCCCCCAAGACAAGTTTTGGGGCTTAAAGACCAAGTTTTGACTAAGTCCAATGTAAATAATCCATGCTTTGTGGGCGCAGAGCGTGAAGATGGTAAATGAGTCAGAGGGTTGTCCTCCCTCATTTTTGTAATGTAATGTCAGTTTTAGAGATCTAGCTATGGTCCGCGGACTATGGAATTGTATAAATAGAGCGAGGCTCTAAGTTTAAAGAGATAATAATAGAGGAATCAATCAATGGAAGATCTAATAAGGAAGCATTAAGTCTAAGTGTAGAGTCATGTCTTTGGTTCGTAGAGTAGGAGAAGGCTCTACAGCTGAGTGCACAGAAGCCTAGTAGTCCCCTTGTAGCTGAGTGCACAGGGCAGGTTGAGTCTATAATTGATTGAAGCATTAATAAAGAGAAGTCTTACAATATTCCTGTGTATCTTTTCCTATATTATGCATTGAAGTATATTGGGTGTGAATTGCAAGTTTACTGTTTAATTATTGCACGAACTTATGTGAATGTGCTGAATAAGTGAATATAATATAAGGTATATGTTTACGTGAAGATAACCGAATGTTATAAGAAGATAAGTAAGATCCATGATGTGACTTGGCAAAATAGCGCAGAGCGCTTCTCTAGCAGTGTGAAAGCTCCATAGCCCCTGGTTAGGGCTGCACGAAGATGAATATAACAAGGGTGCGAAGGCCTCACAGGCCAGGAAAGTGTGTGAAGTAACCTGCGTGAAGGTATTCATAGTTGGACTAAATCAACCCCTCAGACATCTCAAGGGTACGGAAACTTGGTTCCAACATTTCCCCATACTGATTCAGGTGAGACCTCAGTCCACACTCCGTGGACTGTTGCTAAAAGTGCCAGTAGTACAGGGATTTGTTTGGCTAATTAACTTTGAACCTGGGTGAAACCCCAACAAACCAACAAATGGTTCCGTTGTCGGGACCGGAATCTACATAGATATGTCTGATGTCATATCATTGGAATCCAACTAAGAAAGAAAATGAAGGTTGGTTGGACAGAAGAATTCACAAGTTCGTGGCAGAGGAGAATAGGAATCCACGACTATCAAAAGAAGAGTGGTTAGACTGCTATCTGTACACAGGTATCTATGAAATTTTCTTCACATATTTCCCTACTGAGTTGTACGAGTGGATCACGAAACTATTAGATAGCCGAGGAAGGCGCAAGCTCGATAGTCCTATTGTGTGGACCCCAGAGTTGGCGCACAGATTAGAAGCATCAGAGGGTAAGATCATGTGCATTGTTGATCACTGGCTTGATCAGATTATAGGAGGATTCATTACTAAGTTCATAGTAGGCACTACAGTAAGCTACAACAAGGTCGAGCGATGCTTTCTCAAAGGACGGTGAGGTAAGTATGTTAAGTCTCTGAACACTTGGATTAAAATTCTGTTGTGTGAAAAGTGGATTATGCGAATGCAATGATGTTCATGGCTATGCGAAGTGGGAGAGTTTATAGAAATGAAGGTAGTGCAGAACTAGAAACTAGCCCCTTGATTTCACCTTCGCGAGGGGATGAGGAAGAGCTCGTGAAGGTCTCACCAAGAAGTGCGATCAATTTGACAAGGCAGAGGATTGCGCACATACCACCCCCACCCACACCACTACCAGCTTCATTGCCTTCACCCCCATCTTCGCCCGTACCACCTCCGCCACCACCGCGAGTCAATATGGTAAGCGCGATAAAGTTGTCAGTGTTCAAGGGAGTAGGAAATGAAGATCCAGACCAGATTTGGTTCGTGATAAAGGCCGTATGGGAAGCGTAGGGAGTTATAGATGACAATATAAGAAAGTGACGGTGGTCAGCACTCTGCAGGAACACGTGCTAACCTAGTATATTAAGCATTCTAATAACAAACAATGTAAACTTTGAAACGGGAACTATAAACTCAAAATGGGAACTCTTGCCAAAAAACCCTGAAAAAACATGAAAAATAGTGCTAAAAATGAAAAGTGTGTATACTGGAACGATGATTTTTTTTAGGGTCAATTTTGAACATGTTTTAAAAATGGTAGTGAAAATGAAATTTTCATGCAAAAAAAACCTTGAAAACGAAAGAGTGTTGATACTAGAACGACGATTTTTTTTTTAGGGTCAATTTTCAACATTTTAAAAAAATGCTAGTAAAACCGAATTTTTATGTGCAAAAAAATAGTTGTTTTTGAGGAAAAAAACACATTAATGTTTTTGGTAGAATAACATTTTTCTTTCCTACGTATAAGTTCAACATGTTTTCAACCATAACATGCTAGATACAAAAGAAATTGGAATTTTTTCAATGATAAAATTAAAAAACCATGACATTATGAACAAATTACATGACTAAATGAATCAAAATGTCATTATTTGTATATTAAATGAAACATACATTATATTTTTAATTTAATGTTGCATTGTAGATATTCTAAGCAATAAAAATTATCATAATTAAGACATATAATCAAGCAACATAAAAATGACTCATAACTTCTGATTTAACACCATATGGAAATCGAAAATTTCATTTCAAGATACGATGCAAACATCACTTATATAACCTGTCTTAGAAAACTATTCAAAATCATTCATATTTTCTTGCACACCATTAGAATTCACATCTTCAGATGAATGACTGGATGTAGACGAAGATGTTCCATATTCTTCTCTTTCATCAATTAGTGCCCCATCTGAGTCCACATTCATGCCCACCATTTCAGGTTTCAAAATTCTTCTAGATATACGACTGATTTCAGCAGACTCCCATCTCAAAACTATTCCTTCTCATAACAACCTTTTCAGAATCTCTATCGTCATAGCCAATCCAGAGATCAAATTGGTGTATGAGACCCCCTTGTTTGTGGGACAAGAGACCCACCTCCACGCAACGATTTGATTATTATGTCTACGAAGGCATACTTACTCTAACCCCTTCTGGTTTTTGAACCTGTGACCTCTTAGGAGGAAACACATGCTCTTAACCATTAGGCCTATTCATGCTCTAAGAAAGTGGATTTGATTAGCTAAAGATAGTAATCTAGAAACTCACAATTATAACTCACGATCACAATATATAACACACATGTAACACACTTGTAAGATTACAAATTATGATAATATGTTTGAGAATACAAGCATAACTATTTCCTTTTATGCATCTCCAATGGGAATGTAATTATGAACTAGAACATTCATGCATGTTTTTTTTCCATTAAGACGTTCATGCAAGTTAGTAAATTGGCGGCAACAAAAAAGTTGGATAAAGGACTTTGGTTAACTATTATGTAGTCAAAGAAATCATTTTTGGTTAAATCATGATCATTCATTATTTAAAATATAATCTTTAACTATATATAGATTCAACACTTAAAAAAATCCTTAAAACTTTTTAACTAAAAATTTAAAACCTTTTAACTAAAAATTCACAATTGAAATTTGTGATTTTAACAAATTCCTACCAACTTATAAATAAATTCAACCAACAAAATATACTTAACATTCCACGGTTTATATCGTTGGGGCGATTATGAGAATCATGGGGTGGCAGGGAGATTCTCAGAATCACCCATGTGCCCACGCCTGCATGCAATAAATAAATATTTCCTTTTCTTAGATATTTTATTTTAGACTTGTATACGTTTCCTCTCTAAAATTTGCATCAGTACATTTTTTATTTAAATTTTTAAATGAATTTTCAATATAATTGAAAAATATAGCAAATTTGTATAGTACATTTTTTATTTAAAATTTTAAGTTTTCAATATAATTGAAAAATATAGTGGAAATTTATAAAATCAAGACGTAGGGATCTAGGAGTTAAAAACTGAACTCGATAAAGGTGAAACAATTGACAGTTGTATTTTATATTTTTTTAATGTCTAAAGTTCAGTTTGGAAGATATTTCGAGAGCTCTTTTCAGAGTCGTCTGTATTTGTTTTAAGATATAATTTAGTAACCATAAGTTTTGGTTTGGAATTTTATATCAGAATATCAAAAAAAACTTGTGATTTGTATTTTTTATTTTATTCTTTTAAACGCATATAAAATTTATGGTTTAAATAAATGTATATTTTTTATATATAATTATAGGTTTTGTCAGTTTGAATACTTAATTTCACATGTAATTGAGTTATTAGAAGTTTTGTAATCATTAATATTAAATTTTATATAGTATTGACTCATCATACGTTAACATTTTTTAATATTTAATTTCAATTATATCTGACTTTTCATTTAGATATATATAAATTATTAATTAATATAATTAATTAGTTTATCTCCTTGGGTTTTGCATTTTGCAGAACTCATCATGGTGGCTGCTCGTCGCAGTGCCACCAATGGAATGAGTCTAACAACCTTTGATCTCTCCATGGAAATTTCAGAAGAGATATCTCCAGTTGCTTGGCTGCTAAGCCTCTGAACTCTGTGTATATCACGAGTACGCCCGTGTGTGGTTATGATTTCCTTGGCCTTATATCGCTGGGGCGATTCTGAGAATCGCGGGGTGGCAAGGCGATTCTCAGAATCACCCCATGTGCCCATGCCTGCATGCAATCCAGTAACATTGACTGGATTTCATGCAGGCGTGGGCACATGGGGCGAGTTTGAGAACCGCCCCGCCACCTCGCGATTCTGAGAATCGCCCCTATATTCCAAAACTACGGAAAGGGAGGTGATATGGCTATACATTTTGATAAAACTTTAAAGTGAAATTTATCAACAATATACACTAACCAACCACACTAGAAACACAAAACCAGAAATAGGTTATATATAAATATCAAGAAGCATCCAATGATGGAAACACTGGTTAATGGAATAATAATTGTTATAAAAATTACAATTTAAAAGTAGAAAATATTTAGAGCATGAGTGTTATTAGTACAAAAATATTAAAAGAGAAATTTAATCATTTTGAAAAACACTCAATATAAACAATTGTTGTTGTGACAGTAGAGCAGTATTAAATCCATTACTAGTAAGCAGTTGGAGATTAAATCAACAGAAGAACATGGTATCCTTGATAGCTTCTGGTAACTCAAAAGGTGGCAGTGTCGAGAACAAGTTAGATAGTGCTTCTGCATACTGATGTCCTCTACGCGCTGCAAGGTGAGCATAGTAGATGGGAGCAACTAATGAAACGATTTTTGTACACCTCCCAGATGTGTAGCACAAATTATTCACCAATTTTTGCAGCTCATCCGAAGAAAATGCATTCTCATCCCACATCACATGGTATCAAGTGGGTATAGCTACACCCTTATGCGTATGATAACTGAAAAGATAAAAGTCAAACTCCCTTAGATGTACAATGTCAGAGTTTGAAGCGGATATCAAGGCCACACTATGAAACCCACCATGGAAATTTCAGAAGAGATATCTCCAGCTACTTGGCTGCTAAGCGTATGAACTTTGTGTATATCATGAGTATGCCCATGTGTGGTTATGATTTCCTTAGCCTTATATCGCTGGGGTGATTCTGAGAATCATGAGGTGGTGGGGTGATTCTCAAAATCACCCCATGTGCCCACGCCTGCATGCAATCCAGTAACATTGACTGGATTGCATGCAGGCATGGGCACATGGAGTGATTCTGCGAATTGCCCTACCACCCCGCGATTCTGAGAATCACCCCTATATTCCAAAATCGAGGAAATGGAGGTGATATGTCTATACATTCTGATCAAACTTTAAAGTGAAATTTATCAATAGTATACACTAACCAACCACACTAGAAACACAAAACCAGAAATAGGTTATATATAAATATCAAGAAGCATCTAGCAATGGAAACACTGGTTAATGGAACAGTAATTGTTATAAAAATTACAATAAAAGAGTCGAAAATATTTAGAGCATGAGTGTTATTAGTACAAAAATATTAAAAGAGAAATTTAATCATTTTGAAAAATGCTCAATATAAACAACCGTTGTTGTATTAAATCCATTACTGGTAAGCGGTCAAAGATTAAATCAATAGAATAACATGGTATCCTTGATAGCTTCTGGTAACTCAAAAGGTGGCGGTGGCGAGAACAAGTTAGATAGTGCTTCTGCATACTGGTGTCCTCCACACACTGCAAGGCGAGCTTAGTAGATGGGAGCAACTAATGAAACAAGTTTTGTACAGCTCCCAGATGTGTAGCACAAATTATTCACCAATTTTTGTAGCTCGTCTGAAGAAAATGCATTCTCATCCCACATCACATGGTATCGTGTGGGTATAGCTGTACCCTTATGTGTATGATAACTGCAAAGATAAAATTCAAACTCCCTTGGATGTACAATGTCAGAGTTTGAAGCGGATATCAAGGCCACACTACGAAACCCACCATGGCAATTTCAGAAGAGATATGTCCAGTTGCTTGGCTATTAAGCCTCTGAACTCTATGTATATCACGAGTACGCCCATGTGTGGTTATGATTTACTTAGCCTTATATCGCTGGGGTGATTCTGAGAATTGCGGGGTGGTGGGGGGATTCTCAGAATCGGCCCATGTGCCCACGCTTGCATGCAATCCAGTAACATTGACTGGATTGCATGCAGGCGTGGGCACATGGGGCGATTCTAAGAATCGCTCCGCCACCCCGCGATTCTCAGAATCACCCCAACGATATAAGGCTAAGAATATTTTTATCCATGCTTTCACCCTTATAGATTATGAATTTCTATAAGGCCATGCCTGCAAGTTTTATTAACCATTTATGATATTAGCATGTAGGGTGTGAGAAAAATAAGGGAGGCCACTCGTGTTGTCACAAGGTCGAAAGGTACTCATGGTAAGTGTTTGCACCCCTCAACAATAACAAAATTCAGCAACCCATTGCGATGACCTACAAAATATCCTCTCCTATTTATGCCCAAAACTATAACAAATTCGACCTAGTAAGTGAGACCTCCAACCAGAAAATTCTTGGGTTACAAGTCATTTGCCTTGAGACTTATAACGAGAAAGCTTCAATGGATCCTTATTGTGTAAGTTGTATCAACGCATATGATTGACATTCAAAAGTTGGTGAATCAACATTTTGATCACATTATATATATATGGTCAATGCGTTATCTTTACCACACAAAGTATTGATTATTAATTGTTTTAATTAATGGAATTGATTATACATACATATATTACAACGGTTTGGCACCATTGCAACGTGCACAATATACATACATATATATACACATTCCAAATTGAATGTTGGGGTTTCAAAGGGTTGTGTTATTTAATTTAAGAATGACTATTGAATTGATATACACTACGGTTTCGAACTTGGCATTAAACATTAATATATGATATGTATGATATATGGATATGGTTTTGTATTTATAACTATCATATTATGATAGTGACATGATACTTCATGATGTTTGATATAATATCAATGTTACTGGATTGCATTTAGGCATGGGCACATGGGGCGATTCTGAGAATCGCCCCACCACCCCGCGATTCTCAGAATCGCCCTAGCGATATATTGATTCTACACATGATGTAACTAAGTTTTTTTTCCTTCCTAAATAAAATAATGGCAACAAACACAGCCTCACTAGCCAACATGTCATCAATATTAAATGTTGAATTCGAGTTAGTGGGGAGACCATTTTATCCTAATGCGACTTAATGGAATTTGTGTAGTATATTACTTTGTGACTCCTATAATGTGTCCCATTCTATGCAAGAGTTTCCAATCGCATAAATGGTTAAATTCCACTCACCAATATAGTGAACTATTAATGGAATCTAGGAAAACGTTTAAAGGTTTCGGAACAGGGCATGGTTAACTTTGTCCTCTATGATAGCAATATGCAATAGGAGACAATTATACACCACAACTTAGCAACAAGAAATGTTGGGTTGGTTGCGTCAGACATTAGAATTAACTAACTTGTTAGATATATATATATATATATATATATATATATATATAGTATATTCAGAAGGTTAATTGGGAGTGGTGGGTGAAATGCTATTATTTTCTTACTAGTGATATGATGACTATAATACCATGATTGTAATGACTTTGTGTGTTTATGATTAAGAGTTCCTTGAGAATATATATATGAGATTTTGTGAAAAGTAAAATATTGCTATAGATATTTTAGAGTACACTTCAAAGTTATATGATGGTAGCAATGAATCTTGGAAAAGTTATGTGGGAAGATGTTAAATATATATCATTAAATTAAACTAATATAATATTATGTTATATAGATAGAGAGATAGTGTTAATATAGTTTATATCAATATTCAAATATGTAATTTTTTTGGAAACTGAAAAAAATTAATAACTTGGAAATCAACGTTAAATTTTGTGCTAAATTATGTAACCTTTAAACCTAACAAAATGAACATTCAAATCATTTTTTTCAAATTGCATAAAATAAAATTTTATACATTTAAGCTTACACATATAGGCTTTATTAATGCATAAATTTTTAAAACACAACTTCCAAACCTAGGCTATATTCTAGTTCATAATTAGATTCCCATTGGAGATGCATAAAAGGAAATAGTGATGTTTGTATTCTCAAACATATTATCATAATTTGTAATCTTACAGGTGTGTTACATGTGTGTTATATATTGTGATCGTGAGCTATAATTGTGAGATTCTAGATTACTATCTTTAGCTAATCAAATCCACTTTCTTAAAGCATGAATAGGGCTAATGGTTAAGAGCATGTGTTTCCTCATAAGAGGTCGCAGGATCAAAAACCAGAAGGGATTAGAGTAGGTATAACTTCGTAGACATAATAATCAAATTGTTGCGTGGAGGTGGGTCTCTTGTCCCACAAACAAGGGGGTCTCATACACCAATTTGGTGTCAGGCTTGGCTATGACCTTAAAATTGGATATTAATAATAATTAGGATATAGATTGTTAGAAATTCATAATCTATAAGGGTGAAAGCATGGAGCTGGGTTACACTTTTTAGCAAGAGATGGTACATTTGGGTGGAAAAAATGATTGCTCGATTGAGCCCTTTTTAAGCGCTCGATCGAGCCATTTGAGCACTTAAACAATGTAACCCAATGTTATTTAGGAGCTCAATTTAGCCATGTATTTGCGGTAGTCAAATGAAGGAGATTTGGTTTTGGATTTATTTTCTGGCTCAGGTAAGTTTTATTATATGGAATTGAATTTCAATATGTTATTTATTAATTTATATGTCATTGTACTAATTTACTTCATTATTTCTTTTGTGCTTGATAATTAGGTACAACACTAACATGTTGCCTTCAAAAAGGAAGAAATTGCATTGCCATTGAAAAAGATCCAATACAGTGCAATTTTATTTAGCAAAGAATTAATGCTCTTCAATTTCTTCCAGATGCAATGAAAGAAATTGGGTTGAAGAAAGGGGACTTTAGTGAATCACATGTGGCAAAAAAGGCAAAGGAACCCCAACCACCATTACACGGAATGATTGGAAAGGCATACATTGGGAGATTCACAGACATCAAAGATCCATTAGAGGAGGAAAATGAGCAAAATGAAGCAAAAAATATTGTGGAAGAAGACAATGATGAAACTCTAGAGGATGAAGAGTTTGGATTACATGACATTGTTGATTAAATTTAAGTTATGCTTGGAAATCAAGCTCATTTTTGGAAACAATTAATTAGTTATACTTGTAATGTTTTGACTTTGACATTTTATGAGAAGAATAAGCACTCAATTAAGGTTGCTATGTGTTCAATATTTGTATTATGTGATTTTCGCATTCATTTTTATGTTAATCATTATTTTTGAAAAAAGACAGTGATCATTATTATTTTTTGATGTGAAATTCATTAAAAAAAATAAAAAAAATAAATAAATAAATAGATAAAAATAAAAAATAAAAAATTTAACCATTTTTAGTTAAAATTTTCCTATAAAAATTGTGATTTTGACATGTCATCTTTAGCAAAAAATTACAAAAAATTATCAAAACATGTAGTTTTTTAGTTATATTTATGTTTAAAATGGTTATTTTTTTGTTAATTGTTAAAAATTATTGTTTTTTAGAGATAATTATTTCATTTGGATTGAAATATTAATTAACGATGTATAAATATGTAGAATATCGAAAATTCAAAATATTGGCCTTCTTCTTTAAATATGCAAACCAATAAAAACCTCACTACAAAAAAAAAAGAAGAAGAAGAAAATATGAAGAAGAAGACCACTTCAAAAATTATTAAATTTAGAAAATAATTATTTACATTTCATACATTAGAAAATTTAAAGTAAAAAAATAGGTCTTTCAAAAAATGGCCTGATGTAGAATTACCACTTTTTTAAATCAGCATGAAAATCACTACCATTCTAAAACGTAATGTACATAAAAAAATTTAAAGTGCCTAAAACTATGCTCTAAAAAAGACGTGTGTTCTGCATCACCCCTTTTCAAAATTGGGTCACTTTTTTGCTATCTCTACAAAATGGGTAACAGTATCAGTTCCCGTTTCAAAGTTTACATTATTAACAATTTGAATGTGGAGATTGAAGATATCCAAATTGCGTTGAACAAAGAATTTAACAGGTCGATGTTAGAGGTGCATTCGATCATTGGATTCAAAGAGATCACAATTCTACTAGACAAGACCTCTCGGGAATTGGATCAAAGATTGAAGTGCACAATTCACAAAGCTAATATGACTTTTACGGATGGAAAGCACCGCAAATGGTTTGTAGCATCGCTAACGCCACATTTGAGGAATGCACTGTCGCAATAAAGATTAACAACTCAGGCAGAGGCCTTGGAAATCGTGATGAGGCTGCATGAGACCCTGATACAGGATCCTAACCTAGGAGTTTAACAGATCCACGTACAATCGAAAAACTTATGCCTTGAGATGCAAAGTCTGAAACAGGACAGGACAACTTGCCTGGAAGTCTGTGAAGAGGTATGGTGTGTTAAGTGTAAGGGTCAGGTTCATGACGAGGACCACTGCCCAGTGTTTGTGAATTACCTCATCGGAGGAGGACCGATGCTGTTAAACCAAAGGCACAAGAAGGACCTAGCACGGTGCCTGCTTCGTGGTGTGCGATTTGTCAAATAGGAAGAAAGCATGCTACGGACAACTGCCATTTGTTGTAGAAGTACACGCAGAATTCACAACAGTTGTTCTGTAATTTCTATAGATCAGTGGGACATGATGAGTGTACCTATAGAAGCTATGAACTGATGATGGATAGGAATCCCACCTATAGACTTCAAGCTGAAAAGTGGCCCCTTGACTAGAATGCAAGAGTGGGGCGAACTGGATTTGAGGGGTGTGGACGAGGCCGAGGTGTAGGAGGACTTGGAAGAGGTCGCAGACAGCTTATATGTTACAATTGTAGGGAGCCAAGACATTATGCATGTGATTGTACAAATCCAACGCATCCATCATGTCTATATTGTACCTTGTTTGATCATGAGACGGAGGATTGTCCCACACTAATATCTAGGTTGCTGACAAGGGAGCGATCCAACCTCCCTTGACTCAGAAATTGTAGATTATGAGGTCTAAGCCACGCAAGGAAGACCCCAATGTGAAAATTGTGCTCCAAAGTGGAATTACGATAGGAGATGATAAAGGAAAACAACCTGAAGATAGTACTTGGGTTTGCAAGGCTCCGACGAAAGAACCAATGTTTGATTTGGAGTGCACTAAGGAAACCTTCATGGAAGCTAGGAAGAGCTTTGCTAATGCCTCCACTTCAGGAAGCAAAGACAGATCGGAGCTAGAAATGGACACATCGATGTTCATGACGTTCCAAGAAACATGCATGAAGCTATTGCATGATGCATGACAATAAGGTTGTAAAGGGATTGCAAGAACTCATTAATAGATGCGCTGGGATCGCACCAGGAGAACCGCGCGTAGTCTGGAAGATTGGAAAGCATGCGACGAGGATAGGAAGGGAAATGAGGTTGACTGCACAGATTGGAGAATATGAGATGGACCAAGTAATTCTGGACCTAGGGTCAGATGCAAATGTTCTATCGAATAAGACATGGGAGCGCGTGGGAAGGTCTACGCTGCAATGGTCTCCTATCCAACTGCGAATGGCGAACCAGCAAAAGATCATACCTATGGGGAGATTGCAGCGAATCACTGTGGATATTGAAGGAGCAAGTGTGCTAGCAGACTTTGAAGTGATAGAGATTGTTGATGACAACAATCCCTACCCCGTGCTATTAGGAATCAATTGGGCCACTGACATGAACGAGGTGATAAATCTAAAAAAGTGCAAGATGATGTCATTGGACAATTGTCTGACTTAATGTTGGGGCAGGTAATCTATCCAAAGTATTTGGACCTTGGAAGCCCTGTAGTAGATGTGAACATCAATGACACCATTGTCCCACACACTTTGATCGATATTGGGGCTACCATTAATGTGATGACCAAGGACACAACAACATCAACATCATCAACACTTTTTTATTACTTGTAGATAAACATTTTTTAATTGAACTGTAAAGGTGCATTCTCGTTTGTAACTGACACCCTAATTTGAATTATTAAGATGAATATATTTAAGTCAAGTAAGTCTTCAACTGAGTCATCAAGATTGAACTTATCATTTGTCTCTTGGGTTCATTTTCAACAGTGTTCGACACCATTCTTGTTTTAAAATCAGCACATTTAGTGAGTACATTCAAGAAAGCACAAAGTGTCAATAATCAATCAATCAAGTTCAAGCAAGTCATCTAGCAAGCAATCATCATCAAACGAGTGTGAATTATAGTATTCTATTCTTCAAGTGAGCATCGAATCAAGCCAATGTTTAATGCAAGTGCAATAAGAAATAAATCAAGGGAGCATGTCATTCAAACATCAAAGCAAGTGAGTGTGTCATTCAAACAACCAAGCAAGCGAGCATGTCAAAATCAAGTGCGAAAGTTCGGAGCACAACATCTACAACAAATGAGCCAGTGTGAAGTTGATTGAAGCATTCACAAAGTGTCAGTGAATCATTCAAGCAAAGTGATCATCATCAAGAGAGTGTGAAATCAAGAGTTCAAGAAATCAAGTTATAAAACTCTAGCAAGTATTTGAAGCATCAGCAATAAGCAACAATACAAGCAAGCCTGAATTCAAAGTGAGAAAGCTAATATGGAGACACACATTCAACTATCCCAAATTCTTAACAATTTGATTTTATCATCTACTGGCGACATGGTGAACATCAGCAAAACAACTCTTGCTAATATCCTGTTATGAAACCAGCTCAAGAAAAGATAGAAAAGAAAGATCAACGCCTTAGAATTTAGCCTCTTCGAGGGGGAAACCTCCTTTACATTACATAAATGAACAATTCTTGGATGATACAAATGAAAAGACATCCTTTCTATATATAGGAGTCTAAGGGGTTATAACATAATCAGAGCCGACATAACAATAATAATGTAAGGGCACAATAATAACAATAGTGGGCTTCTATGGGGCACAATAGTAACAATATGGGCACTACATGGGTACATCAATATAATAAGTGGGTTATACTAATAACAATAAGGGGTTACACTAGTAGTATAGGGGCCTAACATGCCCCTCTCCTTCAAAAAGCGTTGTCCTCAACGCTTGAGTAGTTCTTGATGCTTCTGTATAAAATTCTTGTCCTCCCATGTGGAATATTCAGCGGGTAAGTTCTTCCACTTGATGAGATACTCTTAAATTGATCAACTTCGTAGCTGTCGGGTTCTTGTTTCTGTGACTGCTCCAGGTTCCAATATGATTTTTCCTTCCTCTTCAATTTCTGGCAATATTGCTTGAATTGGGATCTTTTGCAACTTTTGAATAAGTGGCCATACTTCTTCATCCTTCTTCCATTCATCCCTTGCTTTGTTTATCCAATCTGGTTGGATAATATAAATAGCACAAAGCAATGCTTCCACATCCTCATCCTTGAAGAGTCTTCCCATTCGGTAAGGTCGCCATTTTTTAAGTGCATGTAGTATTGCCAACATTTCCTTCTCATAAATAGCTTGCTTGAGATGTAGCAGTAACAATACCCAATCACCTATATCAAAACATTTTTCACTACGATGTTGATCTACCTGTTGTTTCGTTTGATTTTGCACCGAAGTGACGTTATCCTTTAAAAGTTGGAGAACTTGTTGCCGATGCTCGATGTGATCTTTCTCTGCTTGAACCTTTTTCTTCTTGATATGTCCTTCTATCTTTTGAGGAGTGGTAATTTCTTCCAGTCCTTTACAAGATATGGTCGGATTCATTTCTTGATGCTCAATGTGATCTTTCACTTCTTGAACATTTTTCTTCTTGATGTGTCTTTCTATCTTGATAGTTTGAGGAGTGGTAATTCTTGCCAATGCTTTACAAGATATGGTCTGATTCATTTCTTCTTTCTCTGGGGTGGTGTCCTGGCGTATATCCTCTTCTTTTGATGTTTCTTGATCCTTTTCTTCCTCCTCTTCATATTCTATGTAAAATAATTTCTTCTCAGCACACCTATGACCTTTAGTGCATTTGCTATCACAATTGTAACAAAGCCCTTTTTCTCTTTTTTCTTCCAATTGTTGTAGTGTAACCCTTGTAGGTTGTGGAAGGCTGGGAGAAACAACACTTTCATCTTTATAGTTGTGAGTGATATGCTTCCTAGTTTCCATAATTTTGCTTTCCATTATGTCATAAAGCCCTTTTACTCTTTCCAATTGTTGTGGTGTTGCTCTAAAGAAGGTGTTGCTCTTTGTATCCTCATAATGTGCTATCATTTCCTCCGTGAAAATTTACCATGTAACAAGTTTTTTACGAGAACAAAGCCCTTCATACCATAAAAATTGATCTGGTTCTAAATATGACGATGCAATACATACCTTTTGTAACAGTTGTACACCATGTAGATCAAAATATTGCTCCATCTGAAGTATCCAATTTACCGGATCCTTGCCATCAAACTTCCTCATCTTGCTTTTTCTTGATTTTAGGAGCTCGACCTTGAAACGACCGTAACTCTGTACTTTCAGATCTTTATGTTCTGAAATTGCGAACTATAGTAGCCCTCTGTGTCCGTTTTCAAATGCCACCAGTCTGATCCAAATTGGATTCTCTAAGAAAGAGTTATGCACAATCTCCCAAGATGACCTGATTATAGACCTTTCCAGAATAGCGAAATTGTATGAAGTGCCACGTGTCACTGTTTCAACCTTTGGATCTGAAAAATGCCTACAAGAAACTACAATCCGTCCTCTTTCTATACCTTCTTACAAAATTTCAATCCGATCCCCAGAGAGAAAGTTATGACAATTTTCCCCAGGTCACCTGTTTTGAATGTAATTCAGGAGTCTGCAAAAAGACCAACTTCCTCATAACATATCTCTGCAAATATCACGCGAAAAGATTTGAAATTCGGACCCAAGGTTCAGTACGATTTCTTCTCAAATGGGTTTTTTTTTTTGACTTCTGAAACGTCACAGAAAAAAGTTATAGTGAAAATGCCACGATGACCTGTTTGGAGCAGCGAAACCCTAGAATCCAAAGCTCTGATACCAAATGTTATGAAACCAGCTCAAGAAAAGATAGAAAAGAAAAATCAACGCCTTAGAATTCAGCCTCTTCAAGGGGGAAACCTCCTTTACATTACATAAATGAACAATTCTTGGATGATACAAATGAAAAGACCTCCTTTCTATATATAGGAGTCTAAGGGGTTATAACATAATCAGAGCCGACATAACAATAATAATTTAAGGGCACAATAATAACAATAGTGGGCTTCTATGGGGCACAATAGTAACAATATGGGCACTACATGGGTACATCAATATAATAAGTGGGTTATACTAATAACAATAAGGGGTTACACTAGTAGTATAGGGGCCTAACATATCCAAATGCATCTTCAACATGCACATGAAATGATTGAGTTCCTTCAACTGGAGTCACAACTACAAAGAACTGAGTTGCTAGAGAAGAGTAATGATTCCAAGTCACTGATCCAACCAACTTCAAGTGTCAAAGTGGTCCCTGATCCAGTTCAACTTTCTTCCAAACCAATCATCAAGCCATGGGAAGAAATCCAAAGTAACAGAAATTGACGAGGCTTAGGATATGTCAAAGATGATGCCAACTTGCATATCCCAGATTATTCAAGGCCCATTAAGTTTATCAGTGCAGGGTTTCTTGCACAAATCAAATTGGCTAGTTCTAAGAAATTTGAAGACAAGCAAACATACACACAAATTGCAGTTGCAGACAAATGGACATGCGAGCAAACTGAAGTTGCAGTCAAACCAAAATGCCTTCATTGTCAAAAAACCGGTCATCTGGAAGATCTATGTTTTGATCTCCATCCTTGTCACCATTGTGGCAAGTCAAATTATTCATTAGCACAATGCAGCAAACAACAACAATCAACCATATTGAAGATAAATTATTCATGGATTGATCCCTGAGAATGGTCATCCACGGTCAGAAGATTGTATAAGTTTTACAATCGAATTCACTCACACATATTGCAGCAAATAGTAAAAGAAGAATATGGTACTCTCATGTAGTTGAATGAGGGAGTACACCAGTGAAAATATCCTACACCTGAAGGGGGGAAGTTCAATAATCAAGTGAAAATAATTGTCTCTCCTTTTAGCTGACAAAGGGGGGAAAATGTCAATGAAATTAACAGTGGTTGTCAGACTGAAAGTCTTGACAACATCAACGAAGTAGCCAGTGGGCTTTTTCATTAACGAGTGAGCAAAAAAAAATTCACCAGTGGGGAATTGACAAAAAATTCAGTAGTGAGAAATTTTCAAACACAGCAAAAGAAACAGTGAGTTGTTTTTCAACATCATCAGCCAGTGGGCGATCGTCATTAGCAGATTTGCTAGTAGGCATTCTCAACATTTTGTTAGTGGACAAAGGATGCTGATTGAAAGCAAAGGACATATGGATCCTTTTGTAGCTTGGCACATGATGGAGTTGTCAAGAGAAATTCAGAGATGAATCTGACATGCAAGTGACTCATGGTCTCTTCATATTCTAGTTTCTTTAGCATCTAGCTTTGGTGGTTTTTTAGGCAAATGTTTTTTTGAGGATCAACTTGAGAACTTGGAAGAGGTTTCCTTGTTATTATTTTGGATTTATCATTGGGGGGGAATGTTAGCCTCACTCTCATAATAAAACAATTATAAATCCAAAATTATAATTAAATTAATCAAATCTTGAGAATTAGGAGTTAGTTCCTCAAACTAGGGAGTTTAGTTAGGATGAAAGATTCTCTCCAACTAGTTCTCCTAGATTAGTGTTTTGTTGAGAATGTATCTCAACCAAGTTTGTTCAAGATAGACACACTATCTTGAGAAAAATTACTCATGTATTTAATTGTACTATTATCATTCTTTTTACATGGGATTGCATCACGAGAGGAATATAGTGAGGCTGAGGCCTTTTCTGCCATTTCTATGTTTCTAGTTTTTTTATGTGTGTTAATTGTGTTTATTATTCTATATCCGAGTTAGTCCATGATGCTGTAGAAATTTATATGGATGATTTTACACCTTATGGAGGTGATTTCCAAGAGGCTATGTCTAGCTTATGTAAGGTGCTACACAAATGCATTGAAACGAACCTGTCTCTCATTCCCGAAAAATGTGAATTCTTGATGACTGCATGGACTGTGCTAGGTCATTCAATATCTCAGCAAAGACTGCATGGACCATGCTAGGTCATTGAATATATCATCAGGGACTGTAGGTGGACCCAAACAAAATAGCTATCATCCAAAATATCCCAGCTCCACAAAAGCAGAGAGATGCCAGAAATTTCCGAGGGTTAGATGGATACTACCGAAGGTTTATAAAAGACTTCAACAAGTTGGCTTCTCCTTTATTTGGGTTGTTGGTCAAAGACTTTGAGTTTGTATGGTCAAAAAGTTGTCAAGAGGCCATGGACACCCTGAAGGACAAGTTAACCACTTCATCGATTCTCTGAGGCCCAAATTGGGCCCTTCCTTTTCATATTCATGCAGATGCCTCACACAAAGCCATAGGAGCATCCCCAGGCCAGATAGATGGAAATTTTTCCTATGCCATTTACTTTATCAGTAAGAATCTGTCAAAGGCCGAATTGAACTACATAGTGACCAAAAAGGAGCTCCTAGTTGTTGTGCATTCATTGAACGAATTTAGGCATTATATTATAGGATATCAAACATTTGTACATACTCACCATGTTGCAATCAAATATTTAATGAATAAACCTGATGTGAATTCCTAGGTAATTAGATGGTTACTTTTACTACAGTAGTTTGATCTAACTATTGTTGATAAGCCTGGCAAGCAAAATGTTGTTGTAGAGTTTTGTCCAGATTAACTTTGCCTGCAGATGAAGAGGGAATGGTTGATGATCAATTACTAGATGAGCACTTATTCGCCATTTCAGTTCTCTCTCCATGGTTTCTTGACATAGAAAACTATTTGATATTTGCACAGTTCCCACCGAATTTGTCCTCCAAAGAGAAAAGCAAGATTGTGATGAAGAGTGCCCCCTTCACATGGATTGGTGGCAACCTCTTCAAACTAGACCCATATCAAATTCTAAGAAGGTGTGTTAGGGAGGAGGAAGTCTTTGACATCCTTTTGACCTTTCATGATGGGCCTTATGGAGGTCACTTTGCAGCAAAGAGGAAAGAATTTAAGGTGTTACAAGCTAGGTATTATTGGCCCACTCTTCATCAGGATGTGAAAAGATATACTATTCAGTGTGATCGGTGCTAAAGGATGGGAAAGCCTACTCCTAGAGATGAAATTCCTTTGCAACCTCAAGTGATTTTTGAGCCATTTGGCAAGTGGGGCATGGACTTCATTGGACCTATTGACCCTCCTTCCAAGAAAAGTAGTATATCATTGTGTGCACTGACTGTCTGACTAAGTGGGTTGAAACCAAGGCAATTAAGGCAGCAAAAGAGGAGAAGGTGGCTAAGTTCTTAAGGGAGGATGTATTTTATAAATTTGGGTACCCTAGAGAACCGGTCACCGATTAAGACAGCTAATTTACCTCCAACACGATTGAAGACTTGTTAAGCCAGCATAAGATCAAGCATAGAACCTCCACTCCCTATCACCCACAAGCTAATGGGAAAGTGGAGGCGACCAACAGAGCGTTGGAGGGCATCCTGACCAAAGTGGTTAGCAGCAACAGGAAAGATTGGGTAGATATACTAGTTGAGGCCACCTGGTCCTATAATACCACCTGGAAGACCACCACTGGATTCAAACCCTATGAGCTAGTCTATGGGAAAAAGGCCCTGTTGTCCATTGAATTTGAGTATAATATGTTGAGGATGGCATCCCAACTAGATCTAGATCTCAAAAGTGTACAAAAAGAGAGATTGCTCTAGTTGAATGGTTTATATGAGTTCAGAATGCAGGCCCTCCTACACACAGAGGTAATTCAAATTCAGAGGAAGGTCTGGCATGATAAGAACATCAAATATAAGCAATTTCAAGAAGGTGATTGGGCCTTGTTATATGATTCTAGATATAAATACTTTAAGGACAAGTTAAGGACAATATGGTTAGGGCCTTATGTTATAGAGAGATGTCAAGATAATGGTTTAGTGCAGATCAGAACCATAGATGTAGAGGCCATTCATTTACTTGTTAATGGGCACGGATTGAAAGTTTACAAAAGGCCATTGTCAAAGAAAGAGTTCATTGATGGCATCAATAAAACAATGATGGTGGTGGAGCAAGTCTCAGCTCCTGCCTCATCAAGTCACTGAGAAAGGAAAAAAAAATAAAAAAAATAAGGAGACTCGGGTGAAAACCTCCATGAGGCGCCTGAGTCCCACTATTTGGTTGAAAACCTCTTATGGTGGCCCAATGGTGTCAAAAGAAAAAAAAAAAAGGAAAATAGAAATAAAAATATATATGGGTGAAAACCTCTCTTGAGGCACCGAGGGCAAGCAGCTAGAATCAAAACCTCTTGGAGGCAGACTAGTCGTTTTCAAAAAAAAAGAGCAAAGAGAAAAGAAAAATCATGAAAAATTGTTTGCAGATTAGCAGGAGGACGATAAGATAGCAAAGGAGAATCAAAAGGGACCTATTCCACTCATATTTTTATTTCACCACTCATTAGCCTTCATCATTCCACCATTACTTTCATTTTTTTCACTCATTTGCCTCAGTTTGCAGGGGTATTGGGTTTTCTACAGGATTCCCTATAAACCTACAGGATCCCTTGAAAACCTACATGATGATCCTGTAGGAATTACAATGGCTTTGGAATCCTAAAGTGAGTAACCCTAGGGCAAGGAAATGACCTGCCCATGTCAAAAAAATAAAAAACCTACATCACAATTTCATTACCATACCTCTCTCCACCTTGATCACCCCTGCATTCATCATTAAAAAAAAAAATTCGAAAAAAATTCACATTCTTCAAGAGAAAACATAGAGAAAAGATGAAACAGAGAGCAGAGGGGAACAACACCTGAATGTATTTCTCATTATTCACACTCCTAGACCTCCTCTCTATCCATGTCATCATCCTCAAGTCCCAATAGTGGAAATGATTAAAAATTTTGAGGGAGAAGCAGCTACAAGACATCCTGTAGGAAATCTTGTAGCATCCTATCCCATAGAATAAAAATCATGAGTTGCAGTGAGCTTCCAGCATGGATGTCCAAGGGTAGAACAAGATCCAGAGAAGCAACATCACAATCAACTTGAACACCAGGTACCTGCATATCAAGGCAATCATCAAAGGGCAATATATATATATATATAAAAAGGAGGGAGAAATAACATGCAACCAACACAGAGCAAGCAGCTCATGTCCTCAACAAATTGCAGCAAGGTATTATCACCACAAGTAAGTATCTCGCTTCACTCTCTCATTTTCATAATGTAATAAAAAGATGTAAAGATTGTGGACGAGTTGGTTTATAAGCAAAAGGTGGCCAGTTAACTTGGCCACCTTCGTTCAATCAGTGAGGACAAAACAATTAGTCCCCACACACGTGGCAACAGTCAAGTCAAAGAAAAGGAGAATGAGGTTACAAGAAGTTGAGACTATGAATGCCCGAAGTGGGGGTTTATTACGAGGAGACGGGAATGATGATGTGGTAGTGGGGACCAATAGTCCAAAAATAGAAAATCGTACCTCAAATGCCAGCACACCACCTCACTCAACTCAACCATAAGAGGAAATAAATGTTGATCCCGATGCACTCATGCATTCATATTCTTGAGGCTCACTCTAGCAAAGTCTCTCTCATATCTAAGCAACCTATAGAAGTGAAAAATTTCATCCTTCTCTTACGCAGGACTTCCTACAAGATCACACAGGAAAACCTACAGGATCACACGGGAATCCTATAGGATACAGTCAGGCAATCTACAGGATTGGTAGAGAGAAATTTTAGAGGAGGAAACACAGGGATTGGCTACAACAAACACCATGAGGAGGTAACATTTCCCTCCATTTTCCCAAGTGAAAAGAATAGAAATATCTCCTAGTTTGATTGAATTTGATAGCTGTGTAAGGGAACAGTTCACAAGTATTTCAGTCCCATTTCCTCCTTCATTAAAATTTGTATCATACATCTCTTCTACTCAAAATTCACTAGACAAAATGACTAGGGAGTTTAATAGAAGGGAGCCCATCAACACTGTGAGGATTCACCAACATCCTCATGTGCTAGAAATATTCACAAGGCATAATTGGATGGGGTATTTTAAGAAATTAAGGGGGTATGATGATGAAGTAGCCCGACATTTTTCTCTCTCCCTCATTCCATTGACAAAAACCCATGCCATTGTGGTGGTGAGAGGCCTGTCCATAGAGCTCACCCCTAAACTCATAAGCAGAATTACCACACTTCCCCTAGGAGTGCCTTGGAGAAAGAAAGACAAGGGGGATAACAAAACATCCAAAAAGAAATTCTTTTTAGAGAGAGAGGAGCCCATTGAAGACAAGAATGGAATAAGGGGAACAATCCTACCATACCCCTAGAATGAGGTAAGCTACCACCTTATAAAATACATATCATGTGAAGGTAGGTATATTGTGGTTTATGGATATCACTTTAGGATTCTTGAAGAATTGAAGTTTGGTGCAAAAACACCTCCTCACCATAGACTCAACATACCATACTTCCTTTTGCAATCAGTAATAGATATAAGCATAAAGTTGTAGGAAGGAAACTACCAACAGTTAGCCCACCATGGGTTAATTAGAATAATCATAGAATATGCCCTCCAAAACCTCAGAATTCCTATCCAATGGGAAATTTTCAGAGACATGCAGACAGAGGAGGATATCAAAGCCCTCACATATGATATTAGCCCTACTGTCAGTGAAAAGGATGAAGAAGAGATTGAAACAGATGGAGAAGAAGCAGAGAGGGATGAAGAGGAGATAGATGAGGAGGAAGAGGAAGAGAAAGAGGAAGAAGGTGATGAAGAAACAGAGGAAGATTTCAAGGAGGACACTGATAAACAAGATGAGGATCTACAGGGAAAACAAGAGGTAGAAGACAAGGAAGAGTCACTCAAGGTGTCTCCAGAACCCACTGAGAAAGAGGCATCAACTGCCCTCACTTCCCTTAGCACCCCTAGCAAGCAAAAAGGAAAAATATAGAGGCAAACCCCATTATACTTTAGAACAAGAAAAATTACAAGGATAAGGTAGGGAAAACCCCAAACTCCAACCAAGGTTCCCATTTTTATTGAGGACTCACCTAAGTAGTAGGAGAAGATGGCTCCTCTTATAAAAACTCAAGAAGAAAGATCCTTAGCACAAACCTCCCCTAAGTCTCCTATCACCTATGTGAGAATGCCTGTAACCAGATCTACCTCATCCAAAGGAAAAGACATCCTACAAGATACACAGCAGGACCTACAGGAAGCAGAGGTAGTCCTACAGGAAACTCTGCTAAACCTACATGAAACTCAAAAATTGGATAAGGAAGGAAGTATGCAGCCAGAAATGAAGTGAAAGGACCTAGAGCTAAGGGAACCTAGTGTTATAGACATATTTGGACATTACAACCCCAATCTTATATTTCAATAAACCAAGGGCTCTTTAACCCCTAAAAATGTTGTTTCATACCCTAAAGGATCATGGTCAACTGATTACATCATTCCCCAAAAGTTCCACCTGAAAAACCACTCAGAACTAGCCAAAACTGGATCATACTGACTACTCCACTGTCAAGGTGCGATGCATACTGACTTCTACACTAGCCAGGTGTGATGCATACTAAAGAGGCCTTCTGTGGGGTGCGACGAGTGAGGATGGAAACATTTCTGAGACAGTTTGCTAAGTGGATGCTCATGGAATCTTCCAGAAACTTCTCCTATGACACTTGCCTCTTTGAATTCGCTCAGGGATGAGTAAGAGATCCAAGAAATATCCAAGTGGAACCAAGAACAACAAGTGGGATGACACTAATAAAAAACCCAGAGATGACTCACACCCTTGCTGACATCTATAAATGGATCCCTCATCTAAGAGATCTAGAGGCTGGAATTTTGTAATTTGTAAGGAAGTGCTGATAGTTTGTCTTTGAGAAAGGGCATTGTATTGTTGGGTGATCTTGCTTTTCATGAGGTGAAGAGGGCTTTGATGATGGGAGGATGATGCTGGATTAGACATCTGGGTTGTAATTCTCCCTTATATTATTAATAAAGTTCTTTGAGTTTTCCTCCATACAATCGTGTATTTGTGAATGTTGTTATTTGTGAATGCTATTGTATGTTCAATGTATTTATGATTCTGCATTGTTTATGATATAATAGATCAAGATGCTTTGATGGTGTTTTGTTACTTTGTCTCTATATGTATTTACCGAGCGGGATAAGTAGGAGAAGAGGAACAAGCTCTATCAAGGGAGAGAGAAATCAAGCAAGGAGTCAAGTGGAAGATCTAGGCTGGTCCCTTTGCTTCTCTCTTATCTATCATACATAAAGGAAATTGCAAATTGCTTTGAATGCTTGTTTCTAGGATAGCTACCAATCCTAATGGGACTAGCAGATTGAAAAGACACTAGTTTTCCCAGAAACAAAATGGTGACTCCGCTGGGGAACGAATAGTTTGTTTGTTTGTTGTTGATTTTTTGTTTTATAAACTATAGACGGAGCCTGAAGTTAGCCAGATAGCCTTCAAACTGCTCTTGCTCTGCAATTGCAAAGTAGATGAATGCTGCTTTAGTCAATCTCTGGTTTAGTTTATGATTTGAACATCTGACTTACAAACATTCTAGATGCCCTATTGGTAGCTCAATAACCTTCCAAGATCATACCACTGTACTTTGTTCTTTACTGTCCATAATAGCTCAGCTTAACTCACTCAATTCAGCTGCAAATTTGAGTCAAAACCCACCTCAGTTGCGCTCCTTGGCCCATCGCACTGTCTGTCACTGAAAGCCAGTATGCATCGCACTTCCTGAGTGTAGCAAGTGAGATGCATCCCAGTTTCTGTGAAGAACAGGTGTGATGACTGAGTAGTCCTATTTCTCTCCTTGAAATTTGGGTTTTTTGTCCTTGTTTTCAGCTCAGTTCAATTGTTTTGCTGCTTATGAACAGTATCTCATTGTTGAAGCCTCCTTGCTTTACATAGTTAAGCCTCCATTGATTAGGATTATTAAATGTTTTTATGTATTTTCCCATCATTTTCAATCCTTTGTCGAAAAGTTGCTTAAATCGAACGGTCGTTTTGGTGCAAAAATGTGTCGTAACTGTTGTTTTGTATGAAAAAGAGAAGTGTCATTGAATCTTCCTTCCTTGGATAATCGATTGGACTTTTTGTCATGTATTTGATTTGATTGGTTGATATTTTGAAGTTTCAAAAGAATTTTCTATTTGAAATTGAAAAGTGTCATTTAAGTCTTCCTCTCTATTTTGAAAAGAAATTGTCGAAATGTCGCTTTGAAGAAAATATTTCAGATCTATACTTAGTTTTCCTTTTGGCATTCTTCACATTAAAGGGAACGAAAAAAAAATACATGCATTTTCATTTGCATTTACACTGTGTGCAAAAAATGATTTAGGAAAAGTGCATTTAGTGTGTGCTCTTTGCTCTTTGTTTGAAAGAATCGTAATCTTCTTTCCTTAGTAGCTAGGATTTTCATTTCTAAAAATAAACAATGATTGTTTATCATTTTAGATTGCATATTTAGAAATTTTACATCTACATCACACTATGAACCTTGAAAGACAAAATTCTAAACAAGGTCAACACTAAAATAAATTTCAATGAACTTAACAGTGCTTTGGAACCTAACACAACACATTTAGAGGTCTAGGCTAGAGACGTGTTCCAGCGTCGTAAAATCTAGTAACTATCGTTTTCATCGAAGGTTGGGTGATTCCTCCTCTTTGATACGACAAGTGCTATCACAGACTTGTGCTCCCCATATCGTCGAGTATATATTGGGAGACCATAATAGGCTTATATCCTTTATCCATAGGAAGCCGTGTCTTCCTCCCTATCAATCGCAATGCACTGAACACAACATTCGAGAAGATTGACTGTCGTACATAAGTCCTTGGTAATTTCTCTTTAATTTATCACCAAGGTGTATTTTGCAGTTTTGTGATTGGTTTGGTAATCCCTTTGTCTAGATCTCCAGAGTAGTCACTTTCGTTCCTTTTCAACTCCTTAAAAGAAAAGGTCCATTTGAGCACTTGTCACTTCAGGCTCATTAAAAATCAAAGGGGACTAGAGTCATCTTTAGCTTTTTGTCGACTCTTAAAACTTGAAAAAGAACAGTTGTGTCAAAGAATCATTAAAATTTATTTAAATTTGGAATAACATCCTTGTTCCTTTGTTGGTCTTAGGTTGAGATAATGGAGTCCACCAATCAAGGAATCCCTTTGGAGGGGATTCCTAGTCCTTTTACATCTTGAGGAAATATTGGTGCACCTCATATGGCCACTTTGTCCCTTCCGGGACTGACTATTGACCTGCGAGTATGGCTATTCTCAACCTCTGTGGTTTAAAATAACGTGATTCCTTAGTAATCGAATCAGCAACCAGTTGCTACTGAAGTTGACCCTTCACCTTCTACTTCGTTTATGTCTCCCTCTCCTTATTCCTCTTCACTTGCTGAAAATAGTGATGCTAGTAACCGAGTGACTGAGAAGAAGAAGAAAGGGAAGGAGAAGAAGAAGAAGTCAGTTAAGCAAGGGGGCAACCATGAATCATTTGGTGAAAATCCACACACTAAATCTCCTAAATATCCTTGTGTAATTTGCAAAGGAAACCATTTTCATCGAGATTGTCTGTGCATTCCTTGGATGTTGAGAGAATGGTCCCCCCATTTACACCAACCTGTGTCATCAACCTCTGCTGATCATGTTGATAATACACCATCAACTAGTGATAGTGAAGTCCACAGACAGAAAGGAAAATTCAAAGTTCCATGTGCGTTATGTGAAGGGAACCATATACTTCCCCATTGTCCTTTTTTGGTGAGGCCAAAAGAGTCTTGCGTAACCTTCCTGCTTCACCGCAACGACTTCCATCTGGATACAAGAAACTCTCCCCTAGTCCTTTACTAGTTGAAAATCCGACTGACTTAACTAAACCGTTGGTCGAAACATCTATCATTGAAAGTGAATCTTCTGAGTCCATATCAGACAAAAGCCAATAGGTCAAAATGGTAGTCGACCCAGTCTTGTCTTCAGAAGGTCCACCTTCAGATGATATCATTCCCAAAGAGAGTGAGAACGATACTGTTCAAATTCCTTTTGTCACTTCAGAGTCTGATGAGCTTGGGGGCAATCCACCCATTCCTTTACAACAGGAAGAGAATCCCCCAGTTCCCGCAACTCAAAGGGTTAATTCAACCATTTATTCGGTACCCCCTCCAAGCAATCTGGTTACTTCCTTTGAGTGGAATCGACTAGCAAGATCCCACCTTCCTTCTAATGTACCATTCCGAATCATAGTACAAGTTACAAAAGGATCGTGTCTGGCACTATCATAGATGAAGGGGCTTCAATGGGTATCCTTTCCTCAACCGCTTGGAAAGCACTTGGTTCACCATCTCTTATGCCTATTACACAGAGTTTGTTAGGCTTTAACAAAGCAACCACTCGACCGTGAAGGATCCTTCCTAAGTTGCCGATAACTTTGAGAAGGAAAATCATTCACTTGAACGTGATGGTAGTCCAAGGACCATTAGATTACAATCTACTCCTCGGACATGACTATGTTTACAACATGGAAGCTATTGTTTCAACACTCTTTTGAGTGATGTGTTTCCCGCATGAAGGCAAAATTGTCACTGTTGACCAGCTTTCACTTCCTGGTTCAGGCATAGCTTCAAGTCAAACATCATCTCTAAATGGTCCTTTTGCGTCAAGAGTGTCTCTTCAACCTTCATTCCATCCACCTAATTACCGCGAGTAGTCTAGTGAATGTAAGGAAGCTTAGGGGGAATGCACCCTCATCCATTTGGTGGACAAATCTAGTTGAAAAGATAGGTTTCCTTGTAGGTTATGTGATTGGTCTGAAACACCATTCACTTTTTTCTACACTACAGATGAAGCCAAGGAAGTGTTTTGTCTATTCTATGGATGAAACCATCCTACCATATGAATGTCCTTGTAATTTAAGTGATTGGTCTAACACACCACTCACATTTGTCTAATTGGTGGACAAAGCCAAGGAAGTGTTTTTGTCTAACCACTGACAAAAAAAATCCTGCTTAACCACAGTGATTCCCATATGGTTACTGCATACTCTCCTTTTCTCAATGCCTGGGGGCATGCAAACTTTTTATGCAAGTGAAAAACGACCAATTTCATTTTTTAGCTTTTTAGCTTTTTAGTTTTCTAGTATTTCAGCTTCTTAGGTTAGGTGATTGGTCTGATCCACCATTCACCTTCATCTATGCTACAGATGAAGCAAAGGAAGTTTCTTGTATAAACTGCTGACAAAACCATCCTACCTAACCTTAGCAGTTCTAGTTTTTCTAGTTTTTTTAGCCTTTTAGTTTGGTCGTTTCTAGCCTACATAAAAAGGAAATGAGCAATGTTTCCGCAAGGTTCAAGCTCGTTAAAAAATAAACCTACCAAATGAGCAATGTTTCCACAAGGTTCAAGCTTGTTAAAAAATGAACCCGCCAAATGAGCAATGTTTCCGCAAGGTTCAAGCTCGTTAAAAAATAAGCTTGAAAACTGAGCATATGTTCCCCCAGAGTTCAAGCTCATTAAAAAATGAACCCACCTTCGGTAAATAACCTTTGTGATTTCCCTTACATCAGCTTTTGAACCTTGGTTGTGTTCTTGCCATCACCTCCATTCTTTTGGCCGATCATACGCTTCCACTTGATTGTGTACCCTTTTGAGGAACAACTGCAATGAGTGGTCCTGTTAGCCACCCTCTTCACATCACCATGTTTTGAGAAGTTCCAAGATTACCCAGAACCAGTCGCTACCCTAAACACCACTCGTTCCTCAAAAAATGAACCTCCTTTAAACTCTTTTCAGACTCGCTAAATATGAAAATAGTGTCCAGCTATTAGCCTTTCCAACTCGCTAAAGTGATTGGAAGTGCCATCCCTCCTGTATATTTTAAACTTTTCAGACCTGAGGGATTATCTCATGAAAAAGTTCGAGCGCTTGTCTTTTTCGGCTTGCTAAAGTGATCGGAAAAGTCATCCCTTTTGTATTATTTTAATATTTTTCAGACTTAAGGGATTATGCTATGAAAAATAACTACTGGAGTTTTCTTTTCGTCCCTTTTCAAACTCTCTAAACATGAAAAGGACCAAGTTGTATTTGTCGTTAAACTCGTTAAAAAAATAGTGACAAACTTGTCCACCTAGACAAGAACGAGTTTCACTGTCACTAGACTCGCTAAAACATAGCGACAGGTTTGCCCGAAGGGAAAATTATAGAACAAGCATATGTTATCCTCCTCAAGCTTGACAAAAATAAAGAGGTACTGGTCAGCAATGACTGAGGAAAAAGGGAAGAAAACTTGAAGAATTTTATGGTAGCAGGTTGCTCTTGAACATGACACTTTCACTCCATCACCATGATTGAGTCGGGTTTGGTTATTCTGCTCACTGGTCATATCACCTTTGGTCTTCCATACCATCCATATTTTGGGGTTAATGCTACCAATCCATCTCAGTGTCACCGATACGTTCAAGAGAAGTCATTCAGAGAATTCACCAACCATTTAATGCCTCATCCACTATAATACCTTCACCCTCCATTTTTCATGACCGCCATTCCTGAACCTTGTGTCATCGATTGTTTTCACCTCCAAAAAAATCATTTTCTTCGTTTCGTGTCATAGACATGGGATACATTAAGGCCCTCCTATGATGGTTCGCTTCTTGTCGACATCAGCTCATTATCCAAGAAGTTGACTTAGAAACAACCCTTTCAGTACTTTGAAGCTTGCATGCCTCAATGGCAAGTTTCTCACTTCCGACGACAGGTCTACATCAATGGCCTTCGACTGAAATATTTTGCATGGTGTTTGACATCGGATCATATATTCACACCACATGAATTTTACTGTAGTACCTTAAGGGTCATTATCATTATGGGTGATTCCTCTCGCGCCTGTTAACAATGTTAACACCCAGGTTGTTCCCTACGACTCCCAAGGGAATACGGCCGGGGTAACCACTAACCAATCTTTGGATCACAGCTTCTAGCCAAACTGTGATCAGAGAGGGCTCTCTCTTTATGATTTGTCTCTGTTATGATGGTGTTTTTAGGCTAGCTATTATGCTCAGGTTTTGGTTTATGTTTTGGTTGAAGGATTTCTTTCAGGTCTTATGATATAGTGTTTAGATAGTGAAATACCATTGGGCAATGGAGTCTGGAGTTGTGAAATGATTTGATACGCTGGATTGGTGGTGTTCAAACTGCAGGGCCTATTGTGTATTTTAGACAAACAAAATTAGCTTAAATGGTGATGTATGTCAACCAACAGAAAGCAATTAAGAATTTTCTATTAAGTTGGTGAGGTGAAGGTGAACACACTGCACAGGAGCAAAACTTGAATTCCTGTGACAAAGGCCACTGTGAAAGGTGTATTCTGAAAGTGCAGCAATTAAGAATTACACTTATCTAGATTACAGCTGAAGAAAACATTCATAAACAACACAGATTGAACTCAGGGTACTCAGTGAATAAATCCTGAAAGTTATTCCTTTTCTTTGTTGCTTAGTATTGAAAATCAGATAACATATATGGATTTTAACAAAACAACTAATTGACAGAGAGAGTTACAGAGACTTATTGTATGGTGAAATACACAGGAATCCAGCAGTTATCAACAGACACCAGAACGCATTCAACACTTCAGAAATCCGAGAAATTCCATCACTTTCTTTATTAAACTTCTGAAAGGATTACAGCATAAGAATTTCTTTAGGAGAAATCAACAACAACCTTTGCAAGCTCATGCGAAGGGGGCTTTATAGGAATGCGTATACAAAATATCTCAGGCATTGAGTCATCTGAGAGAGAAAATATCTTCATAAATTTGTTCAGAAAGTAGAGAAGAAGTTATTACAACTTTAAATGCAGCATAAATGCCCTTTATGTCTGTCAGAGGATAATTTTGACCTTTGGAGGTCATTGAGTCGGTTGCAACGCTTAGCTTTAATGCTGATAAATGCGCCTTTATTTCTTGCTGCGCTGTATTTTCTCGGCCCTGCCAGCTGTAGTCTTCTATCTCTGCTTTGTTGGCCGATCCATCTGCTGAGTTGGCTCAGCTTTAATCCGCCGTGCATGCTGATTTTGTTAAACTTTGCTTTGCATGACCACTGATATTTTTAAGAAACAAAATTGTTAAGTGACTCCCTGTTTACAAAATCTTCCGTATTGCGTTTGTCCACCATTCTTGCGTAGGGAGTTGATGCCTGAGAATAGCATCCATTGTCTCCTCTGCCTCTGTGTACTTGAAGAAATTGGGAGCCACCCCAAACAGGTGATTGATCTCATTCATTATAAAAAACAGATTCTCGACCCTGTTGTAAAGAGACTGTCCTGTGGCTGGCCCTGTTTCCTCTGAGGTGCTGGGCTTATCACTGATCTGGCTAGTGGCAAATGTATTGACCCTTTTAGCATACTGGTCATGTGTGAACAATCTCCCTGCGCTGTTCAGTAAGCCAGGGAGTCCTCTGCTTTCTAACACTTGAAACTTTTCCAAAAACTTGTTCACCTCAGTCTGCATATCCTGGGTTCTTCTCTCCAATGTCTGCACTAAGTTTCTCAGTGTGAGAACCCTTTTGACCATTTGGATAGTCTCAGTTCTGTTTGTAATTCCCATGGTAGCCAACTGAGAACTTGTTCTATGGTTAAGTACATTGATCATTCTGGTGGCCACTTCAGGCATATTGCCCAATGAAGCTCTTGATCTGTAAATCTCCTTCTGTGCCTTTGGGATGAGCTCTAATTGCTCATGGATTGTCTCAATATATGGCCATTGCACATTGATAGATTGACCAATGTTAGCCCACAACACTATTTTAAGCTCAGCCACCACCTTGTCTAACTTGAGCTCATTCTCTAGCTCTTTGATCTTGTCTTTGAGGGCTTTGATTTCCCTGCCCTTTTCTGCCACTTCTCTCTTTGATTTATCATGTCTGTCATTCACCTTGGCCAACTTATCCCTGGTCTCATTTAACTCTGTCATTTGAGCTTCCAGGATTTGGATTTCATTCTTCAGCTTTTGCATATCCAGGCTTTGGGCCTGCTCTGTAGTTGTTGGCACTGCTGAAGTAGATGTTGCTGTCTGTTCAGTCTGTTGAGGAGGAGGAGCAGTGATAGGAGCAGTTTCCTCAAGATTTATGATTTGAGGAGGAGGAGCAGTGATAGGAGCAGTTTCCTCAAGATTTATGATTTGAGGAGGAGGCTGAGAGGTCTGACCCTCTTCTCTTTGTTTTAATGCTGCTTGCAATGCTGCCTTTGCAGCCTCTGATTCTCCTAATTTCTCTTGTGCTTGAACAAGCTCTTTATAAATGGAGATCAACAAATCTGTGGTATCTTTCTCCTGCCTTTGTTGGGCTAACTCATCTGTCTGAGGGTGCATGGTGGCTGGGAGTTTGATTTTCTTCCTCATGGCAGCCATGTCAGCATCCCTCAACTTCAAGATTTCCTGTATCCCTGAAATATCTTTGGGATCATGCCCAATTTCAACGATTATGTCTTCCAGGGACCTTATTCTGTTGTCCTTCGCCTGGGATGATGCCTTCTCCAATTCCAGTTGAGAGGCTGTGGCATTAAGGATGCTCTTTAGTTTGTAATTTTCTAATGTTTCATCTGCCAAGGAGGCATACACCATCTCACCAATCTGTTTATGCAGTTCAATTTTGTCCATTGGGTGTATGTCTTTGGCCATGACTTCCAGGTTGGTCCTGAGGTAATCTGAGGCAGATTGGGGATGCAGTGCTGTGGGCATAAAATGACTCATGATCATTTTGCCCTCACCTACATCAAAGGCAGACATAAGTCTTTGCTGATTGGTGGGAGCCATGTTTAGCAGGTGATTGTACAGCTGTATTTTGATAGGATCATTCCTCCTTTTGATGTCTATAAATTGTTGTTTGATGCTTATTTGTCCTTCTTTTTGTTGGCTGGAGGAGCTGACCTCCCCTCCCATAGTCCTGTCCTGTTCCTGCTGGAAGGAACTTGCTGAAGCTTCTCTGCTGGGTGGGCCCATGCCCGACGCTTGTCTTATTGCTGCATCATCCTCAGAAAAGTCATTTAATCTTTGTCTCTTCTCTCCCTGGTTGATAGATGAAGTGAGAGGAGTTTCTCTATCCCTTTTTCTGCTTAAGTCCTCCTTCTGTGGAGTTTGGAGGACCGAGGCATCAGTGGTGACTTCTGGCCTAGGAGGCACTATGTTTTGAGCCTGTTGCTCAGTGGAAGTTGGAGTATCAATTACTCTCTCCTGCTGTAAGGGCTGTTGTCTGTCATGTTTCCCTTCTTCTTGCTGCAGATCTTGTTGCTGTTGTTGCTCTACCTGCTGCTGTTCTTCTTTATCTGTCTGCTCTGTCTCCATTTCCTTTTCTTTGCCTCTGCTGGATATATTCTCAGTAGCCTTGGTAGTTTGCTGCTTGGCAGTTGAGGAGGATTCAGCTGCTCCCGTTTGTGTGCTTGGAAGTGTGAATACCTGTGAACAAAGCTCAAGGTCAGCCAACTTCTTTAGATTCCTTAGCGCCCTCTTGTTCAGCTCTTCTTGTGACAAGGGCTCTTCTAAGGTCCCTCTCCTCCATTTGTCTTGGTTTGCATATTTTCAATGTGAGGGATGCGATGGTGATCATAGGCAGATAACTTATATTTGAGCCTCCTCATGGATATGAAATGATTAGGGTCATAGGGTACCCATATGAAACTGGTTTGCAGGCCAAGGGCCTCAAGCATTCTCTCTACTTCCCTCCATCCTTGCTCCCTCTCATTATAGATAAAATGGCCAAGTTGGCTTTTGACCTTCAACTGTGCCTTTTTGCCTTTTCCTGAAAAATGAAGCACATCAACTCTGCCAAATTGCCTAAAGTACTCTAGGGAAAATAGCCTCATAGGCACATACTTGGGTAATTTGAAAGGAGGTAGATCACATCCATATATCCTGATGACAGTGTGGTTTTGGTAGAAGTACCAATCCCCAATGCTATAAACTTTGGACAGCTGAAGAATTCTCTGCATGTCATCAGTGAGTCTCGGAGGAGGTGAGCTCATCAGCATTGCCATAGTTGGATGGATGAACAGATCCATGAATTCACAGTAAGTGTATGGAGACTCAGGTGTAATGTGGAAGACAGATGACCATTAGACCACTGATCTGGGATTGCCTTGGGCATCCATTCTTTTGATTGAAAAGTGAAACTTCTCATGTTGATGGTACAAGTTCAAATGGTAAATGTAGGAGGTGTATCTGAACATCCTATCTCTCCTTAAATTAATCAATTGCTCATGAATCTTGTCTGATATGTAGGTGGCGTAGTCATAGTAGATTGGTGACTTGCCAGGAGCAAACATGAGCATCAATACCAGCACAGTTGCATCAATATGCTCAATTGAACTATATCCCAAGATGGGAGAAATCATATCTGCAAGGTCTCTGCCCAGCTCATTGAGGTATACATGAAGAATTGGAGGGCCCATCACAATGTTAGTTTTGATGTATAATTGATTAAATTTGACAATTTGAGCATCTGTGAGTTTATCCCCTTGTTTTATCAAGTTTACCAGTGATAAAGGAACCAGCTTCTTCTGAGGGTTGAAGCAAAGCATGTCTCTGATAGCTTGAGGGGTAACATAGAAAAGTACTGAACCAGATGGGTCAACAACAGCTCTTTGAGAAACATCATATTGTTCAGCACAGAGGTGGATTAGTTCAGGGAACTGGTTGACCTGAGGGAGCTTAAAAATAGGGAGGAAAGAGTCCCATAAGCCCAATATATCTGTCCCATTTTCATGCTTGGCTTTCAACTCATTCAACAGATGAATGTGGAATTTGCTGCTCATAAGCTTCTCTTCTGTAATTTGGTAATCCATATCTGCCAAGGTTTGCCATTTCAAGTTCTTTTGAGGGGCATTCAGAGGTTGAACATTTAGTACTACAGGTGTCTCCATTGTAAAAGAGGATTTTGGGTTGAGTGCTAAGTGGTTTTAACTGAGCAAGACAGTGCTGAGGAATTTCTTTTTACCAGGGAGGTGAATTTATGAGGAATAGAGAGTGGTTCTAATAAGCAGCAATTGAAATACTGTTTAGAGTGTAGATAAGACCAATGCTTGGCCTCACTCTGTCTCTTGTGGCAGGTTCTTAATGAATAACCCACTGTCTCACAATTGCGCGAGCAGTTGACAGTTTCTGATAGGAACTCGGCAATTAAGGCTCGGCTAGTGTTTTTCGACCTTGTAGTTGACAATAGAGGCTCTGCAGGGGGAACTCGCCGGTGAATTTATGAGTTTTAGCGTCCTTTAATCTTTCTGAGTGATTTATAGACAATTCCAGGCGTACGGAGGGAAGATAACGAGAAATACCTGGCAAACAGCAAGCAGAGGTCGTATATGCAGGCAGGATTGGTGCTCCGGAGGTCCCCTGGTCAGGTTCTGCAGGTTGGTGGACTGCGGACGTAAAAATTGCATGCAGGCGCAACAAACTCTTTTTGGAAGAAAAAATGGAAAAAACGCGAAATTTCACTATAATATTGGTTTTTTGGACTTTTGGCGCGTTTTTCTGCTGACGTCAGCATGACGTCGTAGGTGGGGTCAGGGTCGGATGACGTCAGCATGACGTCATCAGGCCAGGTGGCGGGCTCAGATTGGTCCAGGGGGATGATGAAGTGGCATGACAGATCGGCCAATGGTTGAGCGCAAAGGTTGACGTGACGGCATCGTTGCAGTGACGTGGGATGACGTGGAGGTGACGTAGTATAGGCGGGGAAACAGAAACCGGAAACCGCCAGTGGTTTCATATCGCACCGCTCATGGTACGGGGGAGGTATCTGTCAGACGTACCTCCGACGGGCTGTGGCGGGGACGCGTGGCTGCCGCGTGACGTAACCTTTTTACGGACATCGGACGATATCGGTCGGATGTGAGACCCGCTCCGATATCAATGAGGACCATCGGATCTGGAGGGCCAGATCCAACGGCTGTCGGGGCAGTGAGGTGATCGGTGGGTATGGCAGGTAAACGGCGGACGTCGGAGCCGCTCCGATGCGATAAGAGCCGTTGGATGTTCAAGCTCCGATCGGAACGGCTGCCGGATCAACGAAGTGATCGGTGGGTATGGCGGGGGCGGTATTATTTAACATTTATTTTCGAGATGCGCGCTTAGGCTGAAGACCATCGGGGTGTGGTGGTTTGGTAAGGTTTTTCAATATATTTCGAAAAACAAATATATGTGCCGAGACTTTGGTTTAAGCGGCGGAAGTGGTTTTTTTTTTGGATTTTTCATGATTTCAAAGGGGTTATGGGTCAAAAAGGGGCTTGTATAGGGTTTATATTTGCAAATGGGGTGCAATGGGTTTAACAATGGATTCAGAAAGGGGGAGGAAGGCTAGGTTTAGGTTTATCAATATGACCAGGTGTCATTTGATCCCTTTTAGAGAACATATGGTTATAATGCCAAGGGGAGGGATATTTATACAAAATTTAGGGTTTATACACCATGGTGTTAATACTAGTAGGGGAAAGGCAATATAGGGGATTTACATAATAGAGTTAGAGTTAATATGGATGGGGGGAGTGAATGGAGGGAGAAAACACTAAGTTTACTTGAAACTCACTTAGTTTAGGGAGTAGATCAAAATGAAAAGATTTTAGACAAGAAATGTGGCTTCTAAAAAAGATTAAGAACCACCATGAAACCATAATTCTTCCATGAATCACAAGTGATGAGGGAATGTTAGTAAATGACATGAAAAAGGGAAAAGGGAAGTCAGTCATGCTTTCTGCTGCAACTTGATGAAGAAGAACGCCTTGTCAACTGATTGAATTTGCTCTGGTAAACATAGTTAACACATTTGCAATGGTAAAGATAATCTTTCTGCAACCCCAACTACTTACCCAGCTACTTGCCTAGCATTTTTTCATTTCTTCTTGGAGGGTGCACTTGGACTTGCAGACCCTTACTTGCCTTTTCTTTTCTTTGGCTTTTCTTTTGCTTTTGTATCCACTTCTACCCTTATTTCTTCCAAGGTCCCAGATTAAGCTGTTGGGAGCCTATTTTCTCTACCTAAGCTACTTGTCTGCCAAGATTTAACAGTTTGGACAGACTTCTTTCTCTAATCTACAACTGGAAATTCAAAACATGGCATGATCCAGATTAGACTGTTGGACCATCCATCAAAATTGGGATGCATTAATCTATTTACACACCTTGTACTTCCTTGGAAATATGTGATCTTTGCATGATCAAAGCAGAGCATATTTGGACCTTCCCTTGCCAATCATGAAATATGAAACCTATTGGTATAGGTAGCTAACAGTGGCTCCACATGGGGATGGTGTTTGATTTGAAAGACCAAGAACAGCAGGTCAGATTGCCTTGCTCCTTGTTTACTCTTGTCCATCTTGTAGTTTGCTGCTTTGAAGTGCCCAAATTGTGTGCTTCTCTTCTTGGTAGACCTCTGATTCTATTTACCTTTTGCTGGTCAGTCAATAAACTTGGAAAACTGCATTTTTACAATCTAAACAGAAAATAATATGTACATCTGCATATATACAAGGGAACCTCAGGTTGCACTCATGGGAAATAGTCAAAATAGTGCTTCAGCATCCTGCCATTGACAAGACCTTCATCCAAGTCAGCTTCAGTTAGACTTTTGAGGAAATAGGTATTATTACCTTGTACTGCTTGGACAGGAAATGGTCCTCTCCAAAGGGAGTCAAATTTTCCATGTTTTCCTTTGTCTTCTCTCCTTGCATCCCACTTGAGGACTTTGTCACCAACATTAAAATTTTCCGCTTTGGTTCTTCTGTCAAAGGCCTTCTTTAGTTTTTCTTGTAATACCTGAGCTCTGCCGAAAACTTGATCTCTGGTTTGCTGCAGACATATGATTTGATTTATCCTTCTTTGCATATCATTTGGCTCAGCTTGGCTTTCTTGAAGAAGCTTCATAACAGGCACTCCTAAGGATGAGGGGAATTTGGCTTCTAGTCCATAAACCAACTCATATGGGCTGGTCCCAATTGATCTTTTGGTGGTTAGTCTATCTGCCCATAAGGCATTGACTAGTTTCTTATGCCAATTCTTTTTATTTTCTTCCAACACCTTCTTTATGATGTTCACCAGGCTTTTGTTTGATGATTCAGCAAGGCCATTTCCTTGGGGATAGTATGCAGTAGAATGGCCCAAAGTAATATGAAATTTATGGCAAAAGTTCACCATTTTCTTGGATCTGAAAGTAGCAGCATTGTCTGTTATTATTTTGTCAGGACAGCCAAATCTAGCCAGTATGTTGTTCTCCAAAAACTGAATGATTATTGAATCATTTGCTTGTCTGCATGGGGCAGCTTCAATCCACTTGGTGAAGTAGTCTGTGGCTGTCAAAATCCATCTGTGTTGTCCTGAAGATGAGGGATGAATTTCCCCAATGAAATCCAAGCCCCATTGTTGAAAAGGTCTCTCTGTTGCAATGGGTCTTAAGGGGAGTGGCAGCAACTGTCCTTTGCCCTCAAACACTTGGCATTTGTGACATGAGGTTGTGAATTTCTTGACATCAGAGAACATGGTGGGCCAGTAGTATCCAGCCCTTAGTATTTTATCCACAGTGGACTTCCAGTACAAGTGTCCACCACAATTTCCTGCATGAAACTCTTGCATGATATTGTTAGTTTCATTTTCAATTAAACAGTGCAGCAATATCCCTTCATGGTTTTTCCAAAGTAAATTGCCATCCATCACACAAAATCTTGATGTTTTCATTTTTAGGAACCTACACTTAGTTTTGGACAGTCCTGGGGGAGCACACAGGTTTTGTAACACATAACAGATATCAGAGTACCAGGGGGATTGTTCAAAGGCTACATTGATCTTTGGAGTCGCCAGCTCTGTTTCACTGTCCAGCTGATTGATGTCTAAGGCTTGAAAATTTGTTTCTGTCATTAATTTGGCCAAGCCTTGCCCTTTTATTAGCTTTGTAGGTTTTATCTCAATGTCAAATTCCAAGATGCTGGCAATCCATTTTCCTCTTCTGCCTTCTAAATTTTCTTGGGTGAGAATGTCTTTGACAATAGGACTTGGCACATATGCTTTGACATGGGAATAAAGGATATAAATCCTAAAGTCTTTGATTGCTTTGACTAAAGCATAAGCTTGTTTTTCCATAATTTGATACTTCAAAGGTGCATCTCTGAGAGCTCTGCTAAAGAAAGCAATTGGCTTCTCCTTACCTTGGTCATCTTTTTGTAATAAAACAGCAGCAATAGTATGCTGGGAGGCGAAAGAGAAAATAATAAACTCTCTGTCAAACTGAGGATTGGTCAAGACTGGGGTTTGGGTAAGGGCCAATTTTATACTTTCAAATGCTTGATTGGCTTCAACAGTCGACTTCACTTTTGAATCCTTTTTCAGCATGTTATTTAATAATCTGGTTAGCTCTGCTAGGTTTGGGATGAACCTTCTCAAGAAATTGATTTTTCCCAAGAATCCTTGTAATTCTTTGACATTCCTTGGGTGAGGCATTTGCAGGATAGCTTGTATCCTATCTGGGTCAATTCTAATGCCATCTTTTGAGATGATGTGTCCTAAGAGCTTGCCTTCTTCTAAACCAAAGAGGGACTTCTTCGGATTCAAGGAGATTCCATATTTTCTGCATTTTAGGAAGATCTGTCTCAAATGTTTTATGTGTTCTTGGTCTGATTTTGAGAAAGGTGTTAGGTCATCTAGATAAATGACTAAAAAGTCATGAATTTCCTTGGCAAAGGCAATATCCATTGCTCTTTGAAATGTTGCCCTTGCATTCTTCAATCCAAAAGGCATCTTTACATATTTGAAAGTTCCCCATGGGGTTGTAAATGCTGTTTTGTCCTGATCATCAGGGTGAACTAAGATCTGGTTAAAACCTGAAAATCCATCCAGTAATGAGATCCTTGAGGCCCCCACCACCCTTTGAAGAATGTGATCCATCTTGGGTAAGGGGTAGTTGTCCTTTAAGGATACTTGGTTTAGATTCCTTAAGTCCACACACAGCCTGATCTCACCTGTCTTCTTTCTTGTAGGGACTAAGTTGGAAATCCATTCAGAGAATCTGATTGGTGCTATGATGCCTGCTTTGAACATTTTATGTACCTCTTGTTCCATTGCTGGGAGAAGCATAGGATTGATTCTCCTTAGTTTCTGTTTAAAGGGCTTTTGATCAGGTTTGAGAGGGATGGTGTGTTGGATTACAGAGGTGTCATAGGACTTTAGGTCCTCATAGCTCCATGCAAAAACATCCTGGAACTCTTTGAAGAGGTCAATGTATTTTGGCTTTTGGTCAGGAGGTAAGGAAGCAGATAATTTAATTATCTTGGGTTTGTCAATTGTACCTATGTTGCACTCTTCAATGGCTGCATTCAGGGGCTGCATTTTTGGTTTTCTGGGAATATCATTTGAGTCAAAGATGTCCTCTAGTGGGGTTAGGCCTGTTGGTAGAAAATTGTCTTTTAGCTCAATGATTTCAGTTTCAGCATTGGATACTCCCTCTTCCCAGTCAATTTGTTGAATTTGCTGGATGTTTTCTATATTGAAAATAGTTGGATTCAGCATTTGTTTTGCAGTTCTAGGTGATATTGGCTGAGCAGTCTGTTGAAACTGTATTTGTGATGGACTTGCTCCATTGAATATTTGTGATTGACTTGCTGTCTCAAGTATTTGTGATTGACTTGCTGTCTCATTGTCAATATTTAATCCTGCAAATTCTTGCTGCAGAGTTAAAAACTGGTTTATTTGCTTGTCATCCTCAAATACTTGCCAATCATTGATGTTGTTTGGAATAGAGGGTCTGTGTTTTACTTCAGCTGTGAAACAATGGTGGGGCTCAAAGGGCAACTTGCAGGTACTTGCAAAGGTGGCTAAACTATGAGCATGTAGATTTTGGGTTCTGGGAATTTTCGTAATTTGGAATTCAGAGAAAAAGTTTAGTATCTCAGCAACAGCAGACCTATAAGTCCTTAGTCTTTTGTCATTGGTGACAAAGTTCCCTTTCACTTGTTGGATAACTAAATCTAAATCTCCCATGATTGAAACCCTGGCAGCTTGGAAGAATTTTGCCAACTTGAGTCCTAGTAAAAGAGCTTCATATTCTGCCATGTTATTAGTACATCTGAAATTCAATCTATAGGCTCTGCCTTCTGCATGACTATTTTCTTTATTGTGTACCCAAACTCCGGCCCCTGCCCCTAATTTGTTGACTGAGCCATCAAATTCAAGGAACCATAGAATATCTTGTTGGGGAGGAGGTTTTATGATCTGTTCATGGGCTGGTAATGTAAGTAGCAATTGTGGTTTTTTCTCTAGCTTGTCTTCTAGGGCAGTCTCATCATTTAATTGAATGTTTTTGACAACTAAGGCAGCAGCACTATCTAATGTTTGATTGGCTGTTGTTTTATGAGTGATACTACTCTCGTTTGCATCTTCCTCTTGTATGAATATCTTGGTTTCAACTTCACCTTTTGAGGGAGTGGTTGTATCAATGAAGAGAATGTATGAGTCTATGTCTGAATGGACAGCATATATAGGAAAATTTTGAGGTTTTTCTTCACTGCTGACCATGTACTTCATTAGTGTTTCTCTGTACAGTCTTTTTGGTTGCCCAAACACAGAAATGGTAGCATATGACATGTCTAATTGTAGGGAACCTTGGAGTTTGGCTCCCCATGATCTTGATAACAGCATTCCATACTTAGGTGGGATATCAGCAACTACCACATCCATTAGGATTGTCTTGTTTGGGTATTGAACTAGAGAGACACATAAGTCTTTTATGAGACCTAGACACTTGACTTGGCTGGAGTCAAAGGAAAACAGATCCTTGTATGGTCTTGTTATGTCCAAATTCAATCTTTCCATGACTGCTTTTGGCATAAGGTTGTGAGAGGCACCTGAATCAAACATTGCATTATGTAATATTTTATCATGAACATGTAAACTGACATAGAAAGGCAGTACCCCTGTGACTACTGTTTTTCCATCCACTTCTGGGCCAAACAGGAGTTCTGGGGTGTCATCCAATACATTGACATCATCTTTGTTGCTAGTGAGTTGAAGGGACCTTCTGATTTGCAATTTATAGCTGTCATGCTTGGAAAGTTCTAAGAGAGGAATAGCTATTTTTATTTTGCCAATTTCTATTTCAAGATCAAAAGGTTTCTCAGCTTGGGTCTTGGGGTTATAGGTGACAGTTCTTTCCTTGTTCACTAAGTCTCCTTCTAGATTTTTATCTTGACTTTGAGATTTATCCTTTTTACTCATCTCTTGAGGAGTAACATTTAAATTAGGATGAGAAGATGAAGTGTCCAGAGACTGCTGTCTTAAGGACAGTGGCTCAGTGATTTCTTCAACAATCACTTCTTCTGTATGTGAAGTCATTTTGTCATTAGGTTCAATGACTATAACTCTTTCACGCTGCTGATTATCCTTTTTCTTTTCAGGCTGGTTGACATTCACAGTTCTGCTCCTTAGCTTGTACTGTTTATGGACTTCATAAACAGCAGTGTCATAGCCTTGTTTGAAGTCAAAGGATTCACCTGATTTAGTTTGGAATAGTTTGATTTCATCATCTTCATGATCTTCTTGTGTTAAGAAAACTTGACTTCCACCATCTAGACCCATTAAATTAATCTCAGGATCTTCATTGGGCTCAGCTGATGTGGAAGTTTCTGCATAATTTTCCTGGAAAGGGGGTCTTATGTCCTGGTCAGCACTGGTCTTGCCAATGTTTGGGTTTGGATTTCTCCTAAAATTTGGATTCCTAGGAGGATTATTTTGTGGTGCTTCCCATGATGCTTTTCTCTCCACTGATTCTACCCTATCACCCAACCTTTTCATACCATTAAGTATTGCATCAAGTTTTTGATCAAAGGCTGTAGTTTCTTCTTTGTATATGCTTCTCTTTTCTAACCTTGCCCTGTTTCTTTTGGCAATCAGGTTTGCTTCTACTGTGACAGCAGCCTTCTGGGCGTCTTCAAGGGTTTCAGGTTCTCTTTCCTTCAACTGATATGCCATGTCAGGATCAAATCCATCAGGGAATTTGTACAAGGCCAAATCAGGAGGAGGTCTGAGGTTTTGTGGTATTGCATTGTACACATTGTTGAATCTAGCACAATACTCCAGAACGGTCTCTTGCGGACCTCTCTTGATTGTCTCATATTCAGCAAGTATGTGCAGGGGATCTTTCTTCTTCTCCCATCTGGTGGTAAAGGCTTGATACAGATCATCAGGAGTTGCAATGGAGTTTGCATTCAGGGATCTAAACCAAGTTCTTACATCCCCAGTTAGGCTTTGAACAAACATCCTCATTCTGACACTGTCATCATCTATTTCATAGGTCTCAAAATGGTCTTGCATCTTCTTCGCATGCTGGACAGCTGTCAGAGGGCCATTGGAGTCAAAATATGAGATTTTGGTTTGGTAGTCTTGAGGTAGAGCTGTAGCATTAGCTGGTATTCGCAAGGGTGCATATCTGTTAGCCATATTTGGAGGGTTGGGTATATTAATAGGGGTTGCTGGGATAATAGGAACGATGGGTACCACAGGGATAATAGGTAAAGCGGTACCAAGAGTATTGGTTAGGGGAATATGTTCAGTGGATGAAGATGTGAGAGGGGGACTTTGAGATGTGGATGGTGAACTAGGGGAAGTAGGGGTAAACCGGAAAAGAACTTTTATTGGAGTAGAAATGGGGTTGGGATGAACTGTACGAGGGGTTAAGTCAACAGGCTGCTCCTGCCTTTGCTGCCTCCTAATGTTTCTTGGGATGGTATTTGGATTATCAACAATGATAGGTGGATTAGGGTCAGGATTTGCCCTAGTATGCCGAGGATTTTTCTTAGGAGCCAGTTTCTAACTGTTTTTTAGGATTTTGTAGGAAATTTTATTATCTGGAAGGACTGGATGAAGATTTTGGAATGGCTATGTATATTTCAAAGCTAAGATGAAGATTCCCTAAATAAGCTCTTCCCTAAAGCTGTCACTGTGATGCAGAAACAATTTTAAGGCCTCTTGGCTGATTTCAGGCTTGATGGTAGCTATGGAAGATAAATAGCAATTTAACGAATCCTAAAAAGTCCCCAGTGGAGTCGCCAATTATGTTAACACCCAGGTTGTTCCCTATGACTCCCAAGGGAATACGGCCGGGGTAACCACTAACCAATCTTTGGATCACAGCTTCTAGCCAAACTGTGATCAGAGAGGGCTCTCTCTTTATGATTTGTCTCTGTTATGATGGTGTTTTTAGGCTAGCTATTATGCTCAGGTTTTGGTTTATGTTTTGGTTGAAGGATTTCTTTCAGGTCTTATGATATAGTGTTTAGATAGTGAAATACCATTGGGCAATGGAGTCTGGAGTTGTGAAATGATTTGATACGCTGGATTGGTGGTGTTCAAACTGCAGGGCCTATTGTGTATTTTAGACAAACAAAATTAGCTTAAATGGTGATGTATGTCAACCAACAGAAAGCAATTAAGAATTTTCTATTAAGTTGGTGAGGTGAAGGTGAACACACTGCACAGGAGCAAAACTTGAATTCCTGTGACAAAGGCCACTGTGAAAGGTGTATTCTGAAAGTGCAGCAATTAAGAATTACACTTATCTAGATTACAGCTGAAGAAAACATTCATAAACAACACAGATTGAACTCAGGGTACTCAGTGAATAAATCCTGAAAGTTATTCCTTTTCTTTGTTGCTTAGTATTGAAAATCAGATAACATATATGGATTTTAACAAAACAACTAATTGACAGAGAGAGTTACAGAGACTTATTGTATGGTGAAATACACAGGAATCCAGCAGTTATCAACAGACACCAGAACGCATTCAACACTTCAGAAATCCGAGAAATTCCATCACTTTCTTTATTAAACTTCTGAAAGGATTACAGCATAAGAATTTCTTTAGGAGAAATCAACAACAACCTTTGCAAGCTCATGCGAAGGGGGCTTTATAGGAATGCGTATACAAAATATCTCAGGCATTGAGTCATCTGAGAGAGAAAATATCTTCATAAATTTGTTCAGAAAGTAGAGAAGAAGTTATTACAACTTTAAATGCAGCATAAATGCCCTTTATGTCTGTCAGAGGATAATTTTGACCTTTGGAGGTCATTGAGTCGGTTGCAACGCTTAGCTTTAATGCTGATAAATGCGCCTTTATTTCTTGCTGCGCTGTATTTTCTCGGCCCTGCCAGCTGTAGTCTTCTATCTCTGCTTTGTTGGCCGATCCATCTGCTGAGTTGGCTCAGCTTTAATCCACCGTGCATGCTGATTTTGTTAAACTTTGCTTTGCATGACCACTGATATTTTTAAGAAACAAAATTGTTAAGTGACTCCCTGTTTACAAAATCTTCTGTATTGCGTTTGTCCACCATTCTTGCGTAGGGAGTTGATGCCTGAGAATAGCATCCATTGTCTCCTCTGCCTCTGTGTACTTGAAGAAATTGGGAGCCACCCCAAACAGGTGATTGATCTCATTCATTATAAAAAACAGATTCTCGACCCTGTTGTAAAGAGACTGTCCTGTGGCTGGCCCTGTTTCCTCTGAGGTGCTGGGCTTATCACTGATCTGGCTAGTGGCAAATGTATTGACCCTTTTAGCATACTGGTCATGTGTGAACAATCTCCCTGCGCTGTTCAGTAAGCCAGGGAGTCCTCTGCTTTCTAACACTTGAAACTTTTCCAAAAACTTGTTCACCTCAGTCTGCATATCCTGGGTTCTTCTCTCCAATGTCTGCACTAAGTTTCTCAGTGTGAGAACCCTTTTGACCATTTGGATAGTCTCAGTTCTGTTTGTAATTCCCATGGTAGCCAACTGAGAACTTGTTCTATGGTTAAGTACATTGATCATTCTGGTGGCCACTTCAGGCATATTGCCCAATGAAGCTCTTGATCTGTAAATCTCCTTCTGTGCCTTTGGGATGAGCTCTAATTGCTCATGGATTGTCTCAATATATGGCCATTGCACATTGATAGATTGACCAATGTTAGCCCACAGCACTATTTTAAGCTCAGCCACCACCTTGTCTAACTTGAGCTCATTCTCTAGCTCTTTGATCTTGTCTTTGAGGGCTTTGATTTCCCTGCCCTTTTCTGCCACTTCTCTCTTTGATTTATCATGTCTGTCATTCACCTTGGCCAACTTATCCCTGGTCTCATTTAACTCTGTCATTTGAGCTTCCAGGATTTGGATTTCATTCTTCAGCTTTTGCATATCCAGGCTTTGGGCCTGCTCTGTAGTTGTTGGCACTGCTGAAGTAGATGTTGCTGTCTGTTCAGTCTGTTGAGGAGGAGGAGCAGTGATAGGAGCAGTTTCCTCAAGATTTATGATTTGAGGAGGAGGAGCAGTGATAGGAGCAGTTTCCTCAAGATTTATGATTTGAGGAGGAGGCTGAGAGGTCTGACCCTCTTCTCTTTGTTTTAATGCTGCTTGCAATGCTGCCTTTGCAGCCTCTGATTCTCCTAATTTCTCTTGTGCTTGAACAAGCTCTTTATAAATGGAGATCAACAAATCTGTGGTATCTTTCTCCTGCCTTTGTTGGGCTACCTCATCTGTCTGAGGGTGCATGGTGGCTGGGAGTTTGATTTTCTTCCTCATGGCAGCCATGTCAGCATCCCTCAACTTCAAGATTTCCTGTATCCCTGAAATATCTTTGGGATCATGCCCAATTTCAACGATTATGTCTTCCAGGGACCTTATTCTGTTGTCCTTCGCCTGGGATGATGCCTTCTCCAATTCCAGTTGAGAGGCTGTGGCATTAAGGCTGCTCTTTAGTTTGTAATTTTCTAATGTTTCATCTGCCAAGGAGGCATACACCATCTCACCAGTCTGTTTATGCAGTTCAATTTTGTCCATTGGGTGTATGTCTTTGGCCATGACTTCCAGGTTGGTCCTGAGGTAATCTGAGGCAGATTGGGGATGCAGTGCTGTGGGCATAAAATGACTCATGATCATTTTGCCCTCACCTACATCAAAGGCAGACATAAGTCTTTGCTGATTGGTGGGAGCCATGTTTAGCAGGTGATTGTACAGCTGTATTTTGATAGGATCATTCCTCCTTTTGATGTCTATAAATTGTTGTTTGATGCTTATTTGTCCTTCTTTTTGTTGGCTGGAGGAGCTGACCTCCCCTCCCATAGTCCTGTCCTGTTCCTGCTGGAAGGAACTTGCTGAAGCTTCTCTGCTGGGTGGGCCCATGCCCAATGCTTGTCTTATTGCTGCATCATCCTCAGAAAAGTCATTTAATCTTTGTCTCTTCTCTCCCTGGTTGATAGATGAAGTGAGAGGAGTTTCTCTATCCCTTTTTCTGCTTAAGTCCTCCTTCTGTGGAGTTTGGAGGACCGAGGCATCAGTGGTGACTTCTGGCCTAGGAGGCACTATGTTTTGAGCCTGTTGCTCAGTGGAAGTTGGAGTATCAATTACTCTCTCCTGCTGTAAGGGCTGCTGTCTGTCATGTTGCCCTTCTTCTTGCTGCAGATCTTGTTGCTGTTGTTGCTCTACCTGCTGCTGTTCTTCTTTATCTGTCTGCTCTGTCTCCATTTCCTTTTCTTTGCCTCTGCTGGATATATTCTCAGTGGCCTTGGTAGTTTGCTGCTTTGCAGTTGAGGAGGATTCAGCTGCTCCCGTTTGTGTGCTTGGAAGTGTGAATACCTGTGAACAAAGCTCAAGGTCAGCCAACTTCTTTAGATTCCTTAGCACCCTCTTGTTCAGCTCTTCTTGTGACAAGGGCTCTTCTAAGGTCCCTCTCCTCCATTTGTCTTGGTTTGCATATTTTTCAATGTGAGGGATGCTATGGTGATCATAGGCAGATAACTTATATTTGAGCCTCCTCATGGATATGAAATGATTAGGGTCATAGGGTACCCATATGAAACTGGTTTGCAGGCCAAGGGCCTCAAGCATTCTCTCTGCTTCCCTCCATCCTTGCTCCCTCTCATTATAGATAAAATGGCCAAGTTGGCTTTTGACCTTCAACTGTGCCTTTTTGCCTTTTCCTGAAAAATGAAGCACATCAACTCTGCCAAATTGCCTAAAGTACTCTAGGGCAAATAGCCTCATAGGCACATACTTGGGTAATTTGAAAGGAGGTAGATCACATCCATATATCCTGATGACAGTGTGGTTTTGGTAGAAGTACCAATCCCCAATGCTATAAACTTTGGACAGCTGAAGAATTCTCTGCATGTCATCAGTGAGTCTCGGAGGAGGTGAGCTCATCAGCATTGCCATAGTTGGATGGATGAACAGATCCATGAATTCACAGTAAGTGTATGGAGACTCAGGTGTAATGTGGAAGACAGATGACCAGTAGACCACTGATCTGGGATTGCCTTGGGCATCCATTCTTTTGATTGAAAAGTGAAACTTCTCATGTTGATGGTACAAGATCAAATGGTAAATGTAGGAGGTGTATCTGAACATCCTATCTCTCCTTAAATTAATCAATTGCTCATGAATCTTGTCTGATATGTAGGTGGCGTAGTCATAGCAGATTGGTGACTTGCCAGGAGCAAACATGAGCATCAATACCAGCACAGTTGCATCAATATGCTCAATTGAACTATATCCCAAGATGGGAGAAATCATATCTGCAAGGTCTCTGCCCAGCTCATTGAGGTATACATGAAGAATTGGAGGGCCCATCACAATGTTAGTTTTGATGTATAATTGATTAAATTTGACAATTTGAGCATCTGTGAGTTTATCCCCTTGTTTTATCAAGTTTACCAGTGATAAAGGAACCAGCTTCTTCTGAGGGTTGAAGCAAAGCATGTCTCTGATAGCTTGAGGGGTAACATAGAAAAGTACTGAACCAGATGGGTCAACAACAGCTCTCTGAGAAACATCATATTGTTCAGCACAGAGGTGGATTAGTTCAGGGAACTGGTTGACCTGAGGGAGCTTAAAAATAGGGAGGAAAGAGTCCCATAAGCCCAATATATCTGTCCCATTTTCATGCTTGGCTTTCAACTCATTCAACAGATGAATGTGGAATTTGCTGCTCATAAGCTTCTCTTCTGTAATTTGGTAATCCATATCTGCCAAGGTTTGCCATTTCAAGTTCTTTTGAGGGGCATTCAGAGGTTGAACATTTAGTACTACAGGTGTCTCCATTGTAAAAGAGGATTTTGGGTTGAGTGCTAAGTGGTTTTAACTGAGCAAGACAGTGCTGAGGAATTTCTTTTTACCAGGGAGGTGAATTTATGAGGAATAGAGAGTGGTTCTAATAAGCAGCAATTGAAATACTGTTTAGAGTGTAGATAAGACCAATGCTTGGCCTCACTCTGTCTCTTGTGGCAGGTTCTTAATGAATAACCCACTGTCTCACAATTGCGCGAGCAGTTGACAGTTTCTGATAGGAACTCGGCAATTAAGGCTCGGCTAGTGTTTTTCGACCTTGTAGTTGACAATAGAGGCTCTGCAGGGGGAACTCACCGGTGAATTTATGAGTTTTAGCATCCTTTAATCTTTCTGAGTGATTTATAGACAATTCCAGGCGTACGGAGGGAAGATAACGAGAAATACCTGGCAAACAGCAAGCAGGGGTCGTATATGCAGGCAGGATTGGTGCTCCGGAGGTCCCCTGGTCAGGTTCTGCAGGTTGGTGGACTGCGGACGTAAAAATTGCATGCAGGCGCAACAAACTCTTTTTAGAAGAAAAAATGGAAAAAACGCGAAATTTCACTATAATATTGGTTTTTTGGACTTTTGGCGCGTTTTTCTGCTGACGTCAGCATGACGTCGTAGGTGGGGTCAGGGTCGGATGACGTCAGCATGACGTCATCAGGCCAGGTGGCGGGCTCTGATTGGTCCAGGGGGATGATGAAGTGGCATGACAGATCGGCCAATGGTTGAGCGCAAAGGTTGACGTGACGGCATCGTTGCAGTGACGTGGGATGACGTGGAGGTGACGTAGTATAGGCGGGGAAACAGAAACCGGAAACCGCCAGTGGTTTCATATCGCACCGCTCATGGTACGGGGGAGGTATCTGTCAGACGTACCTCCGACGGGCTGTGGCGGGGACGCGTGGCTGCCGCGTGACGTAACCTTTTTACGGACATCGGACGATATCGGTCGGATGTGAGACCCGCTCCGATATCAATGAGGACCATCGGATCTGGAGGGCCAGATCCAACGGCTGTCGGGGCAGTGAGGTGATCGGTGGGTATGGCGGGTAAACGGCGGACGTCGGAGCCGCTCCGATGCGATAAGAGCCGTTGGATGTTCAAGCTCCGATCGGACGGCTGCCGGATCAACGAAGTGATCGGTGGGTATGGCGGGGGCGGTATTATTTAACATTTATTTTCGGGATGCGCGCTTAGGCTGAAGACCATCGGGGTGTGGTGGTTTGGTAAGGTTTTTCAATATATTTCGAAAAACAAATATATGCGCCGAGACTTTGGTTTAAGCGGCGGAAGTGGTTTTTTTTTTGGATTTTTCATGATTTCAAAGGGGTTATGGGTCAAAAAGGGGCTTGTATAGGGTTTATATTTGCAAATGGGGTGCAATGGGTTTAACAATGGATTCAGAAAGGGGGAGGAAGGCTAGGTTTAGGTTTATCAACATGACCAGGTGTCATTTGATCCCTTTTAGAGAACATATGGCTATAATGCCAAGGGGAGGGATATTTATACAAAATTTGGGGTTTATACACCATGGTGTTAATACTAGTAGGGGAAAGGCAATATAGGGGATTTACATAATAGAGTTAGAGTTAATATGGATGGGGGGAGTGAATGGAGGGAGAAAACACTAAGTTTACTTGAAACTCACTTAGTTTAGGGAGTAGATCAAAATGAAAAGATTTTAGACAAGAAATGTGGCTTCTAAAAAAGATTAAGAACCACCATGAAACCATAATTCTTCCATGAATCACAAGTGATGAGGGAATGTTAGTAAATGACATGAAAAAGGGAAAAGGGAAGTTAGTCATGCTTTCTGCTGCAACTTGATGAAGAAGAACACCTTGTCAACTGATTGAATTTGCTCTGGTAAACATAGTTAACACATTTGCAATGGTAAAGATAACCTTTCTGCAACCCCAACTACTTACCCAGCTACTTGCCTAGCATTTTTTCATTTCTTCTTGGAGGGTGCACTTGGACTTGCAGACCCTTACTTGCCTTTTCTTTTCTTTGGCTTTTCTTTTGTTTTTGTATCCACTTCTACCCTTATTTCTTCCAAGGTCCCAGATTAAGCTGTTGGGAGCCTATTTTCTCTACCTAAGCTACTTGTCTGCCAAGATTTAACAGTTTGGACAGACTTCTTTCTCTAATCTACAACTGGAAATTCAAAACATGGCATGATCCAGATTAGACTGTTGGACCATCCATCAAAATTGGGATGCATTAATCTATTTACACACCTTGTACTTCCTTGGAAATATGTGATCTTTGCATGATCAAAGCAGAGCATATTTGGACCTTCCCTTGCCAATCATGAAATATGAAACCTATTGGTATAGGTAGCTAACAGTGGCTCCACATGGGGATGGTGTTTGATTTGAAAGACCAAGAACAGCAGGTCAGATTGCCTTGCTCCTTGTTTACTCTTGTCCATCTTGTAGTTTGCTGCTTTGAAGTGCCCAAATTGTGTGCTTCTCTTCTTGGTAGACCTCTGATTCTATTTACCTTTTGCTGGTCAGTCAATAAACTTGGAAAACTGCATTTTTACAATCTAAACAGAAAATAATATGTACATCTGCATATATACAAGGGAACCTCAGGTTGCACTCATGGGAAATAGTCAAAATAGTGCTTCAGCATCCTGCCATTGACAGGACCTTCATCCAAGTCAGCTTCAGTTAGACTTTTGAGGAAATAGGTATTATTACCTTGTACTGCTTGGACAGCAAATGGTCCTCTCCAAAGGGAGTCAAATTTTCCATGTTTTCCTTTGTCTTCTCTCCTTGCATCCCACTTGAGGACTTTGTCACCAACATTAAAATTTTCCGCTTTGGTTCTTCTGTCAAAGGCCTTCTTTAGTTTTTCTTGTAATACCTGAGCTCTGCCGAAAACTTGATCTCTGGTTTGCTGCAGACATATGATTTGATTTATCCTTCTTTGCATATCATTTGGCTCAGCTTGGCTTTCTTGAAGAAGCTTCATAACAGGCACTCCTAAGGATGAGGGGAATTTGGCTTCTAGTCCATAAACCAACTCATATGGGCTGGTCCCAATTGATCTTTTGGTGGTTAGTCTATCTGCCCATAAGGCATTGACTAGTTTCTTATGCCAATTCTTTTTATTTTCTTCCAACACCTTCTTTATGATGTTCACCAGGCTTTTGTTTGATGATTCAGCAAGGCCATTTCCTTGGGGATAGTATGCAGTAGAATGGCCCAAAGTAATATGAAATTTATGGCAAAAGTTCACCATTTTCTTGGATCTGAAAGCAGCAGCATTGTCTGTTATTATTTTGTCAGGACAGCCAAATCTAGCCAGTATGTTGTTCTCCAAAAACTGAATGATTATTGAATCATTTGCTTGTCTGCATGGGGCAGCTTCAATCCACTTGGTGAAGTAGTCTGTGGCTGTCAAAATCCATCTGTGTTGTCCTGAAGATGAGGGATGAATTTCCCCAATGAAATCCAAGCCCCATTGTTGAAAAGGTCTCTCTGTTGCAATGGGTCTTAAGGGGAGTGGCAACAACTGTCTTTTGCCCTCAAACACTTGGCATTTGTGACATGAGGTTGTGAATTTCTTGACATCAGAGAACATGGTGGGCCAGTAGTATCCAGCCCTTAGTATTTTATCCACAGTGGACTTCCAGTACAAGTGTCCACCACAATTTCCTGCATGAAACTCTTGCATGATATTGTTAGTTTCATTTTCAATTAAACAGTGCAGCAATATCCCTTCATGGTTTTTCCAAAGTAAATTGCCATCCATCACACAAAATCTTGATGTTTTCATTTTTAGGAACCTACACTTAGTTTTGGACAGTCCTGGGGGAGCACACAGGTTTTGTAACACATAACAGATATCAGAGTACCAGGGGGATTGTTCAAAGGCTACATTGATCTTTGGAGTCGCCAGCTCTGTTTCACTGTCCAGCTGATTGATGTCTAAGGCTTGAAAATTTGTTTCTGTCATTAATTTGGCCAAGCCTTGCCCTTTTATTAGCTTTGTAGGTTTTATCTCAATGTCAAATTCCAAGATGCTGGCAATCCATTTTCCTCTTCTGCCTTCTAAATTTTCTTGGGTGAGAATGTCTTTGACAATAGGACTTGGCACATATGCTTTGACATGGGAATAAAGGATATAAATCCTAAAGTCTTTGATTGCTTTGACTAAAGCATAAGCTTGTTTTTCCATAATTTGATACTTCAAAGGTGCATCTCTGAGAGCTCTGCTAAAGAAAGCAATTGGCTTCTCCTTACCTTGGTCATCTTTTTGTAATAAAACAGCAGCAATAGTATGCTGGGAGGCGAAAGAGAAAATAATAAACTCTCTGTCAAACTGAGGATTGGTCAAGACTGGGGTTTGGGTAAGGGCCAATTTTATACTTTCAAATGCTTGATTGGCTTCAACAGTCCACTTCACTTTTGAATCCTTTTTCAGCATGTTATTTAATAATCTGGTTAGCTCTGCTAGGTTTGGGATGAACCTTCTCAAGAAATTGATTTTTCCCAAGAATCCTTGTAATTCTTTGACATTCCTTGGGTGAGGCATTTGCAGGATAGCTTGTATCCTATCTGGGTCAATTCTAATGCCATCTTTTGAGATGATGTGTCCTAAGAGCTTGCCTTCTTCTAAACCAAAGAGGGACTTCTTCGGATTCAAGGAGATTCCATATTTTCTGCATTTTAGGAAGATCTGTCTCAAATGTTTTATGTGTTCTTGGTCTGATTTTGAGAAAGGCGTTAGGTCATCTAGATAAATGACTAAAAAGTCATGAATTTCCTTGGCAAAGGCAATATCCATTGCTCTTTGAAATGTTGCCCCTGCATTCTTCAATCCAAAAGGCATCTTTACATATTTGAAAGTTCCCCATGGGGTTGTAAATGCTGTTTTGTCCTGATCATCAGGGTGAACTAAGATCTGGTTAAAACCTGAAAATCCATCCAGTAATGAGATCCTTGAGGCCCCCACCACCCTTTGAAGAATGTGATCCATCTTGGGTAAGGGGTAGTTGTCCTTTAAGGATACTTGGTTTAGATTCCTTAAGTCCACACACAGCCTGATCTCACCTGTCTTCTTTCTTGTAGGGACTAAGTTGGAAATCCATTCAGAGAATCTGATTGGTGCTATGATGCCTGCTTTGAACATTTTATGTACCTCTTGTTCCATTGCTGGGAGAAGCATAGGATTGATTCTCCTCAGTTTCTGTTTAAAGGGCTTTTGATCAGGTTTGAGAGGGATGGTGTGTTGGATTACAGAGGTGTCATAGGACTTTAGGTCCTCATAGCTCCATGCAAAAACATCCTGGAACTCTTTGAAGAGGTCAATGTATTTTGGCTTTTGGTCAGGAGGTAAGGAAGCAGATAATTTAATTATCTTGGGTTTGTCAATTGTACCTATGTTGCACTCTTCAATGGCTGCATTCAGGGGCTGCATTTTTGGTTTTCTGGGAATATCATTTGAGTCAAAGATGTCCTCTAGTGGGGTTAGGCCTGTTGGTAGAAAATTGTCTTTTAGCTCAATGATTTCAGTTTCAGCATTGGATACTCCCTCTTCCCAGTCAATTTGTTGAATTTGCTGGATGTTTTCTATATTGAAAATAGTTGGATTCAGCATTTGTTTTGCAGTTCTAGGTGATATTGGCTTAGCAGTCTGTTGAAACTGTATTTGTGATGGACTTGCTCCATTGAATATTTGTGATTGACTTGCTGTCTCAAGTATTTGTGATTGACTTGCTGTCTCAAGTATTTGTGATTGACTTGTTGTCTCATTGTCAATATTTAATCCTGCAAATTCTTGCTGCAGAGTTAAAAACTGGTTTATTTGCTTGTCATCCTCAAATACTTGCCAATCATTGATGTTGTTTGGAATAGAGGGTCTGTGTTTTACTTCAGCTGTGAAACAATGGTGGGGCTCAAAGGGCAACTTGCAGGTACTTGCAAAGGTGGCTAAACTATGAGCATGTAGATTTTGGGTTCTGGGAATTTTCGTAATTTGGAATTCAGAGAAAAAGTTTAGTATCTCAGCAACAGCAGACCTATAAGTCCTTAGTCTTTTGTCATTGGTGACAAAGTTCCCTTTCACTTGTTGGATAACTAAATCTGAATCTCCCATGATTGAAACCCTGGCAGCTTGTAAGAATTTTGCCAACTTGAGTCCTAGTAAAAGAGCTTCATATTCTGCCATGTTATTAGTACATCTGAAATTCAATCTATAGGCTCTGCCTTCTGCATGACTATTTTCTTTATTGTGTACCCAAACTCCGGCCCCTGCCCCTAATTTGTTGACTGAGCCATCAAATTCAAGGAACCATAGAATATCTTGTTGGGGAGGAGGTTTTATGATCTGTTCATGGGCTGGTAATGTAAGTAGCAATTGTGGTTTTTTCTCTAGCTTGTCTTCTAGGGCAGTCTCATCATTTAATTGAATGTTTTTGACAACTAAGGCAGCAGCACTATCTAATGTTTGATTGGTTGTTGTTTTATGAGTGATACTACTCTCATTTGCATCTTCCTCTTGTATGAATATCTTGGTTTCAACTTCACCTTTTGAGGGAGTGGTTGTATCATTGAAGAGAATGTATGAGTCTATGTCTGAATGGACAGCATATATAGGAAAATTTTGAGGTTTTTCTTCACTGCTGACCATGTACTTCATTAGTGTTTCTCTGTACAGTCTTTTTGGTTGCCCAAACACAGAAATGGTAGCATATGACATGTCTAATTGTAGGGAACCTTGGAGTTTGGCTCCCCATGATCTTGATAACAGCATTCCATACTTAGGTGGGATATCAGCAACTACCACATCCATTAGGATTGTCTTGTTTGGGTATTGAACTAGAGAGACACATAAGTCTTTTATGAGACCTAGACACTTGACTTGGCTGGAGTCAAAGGAAAACAGATCCTTGTATGGTCTTGTTATGTCCAAATTCAATCTTTCCATGACTGCTTTTGGCATAAGGTTGTGAGAGGCACCTGAATCAAACATTGCATTATGTAATATTTTATCATGAACATGTAAACTGACATAGAAAGGCAGTACCCCTGTGACTACTGTTTTTCCATCCACTTCTGGGCCAAACAGGAGTTCTGGGGTGTCATCCAATACATTGACATCATCTTTGTTGCTAGTGAGTTGAAGGGACCTTCTGATTTGCAATTTATAGCTGTCATGCTTGGAAAGTTCTAAGAGAGGAATAGCTATTTTTATTTTGCCAATTTCTGTTTCAAGATCAAAAGGTTTCTCAGCTTGGGTCTTGGGGTTATAGGTGACAGTTCTTTCCTTGTTCACTAAGTCTCCTTCTAGATTTTTATCTTGACTTTGAGATTTATCCTTTTTACTCATCTCTTGAGGAGTAACATTTAAATTAGGATGAGAAGATGAAGTGTCCAGAGACTGCTGTCTTAAGGACAGTGGCTCAGTGATTTCTTCAACAATCACTTCTTCTGTATGTGAAGTCATTTTGTCATTAGGTTCAATGACTATAACTCTTTCAGGCTGCTGATTATCCTTTTTCTTTTCAGGCTGGTTGACATTCACAGTTCTGCTCCTTAGCTTGTACTGTTTATGGACTTCATAAACAGCAGTGTCATAGCCTTGTTTGAAGTCAAAGGATTCACCTGATTTAGTTTGGAATAGTTTGATTTCATCATCTTCATGATCTTCTTGTGTTAAGAAAACTTGACTTCCACCATCTAGACCCATTAAATTAATCTCAGGATCTTCATTGGGCTCAGCTGATGTGGAAGTTTCTGCATAATTTTCCTGGAAAGGGGGTCTTATGTCCTGGTCAGCACTGGTCTTGCCAATGTTTGGGTTTGGATTTCTCCTAAAATTTGGATTCCTAGGAGGATTATTTTGTGGTGCTTCCCATGATGCTTTTCTCTCCACTGATTCTACCCTATCACCCAACCTTTTCATACCATTAAGTATTGCATCAAGTTTTTGATCAAAGGCTGTAGTTTCTTCTTTGTATATGCTTCTCTTTTCTAACCTTGCCCTGTTTCTTTTGGCAATCAGGTTTGCTTCTACTGTGACAGCAGCCTTCTGGGCGTCTTCAAGGGTTTCAGGTTCTCTTTCCTTCAACTGATATGCCATGTCAGGATTAAATCCATCAGGGAATTTGTACAAGTCCAAATCAGGAGGAGGTCTGAGGTTTTGTGGTATTGCATTGTACACATTGTTGAATCTAGCACAATACTCCAGAACGGTCTCTTGTGGACCTCTCTTGATTGTCTCATATTCAGCAAGTATGTGCAGGGGATCTTTCTTCTTCTCCCATCTGGTGGTAAAGGCTTGATACAGATCATCAGGAGTTGCAATGGAGTTTGCATTCAGGGATCTAAACCAAGTTCTTACATCCCCAGTTAAGCTTTGAACAAACATCCTCATTCTGACACTGTCATCATCTATTTCATAGGTCTCAAAATGGTCTTGCATCTTCTTCGCATGCTGGACAGCTGTCAGAGGGCCATTGGAGTCAAAATATGAGATTTTGGTTTGGTAGTCTTGAGGTAGAGCTGTAGCATTAGCTGGTATTCGCAAGGGTGCATATCTGTTAGCCATATTTGGAGGGTTGGGTATATTAATAGGGGTTGCTGGGATAATAGGAACGATGGGTACCACAGGGATAATAGGTAAAGCGGTACCAAGAGTATTGGTTAGGGGAATATGTTCAGTGGATGAAGATGTGAGAGGGGGACTTTGAGATGTGGATGGTGAACTAGGGGAAGTAGGGGTAGACCAGAAAAGAACTTTTATTGGAGTAGAAATGGGGTTGGGATGAACTGTACGAGGGGTTAAGTCAACAGGCTGCTCCTGCCTTTGCTGCCTCCTAATGTTTCTTGGGATGGTATTTGGATTATCAACAATGATAGGTGGATTAGGGTCAGGATTTGCCCTAGTATGCCGAGGATTTTTCTTAGGAGCCAGTTTCTAACTGTTTTTTAGGATTTTGTAGGAAATTTTATTATCTGGAAGGACTGGATGAAGATTTTGGAATGGCTATGTATATTTCAAAGCTAAGATGAAGATTCCCTAAATAAGCTCTTCCCTAAAGCTGTCACTGTGATGCAGAAACAGTTTTAAGGCCTCTTGGCTGATTTCAGGCTTGATGGTAGCTATGGAAGATAAATAGCAATTTAACGAATCCTAAAATGTCCCCAGTGGAGTCGCCAATTATGTTAACACCCAGGTTGTTCCCTATGACTCCCAAGGGAATACGGCCGGGGTAACCACTAACCAATCTTTGGATCACAGCTTCTAGCCAAACTGTGATCAGAGAGGGCTCTCTCTTTATGATTTGTCTCTGTTATGATGGTGTTTTTAGGCTAGCTATTATGCTCAGGTTTTGGTTTATGTTTTGGTTGAAGGATTTCTTTCAGGTCTTATGATATAGTGTTTAGATAGTGAAATACCATTGGGCAATGGAGTCTGGAGTTGTGAAATGATTTGATACGCTGGATTGGTGGTGTTCAAACTGCAGGGCCTATTGTGTATTTTAGACAAACAAAATTAGCTTAAATGGTGATGTATGTCAACCAACAGAAAGCAATTAAGAATTTTCTATTAAGTTGGTGAGGTGAAGGTGAACACACTGCACAGGAGCAAAACTTGAATTCCTGTGACAAAGGCCACTGTGAAAGGTGTATTCTGAAAGTGCAACAATTAAGAATTACACTTATCTAGATTACAGCTGAAGAAAACATTCATAAACAACACAGATTGAACTCAGGGTACTAGGTGAATAAATCCTGAAAGTTATTCCTTTTCTTTGTTGCTTAGTATTGAAAATCAGATAACATATATGGATTTTAACAAAACAACTAATTGACAGAGAGAGTTACAGAGACTTATTGTATGGTGAAATACACAGGAATCCAGCAGTTATCAACAGACACCAGAACGCATTCAACACTTCAGAAATCCGAGAAATTCCATCACTTTCTTTATTAAACTTCTGAAAGGATTACAGCATAAGAATTTCTTTAGGAGAAATCAACAACAACCTTTGCAAGCTCATGCGAAGGGGGCTTTATAGGAATGCATATACAAAATATCTCAGGCATTGAGTCATCTGAGAGAGAAAATATCTTCATAAATTTGTTCAGAAAGTAGAGAAGAAGTTATTACAACTTTAAATGCAGCATAAATGCCCTTTATGTCTGTCAGAGGATAATTTTGACCTTTGGAGGTCATTGAGTCGGTTGCAACGCTTATCTTTAATTCTGATAAATGCGCCTTTATTTCTTTCTGCGCTGTATTTTCTCGGCCCTGCCAGCTGTAGTCTTCTATCTTTGCTTTGTTGGCCGATCCATCTGCTGAGTTGGCTCAGCTTTAATCCGCCGTGCATGCTGATTTTGTTAAACTTTGCTTTGCATGACCACTGATATTTTTAAGAAACAAAATTGTTAAGTGACTCCCTGTTTACAAAATCTTCTGTATTGCGTTTGTCCACCATTCTTGCGTAGGGAGTTGATGCCTGAGAATAGCATCCATTGTCTCCTCTGCCTCTGTGTACTTGAAGAAATTGGGAGCCACCCCAAACAGGTGATTGATCTCATTCATTATAAAAAACAGATTCTCGACCCTGTTGTAAAGAGACTGTCCTGTGGCTAGCCCTATTTCCTCTGAGGTGCTGGGCTTATCACTGATCTGGCTAGTGGCAAATGTATTGACCCTTTTAGCATACTGGTCATGTGTGAACAATCTCCCTGCGCTGTTCAGTAAGCCAGGGAGTCCTCTGCTTTCTAACACTTGAAACTTTTCCAAAAACTTGTTCACCTCAGTCTGCATATCCTGGGTTCTTCTCTCCAATGTCTGCACTAAGTTTCTCAGTGTGAGAACCCTTTTGACCATTTGGATAGTCTCAGTTCTGTTTGTAATTCCCATGGTAGCCAACTGAGAACTTGTTCTATGGTTAAGTACATTGATCATTCTGGTGGCCACTTCAGGCATATTGCCCAATGAAGCTCTTGATCTGTAAATCTCCTTCTGTGCCTTTGGGATGAGCTCTAATTGCTCATGGATTGTCTCAATATATGGCCATTGCACATTGATAGATTGACCAATGTTAGCCCACAGCACTATTTTAAGCTCAGTCGCCACCTTGTCTAACTTGAGCTCATTCTCTAGCTCTTTGATCTTGTCTTTGAGGGCTTTGATTTCCCTACCCTTTTCTGCCACTTCTCTCTTTGATTTATCATGTCTGTCATTCACCTTGGCCAACTTATCCCTGGTCTCATTTAACTCTGTCATTTGAGCTTCCAGGATTTGGATTTCATTCTTCAGCTTTTGCATATCCAGGCTTTGGGCCTGCTCTGTAGTTGTTGGCACTGCTGAAGTAGATGTTGCTGTCTGTTCAGTCTGTTGAGGAGGAGGAGCAGTGATAGGAGCAGTTTCCTCAAGATTTATGATTTGAGGAGGAGGAGCAGTGATAGGAGCAGTTTCCTCAAGATTTATGATTTGAGGAGGAGGCTGAGAGGTCTGACCCTCTTCTCTTTGTTTTAATGCTGCTTGCAATGCTGCCTTTGCAGCCTCTGATTCTCCTAATTTCTCTTGTGCTTGAACAAGCTCTTTATAAATGGAGATCAACAAATCTGTGGTATCTTTCTCCTGCCTTTGTTGGGATACCTCATCTGTCTGAGGGTGCATGGTGGCTGGGAGTTTGATTTTCTTCCTCATGGCAGCCATGTCAGCATCCCTCAACTTCAAGATTTCCTGTATCCCTGAAATATCTTTGGGATCATGCCCAATTTCAACGATTATGTCTTCCAGGGACCTTATTCTGTTGTCCTTCGCCTGGGATGATGCCTTCTCCAATTCCAGTTGAGAGGCTATGGCATTAAGGCTGCTCTTTAGTTTGTAATTTTCTAATGTTTCATCTGCCAAGGAGGCATACACCATCTCACCAGTCTGTTTATGCAGTTCAATTTTGTCCATTGGGTGTATGTCTTTGGCCATGACTTCCAGGTTGGTCCTGAGGTAATCTGAGGCAGATTGGGGATGCAGTGCTGTGGGCATAAAATGACTCATGATCATTTTGCCCTCACCTACATCAAAGGCAGACATAAGTCTTTGCTGATTGGTGGGAGCCATGTTTAGTAAGTGATTGTACAGCTGTATTTTGATAGGATCATTCCTCCTTTTGATGTCTATAAATTGCTGTTTGATGCTTATTTGTCCTTCTTTTTGTTGGCTGGAGGAGCTGACCTCCCCTCCCATAGTCCTGTCCTGTTCCTGCTGGAAGGAACTTGCTGAAGCTTCTCTGCTGGGTGGGCCCATGCCCAATGCTTGTCTTATTGCTGCATCATCCTTAGAAAAGTCATTTAATCTTTGTTTCTTCTCTCCCTGGTTGATAGATGAAGTGAGAGGAGTTTCTCTATCCCTTTTTCTGCTTAAGTCCTCCTTCTGTGGAGTTTGGAGGACCGAGGCATCAGTGGTGACTTCTGGCCTAGGAGGCACTATGTTTTGAGCCTGTTGCTGAGTGGAAGTTGGAGTATCAATTACTCTCTCCTGTTGTAAGGGCTGCTGTCTGTCATGTTGCCCTTCTTCTTGCTGTAGATCTTGTTGCTGTTGTTGCTCTGCCTGCTGCTGTTCTTCTTTATCTGTCTACTCTGTCTCCATTTCCTTTTCTTTGCCTCTGCTGGATATATTCTCAGTGGCCTTGGTAGTTTGCTTCTTGGCAGTTGAGGAGGATTCAGCTGCTCCCGTTTGTGTGCTTGGAAGTGTGAATACCTGTGAACAAAGCTCAAGGTCAGCCAACTTCTTTAGATTCCTTAGCGCCCTCTTGTTCAGCTCTTCTTGTGACAAGGGCTCTTCTAAGGTCCCTCTCCTCCATTTGTCTTGGTTTGCATATTTTTCAATGTGAGGGATGCTATGGTGATCATAGGCAGATAACTTATATTTGAGCCTCCTCATGGATATGAAATGATTAGGGTCATAGGGTACCCATATGAAACTGGTTTGTAGGCCAAGGGCCTCAAGCGTTCTCTCTGCTTCCCTCCATCCTTGCTCCCTCTCATTATAGATAAAATGGCCAAGTTGGCTTTTGACCTTCAACTGTGCCTTTTTGCCTTTTCCTGAAAAATGAAGCACATCAACTCTACCAAATTGCCTAAAGTACTCTAGGGCAAATAGCCTCATAGGCACATACTTGGGTAATTTGAAAGGAGGTAGATCACATCCATATATCCTGATGACAGTGTGGTTTTGGTAGAAGTACCAATCCCCAATGCTATAAACTTTGGACAGCTGAAGAATTCTCTGCATGTCATCAGTGAGTCTCGGAGGAGGTGAGCTCATCAACATTGCCATAGTTGGATGGATGAACAGATCCATGAATTCACAGTAAGTGTATGGAGACTCAGGTGTAATGTGGAAGACAGATGACTAGTAGACCACTGATCTGGGATTGCCTTGGGCATCCATTCTTTTGATTGAAAAGTGAAACTTCTCATGTTGATGGTACAAGATCAAATGGTAAATGTAGGAGGTGTATCTGAACATCCTATCTCTCCTTAAATTAATCAATTGCTCATGAATCTTGTCTGATATGTAGGTGGCGTAGTCATAGCAGATTGGTGACTTGCCAGGAGCAAACATGAGCATCAATACCAGTACAGTTGCATCAATATGCTCAATTGAACTATATCCCAAGATGGGAGAAATCATATCTGCAAGGTCTCTGCCCAACTCATTGAGGTATACATGAAGAATTGGAGGGCCCATCACAATGTTAGTTTTGATGTATAATTGATTAAATTTGACAATTTGAGTATCTGTGAGTTTATCCCCTTGTTTTATCAAGTTTACCAGTGATAAAGGAACCAGCTTCTTCTGAGGGTTGAAGCAAAGCATGTCTCTGATAGCTTGAGGGGTAACATAGAAAAGTACTGAACCAGATGGGTCAACAACAGCTCTCTGAGAAACATCATATTGTTTAGCACAGAGGTGGATTAGTTCAGGGAACTGGTTGAACTGAGGGAGCTTAAAAATAGGGAGGAAAGAGTCCCATAAGCCCAATATATCTGTCCCATTTTCATGCTTGGCTTTCAACTCATTCAACAGATGAATGTGGAATTTGCTGCTCATAAGCTTCTCTTCTGTAATTTGGTAATCCATATCTGCCAAGGTTTGCCATTTCAAGTTCTTTTGAGGGGCATTCAGAGGTTGAACATTTAGTACTACAGGTGTCTCCATTGTAAAAGAGGATTTTGGGTTGAGTGCTAAGTGGTTTTAACTGAGCAAGACAGTGCTGAGGAATTTCTTTTTACCAGGGAGGTGAATTTATGAGGAATAGAGAGTGGTTCTAATAAGCAGCAATTGAAATACTGTTTAGAGTGTAGATAAGACCAATGCTTGGCCTCACTCTGTCTCTCGTGGCAGGTTCTTAATGAATAACCCACTGTCTCACGATTGCGCGAGCAGTTGACAGTTTCTGATAGGAACTCGGGAATTAAGGCTCGGCTAGTGTTTTTCGACCTTGTAGTTGACAATAGAGGCTCTACAGGGGGAACTCGCCGGTGAATTTATGAGTTTTAGCGTCCTTTAATCTTTCTGAGTGATTTATAGACAATTCCAGGCGTACGGAGGGAAGATAACGAGAAATACCTGGCAAACAGCAAGCAGGGGTCATATATGCAGGCAAGATTGGTGCTCCGGAGGTCCCCTGGTCAGGTTCTGCAGGTTGGTGGACTGCGGACGTAAAAATTGCATGCAGGCGCAACAAACTCTTTTTGGAAGAAAAAATGGAAAAAACGCGAAATTTCACTATAATATTGGTTTTTTGGACTTTTGGCACGTTTTTCTGCTGACGTCAGCATGACGTCGTAGGTGGGGTCAGGGTCGGATGACGTCAGCATGACGTCATCAGGCCAGGTGGCGGGCTCTGATTGGTCCAGGGGGATGATGAAGTGGCATGACAGATCGGCCAATGGTTGAGCGCAAAGGTTGACGTGACGACATCGTGGCAGTGACGTGGGATGACGTGGAGGTGACGTAGTATAGGCGGGGAAACAGAAACCGGAAACCGCCAGTGGTTTCATATCGCACCGCTCATGGTACGGGGGAGGTATCTGTCAGACGTACCTCCGACGGGCTGTGGCGGGGACGCGTGGCTGCTGCGTGACATAACCTTTTTACGGACATCGGACGATATCGGTCGGATGTGAGACCCGCTCCGATATCAATGAGGACCGTCGGATCTGGAGGGCCAGATCCAACGACTGTTGGGGCAGTGAGGTGATCGGTGGGTACGGCGGGTAAACGGCAGACGTCGGAGCCGCTCCGATGCGATAAGAGCCGTTGGATGTTCAAGCTCCGATCGGACGGCTGCCGGATCAACGAAGTGATCGGTGGGTATGGCGGGGGCGGTATTATTTAACATTTATTTTCGGGATGCGCGCTTAGGCTGAAGACCATCGGGGTGTGGTGGTTTGGTAAGGTTTTTCAATATATTTCGAAAAACAAATATATGCGCCGAGACTTTGGTTTAAGCGGCGGAAGTGGTTTTTTTTTTGGATTTTTCATGATTTCAAAGGGGTTATGGGTCAAAAAGGGGGAGGAAGGCTAGGTTTAGGTTTATCAACATGACCAGGTGTCATTTGATCCCTTTTAGAGAACATATGGCTATAATGCCAAGGGGAGGGATATTTATACAAAATTTGGGGTTTATACACCATGGTGTTAATACTAGTAGGGGAAAGGCAATATAGGGGATTTAGATAATAGAGTTAGAGTTAATATGAATGGGGGGAGTGAATGGAGGGAGAAAACACTAAGTTTACTTGAAACTCACTTAGTTTAGGGAGTAGATCAAAATGAAAAGATTTTAGACAAGAAATGTGGCTTCTAAAAAAGATTAAGAACCACCATGAAACCATAATTCTTCCATGAATCACAAGTGATGAGGGAATGTTAGTAAATGACATGAAAAAGGGAAAAGGGAAGTCAGTCATGCTTTCTGCTGCAACTTGATGAAGAAGAACGCCTTGTCAACTGATTGACTTTGCTCTGGTAAACATAGTTAACACATTTGCAATGGTAAAGATAACCTTTCTGCAACCCCAACTACTTATCCAGCTACTTGCCTAGCATTTTTTCATTTCTTCTTGGAGGGTGCACTTGGACTTGCAGACCCTTACTTGCCTTTTCTTTTCTTTGGCTTTTCTTTTGTTTTTGTATCCACTTCTACCCTTATTTCTTCCAAGGTCCCAGATTAAGCTGTTGGGAGCCTATTTTCTCTACCTAAGCTACTTGTCTGCCAAGATTTAACAGTTTGGACAGACTTCTTTCTCTAATCTACAACTGGAAATTCAAAACATGGCATGATCCATATTAGACTGTTGGACCATCCATCAAAATTGGGATGCATTAATCTATTTACACACCTTGTACTTCCTTGGAAATATGTGATCTTTGCATGATCAAAGCAGAGCATATTTGGACCTTCCCTTGCCAATCATGAAATATGAAACCTATTGGTATAGGTAGCTAACAAACAACTTACATTATTAGCTGGTAATCAGGCGATGTCTTTCCATGTTCGACTTTAGGACATATTTTCACATGGATCGACTTGTACATCAGGTGAAGATTGAATGAGTTTGAAGACCCCGGATCTAGTTTCATCCATCCGAGCTGCAATATATTCATGGATATAAAGACATCAAATGTACACAGAAGTAGCACAGATAGTCATCTAAGCTAGGGAATATGACTCTTCATAAGAAGAACCAGTTTGCAACTGCAGACAATTATTTGTCCTATGTACATGAAAATGAATTTAAAAAGATGAGCATGGGAATGCCTGCCTCAGCTAGATCATGAAAATAATATAATGATGATGTATTTTATTGTATCTTATACAGATCACCTTCCAGTTCGAATACCTCGGATCCTCATGATAAAGCATTTCACCCAACATAAAAAGATTTAGGACTTCATGCTTTAGGGGGCAACTGTTATAGACATATTTGGGCACTACAACTCCAATCTTATATGTCGATAAACCAAGGACTCTTTAACCCCTAAAAGTTTTGTTTCATACTATAAAGGATCGTGGTTAACTGATTACATCATTCCCCAAAAGTTCCACCTGAAAAACCACTTAGAACTGGCCAAAACTGGACCATACTGATTGCTCCATTGTCAAGGTACGATGCATACTGACTTCTACACTAGCTAGGTGTGATGCATACTGAAGAGGCCTTTTGTGGGGTGCAATGAGTGAGGATGGACAAATGTCTGAGACAGTTTTCTAAGTGGATGCTCATGGAATCTTCCAGAAACTTCTCCTATGACATTTGCCTCTTTGAATTTGCCCAGGGATGAGTAAGAGATCCAAGAAATCTCCAAGTGGAACCAAGAACAACAAGTGGAATGACACTAATAAAAAACCCAGAGATGACTCACACCCTTGCATACATCTATAAATGGATCCCTCATCTAAGAGATGTAGAGGCTGGAATTTTGTAATTTGTAAGGAAGTGCTGATAGTTTGTCTTTGAGAAAGGGCATTGTATTGTTGGGTGATCTTGCTTCTCATGAGGTGAAGAGGACTTTGATGCTGGGAGGATGATGTTGGATCAGACAGTTGGGTTGTAATTCTCCCTTCAATTATTAATAAAGTTCTTTGAGTTTTCCTCCATAAAATCGTGTATTTGTGAATGTTGTTATTTGTGAATGCTATTGTATGTTCAATGTATTTCTGATTCTGTATTGTTTGTGATATAATTGTAGGTTTTAAACTCGTACAGAAATTATCTAACGAATTCTAAAAAAACAGAAAATAAATAATGCGAGAGTAGAACACATAAAACACATATACACAGAGATTTCCCCTGGATCCCAAAACTAGGGCTACGAGCTTGATTTTTCATTATATTCCTTTCAATGTTACAATACATATTTATACATGTTGAAGCATCCAATACCATGGACCGAAAACCATCGCGTCCAATACCATGGACCAAAAACCATCGCGTCCAATACCATGGACCAAAAACCATCGCGTCCAAAAAACATGTGTGAAAATCATGCACAAAACCATAGGTGGGTCTGCCCATCCTAACACAGGGTCCAAAACCAAAATTTTTTGGGGCGCTGCCCTGGACCCCATAAAGTGGGGTTACGGGTGCCCTTCAAACCCCCTATTAACTATGTGGGAAGAATATAACACAACCCAAGATTCTCCCACTTGTTGTTTTCTTTCCATAGGGGGCCACAAGAGAGCTTAGACATTTTTCCAGCCCTGAAATGCCCATTGTATCTCTACACCAAGAGAACTTCTCAGAGCTCACAGATTTTGTCAATGCATCTGCAATATTCTTTAAAGTGTCCACCTTTACCAACAACACCTTTTTTTCTTCTATCATATGCCTCACAAAGTGATACTGAACATAAATGGGCTTTGTCTTTAAATAATATGCGGGGTTCTTTGCCAAGAAAATTGCATTTTGGTTGTCACAATCTATCCTTATAGCTCCCTGTACTAACCCCATACTTGAACACAATCTCTGCAAACAAACTACTTCTTTACTTGTATGAGTGGTTGCCATGTATTCTACCTCTGTAGTTGATAGTGCCACTACAGATTTTTTCTTACTCATCCAACTGACTACACCTCCATATAGTTTAAACACATACACACTTGTAGATCTTCTCTAATCCAGATCTCCAGCCCAGTCTGCATCAACAAAGCCATGAATATCCAACACTCTATCCAATCCTGGTCTTCCTTGGTAGCACAAACCATAAGCACTAGTGCCATGCAAATACCTGAAAACCTGCTTCACTGCTATCCAATGGTCCTTTCCTGGTTTTGACATAAACCTGCTCAATACTCCCATTGTATGTGCAATGTCTAGTCTAGTACAGACCATTGCATATATCAGGCTACCGACTACACTTGCATATGGAACATGGGACATGTCCTCTTCCTCTTCTTGTGTCTTCAGACACTGTTCAGTAGATAACCTCACACCTACAGGAATAGGAACCTTCACCGATTTACTATCCTGCATATTAAACCTCTACAGTATTGTCTTGACATACTTCCTCTGGTTTAACCAAAGCTTCCTCTTTGCCTGATCTCTTTTAATTTCCATGCCCAAAATATAGTTTGCAGCACCAAGATCTTTCATGTCGAATTTGGAGAACAATTGGGTCTTCAAATCCTAGATAATTTCTTTGTCATTTCCAACCAACAACATATCACCCACATACAAGACCAGATATATAACATGGTCACCAATTAATTTAAAATACACACAGTGATCTGCTTTACTTCTAGTGAAGCCAAGTCCCTGTATAAATGTATCAAATTTCTGATACCACATCCTTGGTGACTGTTTTAACCCATAAAAAGACTTCTTTAACTTACATACCAGTTCTTTCTTACCCTTCGCTGCAAAGCCTTCAGGTTGCTTCATGTAGATTTCCTCTTCCAGATCCCCATGAAGAAATGTTGTCTTCACATCCATTTGTTCTACCTCAAATTCAAAAGCAGCGAAAATAGATAAAAGTAATCTAATAGAAGCTACGTTGGCAACAGGAGAAAAAATATCACCAAAATCAATTCCTGGCACCTGGGAATAACCTTTAGCTACCAACCGAGCTTTGTATTTCTCCACTTTTCCTTATGCATTTTTATTCTTTTTGAACACCCATTTACTGCCAATGGGTTTCCTGCCAGTCGGCAACTCCACCAGATCCGAAGCCTCATTTTTGTGCAAAGATGCCATTTCATCAACCTTGGCCTCTTTCCAGAGTTTTCCATCCTCTGAATCTATTGCTTCCTTCATAGTTCTGGGATCATCGTCAGTAATAGATAAAGAAAAATTTGAACAGAAAGCATATGGACTATACCTTTCTAGCTACCTTCTTTCTTGAACTAATCTTCTCACAACCGAAGTTTGTGGCTCTTCTTCTTCTGATTCCTCCTTTGTTGTAGAGTCTAATTCTTCCTCCTTTAGCTCAAACTCTATCTTCTCAGGTTCCTTTGGTTCGAATTCATGTTTAATAACATCTTTCACCTCTCTGAACACCACATCTCGACTGTACACAACCTTCCTTGTTACTAGATTCCAAAGCTTATAACCCTTTAAACCATCCTTATACCCAATAAATATGCACTTTTCAGATTTACTATCCAACTTGGTTCGTTTCTCCTTTGGAAAATGTACATATGCATCACATCCAAATACCCTCAGATGTGAAAGAGAGGGTTTCTTACCAGTCCATACCTCTTGTGGAGTTTTATCATCCAATGCCGATGAAGGTGACCTATTGACCAGGTAACATGCAGTCTCCACCGCCTCTGCCCAAAATTCCTGTCCTAACCTGGCACCATTAAGCATGCTTCTTGCCCTTTCCATCAACGTCTTATTAATTCTTTCTGCAACTCCATTTTGCTGAGTTGTATATGGAGTAGTCTTCTGCTGTGCTATACCAAACTTCTTACAAAATTCTTCAAATTCATTACTGCAAAACTCTCCATCGTTATCTGCCCTCAGAACCTTTATCTTCTTCTCTGTCTGGTTTTCCACCAGAGCCTTAAATTCTTTAAACCTGTCAAAGACTTCAGATTTCTTCTTAAGGAAATATATACATGTATTCCTTGAGAAGTCATCTATAAATAATACATAGTACATAGACTTACCCAGTGATGGAACCTTCACAGGTCCAAACACATCACTGTGCACAAGTTCTAATATCTGTTTCACCCTATTACTACCAGAGGGAAAACTCACCCGATTTTGCTTTCCATATACACAACTTTCACAGAAATCAAAATCCAGAGATCTATTACTCATACTGTCTACCATACCTTTACCATGAAGTATTCGAAGGCCCTTCTCTCCAATATGTCCAAGCCTTTGATGCCACAGCATGGTCTTCTCTCCAGAGACCGCAAGATTTTCAGCTCCACTTTTAGGAACCACAGAGCTGTTGCACCCATCAACAACAGTGCTACCTTGCAGTTTGTACAGAGTTCCAATCCAAACTACCCACATCAATACTAGTGCTCCCTGAACCGTCTTGCAGGTATCCTTCTCGAACACTGTTTTTACACCTGCATCATCCAGCTTGCTAACAGAAATCAGATTTCTGGCTAATGCAGGAATATGCAGAACACCCGTAAGTGTTTTAACCCTTCCACCTTGCAGCTTCAACTTTACTTTTCCACGACCAATGATTGTAGCCTTCCTGTCATCCCCCAAGAAGACATCACTTCCATCATATTTCTCATACTCACAGAACCACTCTCTATGGGGAGTGAAGTGAAAGGATGCACCTGAGTCAATCAACCATGCCTCATGATTTACATGTGTACTTGAAGAAGCCAAGTACACATCTCCACCTTCATCTGAGGTGGTTTTTGCCTCTGCAGAAGGAGCCTCATCAGATCCCTTTCCTTTGTTAGGAGCTTTAGATTTACATTCCCTTTTGAAGTGGCCTTCCTTTCCGCATTTCTAGCACACCACCTTTACAGGTTTTCCTGGAGATTTAGATCTCCCTTTAGATTTAGATCTCCCACTCGATGACTTATTTTTGTTTTTGTTATAGGTCCGCCCTCATACAGACAAGGCATCACCATTTTGGCTCTCCATATTTTTCCATCTCATCTCCTCCATCAGCAAGGATGAGACTATTTCATCAAAATTCAAGGCAGTTGCATTGCTACCTATTACAATAACCAGACTATCCCACGAATCTGGTAGAGAACACAACAAACTGATGCACTTATCTTCATCTGAAATTTTAATATCAATAGATGCTAACTGACTTACCACAGTATTAAATGCATTTAGATGCTCTTTCACTGGGTCTCCATCTTTCATCCTCAGGTTATACAGCTTTTTCTGTAGCAACAGTTTATTCACCAGAGACTTAGATTGGTACAAAGTCCCTAACTTGTCCCACAAAGCCTTCGTTGTAGCTTCCCTTGATACATTCAACAATACTGAATCTGAGACACACAATCGTATTGTGCTCTTTGCCTTCTGATCTAACTTCTTCCATTCTTCATTGGACACTCCTGTTGGTTTAGTACCCGGATCTACCGTGATCCACTGATATTTATCCACCAACAGATCCTCCATCTTGAGTTTCCACAACTCAAAACTCTGACCATTAAATTTCTCAATCTCTGTCTTTCCACTGCTCACCATCTTCTTTCACCACCAAAATTGATCTTGCAAATCTCCCACTAAACAGGGTCTACCATAGGCCCGAGCAAAACCCCTCAGCAACAAAGGCATCCCCTTGAAGCCAAAACACCTCTGATACCAAATGTAGGTTTTAACCCCGTACAAAAATTACCTACATACGAATTCTAAAAACACAGAAAATAAATATGCGAGAGTATAACACATAAAACACATATACATAGAGATTTTCCCTTGGATCCCAAAACTGGGACTACCAGCTTGATTTTTCATTATATTCCTTTCAATTTTATAATACATATTTATACATGCCGAAGCATCCAATACCATGGACCGAAAACCATCACGTCCAATACCATGGACCGAAAGCCATTGCGTCCAATACCATGAACCGAAAACCATTGTGTCCAAAAAACATGTGCGAAAATCGTGCAAAAAACGATAGGTGGGTTTGCCCATCCTAACATAGGGTCCAAAACCAAACTTTTTTGGGGCGCTGCCCCAGACGCCATAAAGTGGGGTTACGGGTGCCCTTCAAACCCCCTGTTAACTACGTGGAAAGAATATAACACAACCCAACAATAATAGATCAAGATGCTTTGATGGTTTTTTGTTACTTTGTCTCTACAAGTATTCACTAAACGAGATAAGTAGGAGAAGAGGTGCAAGCTCTATCAAGGGAGAGAGAAATCAATCAAGGATTCAAGTGGAAGATCCAGGATGCTCCCTTTGCTTCTCTCTTATCTATCATACATAAAGGAAATCGCAAATTGCTTTGATTGTTTGTTTCTAGAATAGCTACCAATCCTAGTGGGACTAGTAGATCAAAAAGACACTAGTTTTCCCGGAAACACCTAGTCCTCAACCTAACTTTGACTCCTACTACAAATTTACTGAGGGGGTTAGGGTCATTCCACAAAAAAATTCCATTCCATTATTCTTTGAGCTTGAGAAAGAAAGAGCTAGAACACATAAATGGATGTAGATTACCAAGTCCAAGGGAGTGGAGGACATTGGTCACATGGAGGAAAAGCTCAAAGAGATGGGAAAAGAACTAAATAGCCTGAGGGAAAGAGAGGCCATAATGAAGGCTCAGTTGGAGGTAGAAAATGCATGGTTGAAAGGACAACTGTAAGAAAAAGAGAATCAATTGGAATCCATGGCCAGTCTATCTTTGGAAGCAATCTAGTGCAGGATTCTAGCTAAGTCCTATGCATTATACCTTAAGGAATAGTGGCTACAGTTCCAAATCAAGACCCTAGCATAGAGAGACACTATGCCATTCTAGGATTATAGATAGTTCATTGATCTCTGTGATCAAATTACATTAAAGGATAGGGCTAAGATGTTTGAGTTCTACTTGCATAACATGGCTTTGATAGATATGAATGTATGGGACCCTAATGCAAAGTTGGGGGATTTATAGTTGATGACTTTGGCATCATGGATGAACCATGAGGAAGCAAGGGCTGTAGAAATGAAGAAGATATTGGCAAGGGAAGAAATTGAGCCTCTCATGATAAGAGTTGAGCAGTCCAATCCAATGGTTGTCATTAGCACACATAATTTAATTTCAAATGATCCTCAACTTGCACCCAGGTATCTTACCTCCCAAGACCAAGAAATTACACATTTTTAGGATATGTTTAGACTGTTAGGGGATGACAGCATGCAAGCTTGCCAAAGGAGACATAATACTTTTCCATATAGTTTGAAAATCAGAGAGTACCATTCTCCTCAAAGGATGAGAGAAGCACTGAACATAACACCCATGTACAAACAAACCATCCAAAGGCTTAAAGTCAATTGGATTGGCTTGAGACTCAGTCCACCACGGCTCTTGGGGATGTTAGAAGGAAGGAAGGAAGAGGAAGAGGTAGAAAGTAAGGCAGGATTCTATGAATAGGAAGAGGAAACCACAACAGAAGCATGGGATGTCAGGGAGGCCACTAGAGCTATGAAAGACATGGATATTGATTGAGTTTCTCAAAGGATGAGCAACACTTTCAGTAGGGGGTGATGATGAGCCTCATCATTGGGTAACTATATGGACCTTAAGTCACCTCCTCTCTTAGTCAAATCAACTCTTCTCATAATTTATTACATGTTTTGATTATATTTTGTTTAATGAGATGAGTTAAAGTGAGATATTATTCCTAGTGGACTAATATGCATTGAATGCAGGTTTGAAAGAGAAAATTGAGTAATTTTGGCAAGATTAAGGTTTGAAACTCGAATGGGACAAGGGAGAGAGATTGTAGGAGGTAAATCCTCCTCATTTACTCCTCTGTCATTAGAATATTCCTCCATTAATCGCACCAGCTCAGAGTACATGTAACCAAGTCATGAAGATCAAAAGGCAGCAAGGTCAATTGGATTGGCTTGAGACTTAGTCCACCATGGCTCTTGGGGATGTTAGAAGGAAGGAAGGAAGAGGAAGAAAGAAAGAAGTGGAAGGAGGTAGAGAGGAAGGCAGGATTCTATGCGTAGGAAGAGGAAACCACAACAGAAGCATGGGATGTCAAGGAGGCCACTAGAACTATGAAATACATGGATATTGATTGAGTTTCTTAGAGGATGAGTAACACTTTCACTAGAGGGGTGATGATGAGCCTCATCATTGGGTAACTATATGGACATTAAGTCACCTCCTATCTTAGTCAAATCAACTCTTCTCGTAATTTGTTACATGTTTTGATTATATTTTGTTTAATGAGATGAGTTAAAGTGAGATATTATGCCTAGTGGACTAATATGCATTGAATGCAGGTTTGAAAGAGAAAATTGAGGAATTTTGGAAATATTGAGGTTTGAAACTTGAATGGGACAAGGGAGAGAGATTGTAGGAGGTAAATCCTCCTCATTTACTCCTCCCTCATTAGAATATTCCTCCATTAATCACACCAGCTCAGAGTACAAGTAGCCAAGCCATGAAGATCAAAAGGCAGCCGAGCAAGTGATAGTTAAAGAGTTAGTTCATCTCGAGTTTGGAAGCAAAGCCTCCCTATATTTAAGGAATTCATCGAGGACTTTAGTTTTATAAATAAATAGGCCTAGAGTCTCATTAGGATTTGAATTTTTTTTGTAAAAACACTAGTTATTTTTTAGCTCCAGACTTGTGGAAGACATTGCTATGTAATTACCCGTTTTTATAATGAGAATGAGCTTTTTCATTATCGAGTACTGAGTTAACTCAGAGTGTTGAAGCTATTGGGTTAAGGCCCAACCCTAGAAGCAAAGGCTCCTCTTCTTGTATATGTATGCTTAGATTAGTTTCATAGATTCATGATTAAATTGTCCTTAGAAGTATTTCATTGCAGGCAGTGTATATTTGATTAGTTTGTTTATTAGTTTGCTTCCATTTGTGCTTTACTTCAGCAGCAGATAAGAAGGGAAAAACACATCACAAAGATGTTAGTATGTGTCTTAGCATCACCTCTTCCTTCAGGGATCATGACTTGAGGAAAGGACCCCTATGCAGCCCCAAAAAGACATATTTCTATTTTGTCGTAGAATTTAGAGTTTACTGTACTTGAACTAGCATTTGATCAGTTTGAAAGTGTAAGATTTAATTACCATCTCTTCGATCTTCAGTATTATAGTAGGTCTCATCAATGACTCCATTTTATTCTTTAATTTTCCTCATGCATGAAGCAGACAACTAGCTCATTAAACTCTGTTTTTCTAGCTTATTAGAATTCTTCTTGTTTACATGGTTTTTTTGGAAAATATCAATGTTTGATGCAGAGGAGGTGTTTCAAAAGTAGAGAGAGATTCCATAGAAAGCAACCACCTTCCAACTTCATCCATCCATAATCATTCCTTGCTTTCACCAAGACCTTCACCAATTTCATCATTTTACATAGAAATTCCTCCAAGCATGTTGAGCAAATCCAACCATCTCCTAACCTTGGGTTTGAGTTATGAGTGATCTAGGCATTTTATCACTCCATTCCACCTACCAACCACCTTCCCTAATCCTTCCATCACCTCCATCACCCATCACTTTTCTCTCAGCTGTATCCTGTAGAAATACAGGGAATCCTGTAGGTTTTTAGGACATCCTATAGGTTTCCCTGTAGTGGCCTGTTTTGAGGTCGAATTGAGGGAAAACCTCTAGGAAGCAACACAGGGGAACCTGAGGGTCTCCTAAACCTCCCAACCATCCACCAACACCCCTAATCCACCTACCACATCACCAAAATATATTAGGGTTCACACTTGATTTTCCATAAAAAAGAATAAAAAGAAAAAAAACAGATTTATTTCAGTCCTTTACATGCACAGTAGTGATGTTTGATGTTTTGAACTTCCACGCTTAGGATAGTATCATTTAATACATGTTAGCTTGGAATTCTTGTAAATCATGGTTTCTCAGCAGTTAGTTATGGAATGGTGTGTTTTTAGCATAGGATTTCAGTCATTTTCCTTATTGCAATAGACAAGCTTTCTCCTAGATTAGATTTATCTTTCTCTCATCAGTAATCAAGCTTCTTCAGAATCCATAGAAGTCTGGCTTGAAAACCCTAGTGGTCTCTCACTAGCTAAACAATGACAAAGGGAATAACCATCACTTTTACTTGTGTATACAACACTGTCACCTCCAAGTTTGTACAAACCTAGGGTTGATAAAGTAATGCTAGTAGCTCCAAGAGTTGCAACATTCTTGCCGCAATATTGGTGCTCATCAAAACTGCTGGAGTAATCCCATCCATATGAAATGATGTGCTTGCTAAAGCTTAGTCTGTGACTAAAGGTAATACAAGGGCTAGTGATCTATGTGAATGATGGTCTCCTTGCCGATCAAATAGTGCTTCCACTTCTTCACACTTTGAACCAAGGCATAAAACTCCTTGTCATATGTGGATAGTTCACAACGAATTGGGAGAATGTCTTTGAATGTTAACATATAGGTTTCCTTCGTTGCATCAATATTGTTCCCGTGGCATATCCACTAGCATTTGTCTCAATCTCGAAAGGCTGTTGGAGGACAGGTAAAGCCAAAACTGGTGCCCTGTTGATCTTCTCTTTCAGTGTATCAAAGGATTTATGATGCTTTCCTCCCCACTGAAACGTTTGTTTCGCACTCGTCAATCCATGTAATAGGGATGCAATGATGGAGAGGTTAGAAATGAACCTTCTCCAATATTGTACTACACCCAAAAATCTACGAATCTCTATAACATTGGTGGGTTTATGGCACTTTACAATCACATCAATTTTAGAAGGATCAATTTTCAATTGTCCACCACTGATGATGTGACCCAAGTAAAACAAATAGGTCTTATCAAATTCACACTTCGACATTTTGACATACAATTTTTCTTTTTGCAAAACATCAAGCAATTTTTTAACATGTCACACATGATCATCCCATGTCCTACTATAAACAAGAATGTCATCAAGATACACAAGTAAAAAATCATCAAGAAAATGCATGAAAATATCATTCATCACCCTCATGAATGTGGTTGGAGCATTGCATAGTACAAATGGCATCACCAGCCATTCAAACAGCACATGTTTCACCTTGAATGCACTCTTCCATACATCCTATTCTGCAATCCTGACCCAATGATAGCCACTATGCAAGTCTAGTTTTGTGAAATAGATATAATTTTTCAATTAATCTAACAAATTATCGATGTGAGGGAGAGGGTACCGATTCTTCACCATTATTTTTTTGAGTGTTTTGTATTCTATGCACATCCTCCATGTGTAACCCTTCTTTGGCACTAACACAATAGGTGATCAACATGGAGAAGAACTTGGCCTTATGACCCCTTAGTTCAACAATTCATATACCTGCTTCTTTATCTCCTCCATCTCAATGGCTGACAACCTGTACATACCAATGTTCGGTATAGGAGCATCCTGCTGCAAGTGAATCTCATATTGGATCTCATGCTTAGGAGGCAACCCACTTGGTTCCTAAAAAATGCCATCATAGTTAGAAGCAATTTCATGCAATTCCTTTTTATGATTGGGATCACAACCTTTGAAAGCTTGAGATGTCTCGACATCTTTTTCTCTCACAGAAATGAGCATGCTCCCTTTGCTAGAATTAATCAATATCTTCATTTGACCTGCACTTACAAGGTTTGCACTCATTTTTTACATAATGAGCTCTAACAATGTATTCCACCTCATCTTTCGCGAGATGATACTTGTTTTCATGGCGAAAGAAAACTTGTTTCCTGTCATACAAATAGAAACTCCCCAATACAATATGACACATATCCAAGGGTAAAACATCAAGATCAACCTCATCAACTAATTTGGATGAAATCACAAATCTAACTCCACACTGCATGGTTACATGTAATTTTTATTTATCACACACCCAACCAGGCATGTATGGTTTCAAATGAGGCTTGGTCTCTAATCCTAGCCTTTTAACCAAGGATTCTGAAATCAAATTTTCTTGTGAGCTCGAACCAAACAAGGTTTCCACTTTAGTATGTTTCATTATGACTTTAATGTGGAATAAGATAATTCTCTTTCATTCGTTAACAAGAGGATCCTTTCAAGAAATTGTACTTGCATGTAACTCACAATTTTCATTAGTAGGAAGAGAAAGAGTACCATGTGTGCCCACTGTCATGATCATTGTTTCATCATTGGAATTGGATCCAAGGTCCCACTGCGCAGTTACCACTGTCTTTTGTGTGTTCTTCCCACCAAATCTCTTTGGTTTCAACTTTGGATGGAGCTTCCAACAACGTTCATCATCATGGCCTTCCTTCTTGCAATGTGTGCAAGATGGATTTGTTCCTTCCTCCTTCTTGGTTGTAGCTACCTTCTTGTCCTTTCCCTTTCCTTTTCGTTTGAACTTGCCGTTATGAGGTTAGAAAGATGATATCTTTGGTTACTCTTGTTTAAGATTCTTGCCCCTTCTTTCAAGATGAATGGCCTTCACACTGGCCACATCAATAGTAGTAGGCTCAAATAATAACAAAGAATGTACGATGTAACTATGTAAATCACCAATATACTTTGTTACAGTTTTTGGTGAATCAAGTGAAATGCCCAAATTCAATGCTTGTTTTCTAAACTCTTATGTGAATCTTTGTACATTTTGACCCATTCCTTGCCTTAAATATTTCCATTCAATTAAAGCCTTTTTTCGATAACCCAAATAATAAAACTGATCTTTTAGTGCAAAAACAAAATTGGACCAAGAAGAGAGGATATTACCCAAGTTTTTGTTGCCTTTTTGCAACTTTCTCTCCCACCAGACGAGAGCGATGCCACTCAGCTAAAGAGATGTTAATTGGATATTTTCCTCATATTCCTTGATCTACTGAATCCAACAACAAACCTTGATATCTCTAATCCAATTTTTTAGTTTCTCTTCATTACATTCTCCATTATATGTGGGCAAATCAAAATTTACATCTACCTTAAAAAATGGCTTCTTAGATGTATTCCTATGATGCATGTTAGAGTGATGAGAAGACAAAGAAGAACTATCACTAGAAGACAGAGAGGGCAGTTCAGGAGGCTCTCATCTTCCACCTTCATGATTTACCAATGCATGGTTATCTAGCTCTTTCTTCTCAGACTTGATTGTCTTCTCATACCCTGCAAACAACTTGTCAACTTTCTCTGCCATGGTGAAGAAGATATTTCTATAATTTCGCTCTTCCTCCATTTGAGCTTCTTGATCAACCATGTTTTGTCTTCCTAGTGCATGCCTCAATTTGGGATCAAAGGATTTGAGTTTTCCTTCTCCTCTTTGGAGCTTGTTCCTGGTTAGCATTCACTCATGCAACGTACATCAAGAATACCTACTCCAATACGAAAGTTGATCTAGATATTTTAACTTCAAGGATGCATAAAAAAATGAATATAAAATATTACATTAACAAAATAACTTAAGACATGAAAAGGAAGTGGAAATCATAAAGAAACCATGATATCAAAGGCACACAAACAATTTGATTACATAGTTCACCCAATTTGGGCTATGTCTTCGGGCCCTGCTCAAGGTGGGGAGGCCTTATTTCATTGAGTGACAACAAAGAAATGAATTACAAGAAAATTTACAAAAATGACCCTTATACCTCCAATTTAGATGATTTCCTAAAAATGGAGACCTTGACTGGAGAAACAAACTGCACGGTTGGATTCCTAGCGTGAAAATGTGTAAAAATGGCTACAAACTTCTCAAATGTTAGGGTCCAACCCTAACCCCTTTATTTATGTAATAAGACCAATGGCCTGAGTCTGAGTCATAGTTAGTTAGAGAGTTAATAAACCCCATATTAATAATTGTAAGTGGTTGACTCGCATTAGATAAAAGGAACCATAGTTAGTTGTAAATGGACCATAGTTAATAAATAAAGTGGTTAACCTGTGTTATGCAAGGGACCATTAGTAGTTAGGGTGTTTGATGTCATTTAGCTACAAATAGTCTTAGTTAGTGAGGGAAAGATAATTGAGTCTTATTGTAAACGAGCTCTGCTCTGTTGGAGGTTACCCCCTCGAAGAGGCAAGTGAACTTTGAATCTGTTTCTGAATAATAAAATACTTTGCTATAAATCTCATTTCATGTGATAATTCTATGTTTTGGGATGTATTTCGTCGTATTTTTGGTATTTTGGATTTCTCCTAGGTCAAGAGCATAACGAGTGGTGCCAGAGAACTTTCTAGGGCTAGTTGTACCTCCAATTTTCGCAGTTTTTGTTTTTAGGCTCGAGACATGTTCTGATGTCTTTAAACCATGGGATATGTAGTTGAGTGCATAAACCTACGTATTTTGGGAGGCATGCACATAGAAACTACAAGAGGTAGTCACGCTTGTTGGACTCCCTTGTAACCCCTGTGAGTACCTCTTCGAGTAGTAGTGCATTAGACAAAACCGCACACAGACTGCAATTCCATGTACCCTCAGGTATATTGAAAGCCCCATAGGCTCACATGAAACCTAACCTTAGCTAAGCCGTCAGTCGTATTTCTACTACAATAAACTGAGTACAACACTCTAGAAGATTACTCGCACGTACAATAGGGTAGTCGGAAGTATGGCTAAGGGTACGATCGATCCTCCTTAGTTAGTGCCCTGAAAGATTGGGCTGAGTACCATTGTTGGACCCTTGTGTATACTGTGATCTATAGCACCTGACACTCCTTTGTGACCATAGTTCCCTTGGCTATTTCAAGATCGCCCTCTACCTTATCTTCTAGATCTGATCCAGCTATTGTGGTTCTTCGAACACCATACAAGTTAGATTCAACAGTTCGGGTTTTCACAGTGCAGATCAAATTGTTTGTGTAGTGAGGGTTTTGGTTTCCATAGTCCAGATCAGATTATTGCAGCACATTCGACAAGACCAAGACCTTGGGGTTTCTATTACATCAGTCCAGGCTCGATTTTCACATGACATTGGGCAATAGCAAACTTTTTGGAATTTGGTCACTGCAATATTGATTAGTAGGGAGTAAAACTCCTTTCGAAGTAAAAACAAATAAACAAAATAAAATTGAGACCATATCGAGATGCTTGCAAGAGACTTAGCCCATAAGCTTTAGGATGACAAGCTGGTCGTAGTGGTATCATTCACTTGTACGCCTCAATTTTCTGGTGTTCCCAATTTTTTATTTCTTATTTTTTTTTTTCCGAAGTGACTTCAAGTGACCCCTACCATTAGACTCTCAAGCTCACCCTCTTTCCATGAAGACTACTCTTAAGTAATTTATGGGGTTGGTGTATTCTAGGTACCAAAACTCAAGTTATGGCTAATGAGAGGATCGAAAAACTTGAAAAAAGATTCAAAGAGTTCAAGGGAAATATGGACCATATTAACACACAACTCTCACATCTAACAGAACTTATACAAAAGTCTTTGCGGGAGGAGCCTAGTGCTGATGCACACATAGAAGGAGAATCTAGGCATCACATTCACTTCCATGGAAATCACCACCATTCCAACCACCAGACACCCAAGATGGACATGTACAAAATTGATGGTTCTAACCCTGTATTATGGGTAGCACAAATATCAAACTAAAGTACTTGTGGGAGCCCTTTACTTGGACCAAGAGAGATGGAAATGGTGTCAGTCACATTAGAAATGTTATCTAGGGAGAATAACTTGGCACATGTTCTTAAAAGCCATATGTGATCGCTTTAATCGAGAATATAATTTTTTGGCCCGTCTCACTTAGCTCCAACAAATAGGAACAATAAGGGACTACATTGCAGCCTTTGATAAATTAGCCATAAGAACTGATGGTCTATGAGATGACTTTGACTTGGAGTGTTTCACCAGTGGCCGAAAAGAATCCATCCAATCCCACATCCAGATGCACCACCTAGCTACTTGGTTGGATGCTTGCAAAAAGGCCTTAGAGGTGGAAATCACCTTAAATTCCCAGTCCAATTGTCCAAATTTGTTGCTGAAGCGCGTCCCACCCAGGCTCAGGGCCTTACCAAAACACTTAAGGTTCAAAAGGTGTCACCAATAGAAATGACCAAAAGAAGAAAACAAGGACTCTGCTACTATTTTGATGACAAGTACTCCCCTGGACATAAATGCAAGGAACCAAAATTCCTTCAAATTGATGCTATTAACAATATCTCACCCGAGGAATACCCATCCCTTAAGGTTCCCAGGGATGAAGTTGGGGAAATGAAACCTGACAATGATCTCAAAGCTATGCCAGATGAGCCGGTTATCTCACTACATGCTTTGGTTGGAATTTCTTCACCTCACACTCTCAAAATCCCAGGCTTTATTAAACATTGATCGGTAGTGGTATTGATTGATAGGGGAAGCACACATAACTCTATCCATAAGAGAGTCGCAGAAGTTGTTCATTTGTTTGTGATGAAAGTATCTAATTTCCAAGTCCTTATCATTGTTGAGGGGACCATGAAATTTCAAGGCTGCTGTGAAAATATTAAGCTTCAGATGGGAGACTACCACCTAAAGACACACATGTTCTTTATTGAAATGGGTGGTTGCGACATTTTCTTGTGTGTTGAATGGCTTCACACACTGGGCCCTACCATAATGTATTTCTAGGAGTTATATATGATATTTAAGCAGAATTACCACATTCATACATTACGAGGACTCCGGATAGGTGCTCCTACTATCATAAGCTTGCATCGAATGGAGAAGATTTTTAAAAAGGGCCATCATGGAGTCATTGCCTAATTTAATGCCCTCCAGGCCATAGAATCCAATACTCCTCATATTCATCCTAAGATGAAACAGGTCTTAGATCGTCACTAGCAGGTATTTGAAAATCCTAAAAAGATTCCACCCTCTAGGGGTGAACATGATCATAGCATCCCTTTGGTCCTGGGGGCCCAACTGCCTAATGTCTACCCATATCAATATCCTTTTTCCCAAAAGAATGAAATTGAAAAAATCATCAAGGATTTCCTCGAATTCACTGTTATACATCCCATCATCAATCCTTATTCATCTCCAGTGGTAACGGTTCTAAAGAAAGATGGAGGATGGCGCATGTGTTCAGACTTTCGGACCCTCAACAAGCTCACTATCAAGGACAAATTTCCTATTTCGGTTGTTGATGATCTTCTTGATGAACTGCATGGTGCTCAATTATTTACCAAGCTAGATATTTGCTCAGGCTATCACCAAATAGACATGAAGGAAGTAGACATTCCCAAGACTTCCTTCCTCACTCATGAAGGCCATTATGAATTCCTTCTCATGCCATTTGGTCTCTATAATGCTCCATATACTTTTCAAAGCCTCATGAATCACCTGCTAAAACCATATCTCTGAAAATTTGTCTTGGTCTTCTTTGATGACATTCTCATCTACAGCCTAACCTGGGACAAACATCTTCAGCATGTAGACCTAATATTCCAACTCCTCCGAGATCACAAATTATTTGTCAAATTATCAAAGTGCTCTTTTGGCTTGGAAGAAGTCGAGTATTTGGGACACATTGTGGGTCGTGACATAGTGAGGGTTGATTCAAAAAATATTTAGGCAATGCAAGATTGGCCCCAACCAAAAGCCTTGAAGAGTTTGAGGGGATTCTTGGATACTTCAATGGATATTATCACAATTTTTTCCATAATTATGGTCGCATGGTTAGACCCCTCACTAATCTTCTCAAGAAAAAATCATTTCTCTAGACTGATGCAGCTCAGCAAGCCTTCTTAGCTCTCAAGCAGGCCGTGTGCTCCACTCCCATATTGGCCCTACCAGACTTCACCAAAGATTTTGTGATTGAATTTGGTGTATCTTACATGTAGTAGACACTTGGCGTCCATACTTGTTAGGGCGATGCTTCAATATCCGCATGAACCATCAAAGCCTAAAATATTTTTTGGAGCAACGCCTATCATTTCTACAAAAAAAATAAATGGCTTGCCAAAATGCTAGGATATGATTATGAGATAATTTACAAGAAAGGTTGTGACAATCTAGTAGTTGATGCTTCATTGTGCCAATTTGAGGATGAGAGCACCTTTCTATCAATCTATCTTCCCATACTAGATTGGATTTAAGAGGCTCGCAAGGAATGGTTCTCCCAAACCTCTCTTTCACAACTTATTAATAACTTAAGAGAAGATCCTAATTCCTCAGTTGACTACTCTTGGAAGGATGATATTATTCACTATAAGGATCAAGTAGTTATATCACTGGCATCTACCCTCAAACCTTGCATTTTGGATGAGTTACACTCATCTCCAATTGTACGACATTCAGGATTTCAGAATACTTATGCTCGCACACATCGTTCTTTCTTTTGGACTCGCATGAAAAACGACATTATTACTTTTGTAGTTGAATTTGATGTGTTTCAATGCAACAAAGGGGAAACAGTCAAGTTACCAGGATCCTTGCAACCATTTGCACTCTGTTGGGTCCCTATAATACTAGTGATTACCCCATTACTATTGTAGTTATACCCCTTATTTATGTTGTTGTGCCCCTATTACCCCCATATTGTTATTTATGTGCCCCATAGAATCCCTCTATTGTTATTTTTTGTGGCTTTATATTATTATTGTTAGGTCGGCTGGATTATATTGTGACTCCATAGACTCCTATATATAGAAAGGAGGTTTTGTAATTTGAATCATCCAAGAATTGTTCATTTATGTAATGTAAAGGAGGTTGCCCCCTCGAAGAGTCTGAATTCTAAGGCGTTGATCTATCTTTTCTTGAGCTGGTTTCATAACATTTGGTATCAGAGCTTTGGATACTAGGGTTTCGCTGCTCCAAACAGGTCATCGTGGAATTTTCGCTATAACTTTTTTTCTGTGACGTTTCAGAAGTCGCAAAAAAAAACCCATTTGAGAAGAAATCGCGCTGAACCTTGGGTCTGAATTTCAGAGCTTTTCATGCTATATTGGCAGAGATATGATCTGAGGAAGTTGGTCTTTTTGCAGACTCCTGAATTACATTCAAAACAGGTGACCTGGGGAAAATCGTCATAACTTTCTCTCTGGGGATCAGATTGAAATTTCGTAAGAAGCTATAGAAAAAGGATGGACTTTAGTTTCGGGTATGCGATTTTCAGATCCAAAGGATGAAATAGTGACTCGTGGCACGTAGTACAAGTTCGCTCTACTGAACTAGTCTAAAAGAAAGTCATTGTGGGAGATTTCACATAACGCTTCCTTGGAGAATCCAATTTGGGTTAGAATTGTGGCATTAGAAAGAGGACACAAAGGGCTACTACAGATCACAAACTCAGAACTAGATGATTGGAAAGTACAGAGATACATCAGAGGCAATATCGAGCTCCTACAAAGTGAAAAAAGGTGTGTACATTTTCTTAAATTTTTGCTTAAGCTTGGTTTGAAAATTTATTTTGAAGGAATTCAAAGGGCATAGTAGAGCATTATTATCAGTAACTGATTCCCCGAGGAAAGAAAATGCAAACACCTAGCAAGGAACCTGAAAGCTCTAGCATGACTCATGAAGAAGAGGAAGAAATGCAACATGATATATCAAAATTACAAGACCAAGTGCAACAACTGTCCCTTGCATAAAAAAGGAACAGAATCTAAGATGGATGGTTTAAAGAAAGATGTAGAAGCTAAGATGGATGGTTTAAAGAAAGGTGTAGAAGCTAAGATTGATTGTTTAAAGAAAGGTGTAGAAGCTAAGATGATTGACGTGGAAGCTAAGATGGATGATTTGAAGATAGATTTGAAGACAAACATGGACGAATTGAAGATAAATATGAATAAGTTGCTACAAGAAATGTTCCCTAAGGGTGAAAGGGTACTAAAGGGAACTCATGATGAGAACAAAAGAAATGTTAATCATGATTCCATAGACGCTAATGTTGGATTGAAGAATCATCATATTCCAAAAATCGATATGAGGAAGTTTGATGGCAAGGATCCCGCCACATGGATATTACAGATGGAGCAATTCTTCGATCTCAATAATGTGCAAAACGCACAAAAGGTATGTGTTGGTAAGGCAAATCCCCTCTGCGGACAGAGGCGATCCCACTAGCCTATGACAGAACTAGCCACAAACAAACCACGCTGCTACGAAAGTTCCTAGTTATGCCTCAAAGGTGAATCAAGAAGACTAACCTGGAGTCCAACGCTATGATTGAAGCAGAGTTGATATCCTCGCTCCCTTGCTCCAACAGATCATAACGAATACCTGCACATACAAAGGAAGAGATAGATACCAACATAAAAACTACCAAGGCACAACTATATTTCAGTCAGAAAGGAAATAAATCAACATATCACCATGACAGATAATGAGATTGGAACTATAATAGCAGTCGCTCATCAATTAATAAACAGGAAAAGTTACAACCATTGTTCTGACGTCGACCCTTCTCCTGGCTGGGTGAGTAACTATATGTGTCTTGACATGCATCTCCTCTCTGACAGCATAACCTCTCTAGCACTCATTAGCATTCTCTCCATGACCAATAATCATCACTACTATGACTCAATTACCAAATCACTAGCATAACACTAACACCAACACTCTCTCTAGCACCAGCTTGTCCAATGCATAATGACAAGCTTATATAGATGGAGAAGGGAGGAGGATGCGATGAACCGGGACACCTTTTGTGGAATTAGCAAAAGCCATAAAGATGGATAAAGCTCGACAAAAAACTGATTTTCTATCCTCAGAAAAGCTCCATGTAATGAAGGAAACAACAGTCGGACGTGCATTAAGGCAAAAAGCATGACTAAATTTGGTTGGCGCAACTGTTGCTCTAAGATAGAGCGCCAATGGTCGCGCCCCCTTTTGAGGATCTCCATCATTGGCGCGGGTAGGATACTGTGGACTTGCGCCAATGGAAAAAGAGCATTTTTTAGGGATGATCTGCAGAAGGTGTCTTCAGGGAACATGGAGTACATACTCAGGGGAACATAATGCAGGTGTTTTTAGACTTTGTCACTTCTTATAACTCCCGGGATGGGTCCTCCAAGGTACGACAAGAGGAGTAACAGGGATGGTGACAAATTACTGTGTAACAGATGCCCCCTAAAGCATGTAGTCCGAGAGGTGGAGAGGGGTGAAATGATTTACAAGAACACACACATAAGAGCACACAAGAGCACATATAGTTACTGCCGCCAAGGAGCTGTATTAAGAGACAGACTGATAGTTCAATTACAAGATGTACGTGGTATGGTCGCAGCCATCCATAAGAGAGTACACAAATAATCTAGATCCATAGTATGGACGTAGCCATCTGGTTAGGATCAATGATTTGACTCAGGTATGGTCGCAGCCATCCAGTGAATGAGTCAAGTATCAAGAATCACGCCTGGATTACAACAAACACAATCCAAGGTCTTGCGCTCCATCTCGACCCGAACAAGAGTACAAGTCCAAGCATGTGAATATATGAGCTGAAGTCGAACATGCATGAACATCGCCTGATTACCAGTCAATAATGGAAACTGTTAACAGACGCGAGAGGTACCATCAATAATGACAATGGCCCTCAAGGTACTATAGGTACAATCTACGGCGTGTGAATCAATGCGCTGAAGTCGAACACCCGTAGAATCATTTGATCGGAGGCCAATGATGAAAACCTCACGTCAAACACGAAGAACCTGCCATTGAGGCATGCAGGCTCCAAGGCACCGGAAGGGAGTCTCTAGGTCAACTTCCTAGATAGTGAGCTGAAGTCGACAGGGAGTGACCTTGATCGAAGGTGGGCCATAATGTTTCCCACATCATCGACACGAGACAGAGAGATAATGTTGTGAATCAAGATTGTGCGAACTATCAGAGGGAGGTTGTTTATTTGCAGAGGTCAACTTCTCTTGAACATATCGGCGGCACATTAACGGAATTGGCAGTATTTGACATCAATGTATCAAAGGTCATTATGACGAGGCAATGAGTGAATGAGAGGTCAAATAGGGTACCCAAATCCATGGAAGCAAGTGAAAGATATGAGATGAAATATCCCCACCCTGGACACGAAAGCAAAAAGTGCCATGTTCAAGAGCGACATACTGCCGTTACGGTAATAATTATGGTTCAAAAAATTTTATTTTCCCCCACCATTTCTGGCGAGTACCCCAGTTATTTTTAACAAGCTTGATGGGGATAGCATATGCTTGCGTTGTGACAAAATCCGATGTCATTAAGTTTTAACGAGTCTGACAAAGGAAGAACTCGGCATCCTTTCTTGTTTAGAGAGTTTGAAAAGACAGCGGAAAAGGAAACTCCAGGGATGTCCTTTTTCGTACAGTTGTGTCTCTCGGGCCCGAAAAAGTATAAAATAATACCCGAAAGAACCGCCCGATCATTATGATTGAGGAGTACTTTTCATGATTAGTGACTTTGACCTGAAAAAGTAAAAAAGTGGTCAAAACCACGTCGTTTCGTAACCACTAACGAGTTTGAAACGACAAAAACCCGGTAATCTTTTTATGTTTTAACGGTCGACAAAAAGAACTTAAAACGACCGCCCCTTATCACCATTTAACGAGTCAAGAGGAGCGACTCGGCAATCTTTTCCTCTTTAAATGGTCAGAAAAGAGCTAAAAGCGGACCTTGAAGTAATCTTTTCTCGTGTTTTACCGAGCTCAAAAACCAAAAAAAAAGTTCATTACGTTGCTCGAGTGGCACTAATCCCTGTCAACACACAAAAACAGCGTAAAATCCTACTTTGACATAAAAATATTCACAAAAATATGATTTTAATGTGTTTTTTAAGCCAAAAGAAGTTATAAATAGTGAAATAGTAAAAAATAAAATTACTTTTCACTTTTTACCTTGTGAGTTTACCGTTGGAGGGTTTTGGGTGCAAATTTCAACTGCTGATTGCGACCAATCCAGGAGACCATTCGAGCCGCCGTTTGAAACAGGTAAGAGGCCTCATCCTTAGCTTCATTTTTATTCCATTCTTTAAGTTTTTTATCCACAGAATTATCCTCTGTAAGGGGTATTGCAAAAAATAGGGTTGCGCCCATTGGCGCGAGTTTCCCACGCGGGTTCGCGCCAATGGGCTGTTTTTCTAAAAGGGGTCGCGCCATTTTCGCGACTGTTTGTAAAACAGTCGCGCCAATTGCGCGAACCAATTTACACATAATTTTGACCGTTGAAAATGCAATTTTCTTTGATTTTTGGTTCCACCATTGATCTTATGATGACATTTTGGTGTTTTGGTTGCAGGAATTGGTCAAAATGGCTATAGAATGGAGAGAAAGGGAACATGAGGCCATAGATGCTTTGGCATTGGAAGATGACGCATGCATGGATGCTTTGCGAGATTGTGGTTTGAAAAAATTCTTCCTTACCTCATATCTACGTGCACAGCCCGAGTTACTGAGGTTTATTGTGGATGCCTGGGATATTGAGGATCAGGTATTTCGCCTGAAAGACCAGACATTGGAGTTGGATGTCTCTGATGTTTATTTTATTACTGGACTATCTCAGCGGGGCGCACGGCCCATCTTGACCGGTAGTAGACCTTCTGGGGAAAAGATGGGGGAGGTAATGGCCAGAGTTTGTCCTGGGGCCCATTTTGGATCCAATAGTGCGAAGGTGGACATTGTCACTATCCCAGATTTGGTGCTACGAGTGGTACTATTCACTATCACTCGGACGGCTGGGGTACAGGCACCCCACGAGGCCAGCAAGAATCATTTGCTGCTGGAAACTGAGTGCCTACACCCTACATTATTTGATTGGGCCACAGCAGTAACAACAAATATAAAGAGGCAGCTTACCAAATGTAAGCGTGATGGCAACAAACAGTTCAGATATGGATCCTTCATAGTATCATTTTTTCTGGAGCGGCTACCGATATTCCGGATCCCAGGAGGTATAGTGGCAGATCCAGTGCCACGGGAGTCGAGATTGGCTCGATGGGCACCACTTATGCCCAGAGGAGGTGGGGGCCAGCAGATGTCCTGGAGGCCCGAGTTCTTCATTTGGCTCCAACACCAGTTGATCGTCGTGGAGGACTGGCCCTCTGCGGGCACTGATTTTACTGGAGATCCAGATCTCCCGTTGCCTGAGGGAGAGGACTGGGACGAGGAGCTAGGTAAGAACCTTTTATGTTTTCAATACTTTAGCATATTCGAGTTTTTATAATTTATGTCTGTTTCTTACAACATCTATATATGTATGCAGACGTTGGTGCAGAACGACCAGCCGACTTGCCTCACAACGTATGGAGGGTACAACCTGTAGCGGACCCTCAGGCAGAGGGTGACGATGATGACCTAGTACAGAACCTCGAGGCACTTACTCGAGGGATCCCAGATTATGGCAGACTGGCGGACGTGCCTAGAGTGTACCAGAGGCATACGGTGGGAGTGTCTACTCGCGTCCATCGTCTGTTGAGACGTGTGGTGTGGGCAGTGACATGCTATCATGAGCATCACCGCGATTAGACGCCTAGGTTTCATTTTTCGCACGTTTTTTGAGAGACATGTTGTCGACGGCCGTATGAGTTTTGGACATGTATTATTTTTTGGATTATGTAATGCGCGGGGCGCAAACATTTTGACACTCACGTATATATATATACATATGTTCATGGTTCATTATTGTGTTTTCATGTGCTTGCTTACATAATGTTTTAATTACAAATTATGCAGATGTCTATCTAATACATGATTGGCCAATGCATCAGATAATGTGTTTAATTGTCTCGGAACATGTTGATATGTAATAAAATCAAAATGTCTTTCCAACAACCTTACACGTAAATACAACCTTAGTATATGATGATTTCTGACGGAATATTTCCTGTTGAGCTGGTGGACAACAAGTTGAGAGTCCAGGTTTACTATCAATGCGTGAATACCGAAATTAATTGCTCTAGCAAGTAACTCGATTACAGCACAGTATTCGGCAACATTGTTAGTAGTATGGCCTAAACACACACCCTGGCAATCTATTAGCTCGTTATGAGGATCGTAGATTACCCATGCCGCAGAAGAAAAACTGCGGGTACTACGGTAGGCACCATCAGCGAAACCAACATAAGGTGCATCCGGCATCTGCACAAGAAGCGAAAAACACAATAAGTGGCAGCTATGTCTCGAAAACCGACACACAACACACCAAAGTACATGTATGTACATAATAAAATGTACCAGCATCACGCATAGTACTTTTTCAAGTAAAGCCCATTTCGGGGCTTCCCAAGAGGGTTTCCTTCATAATCAATCAGCTCGTAGGCCCCTTTCTGCAGGACTCTCTTGACAATATAAGGGCCTAGCCACATAGACTCGAGTTTTCCTGCGCCTAGCTTATCTTTCGCTTGATCATAGAGTAGGACCAAGTCTCCCTCAACAAAAGAAAGCGGATGGACGGTCTGATCGAAGTGAGTCTTGACTCACTTCTTTTGTGTTTCGATGGCCAAAGAGGCCAGGCGACGAGTCTCATCTAACCGTTCTAGGTAAAGAAGGCGTTCTTCTAACGGGGTAGTGTTGGGAAGCAGTTCGATGGCTAATTTCAATGAAGGGATTTCACATTCAATTGGAAGGGTAGCCTCTAGTCCATAAACTAGTTGAAATGGAGTGAAACCAGTGGCATCCTTCACGGCAGTTCGGTAAGCCCATAAGGCAGGGAATAACATCAAATGCCAGTTAGATTTATGCACACCAACGATACGTTGAAGCATTGTGACCAAGATTTTATTGACAGCTTCAACTTGACCATTGGACTAAGGGTAGTATGGAGTTGAACTATCGTGTTGCAAGCCTAGCTGGGTTGTTAACTCCGACATCATATGATTACGAAAATGCTTTCCGTGATCAGTGACAATGGCTTGAGGGACACCGAATCGTGAAATAACATGATTGAATAAAAATTGCGCCGCAGTGTGACCGTCTTCAGTTAATGTAGGCATCGCCTCGGCCCATTTAGTAAAGTAATCAACGGCAACGATGATAAACCCATGCCCCCCGGCCGAGCGAGGGTTACAGGTCATATAATCAATTATCCATTTTGCAAAAGGTCCGACGAAAACCACAGGGTGCAACGGAGCAGAGGGCGCTCGCATTTTCCGCTGGTATATCTGGCACTCATGACAAGACCGGACGGCAAGAATGCAATCCTTGAAAATAGAGGGCCAAAAATAGCCAGCACGAAGGATTTTTTGGGCTGTAGCATATCCGGACATATGTCCGCCACAAGCGCCAGCGTGGCAGTCATTGAGAACCCGTTCAGCTTCCTCTAGAGTAAGACAACGGCGAAGAACGGAGTCTGCACCAAGACGATATAATGTATCTCCAATGATACGGTAGGGTTGAGATTGATGACGAATCCTCCGCCGAGCGTCTTTAGACACACCCGGACGGAAGGAGGACGTTTGCAGATATGTGATTATATCTCCATACCATGGATCGAGGGTGCTAATTAGGAACACGATTTCATCTGGTATTTGGTCTTCTGCTGGCGAGGTCGAGGAAGACGATGGCAAAGAACAAATTAACTCAGCGAACACAAGAGATTTCTTAGACTTGGCAGTGGTAAATTCCAAGTCAAACTCTTGGAGGATAACAATCCACTTTGAGTATTTGCCCCCTAGTAACTGGCGTGACAATATATACGTCATGGGGTTGCAATCAGAAATCGCAGTAGTAGTACGCAGAAGAATATAATGACGGAAACGTTGTACAGCACAAACTGCGGCTAGTGCCAACTTTTCGATATAAGCATATCAAGTTTCCGTGTCTAACAGGTTGCGACTGAGATAGTAAATAACATGTTCAGTGTTATCATCGTCGGTTTGGACAAGAACCATGCCGATAGTGGTATCGGCGGTAGCCAAATACAAGGTGTAGTCGCGATAATAATTCGGAGGACGAAGCAATGGAGCAGAAACAAGTAAACTTTTGAGATGTTCAAAAGATTCCTCAGCTGTGGTATCCCAATGGAAAGGGATATCACGCTTCAGTAATCGCGTAAAACCTTTAGCTACTTCGGCATAGTTGGGAACAAAACGGCGTAAAAAATTGGCTTTCCCCTGCAAACTTTGTAACTGATGGAAAGAATTTGGGGGAGGGAGATTGACGATAGCTTCGACTTTAAGGGGATCCAAACGGATGCCTTCTTTAGAAACGATAAAACCGAGAAGTCTGCCAGATTCAACGCAGAAGACACATTTGTGGGGATTTAGCCGGATTCGGTAGTACCGACAGCGAAGAAAGATTTCGCGAAGGTGTTTAGGGTGGTCCTGACGTTTAGCTGAATGAGTAGGAAGATCATCCAGATAAGGTTGCACAATATGCCGAATGTCATGAAATGCATACGACATTGTGCGCTGGAAGGTAGCACCAGCATTTTTAAGACCGAAAGGGAGCTTTTTATAGGCAAAAGTCCCCCATGGGTAAATAAAGGCCGTTTTGTGTTGATCAACAGGAGCAATATTGATCTGGTTATAACCGGAGAAACCGTCCATAAAAGAATACATTTCACTGCCGGCACACTCATCAATGATCTGATCAATGAATGGTGTGGGAAAATTATCTTTAGGACAGGCTTTGTTTATATCACGGTAATCGACACAAACCCGGATTGTACCTTGTTTTTTAGTTACAGGGACAATGTTAGATACCCAATCCGTAAGAGGAATAGGGTAAATAAAACCGGCATTAGGAAGCTTTTCTACTTCGGCCTTAATCGCCGCAGCCTTCCTAGGATGTACAGGGCGTAGGCGTTGACGAACAGGCTTAGCATCTGGGTACGTGATTATTTCATGCATCACTATACTAGAATCAATGCCAGGCATTTCTTCATAGGACCAAGCGAAAACATCACGAAATTCGCGAAAAAGTTCAGAATAAAGTTGAATCTCCTCTGGAGTACAAGTGACTCCGATATGAAGATGCTCGACTATCCCGGGTTTAACAGAGATGTCGAGGGGTTGGGTTCGTGTAATGTTTGCCATATTTCCTTCAGAAAAAACCTGATCAATTTGAATAGGCGTTTGAAGGATTTGTGATGGGAGACAAGGAGCGAACCGCTCGAGGCATGTCAGGAAATGCTGCGAGGCAGGGAGAAATGAGGAACGATGGTGAGAACTATACCAGGGAGGTTCCTCTAGAGACATGGTCTCAATAATAGCTTCGTCGGAGAGGAATATTTCTCCTAGAGAATTCGAAGAAGCCTCATCTAGAAGTCCTGAGGATGGAGTAAGCGCAGAAGAGGGAGCCGAGGCAGCAATGATTTCAACATAATTAAACTCGGCAGGACTCAACGGCATCTGGTCGCCCCAGGAATCTACTTGGTCTGTAGGGGGTATGAGCCACGGATCAAAGCCAGTAGCGATCATATTGACAGAGGCGACATTTATAGGAGGGAGTGGAAAAACACCCATAAGATCAGGATCTTTGAAAAGTCCAGCTCCCAGAGTCTTAGGTAATTTGGAAGTATGGTCCACGAACGGGATGGTGCCTTCGAAAGAAGAAGCAAAAAAGGAGAGCTGGTCAATGGTAACGATCTTCCCTTGATGAGGAAAACGAATAATTCGGAAGAAAGATGAAGCAACAGCTTGCATTGTGTATATCCAGCTACGTCCGAGAAGGAGGTTGTAGGTTAGAGTAGCATCAACAACTTCAACTTCCATCTCGACCGTCTTCCCTTCCAAAGAGATTGGTAAACATTGGAGTATACCGTAAGGATGGGACGCTCTTCCATCAAAAGCTTCCAAGGTGGTGGGAGATTGGCTCAACGCCGGAGATCCAATCGCTTTCCAACAGGCAACAGACATGATGCAAGTTGAGGCACCTTCATCAATAACTATACGATGAATTGTCTTGGAATCAATAATTACCTGTATGAGGAAGGCGATTTGAGGAGGTAGTCTTAGAGTGTGGCGTTCTAAGTCAAAAGTTATTAAATCCGAATCGGCCGGATCTATGCCACCAATGGTAGATAGCATGGACTTCCTCTGAGAAGGGCAGCTCTGGAGAACCTCTAAAGCGGACATAGCCGACGGAGTCTGTGCTAAGTCCTCAACGATGTTGTAGTGCTGTGCAGCACGAGCATTCGGATTATACGAGGATTTACGGAGTACTCCTCTTGGAGGGGGTGGAAGAGGCGTTTCGGTGGTAGGTCTCTCAATGTGGAGTGGACCGGAACTGAACGGGGGAGCACTTGGGGGAACCTCAGGCTCTTTCCCGGAAGATGACGAATAATCCTTCGTTCGAGTACTGATATTAATGGGTATTGTACCAGCCATAAACACTTGAGAACCAAAGGAAGAGGGAGGCTGAGTAGGGTCAGCCACCATTTGAGTTTTTTGAGTGTGTTGGGTGGGAAAGGGCTCCTTGAGCACCGCAGGAGTCCCAGAGGTGCCTTTTAATAAACGACTAACTTCGGACCGCCTCGGGCAATCCCTGGTAAAGTGATTTTCATCGCAAATAAGACAAGGATATCTGGGTTTGCGTTTAGTGCCGTCCTCAGGTTGAGGTTTTGGGGTTTCCTGCTTAGGTTGCTCCGTCTTATTTTTCGCTTTCCCTCTTTTCTTCTCTTTTGAAGCCTTGCTTGCCGTATTAGATTGGACGGCATTAACCTCAGAAGTAACATTCGAACTAGACGATGCCTGGGAAGGTTGTCCATTCGAAGCAGATGTTTTTTGCTTTGCAGGGTTTGTATTTTTCTTAGAGGGTGAATTAACCGAACCGATGATACCGTCAACAGTGGGTGTTGGCGGGGCTTTAGATGTTCCTTGTCTTGGGACATCAGGCAGATAATCATATAACGTACCTGACTGAGAATAAACCAAGTCAAGGTACTGAGCTCGAGCAATAGCTTGCTCTTCAGTGACACACGCCCCCATGGCGATATCCCGAGCTATTGGAGGCACGAACGAAGTCGTAAACCAATCGGTAAGAAGCTGGTCGGGAATCCAAAATTTGATCATACGTCTACGCCGTCTCCATTCATGAATATGATCAGAGATATGCGTAGCTGTCGTTTGTCTTAAGGAAGTGAGGAGGTGCGTACCCGTTTCGTATCGAATGGGCAACTGGAAGTGAGTGAGAAACGCCATAGCCAAGGAATTGAAATCTTGAAAGGACCCGCGATGAAGTTCGATATACCACTTCGCGGCAGAGCCAGTAAGAGTCCTTTGAAAAAGGCGAAGCCGAATTGAATCGTCAAGCCATGAATTAGACGAACACCACAAATGATAGGTCATAATATGGGCTTGTGGGTCTTCATTGGCTTTACCATCGAATTTTGGACAGTCACCAGGTATTTTAGTTGGAACTGGAGGCCAATAAGGATTATGAAGGATAGGATCATTGGTTAATTTGGATACATATGGTAATTCTAAAGTTGCTAAGAATGGTAATTGAGGATTGAAAGGCATCTGGGGCTGTTGGTAGGGTGGAGCACCAGGGTTCCACCCAGGTGGTGGTTGCCCCCATAGAGTTTGTCCGGAAGGATTTGGCCCCATAGTGGATTGGCCGTAAGGATTTGTATAGTGCCCCCCAGCATAAGGATTACCAAATGATGCTGCAGGCGTGCCGTATTGCTGTTGGTAATTCTGGTACGGGGCAAACGGAAATTGCCCTTGAGGTTGTTGGTAGCCATACAGTGGTGGGGCCCCGAATTGAGTTGAAGGACCAGGCTGGGTTGGATGAAAAGTTTGTGATTGAGACCCAGCCTGCATTTGAAGGCCAGATGGGTGTTGGGGTCCCATTTGGGGCCATGGACCAGACTGAGCAGTACCAATGAACTGTCCTATAGGTTGGGCTATCTGGCCAGAAGGAAAACCTTGTTGATGGTGAGGTTGGCCGACCTGTCCAGAAGGTTGGACCTGCTGATACTGAGGTTGGCCTACCTGCTGGAACGGTTGTTGCACAGTTGAAGGTTGTCCTAGCAGACTAGATGGTTGAGGAGATTGGGCAGTTGGTTGGCCCAACTGTGTTTGGGGCTGACCAATCTGCCCAGAGGGTTGTGAATACTGGACAGTAGGTTGACCAAGTGGTTGAGTACCTTGTCCAGACATTGGACTATACTGGACATTGGATTGGTTCGGGTTAACAGTTTGTTGACCACTTTGTCCAGCGGGATAGCCTTGCTGGATACCAGGTTGGACTTGTTGAAAAGACGACTGACCTGAGTTACCAGAAGGTTGCAAAGAGGAAAAAGGAGCAGCAGTAACGAAAGGGTTTCCATAAATGGATTGCCCTAGTTGGTCTTGAGGGGGTTGTATTGGAGATTGCGCAGATAAAACTTGACCACCATGGAAAGAGGTAGAGGTCCAATCAATTGACAATGGGACCGATACCTCAATCACCGGTTGAGACGACAAATATGGATCATATGGCTCCTGCATTGAGACATTTGTCATGGGGTCAAAGACTCCAAACAAAGAAGCTGAGGGACGACTAGAAATAGAAGTCAAGGGGGCTGCACATACCGTTGGAGCGGTTGTGACAGAGGTAACAAATAGACCGCGACTTTGTGGAGTAAAAGGCTCCGTAGCAGGAAAAGTGTGTGATGACCACATGGGACCTGTGAACGGAGTTCCAGAAGGCGTAGCATCTCTCAAAGCTTTATAACCCAGTGGTAAATTTGTAGTAGTAGGCGTACTACTAACATGTATAGGGTCCGTTGAGGTGGGAATTTCACCGCTTGTTGCAACGGACTCATCGGTTGTAGTAGGGGATAATTCATCCATGTCGGATGAAACTTGTGGGACTAACCCACGAGGGGAAGGATGGTCCCAAAAAGGGATACCGTCCTCAAAAGGTTCCCACGTAGGGTTCCAATGATACTGGTAAGTCTCGTCACCCGGAGCACGAGAACTAAGTGGTTGTATACTTGAAACCACAGGAAGACTCACCACCGGTGTTTCGGTAAAAGACGAAACTAGTAATTCTGCCAGGATGAAACTTGAGAGGTTTATCGAGATAACTCCTACTTCGGACTGACACAAATGAAAGCTAATTGGGTAGATGTTATCGTGGCCAATAAATTTTAAGACACTGAACTTAACCTTTTCATTTTTTAAGAGTCGAGAAAAGGGTAAAAGATGACTCTAGTCTCCTTCGAATATTTAATGAGCACGAAGTGACAAGACGCTCATAGGCACCTTTTCGTTTAGGGAGTCCGAAAAGGATCAAAAGTGACTGCTCTGGAATTCTAGGTAGAGGGTGTGCCAAACTTTTCGCAAAACCACAGAATACTTTTTAGGGTACGGGTGGCCGATCTTCGTGAATGCTGTGTTCACTGAATTGCGAATCGTAGGGTGGCTGACACAGCTTCCTATGGATAAAGGCTTTATTCCTATAGGGGTCTCCCAATATATACTCGACGGTACGTGGGAGCACAGTCCGTATTGGCAGCTACCGTTTCACCGTGGAGGAATCACCCAACCACTCGACGATAAACTACCAGGTTTAACGATGCCGGAACACGTCTCTAACCTAGACCTCTAGAGTGTTTGCGTTAGGTTCCAATGCGTTGTTATGTTCATTGAGTTCATTTTAAAGTTTATCTTTGATTATGTTTCAATTTTTTGGTCCTACCATATGTGATATCTCGAAAACTTCTTACATGCAAACTATAAGCCGAAATTAAATCATTTGATTCGATGAATCCTATCTACAGGAGGGTTGAGATCTTTTTTCACAAATGAAATGATCACTTCAACAAAGAACAAAGATCCTAATGTAGCTAATAACAAGAAACGAAATTTTGTCTTTTTCCTTTTAATAGCAACAAATAACAATAAATGCTAACTACTATAATGCAAGAGATTTTTTGTTTTTCTTTCCTTTAAGATGGCGTGATGCATGTAAACAAATTCTAAGAGATATGCACAATCCAAGTTCGGTCAATGAAATAGAACCAATTCTAAAACACAAAATGAACCATGCAAGCAAGGAAAAACACAAAAACTAGTGAACTTCAAAGAGGCTAGAAGTGAAGTATTCAGAGTATAGAGGATCAAGCTTTAACAAAGCACTGGATAGGTGTAGAACAATCAACAAGCTGATTGGATGATCAAGAGATCGAAACTTCCCACAGAAGGCTAGACATGCAAAGTCACTGGAAATAAGCAAACAGCTGAGGGATACAGGCTAAAACCAGTCAAGCAGAGGTTCAACATAGTTCCAGAGGGTGAAAGAGATATATAAAGAGACTGAATGAGCTTTCCACCCACGCACAGGCAAAATTTACAGAGCTGGCGCGACTGTCAGCCTGCAACTTGTGCTACCACAGAATTGGCGCGAGTTGCTTTTGAGCAACGTGCGCCAACTGGCGCGACTGTCAGAGAAATAACCGCGCCAATTAAGCTTGCCAACTAAAAAGATAAATGATACGACCTCAGGTCGGGTTGACAGTGCTCAGATGGGTCAAACAGTAAAAAATCAACTCAAAACTGACTCAGGAAGCTCATGCACTCAAGCAAGCAGAAGAAAATTAACATGCAAGACAGAAAACAAAGAGTTAATCCCCAGCGGAGTCGCCAATTTGTTGGTAAGGTAAATCCCCTCTGCGGACAGAGGCGATCCCACTAGCCTATGACAGAACTAGCCACAAACAAACCACGTTGCTACGCAAGTTCCTAGTTATGCCTCAAAGGTGAATCAAGAAGACTAACCTAGAGTCCAACGCTATGATTGAAGCAGAGTTGATATCCTCGCTCCCTTGCTCCAACAGATCATAACGAATACCTGCACATACAAAGGAAGAGACAGATACCAACATAAAAACTACCAAGGCACAACTATATTTCAGTCAGAAAGGAAATAAATCAACATATCACCATGACAGATAATGAGATTGGAACTATAATAGCAGTCGCTCATCAATTAATAAACAAGAAAAGTTACAACCATTGTTCTGACGTCGACCCTTCTCCTGGCTGGGTGAGTAACTATATGTGTCTTGACATGCATCTCCTCTCCGACAGCATAACCTCTCTAGCACTCATTAGCATTCTCTCCATGACCAATAATCATCACTACTATGACTCAATTACCAAATCACTAGCATAACACTAACACCAACACTCTCTCTAGCACCAGCTTGTCCAATGCATAATGACAAGCTTATATAGATGGAGAAGGGAGGAGGATGCGATGAACCGGGACACCTTTTGTGGAATTAGCAAAAGCCATAAAGATGGATAAAGCTCGACAAAAAACTGATTTTCTATCCTCAGAAAAGCTCCATGTAATGAAGGAAACAACAGTCGGACGTGCATTAAGGCAAAAAGCACGATTAAATTTGGTTGGCGCGACTGTTGCTCTAAGATAGAGCGCCAATGGTCGCGCCCCCTTTTGAGGATCTCCATCATTGGCGCGGGTAGGATACTGTGGACTTGCGCCAATGGAAAAAGAGCATTTTTTAGGGATGATCTGCAGAAGGTGTCTTCAGGGAACATGGAGTACATACTCAGGGGAACATAATGCAGGTGTTTTTAGACTTTGTCACTTCTTATAACTCTCGGGATGGGTCCTCCAGGGTACGACAAGAGGAGTAACAGGGATGGTGACAAATTACTGTGTAACAGTATGTATGGCATCTGTATATTTGGAACCAAATCAGTTTGTATGGTATCAATGGCTTTGTTCTCGTAAACAATTTATCACTTGGGCAATTTTTACGGAAGAATTGATAGCACATTATGAGGATACAAAAAGAAACACTTTTTTTAGCCAATTGATAAGTCTCAAACAAAAGGGTTCAATAATGGAGCACATTGAGGAGTTCCAAAAATTGAACATAAGGGTAAAAGATATTCCAGAGGAGCATAGGATTGATGTGTTCATAGGGTCTTTAAAGGATAATATCCAACATGATGTCCGCCTTTGTGAACCTGATTCATTAGAGAAGGCATTCAGGTTAGCAAGAAAAACGGAAAGCAAAATTATGGCAACTAGGAAGCATACCACTCACAACTATAAAGACGGAAGTGTTGTTGCCCCTAGTCTTCCGCAACCTACAAGGTTGACACCACAACAATTGCAAGAAAAAAGAGCAAAAGGGCTTTGTTACAATTGTGATAGCAAATACACAAAAGGTCATAAGTGTGCTGAGAAGAAATTATTCTACATAGATTGTGAAGAGGAAGAAGAAAAGGAGCAAGAATGGTCAAAAGAAGAGAATATACTCCAAGAACAAAGCCTAGATGAAGAACAAATAAATACGACCATATCTTGTAATGCATTGGCGGGAATTACCACTCCTCAAACCATCAAGATAGAAGGACAAATCAAGAAGAAAAAGGTAATAGTGTTGATTGATTCAGGAAGCACCCACAATTTTATTCATTGTAGGGTAGCAAAAGAATTGAATTGCTTCCTATATCCAGCACCAGAGTGTCAAGTGATGATTGCAAATGGAGGAACAATAAATTGCTCTGGAAGGTGCCATAATATCAAGCTATCTATGGGAGAATATGTATTGACTAGCCCAATGCTTTCCATTCCAATGGGAGGTGTTGATGTTGTACTAGGAGTCCAATGGCTACAATCCTTAGGTACAATAGCTTTTAATTTTCAATAACTTTTCATCAAATTTTCTACGGAAGGAAAGGAAGTTGAATTAAGGGGTATTGCAGGGAAACCAGGAAAGATAATCAGCTCTAATGGCATGACTAAGATTCTTAAAAAGGAGCAAAGAGGTGTAATTGCACAATTATGTTCACTAGATGTTTCCACATTGGAATCATCTATTTCTCCAGATCTCCAAAAAGTCCTGGACAATCATTCCAAGGTATTTGAGACTCCCAAAGGTCTCCCACCTATGCGTGATCATGATCATGCTATTCATCTGATTCCAGGAAGTGTTCCTCCAAACATAAGGCCGTACAGATATCCCTATGCCCAAAAAAGTGAAATTGAACGTATGGTTGCAGAAATGCTAGAGGCTGGTATAATTCAACCGAGTCAAAGTTCTTTCTCAGCTCCAGTAGTATTGGTGCACAAGAAGGATGGATCATGGTGCATGTGTCCGGATTATAGGGAGCTCAACAAGCTCACTATTAAAGATAAGTTCCCCATTCCTGTCATTGATGAATTACTGGATGAATTGCATGGATCAATTTACTTCACCAAGTTGAATCTTCGTTCGGGATATCATCAAATCAGAATGAAGATTGAAGACATTCCGAAAACGACATTTAAAACTCATGAGGGTCATTATGAATTTTTGGTCATGCCTTTTGGCCTTACCAATGCACCTTCAACATTTCAAGGTTTGATGAATTCAATTTTCAAACCATTCCTTAGAAAATTTGTGTTAGTATTTTTCGATGATATACTAATCTACAGCAAGTCTTGGAAGGATCATGTTGAACATGTTGACACGGTGCTACAATTATTGGAGGAGAAACAATTATATGCAAAAAGATCCAAATGTTTCTTTGGAGTCTAGGAGGTGGAATATTTAGGTCATATTGTATCTCATGAAGGAGTTAAGGTAGACCCTAGCAAAATTAAAGCCATTAAGGAATGGAAAATCCCCACATCCATAAAGCATCTGCGAGGATTTCTTGGGTTGATAGGGTATTATTGCAAGTTTGTTAAGAATTATGGGAGAATAGCAGCACCTCTAGCAACATTATTGAAGAAAGATTCATTTTCATGGACTCCGGAAGCAACAAAGGCCTTTGAACATCTTAAAGAGGCAATGTGCCAAGCACTGATCTTAGCTACACCGGACTTCACAAAAACCTTTATTGTGGAATGTGATGCTTCAGGAAATGGAATTGGTGCTGTTCTAATGCAAGATGAAAGACCCATTGCTTTTGAAAGTCGTCCAATGAAGGGAAAGTTTTTAAGCAAAGCTATTTATGAAAAGGAAATGTTGGCAATACTCCACGCAATTAAGAAATGGCGACCCTACCTAATGGGAAGACACTTCAAGGTAAAAACGGATCATGATAGCCTTAAATACTTTTTAGAACAAAGATTATCCTCTGAAGAGCAACAAAAGTGGGTCACAAAGATGTTGGGTTATGACTTTGAAATCATCTACAAAAAAGGGAAGCAAAATGTGGTGGCAGATGCACTCTCAAGAAAGAATGAGGATGGGGAAGCATTGTTGTGTGCCATTTCTATTATACAACCAGATTGGATAAACAAAGCAAGGAAGGAATGGAAGAATGACGAAGAAGTGTGGGCACTTATTCGAAAGCTACAACAAGATTCCAGTACTTCTGATACATTTAGCTGGAAAAATGATTCGTTATGGTACAAAGATCGCTTATACCTCTGTAAGAATTCCCAGCTAAAACAAAAGATTCTTATGGAATTGCACACTTCTCCCTTAGGAGGGCACTCAGGATTTTTAAAAACTTACCACAGGGTTAAGAAGGAATTTTTTTGGGATGGCCTTAAATCAGATATTCAAAAGTTTGTGGCGGAATGTTTGGTTTTCCAACAAAATAAAGTTGAAACAGTTAAGACACCGGGTCTATTACAACCTTTATCCATTCCAAGCCAACGTTGGGAGGAGGTTTCAATGGATTTTATCACAGGTTTACCCAAGTCTGAGGGAAAGAGTGTCATCATGGTGGTAGTTGACAGACTTACCAAGTATGCACACTTTTGTGCATTATCACATCCATTTAAAGCCAGTACAGTTTCTACTGCATTTATGGAAACAGTTCAAAAGCTACATGGAAACCCAAAGATTATTGTAAGTGACAGAGATCCCATTTTCACTGGAAATTTTTGGACAGAATTATTTGCTTGTCTTGGTACTCAGTTAGCTCATAGCTCATCTTATCATCCTCAATCTGATGGGCAAACTGAGATAGTAAACAAATGTTTGGAAGGATATATTCGTTGCTTTGTATCTGATAAACAGACACAATGGGTCAAATGGTTGCCTCTCGCTGAATGGTGGTATAACACTTCCTTCCATACAGCAACAAAAATGACCCCATTTATGGCACTTTATGGGTATCAACCACCATCCATCACATCATATTTAAGATAAAATTCTAAGGTTCAGGCAGTGGAACATCACATCGAACATCAACAACAAGTCCTCCAACTCTTAAAGGATAACCTCGTGTTGGCACAAAATAGAATGAAACAACAGGCAGATCAACATCGCAGTGAAAGAAGTTTTGATGTAGGTGATTGGGTATTCCTACGGCTACAACCATATAAGCAAATGTCCCTAAAGCAAGCTAAGAAGGATAATAAATTATCACCAAAGTATTATGGTCCGTACAAGGTGTTGCAAAAGATTGGTACTATGGCATACAAATTGGAGCTTCCTGCAGCTTCTCGATTGCACCCAGTTTTCCATGTTTCATGTTTAACGAAGGTTATAGGCGACAAGCTCCCAATTCAAACAATATTGCCAGAACTTGACGAGGAAGGAAAAATTATATTGGAACCGGAAGCAGTCACAGAAACAAGAACTCGACAGCTACGAAATCAATCAATTTCAGAGTATCTTATCAAGTGGAAGAACTTATCCGTTGAAGATTCCACATGGGAGGATGAGAATTTTATGCAGAAGTATCCAGAACTACTCAAGCATTGAGGACAACACTTTTTTGAAGGACAGGGGCATGTTGGGTCCCTATAATACTAGTGATTACCCCATTACTATTGTAGTTATACCCCTTATTTATGTTGTTGTGCCCCTATTACCCCCATATTGTTATTTATGTGCCCCATAGAATCCCTCTATTGTTATTTTTTGTGGCTTTATATTATTATTGTTAGGTCGGCTGGATTATATTGTGACTCCATAGACTCCTATATATAGAAAGGAGATTTTGTCATTTGAATCATCCAAGAATTGTTCATTTATGTAATGTAAAGGAGGTTGCCCCCTCGAAGAGGCTGAATTCTAAGGCGTTGATCTATCTTTTCTATCTTTTCTTGAGCTGGTTTCATAACACACTCCCTGCCTTTGTCTGGATGGATGTTTCCATGGATTTCATCACTAGTCTCCCAAAGTTGGGAAGCAAATCAGTCATCATGGTGGTTATGGACAGACTTTCTAAATATGCTCATTTTTGTGCTCTACCACACCCATGTACCCCCACTTTGGTGGCTCAAGTTTTCTTGGACCAAATCTTCAAACTGTATGGCATGCCGACTTCCATTGTTTCTAATCATGACCCCACTTTAACCAGTAAATTTTGACAATAAAATTTCAAGCTACAAGGCACGCTAATCCAACTAAGTACTTCCTATCATCCCGAAACCGATGGTGAAATTGAAGCAGTCAACAAATGTTTGGAGACATATATAAGGTGCTTCACTTCAGGAAAGCAACGTCAATGGATACAATGGCTACCTTTAGTTGAATGGTGGTAAAATATTAACTATCATGAAGCCACCAAGATGACTCCATATGAAGCATTGTATGGCCAACTCCCACCTTCACCTATTTCATATATCCCTGGATGTTCTAAAGTACAGGCATTTGATCAACTCATACAGAACTGTGCCACCATGATATCTCATCTCAAAGATAATCTACATCAAGCTCAGAACTAAATGAAGCAACAGGTAGACCAACATCATTTTGAGCAAGAATTTCAAGAAGGGGATTAGTTATTCCTGCTACTACAACCATATAAGAAAACATCTCTCAAAGAAAAGGGATGCCAAAAATTAGCACCAAAATTGTATGGACCATATCAGATACTTCAATGCATATGACTAGTCACCTACAAACTAGCCTTGCCACCTACTTCAAAAATCCATCCGGTCTTCCATGTATCATGCCTCTAGAAAGTGGTGGGGAAAAATTGCAAAGTTCAAACAAGTGTTCTCGAATGTGATGAGGAAGGCTCACTTTGGCTGCAACCAGAATAGGCCCTTGAAACTTGTGAAAGACATATCTGTGGCCGCATGATCAAGGAAGTCCTCATCAAGTGGAAAGACACCTCTCTAGAAGATGTGACCTGGGAACCAACCACTATTGTTTAACAGTTTCCACAACTTCAGCCTTGAGCACAAGGCTGCTCTGGATGGGGGAGGTCATGTTAGGGTCCAACCCTAACCCATTTATTTATGTAATAAGCCCAATGGGATGAGTTTGAGTCATAGTTAGCTAGAGTTAGAGAGTCAATAAAGCCTGTATTAATAATTGTAACTCGTTGACCCACATTAGAGAAAAGGGACCACAGTTAGTTATAAAAGGGCCATAGTTAATAAATAAAGTGGTTAACCCGTGTTATGCAAGGGACCGTTAGTAGTTAGGGTGTTGGATGTCATTTAGCTATAAATAGTCTTAGTTAGTAAGGGAAAGATCATCGAGTCTTATTGTAATTGAGCTCTTGTCTACTAGAGGTTGCCCCCTTGAAGAGGCAAGTGAAATTTGAATCTATTCATGAATAATAGCTTTGTAGTTTTTCTCATTTCATGTGATAATTCTGTGTTCTGGGCTATATTTCTTCGCATTTCTGGTATTATAGATTTCTCGCAGGTCAAGAGCATAACATCAAATTATGACACTGGCACCTCTGGCGCTCTAAGGGACTATTTTTAGCATCTTGGTAGATCCCTTGCTCATGGTTCCAACCCTCCTGACCACTCAGGGTTCCACTGGTCTACTCCTCCATCGCCTGGTTGAATGCGTTTGAATATGGCCTAAGTAATATTGGCGGGTAGAGCCACCAACGTCTGGTCCATTGGCCCGTTGGTTGGTAATGTTATGTTAAGGTGGATGGGTTTTGGGATCCAATCCCCACGGGACCCCTTTTTATCATATGGTTTAATGACATTTGTTGGCAATGTTAATTTTTTGGTGGTAGGTTGTTATATGGTTGCACATAATGCAGGGCTGACTGTGGGGGGTTGGATCACTTGGGCAAGGTGAGTTCAATCCCCTCTGCCCCATCATACATTGACATGTGTCATGTGGGGGCGGGCCCATCGACTCCATGTTACAATTTATTCATATAGATGTCAATTCCATTGGGGGGATTTGGGAGTTGGTGGACTGCCACTCCATTTTTATTTTTATTTTGAATTTTTTAACATAATAGATACAATTTTCCACCAGAAATTAAGGGTTATTAGAAAAATTAAGGAGGTGAAAATTTTTCCTTTTCCTTCTATCGTTTTTCGTGCACCATCCCTTTGCCAAATTGTTTCCTCGTTAGTGACTGCCACTTGGCCTAATTTGACTAGCTATAACTTGAGCATACAAAATCGGATTTGAGTGACATTCATACTATTGGAATTAGGGCAATGAGCACTACAATCTAGTCTTGGTTTCACTTCCATCTGATGAATTTTATTTTTGAGTTATTTTCAAGGCCACTTCTATTTTTGGATCCACCCATATCACAAATAATGTAAGTTACTCCTCATGGTGTGACTATACCAAAAAACTTTCACATCACATCTTTGGTGGACTATGATTATAACCTCACAATATCCCCAACTTTCAGCATATGGTTTTATGGCTTCCGTGATCTACACTAGTCTCTATATCCTTTGTCATACTCTAGATGGTTCCAAATATCTAGTAGGTATGATAAACCCTAATGATATTTAATGGTTTTCCTAAAACTCCCACTAAAAATCAAACTAATTACTCATCCCTAAGCATTAAAGCCCCATCACATAACTCCTTACAGAAGTATAACTTTGGCCCTCTTCTTGGACATTCGATATTAGTAGAGCTAAAGTAAATATTAATATAGAATTAGTGATTTAATTTGTCATCATCAGATAAGTGATGCTTATGAAAATATATTCCCTTCATGGTCGTGGGCTCCTGTGAGATATTTAATGAACCAACCTTTAAGACCAATTGAGTGGTTTCCCTGTCTAACTCCAATTGATATCATGGAATCAAGAATTAATTATAATCATAGCATAATGATATCATCATGAATAAAGATAAACACACGATAAAATCCAAATACTATCATGATAGCATAACATCATGATAACATTATGAATATTAAAAAAACACATGCTAACTTTTGCATGCCATCATGAAACATAACATCTCAATTGTCAAATAATTATATGATAAATATGGCATGCAATTACCAGAACATAACATTATCATAACACCATGACTATTAAATAACCACACGTTAATTATCAAATGTCATCATGAGAATATAGAATGATATGACATGATCATAAGAACATAAATTACATAATAACCACGAATATCAAAGAACCACATGTTAACTACTGCATACCATATTAAGAACATAATCCCACCTAATCATAATGGAATGATATGCTATGAACTACATGTCATCATCAGTAGAATACGATTGCATGAAATCATCATATGAAGCAAATATATGCATTAATTTGTGAAATATTCCTCTCATTATAATTAACATGATAAACAATTGTTGATGGTGCTAGAAGTATGTTAAACAAAGGTGTCTCCCTGATATGAAGTCCCAATTAGACCTCACACCATTTGGAATAGGATCTCCATCTAGAGTATCAACCCGGTTTCCATATATCCTTATAGATTTTCCTTGGCTTTAGCAGTCAACAAGAGAGAGAAGTGTGTATGTGCCTTTATGAAAATCAAGTGTTCCCGGTGAATGTTCGATTGCAGGTGTATCAAAGTTCTTCTACTACAGAGGGGGGAGAAGTGAGTTTCTTAAGAGTGAGGTAATAGTACCACCCTAGTATAGGTGCACAAAAGTGAAAATAGAATCACCTAAAATCAAGCATAATAGTCTACATAAATGTGATGGTTGTTACAACCATTACAACACATTTTCAATAATGTAAGCACTAAAATAACTAAAATAGTTCAACTACTTTAGTACAGTTGAAAGAAAAAATAAATCATAAACATTGACAGAACAATCTTACAAATATTGACAATCCATGCGTGAAAATGTGTTGTCCATCAGGCTTCAAGTATTAAGTAAAAGTACCAAGATGCATGTATACAACGAACATCACTAGCTCCAGTAGGGGAGCATTGGTGCCATGACTTGCTCCGTGAAAGTACTAACTCTATCACTTTGATGCCTTGTAGGAGAAGCCAAGGTGAAAAGTCCTTTGCTTGTACAATGAGGGTGTATATATAAAAAATGGGGTGATCCTTCACCTACCTAGTGACTCTTGGACTACCCTCATGGTTGTTCAACTTCCCTATGATATTTCAACTACCTACATGACTTTTCACATTAAATGAATGGCTCTTGTACTTCCACTTTACATTATATTTCTCCAATATTGAATTACATATTCCACAAAATGATGTGGCACATGATGAGTCATGACATGAAATGACATGACATCACACTGATGACATTGACTGGATGATGACATGGCAATGTCAAGCCATTTTTTGCTACTGCTTACTTTGCGTCTTCTAAATATGGATTATGATATTCTTCTTTGTCCTCTAAATGGCTTAGAGATGAGGAGTCTTTAGTGTAACTTGATCTCCAGCTCATATCTCAATTTGATGTCCCTTTTCTTCCTCTTGATTGATCAACTTGTATTTGCAACCAATGAAGTATCTTTTGGCATGGTCTCCTTCTCCATATCCTTCATCATCATCTTGTCATAGCATGATAGAGTACCTACATCTGCAATTCACTCATGACAAGACGATATTAGTCTGATAAACCCTTACTCTAATATGTTCCGTGATGATCTAATGAATTATCTAGAATGAGTGGCAAGCTGAGGAAGAGGATCAATTATTGTGCAATTATGTAGCTCAGGAAGTCAAGGGTCAGATCTAAGCCTCGAGACTATGTAATGTGTAGTTTAGGCTAGACTGAGCAAGTCCACTGCATGGTTCTCAATTTGAAGTAACCAGGCTAAGGGATTGAGAAAAGTTTCTGCTTACTGCACAATTATGGAAGGAATAGGAGGCCAGTTGATTGTGCAATTATGAATTTTAGGCAAAGTTGAGGCTTGGGCCTTGAGACTATGCAATGTGCAATCCTCGCTAGGTGGGAGAGAGAGATTGCACAATTTTGGACGTCAGAGGATGAGCTTCAGCACTGTGATTTTGCAGTGCGCAGTTATGGAAGGAAGGGACTATAAATTTCATAGTGCCAAGGGACAAGGGTGCTGCTTGAGGGCTGAGACTGTGCAGTGCGTAGTTCAGGCTAGGCAGAATGAGGTTGAGTGACCAAGATGCAAAGTTTTCCCAGTTTGACGAAGTGTTAGATCAACGAGATAAAGATGAGAAAAAGAGATACTCTGAGAATTATCACACACTTAGATCACTTGAGGACACAACAAGGAACACTTAGAATATGTGAACAACATACCTTCCTCAATGCAAGAACTTTGCAATTACTCCTACCAAGTGCAGCGTAAAAGATACAATTTGCAACGAAAGTGAGGATAGTTGTGCGATAGTGCTTGAAACTTTGGAAATGAGTGTGAAACATGTCTACATGTTAAGAAAAAATCATTGTCACAAATTTTTACCCTTGAAACAAGCCAAAAATCCACTTTACGCAATAAGCAATAATTCCCACACCAAAAAACGACACTTGTGATATGACAAGAAAGGTACGAGAAACACTTGCAAAATGTGAAAGATGATGAAAACAACACATGATGGGGAAAAAATAACATGAAAAAAACACTAATTTAAGTGAATGAAAGAAAAATGAAAATCGTAATCATGAAAATGACACTTGCGAAGATGAAAGTCCGCAAAAACCGATAGTTGCAGAAACTCACCGAAATAGCAGTATGATCACAAACAAAGTGAGGGACTGTCAATAATAGTGCGCGCTAATTGCCAACATGGGTTGAAAATTTCACATGCATTATCTTAATGGACTATTCCACACCTATTCAATATTGCGTGAAGGAATTCTTTCATGAACGCATTACGGATTGAATATGTGTGAGCAGGTGACTTTGACACTTGTGATTTAGAAGCAAGCTCAAACACTTAACAAATCATTGAACGACCAAGAAGTGACTATGGAATGAGAAACCTTAAGATCCATAGTAGGATCCAAAATTCAAATGTAAGCTAAATTTTAGAGGGTGTTTGTCATAGCGACAACACTTGGCAGCACACTATTAGAACTCCAACTTCTTTGCCTTAGTCCATTCTTTCATGCAAGGTCTAGTTCTTCAGGGAGTATTGATTCATCATTCAGATTACCATGGATTCCCAACTTACCCTATGCATAAACATAGTCCCCTTCATTTCTTTACTCGATTAAACACAAACATAAGGTCAGTGATCACACAATGTTTTGAATCAGGAAAGGGTAATGAAGTTTGTGAGTTTTAGATTTTAAGAGTGTATTTTTCCATCTCTGGTTTTTCTCCGCTACCAGTAGGCCTAGACAGTACCCCAATAGAGTTACTATAGGGACACAAACATTGCTCCACTACCAGAAGGCCTAGAAAATACCTCGATGGAGTTGCTTAATTCACCTCTCTCTGCAGGAAGCCTTTCTCTTGTTTCACCTTTATTTATTTATTTTATATAGGATTGTGCATTGACAATTATTTATTTCATGGGTGGAAGAGGGTTACCTACTTATTGAGAGAAGAAGAGGTTGTCCCTTCAGTAGTCCCAGGGATTCAAGGATGGCTAGATGGGCAGACCTGATCAGGCAACTGGGCAGGGACAAAGTCACTCGAGGAGCATTTAATGATCATTTCTTCCTTTGGTGGGAGGAATAAGTCATATATATAGATGTATACCCCTATGCAGGCATATAATATCGAGATGACTTGAATTTGGTGCTTCCCGAGGGCATTGCATGGGGAAAGATGGATAATTTTTCTTAGATTTTTAATGTTATTGGATTTTTTTGAATTTTGAATATGATATTAAGAAGTTAAAACTATTTTTCCATGAAGCAAAAATATTACAAGATTATTTGAACATGATACATTTGTCAAACCAATGAGACCTGAGGGTCTACCTTGGCATAGGCATCTTGGCAGAGACACAGAGAGAGCAATAGTTGAGACCGAGAGAGTCCTTCATATAGTTTAGAGGAACTTGGAGAGTTTAGCTCGTCAGTTTCCCATGGTAGCCATAGAGGATCTCCTCAAGGCCATTCAGAGGTGAGTGGTAGGAGTACCATGAGAGTGGGTGCGACTCTTTTGATGGGTGGAAAATGGCATTGTATTCTTCCGTGACACTCATCCAGGGCAGGGCCCACAGACTTAGATTTAGATGACTCGTATTTTATGGGCATGATCAGGCTTAAGCCTTAATTTTGTAGGACATTTGTCCAAATTTTGTAATATTTTTGACATTTTATTCCTATCTACATATATACAGTTTCATGATGGTTTGATCATATATACAGATGGTTTTATGGTATTTTTGATTTTATAGTGATGAATGCTTAATGTGCCAATCTAATGCCTGATTAGCTATAGAATCAACAAATGAATTTTATGATCATGGAATATGAATTAAAGTAATAAAATAAATGGTCTTTGTAACAATCTCACTCTCAGAAATTGGTGATTTAATTAAGGATCTCTCACACAATATATGTTATTTAATTGAGACACCACTAGCTGTGAATCCAAATAAGCCACTAACGATTCAATACCAAAAGACATTGCTTCAGATAATAAATTAATGACAACATTGTATTTAGACAAATTTTTGGATGCAACACTGATACATATGCCTCTTGAGACCAACAAATGACCAAATGGATAATATATTACCCAGGTGACGGAATCTAAGTTCTCAGTATGTCTACTAGCACCATCGACAAATCCTAGATACACCAGATCACCCATCGAAACCTTCCAAGGAAGATCAACAATACCAACATCACCACAAGACCCATATATATAAATAAACAACTATGTACAATATTTACAAAACAAAGAAAATGTTAGGAAACAACCTAAGCATAATACTTCTTAAGATAGAGCCCATTTCTGGGCTCCGACAACATGTTTCCATCAAAGTCAACCAACTCATATGCATATTTTTCCAAGACCTTTTTAATGATAAAGGGATCTTACCACATGGGTTTGAACTTGCCTTCCCCCAAGGTGTCCTTATCTTGGTCATAGACCAGGACAACAACACATTCAAATATAACCCTAGGATGCATAGTCTTGTCATGTTATATTTTTACTCTCTTTTTATGAGTCTCATTTATTGTGGTTGCATCCTAACACTTCTCATCGAGATGTTCCAAATGAATAAGGAATTATTCAAGAATAAATGTGTCTAGAAGAATAACAACTGTTAATTTAAGATATGGAATCTCACATTCCACAGGGAAGATTGATTCCAAACCATAAACTAATTGAAAAGAAGTAAAACTTATGGCGGTCTTAACAGACATCCGGTATGCCCAAAGCATAGGATATAACATGATGTGCCAATTTGATCTAGGTTTATTGATTGTACTTTGGATGATAGTTTTGAGGGAATTTTTCATGGCTTCAACCTAACCATTAGCTTGAGGATATTATGCAGATGAATTCTCCTACTGAAATCCCACCTTTAAAGCCAACTCATATATCATCTTATTCTGAAAATGACTACCATGATCAATGATAGTCTCCCTTGGAATATGGAAAGTGAAATGATTTGGTTGAATAGGAAAAGAGTTGTTGTCTCACCATCATTTTTGAAAGTAGGCATAACTTCAACCCACTTCATAAAGTAGTCCACTGTTACAATAATGTACTTGTGACCCTTAGCCAAATCTAGCTTACAAGTTGTAAAATAAATACCCCGCTTTTTTACAGGACCGACAGTGATGATGCGTAAAATCAGAGTAGATGAGTACGCATTTTCTTAGTATATACCTGATAAGGATGGCACTTTTTTACCACTTCCATGCAATCTTTAAAAACCGAGGGCCAAAAATAGCCTTCACAGAAGATTTTTTGGGCTATAGCAAGCCCAGATAGATGACCTCCACAAGCTCCACTGTGGCAGTCATTAAGAACAAACTTAGCTTCTTCTAAGGTTAAACAACACCTAAGAATTGAGTTAATCCTGTGATGATACAAAGTGTCACCGATAATAATATAAGTTATGGCTAGGTGATGCAATTTTCTACGTTCATTCTTTGAAAAAGTCTAAGGAAACTTTGAAGTCTGGAGATATACTATGATGTCTCCATACCAAGGATCTTGTGAAGAGATTATGAAGAGATGTTCATTAGGAAATGACTCTTCATAAACAACATCCTCTTCACAAGGAAACTCTGAAATCAATTCTGTGAATACTAAATATTTTTTGGACTTAGCTCACATAAATTCGAGATTGAATTCCTGTCAGATGACAATCCATCTATTATATTTTCCTCCAATCACTCACCTACTAAGGACACACTGAAAGGGGTTGACATCAGCTAACACAAAAGTTTTTCTAAGTAGAATATAATGATGAAGCCACTGGACAACGTGAACTACTTCCAAAGCCAATTTCTCTATATGAGAATACCTAAGTTCAGGACTGACTAAGCCTCAAATCAGATAATAAATCACATGCTCTCTAAGAGAATTGTCTTCCTAAACCAGAACCATACCAATGGTTGGTTCTACTACATCAAGATAAAATAGGAGATCCCTGCTATTATTGGGTGGAATCAAAAGAGGAGCAGAGGTCAATGCCTTTTTCAAAGCATTGAAAGAGCGTTGATAAAAGTTGTCCCAAACAAATGGAACTCCTTTCTTCAGTAACCGCATAAATCCTTTCGTAATCTCAACATAATTTACAATAAATCTCCTGAAGAAATTGGATTTACCTTGGACACTCTGAAGTTGACGAATCATTGATGGGGGAGACAACTGAAGTATTGCCTCAACCTTGAAGGGATCAACATCAATCCCTTCATTGAACACAATGAATCCCAATAATCAATCGAATGTGATAAAAAAAATGCATTTATTAGGATTCAATCGGATCTTATAGTGATGACATCATTCAAAAACAAAATGAAGGTGATGTGGATGATCAATTCTCTTTCGAGAACGAGTAGCTAGGTCATCCAAATACGCTTTTATTATGTGCTTGATGTCGTGGAAAGCATAAGACATGGCCCACTGAAAAGTAGCTCTAGCATTTTTTATGCCAAAAGGCATCTTCTTGTATGCAAATGTACCCCAAGGGGGAATAAATGTTGTCTTGTGTTGATCTTCAGGTCAAATAGTTATTTTATTATATCCTAAAAAATCGTCCATGAAGGAGAACACCTAATTTCCAACACACTCATCATTGATCTGATCAATAAACAGAGTGGGGAAATTATCTTTAGGATAAGCCTTATTCAAATCCATAAATTCAATGCATACCCAAATTGTTCCTTTATTTTTATCAACATGGACTGGATTTGAGACTCATTCAGTTAGAGGAATGGGTATATGAAAACTGACTTAAGAAAATTTTCAACCTCAGATTTAATAGTTGTTGTTTTCCTAGGATTTACTGGTTGAAGCTTTTTCTGTACAGGGTTATTGTTTTCATATGTCTTGATCTCATGTTGAACTATTGATGGATTGATTCTAGGCATTTCTTCATAAGACCAAACAAACACATCTCAAAATTCCTTAAAAAGGTTGGTATAAATATTGATTTATTTAGGGGAACATGAAGCTCCACTGAAGATATTCTCGATAATAATGGGATTCCTGGAAATGTTCACCATAATAGTTTCTGAGATATTGGACATATTACCTTTAGCAAAAATCTATGTTGGGGTTATTGTGACCACAACCACCACCCGATTAAAACCTACCTTGGTAGCAATTTTGAATGGGTCCCCTAAAATTCGATCTTTCACCTCTCTGAATAATCTGCTTTATCCTAGAGACTTTAACTCTTTACCGAGTCGAATCTTCATGGTTAAGGCCCCCTTAATAAATCCTTGCTACACGGTTCATTCATGACCCAGCCTAGTCATCCATTCATTTCCTCATCGGGACTTTTTCAACCCTCAAAAACCTTCTATCACACCTTTATTTACATTATAATTCTCTACAACAGAAATGCTTCACAAACATGCATAACTAACCCTTTTTCGCCTATTGCAATCAACACTAAAGCATAATGTTCACCACTATACTCCAGACCCGACGACATTATTAACCATAATATATATATATATATATATATATATATATATATATATATATATATATATATATATATATATATATATATATATATATGGGTCCGGAGCCCCATCGCATATCGCAATCAGCCAGGTCCAAGGCTATATATATATGGCGCACCACTGTCTACCGGACCAATGGCTTTATTAACCACAATATATATATATATATATATATATATATATATCAGGTCTGAATCCCCATCGCATATTGCAATCGATAGGAGTCAAAGCCTAGCCATAAGGCTGATGCGATACAACGGACTCGATAGGGCTATAAATTATAATACATACATTATCAGGTCTGCTTCCCCAATCGTATGTTGCAATCAACGGAACCCAAGGGTTGTATATAAGGTGTGTCACGATATGGCAGACTTGACGATAATTATACATCCAGGTTTAGGGTATTTGAAGTCGGGCCTTATAGTCCGGCTGCGAGTTTTCCCGTGTTTTCCTGCGTATTCGATATAATTTTCTGGGATGGGTTTCCAAAGGAAATCCGCTTCTGGACATTGCATATCACAATCAGCGAAACCAAGGGGATGTTGCATTGTGAATGACCACTGCGATGTGGGATTCTGACTTGATCGCTTCGCTACCCTAGCTGAACTAGGGGCCAATTATTTCACATTTATTCCTTGCGATTTTATGAAAGTTTTAATAAAGGCAAGGTTTGTGTTTTTAAGCATCTTTGTTATATTTTTTTTATATCCATAGCTAATGATTAAATATCTCTATAGGAAAGGATCAAGAGATGAGAGGCGAAATTGAAGCACTCATGGAAGCACTGATCCATCAAGATGTCATTTCCTCCAGATACACCTCAAAGCATGCTAGATGTGGGATGATGAGCGTAGCATCTTCAGTTTCCTTCAGGAAATGATAGGGAATAATAGCCACTCCACACAGGTGCAAAGAAATGATACGCAGTCATTCTCTGTTCCATCAGCATCCATTCATTCCCCCAGGAAGTAGAACGCTCCAGCAAAGGTGACCTTGATGTGTCAGCAGTTTCACCGACCATTCTAATCTGTATATTTTGATCTGTGTAATGAAAAGAGGGAAGGTGAAAAGTCATGGAGGACCGAGGGTCATTTCCTGCTACATAAATATCACCTTCAGAGATGAGGAAAATCTTTTTTTCCTCTTGGCAAAAATAATTGTTTATTTATTGTGTTAATAAAGAAGACTGTTGTGGTCTAGAAGGAGCCTTTTCAGATTGATTTTCTGCTTATTTCATGTGTTTAGAATCAGGATGTTGTTGCTGGCATGAATATAAATGTGTTTTGTTTTGTGCATATTGATAACATACAGTTCATGATTAGTCTTGGTTATTCGAATATGATTCAATAGCATGGTTAACTCATGAGCGGTTGTTGATTCGAAACCATATTAAACATCAGTTGCAAGTTTTATTTGTATTGAAAGGAATGTGTATTCCTATATGAGTAAATTGATTGCAATTAAGATTTAATACAACCTCGTTCAACTGTGAAGCAGTAAGTGCCTCATTTTGGACTTGGAATCTATATATGATGTTTAATCTCTTTTGTTATGCTCCTACATGATAGATTAGGATGGCTAGGACTAGCTTAAGTAGTGATAAGTAGTGTAGGTAGGATTTGATATGCATAGGTTAGCTGTTTCCTTTGTTGATTTAATTGAAGTCTTCTTCTAGGAAGCAATCTCTCAACACATATAACAATTTATGGGATCCTTTAAAACCCATTGGATCTAGCCATCCCAAATGAAAGAAGATCTAATTGGGGTCTGTGATTGGGTTAGTTCACCTTGTTGGTATAGCAAAAATTTGCCATGTTAGCAAATTGGCGCTAGAAGGAGGGCCTGAACTGCTGTCCACATCTTTTTATGATTTCATCTATAAATATCACGCATGGAATTGAAAAGATTAATGCATGGATCATGAAGGTTGAAAAGATCGTTCCTCCCATTCAGAAAAGCCTCATTTCAAAGAAGAGACACTGTCGGAGTATCCTGTCACTCAGGAACAACCAGTTAGAATACTTACTCGGGCTTATTCTTGTTCCCTCTCTCAGCTCCCCATCTTTCACTCTTTACCTCCGACAACTAAAAGAAGGCCAAGGATCTATTCCATAAACGAAGAGACATCTGCAACCCCATATCTTAAAGATATTGTGCTTGAATCCTTGCAAAGTATTGACACTCCCAGGGAAGAAATTCCTAAAGATCCACTCTCTGAAGGTAATCCCTGGCCTGATTTGGGAAATCCTAATAAAGAATGCCTCGAAGAAACCTTCAACCAGAACATCCCTATCCACAATATGGCTAACGTTCCTCTTCCAGGTGGGAATCGGCTTCAAACGGGTGAAAACCAACATCCACCTCCTCCAAGAGCACTCCCTCCCTGGCTCGCTTAGGATGTTGTAGCGGTACCTGGGCAACAACATCCCTTACCAAAGAATGCAGAAAGAGTACTACCTAAATTTGACTCTGAGCAGGGAGACATTGTTGATAACCATCTTCACTCTTTCTTCTTGGTCGTGTGCATGTTGGGGGTAGTTGATGAAGATGTGGTATGTCGCTTGTTCCCTTTTACCCTGATTGGAGCAGCCTCCACATGGTACTTTAGCTTGAGAATAGGATCGATCACCTCATGGGTCGCCTTTCAAGAGGCATTTTTAGATAAGATTGGTGATGAAAAAACACCTGCGACCTTAGTTTTACAACTATCCTGTTTGAAAATGGAAGCCAAAGAAAAGGTCAAGGATTTTAACATCCGGTTCAACACTTTGTTCAACAGAATCCTGGCTAATGCTAGGCCTAATAAGTAGGTGCTCATGGAATTCTACATCACTGCTCTCCCTGTCCCTACTGCGATGTGGGTCAAGAGGAGTAATGCACAAACCTTACAAGGTGCTATTGATGAAGCGGTAAATGTCGAGAATGAAATGATCAGTCTCACATCATGTCATCATACAACTGAAGGAAAGAAAGCTTCTCAGTCATCCAAGAAGAATAATGGGAGTGATAACAAAGTGGTAGAGGGAAAAGAAAGGGACACCACAGATGTGGAAGGTTTGCATCGGATCATTAAGAAATTGACAAACATAGTCATCAATATGAAAACGAATTCTGGAGAGAGTACAAGTGGGAATGGAGGAGATTATAACAACAGAAAACCTTTTAAACTATTCTACTGCAAAAAGACAGAAGGTGGTCATGGTCAACTTGTGTTGCCTACTCCACCCAATGAAGGGAATTTAAATACAAAATAGCTAGCTCTTATCAGATCACTCCTTAACCAAGAAGAACCTATAGTGGAGCTAGAGCCAGAACAAGAAAATGAGGAAGAATGCCAAGTAGAAGACCCCTTGGACGAAGAATCTCAAATCAATGTACTACGGGATTTCTACATAAATGAGGATGATGATGACGAAGGAGATAGTATGGAAAAAATCCACACTAATGAAATCCATACACGAAGTAAAGGGTCACTTGCGGGCGTGATGAAGCTTGTAGACTAGATAAAGAAAGATGTTTTCCCTTTGAAGGCATCCTCTCCTAAGGTTCCTATTGAGACGAATAAACCTAGTGGTGATTCCAAGAGTACAACAATCATGAAATATCCTCAGAAAGAAAATGCATCTCCAAATGCAACGAAGGCAGCTCACAATGGTAATGTCCCACCTAAAAATGGAAAAACTAGTATGTTTACTCTACCCTACCCTGTTTATAACATTGATTACAACATTGTGGATGATCTTAAGAAATATCGAGCTAATATCACATATTTTGATTTGTTAAAATTAATGCATCAGAGATATCTGCTCTTAAAATCTATGAATGAATGAAATTGCAAATCTCCCACCATTCCGAGCAGCCAAACCCAGAAGTCAACATCTAGACCCGTTAGTACATCCAGTACATCCCAAAAGCCACCAGCCATGGAAGCCACTCTGTCAAAAATGAATCAACCCCCCCAAGATGTCAGTGTGGCCATGATAGGAAGGAAATCAAAATCCATGACTCCCCCTTATCACATTTGAAATCTTCAACATGAACATACTCAATTTCTTAGTAGACTCAGGTGCCTCATCCACTGTGATGCCTTACGCTATTGCTAAAAGACTTCATGCGATACCTGAGAAAATTGGAACTAGAATCATGCAATTAGACAGGACAAATGTGAAAGTAATTGGGGAATTGAAATGTGTATTTATTCAGATGACTACTAAACCATAGTACACACAAGTCATTGATATAGTTGTAGTCGACATACCCGAGGCTTATGGAATGCTGCTTAGTAGGGAATGGTGAGCAAAACTGAATGGATATTTCTCTACTGATTGGTCCCATCTCTTGCTGCCTTAGAAGGGAAAAGGTGATATGCTAAGAGTTGATCGATAAAGATACATGAAGCATGTAGTGATAGAGCTAAATGGTCCCAATGAACTTGTAATGTTTACCAACTCTATCCTTGGGAATTATAGTTTCAATGTTTGTGCCACGAAAACCTGTTTTGGAGAATTCCATGCAGAAACAATTGAAGAAACTACAATAAACACACAAGTGGAAGCTCTTCCCTATAGTCTAACTGATGAACCACCCTGTAATATAGTAGATGATAGAACTAATTTCATAGGAGGCAATTCCATTGATCTAACATTAGACTCTATATTTTGGACACCCTATTTTGATGGCTCTAACTGCCTTGAAGGTGTAGGTGCTGGGAGAATTCTCATTGACCCGTAAGGGAACCAACATCTGATGGCCAACCGATTGGAGTTCGCATGCACCAACTACACGGTAGAATATGAAGGCTTACTGCAGGGCTTGAAATAGGCCATCGATATGAAGGTAAAAAATTTGAAAGTTTTTGGTGACTCACAGATAATTTTGGACAAGGTAAGGAAAAGGATACACTACAATTCTCCACACCTGATAAGGTACCAACATGAGGTATGGACCTTAATTGATATTTTTGATTCTTTTAATATTACATGCATACCTCAAGGGAAAAACCAAGATGTCGATCTAAATGGTTGGTATGGCTGCAAAACTTTTGCCTAATTTTATAGTAAAGAAGAATAAATGTTATGTTGAATTGATTTTCAGACCATTAGTGCCTGATAACATCTCAAATTGGCAGGTGTTCGAAGATGACGAGCAAATCCTTGAGTTCTTGCACTGTGAGAAGACATTCAAGAATGTAGTCATTGATGAAAAGGAGCATGATAGGCTTATGAATGAGAGGGAAGATGAGGAAAAAGATCAGTCCAATATGATTCCCAAGTCAGTTGTCAAGATGGAGCACTTGTATGACCTGCATGATAAATTCAAGAAGCTGACTAACTGCAAAACGCATAGCTCATCCATGAAGTATGAATCGGTCAACCTTGGAACCAAAGAAGACCCAAAAAATGTCAATTTGGGCTTGGGGTGCTCTCCACAAGAGAAGGCTGCATTTGTTAAGCTGTTTAAAGAGTATAAGGATGTCTTTGCATGGACATATGGCAACTTAAAAACCTTTGATACCAGCGTTATGCAGCATGTAATTCCTTTCGAAAAGGAGGCTAAGCCCTACCAACAAAAGCTTCGTAAGATGCATCCCAGCTTAGAACCGTTGGTGAAGAAAGAATTAAACAAAATGTTGGATGCTAAAATCATTTTTCCGGTCAGACACACCCGTTGGGTAGCCAATCTCGTGCCAATAAGAAAGAAAAATGGAGACATCAGGTTGTGTATCGATTTCAGAAACCTGAACAAAGCATCGCAAAAGGATAACTATCTTGTCCCTTCTATGGAACACATTCTTCAATGCATTTCTGGGTTTGAAATGTTGTCCCTATTAGATGGGTTTTTAGGATATAACCAAGTGTTGGTGTCTAATGGGGATCAGCTTAAGACAAACTTCAACACTAAATGGGGCACTTACGCATATCGTAAAATGCCTTTTGGACTTATTAATGCGAGCGCCACATTCCAGAGAGCTATGGACATAGCTTTCTAAGGGTTGATTAACAGATCAGTGGTGGTTTACATGGATGACATCACTGTGTATTCATATCACAAAAGGGATCATATTTATCACCTGAGACAGATTTTCGAAAGATACCAAAGATACAGAATATTGTTGAATCCCAAGAAGAGCATCTTCGCAGTTACAGAAGGGAAACTACTAGGTCAAATCCTCTCTAAAGAAGGGATTGTTATTGATCCTGAAAGAATAGAGACCATCATGAGAATACAACCCCGTAAAAATAAAAGGGAAATGCAATCTTTCTTTGGGAAGATCAATTTTGTTAGGAAATTTGTCTCAGGTTTCGCAAAAATAGTGCATCCCATGCAGCTAATGATGAAGAAAGACGTTGTGTATAGATGGAGCGATGAAGCTAAGAAATTGTTTCAGTGAATTAAGGAGGCCATCGCAGAAGCTCCTGCGTTGGTCGGCCCCAATTTCGACAAGGACTTCTTATTGTACACTTTCGCCTCTGATGTTTCATATTCCACAATCCTCACCCAAAAAATGATGATGGCAATGAATTCCCTGTTTCTTATATGAACTCTAATCTTCAGGGAGCAGAATTGAACTACCCAGAAGTGGAGAAACAAGGATTTACTATTTTTAAAGTCGTAAAACACTTCTGCACTTATTTATTAAAGGCCAGGACTAAAGTAATTGTTCCCAATCCTGCTGTCAGTGCCCTCTTTGTGCAGAAAGAAATGGGTGAACAGAGAGGGAATTGGATAACCACACTTCAAGAATTCGACCTCGAGATTAAGCTGACGAAGATATTTCGAGGGCAGGGATTGTGTAGGCTAGCAGCAGAAGCCTTGGCGGATAAAGAAGGGGTGTTCGAAGAACCAGACATGCAGAGCATGCAAAATGCACATGTAGATTTCAGGGAGGAGCCCCTATGGATTAATGAGATGCTGATGTATGAGCGCGAAATAGCAGAAGCCCTTTTGGATCCTGAGTCGTGGTATTATGACATACGCTTTTATCTAACATGGGAAGCATGTCCTGAACACATGGATGAATCACGAAGGAAAGCGCTTAGATTGAAATCTAATCAGTATCACTTGGCAAATGACACATTATACAGAAAAATTTATGATGGAATATAGTTGAGGTGTTTGGAAAAGGATGATGTTGATCATGTCTTGAAAGAAATGCACGATGGCCCAACAGGTGGTCACTACGGTGGAGAGACCACTGCTCACAAAATATTAAGAGCTGGATATTATTGGCCCACAGTGTTCAGAGACTTGCATGCCTACGCTCAGAAATGCAAGGTATGTCAAACTACTGTAGGAAGAGAAAGGAAGTCAGTTGTTCCCCTTAGGCCCATTATGATTTATCACCCATTCCAACAATGGGGCCTAGATGTCATAGGCAATATCACTCTGAACTCTTCACAGTAGCATAAGTACATACTCACGGTGATTGACTACTTCACCAGATGGACCGATTCCATCCCACTTTGGAAGGTAAAAAAGACGAGGTAATATAATCTATTGAGAAATTCATTATCAACATGTATGGCATCCCTGCCGCTCTCATATTTTATAATGCTTCTTACTTTTCATCACTGAAATTGACTGAATTCGCTATTGATAAATCAATTCACATAGGGTATGCGTCAAACTATTACCCCCAGGGAAATGGATTTTCAAAATCCTCAAACAAAAATCTCATCCACATAATCCGTAAATCTATCGCCGACAACCAGAGGAACTAGCACAACGCTCTAACAAATGCCCTTTGGGCCGATAGGGTCACCCCAAAAGTGGCCTTAGGAAACTCCCCATACTTCGTTGTCTATGGATAGGAAGAAATCTTTCCTCCCAATATTACCCTTCCCTCTCTACAACTCTCCTAAGCTTTGAGAGGAACCCCTTCAGCCTTACTTCAAAACAGGATCAACCAACTGGTAAGGTTGGAGGAATTGAGAGATAAAGCCAGAAATAAATTTAGAAATCATTAAATGATTGTGAATAGATGGTTTGATCGCCATCTGGCAAGAGATAAAGATTACCAAGTAGGAGAGCTGGTCCTGAAATGGGACAAGTTGAATGAGCCAAAGGGTAGACACATGAAATTCCAACACTTATGGCTGGGCCCATTCCAAATTGAGGAGAAGATTGGTCACGAAACTTACAGACTGAAAAATTTACAGGGAGACACTGAAAAACTCCCTGTTAATGGCCAACATCTTAAGAGATACTTCCAGTAACCACCACATGGTAGTTACTTCCTGAGTAGGTTAGGATTCATGTTTACTTTTTCTATTAGCTTAGTTATCTTTTCATCCCTTCCATTCTTGTTATTTCCGTAAAGTTTATCTTCCTTTGAATTTCAGGTTTTTTTTTTTTTTTTTTTTTTTTTGAGCCAACTAATTTTGGTCCTCCAGTCTCATTTTCACCTCTTCAAATCTCTTCAGATTACCCTCATTCACCACCTTCATCTTTTTTCACCCCTCATTAACCTGCTAATGAGTCTATTGATCCTAAATCCATCGTTACCTTGAAAATAAAACAAACTTTCAATGAGCCCATGAGAACTTGAAAATCAGCTATGGAATTCAAATCGAAGTCACTCATTAGCATCTATTGGGAACTAGGTAAGATCTATTGATTACCTAGATACCTGGATCATATAGGAGAATCTTTATAACACAGAAAATGTGTAACTATTGCTAGACTGGCATGGAGGAATGCTGCATTTTAAATAAATCCCACACAAACCTAGCCTATGCTTGCCTATAAGGTTTGCAGTTATTCTCCATTGGTCCCATCCACCACACTAAGTTTTCCAATACCTGTCATCTACAAGTAAACCTCCTTTCATGGGATAAACTCACTGTCATATACCCTGTGGCAAATCCAATTGTGCTCTAGTCCTTGTGCCTGAAACTGGAAGGACTTATTTAAAAGAAAATGAAATGTTGAATCCTTGTGCCAATCTGGAAGGACAGGTCGTTTGGAAAGCTAGTTGGAGTAGGGATTGTTGCTAGGATCAGAGTATCAGTTGACATAGCAAGCCTAAGCTTTCTTAAACGGTTTAAAAATATGGAATGATCCATGACTGCGCCCCATTCAATCATATGAAAATATAGTGCTGAAATTATTATATAAAGTGCAGATAAACATATCTACATCAAGTTTGATGAGCGATAAAGAGCTGAGGTACACACCTAAATAGGTATTGACAGACCAGTGATGGCCCCAAAAGGACTTTTGAATATATAAAACAGGTAAAGGAGGGTCAATTAATCCCATAATACTACCATTGGAGAATGCTTGTCAATGCCTTATCAGCAAGTAGAAGCTATTTGTCTTTATCCCACCTGTAGCAATTAATGTTGAAGTGGAACCCATGCATGTTCGTCTATACAGTTTGCATTTCAAGTTTATCTTAATACCCTGATGTTCTATTGATCCAAGGTTTATTTAGACATAGAGATAACTAGTTCACCCAGCAGTTTGCCATTTGTTGTGACCACAACCACCACCCAATTAAAACATGCCTTGTTAGCAATTTTGAATGGGTCCCCTAAAAGTTGATCTTTCACCTCTCCGAATAATATGCTTTATCCAAGAGACATTAACTCTTTGCTGAGTCAAATATTCATGGTTAAGCCCCCCTTAATAAATCCCTGCTGCATGGTTCATTCATGACCCAGCCTAGCCATCCATTCATTTCCTTCATGTGGACTTTTTCAACCCTCAAAAACCTTCTATTGCACCTTTATTTCCATTATAACTCTTTACAATGGAAATGCTTCGAAAACATGCATAACTCACCCTTTTTCGCCTGTCGCAATCAAAAGTAAGGCATAATGTTCACCACTATACTCTAGACCCAACAACATTATTAACCATAATATATATCTATCGAGTCCAGAGCCCCATCACATATCGCAATCGGCTAGGTCCAAGGCTACATATATGTGTCACACCACTGTCTACCGGACCCGATGGCTTTACTAACCATAATATATGTATATATATATAGATAAGGTCTGGAACCCCATCACATATCGCAATCGGTGGGAGTCAAAGCCGAGCCATAAGGTCGTGCGATACAACGGACCTGACAGGGCTATCAAGTATAATACATACATTATGAGGTCCTCTTCCCCAATTGCATGTCGCAATCGGCGGAACCCAAGGGTTGTATATAAGGTACGCCGTGATATGGTGGACCCGGTGATAATTATACGTCCAGGTTTATGGTATTTGAAGTCCGGCCTTATGGTCCGGCCGTGGGTTTTCCCGTGTTTCCCTGCGTATTAGATATAATGTTGTGGGCCAGGTTTCCAAAGGAAATCCGCTTCCGGCCATTGCATATCGAAATGGACAAAACCAAGGGGATGTTGCATTGTGAATGACCACTACGATGTGTGATTGCGACATGATCACTTTGCCACCCTAGCTAAACCAAGGGCTGATTATTTCACATTTATTCCTTACGATTTTATGAAAGTTTTAATAAAGGAAAGTTTTGTGTTTTTAACCATTTCTGTTATATTTTTTTTATATCCATAGATAATGATTAAATATCTCTGCAGGCAAGGATCAAGAGATGAGAGGCGAAATTGAAGCACTCATGGCAGCGTTGATCCATCAAGATGTCATTTCCTCCAGATACACCTCAAAGCATGCCAGACGTGGGATGATGAGCACAACATCTTCAGTTTCCTTCAGGAAATGATAGGGAATAATAGCCACTCCAAACAGGTGCAAAGAAATGATATGTAGTCATCCTCTATTCCATTAGCATCCATCCATTCCCCGAGGAAGTAGAATGCTCCAGTAAAGGTGACCTCGACGTGTCAGCAGTTTCACTGACTGTTCTCATCTGTATATTTTGATCTGTGTAATGAAAAGAGGGGAGGTGAAAAGTCATGGAAGACCGAGGGTCATTTCCTGCTGCATAAATATCACCTCCAGAGATGAGGAGAGGGCTTTTTTCCTTTTGGAAAAAACAACTGTTTATTTATTGTGCTAATAAAGAAGACTATTGTGGTCTAGAAGGAGCCTTTTCAGATTGATTTTTCGCTTATTTCATGTGTTTAGAATCAGGATGTTGTTGTTGGCATGAATATAAATGTGTTTTGTTTTGTGCATATTGATAACATATGGTTCATGATTAGTTCTAGTTATTCGAATATGATTCAATAGCATGGTTAACTCATGAGCGGTTGCTTATTTGAAACCATATTAAACATCAGTTGCAAGTTTTATTTGTATTGAAAGGAATGTGTATTCCTATATGAGTAAATTGATTGCAATTAATATTTAATACACCCTCGTTCAACTGTGAAGCAGTAAGTGCCTCATTTTGGACTTGGAATCTATATATGATGTTTAATCTCTTTTTTTATGCTCCTGTAGTATAGATTAGGATGGTTAGGACTAGCTTAAGTAGTGATAAGTAGCGTAGGTAGGATTTGATATGCATAGGTTAGTTGTTTCCTTTGTTGATTTAATTGAAGTCTTCCTCTAGGAAGCAATCTCTCAAAACCTATGACAGTTTACAGGATCCTTTAAAACCCATTGGAGCTAGACACCCCAAACAAAAGTAGAACAAATTGCAGTTTGTGATCAGGTTAGTTCCCCTTGTTGGTATAGCGAAAATTCCCCATGTCCAAGGCAGTCCATAGCCAAATTAGAGTCAAGATTCTAGATGAGAGCCACATCACCATCCAAATCCTCTTATGGGAGAGGAATGGGATTAGAATCTATATAATTCACTATAGATTGGTATGTGATTTCTGTTACAGATATAGGGTATGTCATTGCACCTACTTTCCACTCTTCTAATGTGGCAGTAGAGGGGGGTAAAGGCCAAAGATCAAAAAAATAATGAGTTTTGAATGAACCTCTTTGAGGAGTGATCTTGGAAGATGAAATCATATTAACATGAGTAATAGGAGAAGAAAGATCAAAAGTACTCATCAATGAGGAATAAATTCCAACTCCAAAATTCTCGATTGACTGCTTGGTATTCTTCACCAAGGGGATGATAGATTCAGAAGATGAATTGGGATCATTATGAGAATAAGTCATTTGATCAATTGTGAAAATTTTCCCTTCATGAGGGAAGCATAGGATGTGAAGCAACAATCGAACAATAATATCCATTGCATAAACCCAATTTTGACCCAACAAAAGATTACAATCAAGGTTGGCATCAACTATCTCTACCTCAACATTGACAACCTTGCCCCCAACAAAGACGGTAACGGCTGGAAGAATTCCATGAGGCCTATTAGAATGACCCTCGAATGAAGTAAGGAGAGTATGGGAAGGAACAACTTCCAGAAACCCAATAACATTCCAACGTGACATTGACATGATAGAGTTGGAAGCCCCTTCATCAAATACAGTTTGAAAGATATTCATTTTCCAATATGTAGATTTAATCTAGAAATCCATGTGATGAGGGAGGGAGTATCTTCTTAGCACTTGACATATCAAATGTTATAACAGGATAGCTCTTTGGATCTACTATTCTTATCGTAGTGAGAAATGCACTGCTTTTTGAGGACATGATTGGAGTACCTCTAACATTAACATCGCACAGGGGTTCTGAGCCAAATCTTCAACAATAGAATAGTTATGAGCATCCCTAGCATTGTGATTAACAATCGAACATTTTGTAGAACCTTTTGGCATCCGAGGTATTAGATCAACTACAAGCCTCTCAATATGGAGTGGCTCTAATACAAGTGGATGTTGGTGGCCATCCACTTATCCCACTTGGACCAACACAATTGTCTCTTTCAGCTTTCTAGTTTCCTTAATTGTAGCACAATTTACTATTTTTAGCAGTTTTTCGAAACCTGAAATTCCGCTGCATCTCTGTATTTATGGTTATCTCTGTAATTTGTTGCATTCCCGTTTAAATCTGGATCAGTTGTATCAGAGTTGTTTTCTTTTTTCTCTGTTTTCCTTTGCATGTTCCCAACGAGGTCGAGATATAAGGAGCTAGGGCTTGATCTCGTTGAACCTTTGCAAGATCAGCGTCGCAAATCCCGACGGCCTCCCATGGCGGATGAAAAGAAATATGAGGGGGCAGGAGATCCTATCAAAATCTTGCTCGAAGAAGCCCTCGAGCGACAAAGGAGCACGATGATGGAAAACTTTGCCCAGATCCTTTAGTGGCTACCCAAAGGCGACACATCGGCCTCCAACAGCTACTCTGGAAACACCACACCCTTTAAGGTACAAGTTAATTTTGAAATACCCATCTTTGAGGGTCAAATAGATGCAGATATCATAGATAAATGGTTAAATCTACTAGAAGGGTATTTTTCTGTTCATGATTTTTCCATCCGGGAAAAGATTATTTTCGTTCTTCTCAAAGCAGCCCCCCATATCAAGGATTGGTGGGAAACCTACTACGAGAAGAAGAATGAAAGTACAGGTTCACTATTTTCAACTACACCCACTTGGAATTCATTTTGAAATGCCATCAAGGAGTAGTACTACCCTGTCAAAACCTATGAGGACAAATACATAAAGTGGACCATGCTGCAGCAGGGAAGGGACCAAGATGTGCCAGAGTTCACAAACATTTTTCATACCCTTCGCACATAGTTGGGTATCAAGGATTCTGAGCTGCATTTGGTACTCAAATGTCGCGAATGCCTACACAGGTCATCTAGGAAGAGATGGATTTCCTAAACATCTCCTCGCTTGGCATGGTGTATCGATACGCTGTCAAAATAGAGTAGAAGTTTAAATAGAACAAGCGAGACTTTGGATCTATGAATCCGAAGACCAAAGGAAAAAGCTAAGGTGGGGTGACCCAAGACAACTCGTTGAAGCCACAAGAAAAGAACAACACCAATAAGTCAAAGAAGGACACAGGAAAGTGGTGTGAGTTCCATAAGAGCCCCACTCACAACAAAAGTGTGTAGAAATTTTTCTACAATTTATCTAGCTCGCTCTGATACCATGTAGAAATTTTGAATAATTTAACACATATTCAATGGAGATTATCCTGATCATGTACTATTGCAAAAAACATACACAATACATAAGCTCCTCTACATTGATCATCAATATAGCAGCATCAATAACAATAAAACATCAAGAGCATTCACACATTAACACAGTATGTATCCCGGGGAAAGCATCTCGCTAAAAACCCCAACTATCTGTATATTAATGATTGAGTCATGTAACATTACACAGCATAATACTTCTCACAAGTATCTCCACCTCTGTTACACACAATACAGCTCAGATCTGATCTCCAAATCTCTTCCACTGCTTGCCTGCCTCCACTGCTCAATACCTGCTCAAGAACTGATGAGAATGGCTTACCAAACTCGTATTTCACCTCAAAATAATCACTCACACTTTTTTGGACGTGAGGAAAGGCTACAATACTGGGAAAATACGTGAGAAAACTCATTGGCATACTCAATCCCTTGATTGTGCAAGATCTGGTGCACAACTATAGTCACAACTGATAGCAATCTGATTCTCTACCACCTGTCCCTGTTGAACTGAACATGCACTGACATGCAACTGAGTTAACTGATGTATTCATTAGTTGTATTATGAGTTAATAACTTGTGAATTAATTAATAACTAATTCACCCAACTCATCTCTAGTCTATTTTCCAGTTAGACTAAATACAACCAGTTTAACAAAGCTAAACTGAACACAACTCCATCAACTCCACAATCAACTCCACCAAACTCAACTGATTGAGTTCTAACTGAAGTCATGCATGCAAAAACTCAACTGACTCATAAGAAAAGCGTATTTCCTTCTGACAGCTGCATGTGCCACCTCTGTAGCTCAAACTGAAGTGCTCCAAGAGAATAAGATTAAGTTTATAGTCCAAATATTATTGTGAGATAATAATATTTGACTTTTCTATTTTTGACAGCCAGTCTAAAAATAGACTTTGATCACTCACACTGTGATCACTCACACTTTCATCAAAAATAGAAGTCCATCTATTTTTTCCCAACTTGATCAATCATCCATAAACAGAAACCTACAATCCATAGACATGATCCATATGTCTAAAAATAGACATAGTCTAAAAATAGACTTGCACCAAAAATAGCCTGTGGGCCCACTTAGTGAAGGCGACTCTTTTCACTAAGCTCCATCTTCTTGTTGCAATCTCAACACTCCCTCTCGACAAGATATGGATTATCAGCAACCCCTATCCTGCCTCGGTGGTACTCGAATTTGCTCTTGGTGAGAGCCTTCGTCAGAATATCAGCATCCTGATCCTCCGTTGGAATGTACGAAAGTAACATGATCCTCCGCTGCACACAATCTCTGATATGATGGTACCTTATGTCAATATGTTTATATCTATCATGAAATACAGGATTAGCCGAGAGTTTAATGCAACTCTGGTTATCACAGTAAATCACAGTAGGATCCAAATGAGAACCAAACAAACCAACTAGGATCTTCCTCATCCATATAGCGTCGCATGCAGCCAAACTTGCTGCCATATACTTGGCCTCCGCTGAACTGAGTGCCACGGATCTCTGCTTCCTGTTGTACCAAGAAATTGTTGTCAATCCAATACTGAAGACCCCTCCTGATGTGCTTTTCTGTCCGTTGGGCTCCCTGCCCAATCTGCATCCGTGAAGCCACATAGCTTCACCTCATCCTCCTATCTGTACCACAAACCATATCCCGATGTGCCTCTCAAGTAGCGCAATGCATGCTTGCCGGCCTTCCAGAAGAGCTTGGTAGGCTTAACCATAGCTTTTGAAAGCTAGTTAACTGCATAGCATATATCAGGTCGTGTATTGACCAAATACATCAGCGACCCCACCAACTGTTGATAAACAGTGGCATCCACTTCTTCTCCCGAAGTGGCATCCTCCTTTCTCCAACCTCCAGGAAGAGGAGTATCAACAGGCTTGCAGCCATGCATGTTGAACTTCTCCAGTATCTCTCGAGCATACTTGCCCTGAGAAACAAATAGTCCACCACTGCGCTGCCATATTTCCAATCCCAGGGAATAGTGAAGGAGGCCCAAATCCTTCATCTCAAACTCTGTAGTAAGATCCTTCTTGCATGACAGTATCAACAGCTCATCACCCGTTAGAATCAAATCATCAACATACAATACAATGATAAGCAACTTACCCTCCACCATAATCTGGTATAGGTTCGGATCCGCCTCGCTCTTGGAGAATCCAAGTCCTGTGAAATAGTTGTCTATCCGTGTGTACCAAGCACGTGGTGCTTGCTTCAACCCATACAGCGCTCTCTTGAGCCTGCACACATGCGACTCGCTGCTGAAGACTTCAAAGCCTTCGGGTTGCTCAATGTACACCTCCTCCTCAATGACACCGTTGAGGAACGCAGTCTTCACATCCATCTGATGAATGTGCCATCCCATCTGCGCTGAGAGAGCAAGAATCGTCCGTATGGAAGAATACCTTGCGACAGGTGCAAAGGTCTCCTCATAATCGATCCCCTCAATCTATGAAAAGCCTCGGGCAACAAATCTTGCCTTGTACTTCTCCACACTCCCATCAGTTGCCTGCTTAACTTTGTAGATCCATCTCGAACCCACCACTGATTTCCCTTCCAGTCTAGGAACAATCTACCATGCACTGTTTCTGACAATAGAATCATACTCTTCCACCATGGCGTCTACCCATGCGGGATCCTCCATAGCTTCCTCGAAAGAGTATGGCTCAGTCACAACACACTTGCTCATAAGAGCCATGTATCCAGTGTACCGATCAGGTGACTATCTCTGCTTGCGTTGGGCTGTAGGTGGTCCTACAACTTTCTCCGCATCTTGAGCCAGTCGCTCAGCTTCTGTCAAGCACTTTCGCCCTCTGATGGTTGGCGCTGCATGAGTGGTCTCTTCCACTCCATGAACCTCGTCCTATGGCTGATCCATGTCCTGAAGCTCATCCTTAGGAACTAATAGCTCCTCATCTGCATGCAAGTGTAGCTCCCTCTCAAGCGAACACTTCATGGCTTTCTCCTCCTGAAATTTTATATCCCGTCGCACAACAATTTTACCACTGTCTGGCAAATACACACGATAGTTGTGGGGCGTATCAGTGTACCCCACAAATATGCCAACCTCTGCGGTCGGCTCCAACTTCTTCCTGGCATCCTTCATCACGTGCATGTAAACGTTACCACCAAAAATCCTCAAATGAGAAAGATCAGGCTTCTTACCAGAATAAGTCTCCTCAGGTGTACTCATGCCAAGTATCCTATGAGGACAACGGTTCTGCATATAAACTGCTGTATTGCATGCTTCCGCCCACAAGTGAAGGGGTAGGCCCTGATCATGCAACATTTCCCGTGGAGCACCCACAATTGTTCTGTTCTTCCGCTCAGCTACCCCGTTCTACTGTGGGTTATGGGGAGCTATGAGCTCTCTACGAATCCCTTTTGTCTTGAAGAAATCCTTGAACTCGTCCGAGATGTATTCACCACCATTATCGCTCCTAAGAGCCTTCACCTTCTTCCCTGACTCCTTCTCGACCAGTGCTTTGAATTCACAGAACTTTGAATATGTCTCACTCTTCTTCTGCATGAAGAAGATCCAGCACTTACGAGAGAAATCATCAACAAAAATCACATAATACCTGTGTTTTGCTGTCGAAGCAACTGAGAAAGGTCCACACACGTCTGTGTGAATTCTCTCAAGGATCGTCGTGGCGCGACTATCCTTCTCGTGAAAGGTGGCTTTCACAAACTTCCCCAAAGTACACCCCTTGCACTGATCTGACTGTGCAAGTGTGCCTTTAGGAAGCCCTGTAGTGATTTGCTGCAGTATCTTCAAGGCTCCATGGTGAAGGTGACCCAATCTCCTGTGCCATAACTCGCCATCATCCCGGCTCACCAATCCTTCTGCCTTGCCTTCCATTGTTGCGCATCCATCTACATGCAACTGATAAAGGTTCCTCACTTGAACCCCTATCTTCCGGGTCTCACCAGTTGTCTTGCTGCGTAGGAAGGCCTTTCCCTCGCTGAAAACAACACCATACCCCTTGTCTTCTAACATTGCCACTAAGATGAGATTCTTCTTCAATACTGGAACATGCATGACTTCCTTCAATACAAAGGGTTTACCAGACTCCCTCTCAAAGGAAATGGTACCGATACCAGTCGCACTGTATCTACCATCATCACCCATGTCGATGTGCACTCCAAGATCTTTGTCCTCCATATCAGAGAACAAATCTCTATCTCCCGTCATGTGAAAAGACGCACCACTGTCCAAGAACCACACTGATCCCATCACACTTGAAACCAAGCATGCGATCAATGAAAAATCAAGCTCAAACTGAGAAGCTAAGGCCTCTCCCCCTACAGATCCAGCAGCTTGCTTGTTCTTCTTCTTCTGCGGACAATTTGTGGCATAGTGTCCGTGCTGGTGACAGTGAAAACACTTCACCTTGGACATATCCTGCTTCTTGCCTTTCGCACCAGACTGAGAAGCTTTCTTGTTCTTCCCCTTCTTTGCTTTGGCAGCCAAAGCACAATTCTCTTCATCAGATACCTTTGATGAAGATCCATTCTCACCTTTATTGTTTCTGAGTTTATCCTTGAGCACCAGGTCGCTCTTGCTTTGGAATAACATTTCAAATCCGTTGAAAGACATTTCAACAACACTGCTGCAAATTCGATTTTCCACCAGCTCCAAACTCAACTGCCTCCGATCTAAAATTCGTGAGAACACAATATTTCTCGTACAGAGATTGACTGTATGGGCATTCACCGGATATCTCACCTTCCAAAGGAAGGATGAATCCAGAGGCTACCTGGCCCGATTACAGACTCTGCTTGAAGAAATAGAATGTAAACACTTCCTGAATAGTAGATCTGATGATCAATCCTCGCTTGATATCCTGTAAAAATCTCTTCTACAAATCAAGCAGCTCTGATACCATGTAGAAATTTTTCTACAATTTATCTAGCTCGCTCTGATACCATGTAGAAATTTTGAATAATTTAACACATATTCAATGGAGATTATCCTGATCATGTGCTATTGCGGAAAACATACACAATACATAAGCTCCTCTATGTTGATCATCAATATAGCAGCATCAATAACAATAAAACATCAAGAGCATTCACACATTAACACAGTATGTATCCCAGGGAAAGCATCTCGCTAAAAACCCCAACTATCTGTATATTAATGATTGAGTCATGTAACATTACACAGCATAATACTTCTCACAAGTATCTCCACCTCTGTTACACACAATACAGCTCAGATCTGATCTCCAAATCTCTTCCACTGCTTGCCTGCTTCCACTGCTCAATACCTGCTCAAGAACTGATGAGAATGGCTTACCAAACTCGTATTTCACCTCAAAATAATCACTCACACTTTGTTGGACGTGAGGAAAGGCTACAATACTGGGAAAATACGTGATAAAACTCATTGGCATACTCAATCCCTTGATTGTGCAAGATCTGGTGCACAACTATAGTCACAACTGATAGCAATCTGATTCTCTACCACCTGTCCCTGTTGAACTGAACATGCACTGACATGCAACTGAGTTAAATAATGTATTCATTAGTTGTATTATGAGTTAATAACTTGTGAATTAATTAATAACTAATTCACCCAACTCATCTCTGTCTATTTTCCAGTTAGACTAAATACAACCAGTTTAACAAAGCTAAACTGAACACAACTCCATCAACTCCACAATCAACTCCACCAAACTCAACTGATTGAGTTCTAACTGAAGTCATGCATGCAACAACTCAACTGACTCATAAGAAAAGCGTATTTCCTTCTGACAGCTGCATCTGCCACCTCTGTAGCTCAAACTGAAGTGCTCCAAGAGAATAAGATTAAGTTTATAGTCCAAATATTATTGTGAGATAATAATATTTGACTTTTCTATTTTTGACAGCCAGTCTAAAAATAGACTTTGATCACTCACACTTTCATCAAAAATAGAAGTCCATCTATTTTTTCCCAACTTGATCAATCATCCATAAACAACAACCTGCAATCCATAGACATGATCCATATGTCTAAAAATAGACATAGTCTAAAAATAGACTTGCGCCAAAAATAGGCTGCGGGCCCACTTAGTGAAGGCGACTCCTTTCACTAAGCTCCATCATCTTGTTGCAATCTCAACAAAGTGAGTGTTGGACCAAGCACTCATTGGTGGTCGAGTTGAAGGCTTTAGAATCAGATGCATGTTTAGACCATGAGTCAGAACCTGATAAGGAGAATGGCAAAGGGAAGTAGATCATTGATGTGCAGCCCAACGCCATTGTTGCCAACGACAAGGTCCAAAATAATGAGCACGAAGATCCAGAGGAGGGGGAGCATATTTTCCACTCACAAATGTGGGTGAAGGGTTCGTCGCTGCAATTCATTGTCGATAGTGGCAGCCAAAAGAACCTCATTTTAGCAAAGGTCATGAAGCGGTTAGGCATACTGACTACACCACACCCGTAGTCGTATAGTATCGGTGGCTTCACCAAAGACGAGATCTCCAAGTCTGCCAGCAGTGCCGCCTTCCCTATAGCATCAAGCCCTTTACAGATTGAGGTATTATGTGATGTTGCACCTCTTGATGTTTGTGATGTACTATTAGGCCAACCATACTTATGGAGGCGACATGCTGTGTATGAGTCAAGGCCTCTCGTTGTTATTAGTACTTTGGGCAATTCATTATACAAGATAACAGAGGTAGCCCCACCTACCACCACCTCTTTGATCACTGCTAAGAAAGGCAACAAACTCATCTCCCAGACGAGGAAATTCATTTTCTATCTGGTTCGCTCCCAAAGTAAGGGGAAGATCGTTGCCACATCCATGACCCCTGCAAAGTGTTCCTCCATAGAGTAGCGACAAAAAATTTATATGGTCATGAAAGTAGACAAGAACAACTTCTCCTTAGCCACATGGGTACCACACAAGTTTCAGGTGGGTAACAAAGTCTGGTTGCATCAGTAGAAAGAACGCCTTACTAGAACCCATCAGAAGCTCAGACCACTCTGACATGGTCCCTACACCATTGCCAAAGCTGTGGGAAACAATGGTTTGGAGCACAAAATTCCCTATTTCCTTTGCCTATGCCAAGTATTCAATGTGTACCACCCTTGACCATGCTTCCCACCATTACCAGACACATTTGAGATTGCAGAATAGCTCACTAGGGACCATGTTCAACAGATGGAGGAACTCAACGCAATGGGGACCATAGCTTCCTAACGGGCGAGGAATGATCCAAGTGGATGTTGGTGGCCACCCACCTATCCCACATGGACCCCTACAACTGTCTCTTTCAACTTTTCAGTTTCTTTAATTGTAGCACAATTTACTATTTTTAGCAGTTTTTAGGGCCCTAAACAACGTTTTTTGGGAAATCTAGGAGCAACACGGTTCCATGGACCAATGTTTCTCTTCCCAAAGTTGTATAGCTCAGATAGATATTTCTAACAAGAAATTGTACACATCAAACGGAGATCGTATGCAAAAGTTACGACCCCAGGAAGTTGATGTACTAATTTACCAAAATAGGGCCCACAATTTGGCATTCATCTTATAGGGTTAGGTTTTTGGATGCTTAGGGTTTTCCATTGTTTCTCAATAATAAATAGGCCTTCGAGCCTCATTGTAACACAGTTCAAAGGCATGTAGCCACCACATCTCTTCTCAGAGATAAGCTACCATTGCCCCAGCTAGTTTATTTCCATTTCTGTTTGTAAGCATATGTCAGTATTTTACAATAATGAAATGAAGTATTATTTCTGTTGCATCTCTATATTTATGTTTATCTCTGTAATTTGTTGTGTTCTTGTTTAAATCTAGATCAGTGGTATTAGAGTGGTCTGCTCTTTTCTCTATTTTTTTTTCATGTCCCCAACGAGGTCGGGATATGAGGAGCTAGGGCTCAATCTGGTTGAACCTTTGCAAGATCAGCCTCACAAATCCCCATGGCCTCCCATGGTGGATGAAAAGAAAGATGAGGGGGTAGGAGACCTTATCAAAATCTTGCTCGAAGAAGCCCTTGAGTCACAAAGGAGCACGATGATGGACAATTTTAACCAAATCCTTCAGCAGCTACCCAGAGGCGACGCATCGGCTTCCAACAACTACTCTGGAAACGCGACACCCTTTAAGGTACAAGTTAATTTTGAAATCCACATCTTCAATGGTCAAATAGACACAGATGTTGTAGATAAATGGTTAAATCTACTAGAAGGATATTTTTTTGTTCATGATTTTTCCAACTGGGAAAATATTATTTTCACTCTTCTCAAGGCAGTCCCCCATGTCAAGGACTGGTGGGAAACCCATTGAGAGTAGAACGATGAAAGTACAGGCTCACTATTTTCAGCCGCACTCACTTTGAATTCATTTCGGGATGTCATCAAGGAGCAGTAGTACCCTGTCAAAGGCTATGAGGACAAATACATAAAGTGGACCATGCTACAACAAGGAAGGGACCAAGATGTGCCGAAGTTCACAATTTTTTTTCATACCCTTCGCACATAGTTAGGTATCAAGGATTCTAAGCTGCATTTGGTACTCAAATACAGTAGTTTCCTACACAGGTACATCCAGGAATAGATGGAGTTCCTGAACATTTCCTTGCTTGGCACGACATACTGATACGCTGTCAAAATTGAGTAGAAGTTTAAACAGAAGAAGCGAGACTTTGGATCTATGAATCTAAAGACCAAAGGACAAAGCCAAGGCGGGGTGACCCAAGACAACCTGTCAAAGCCACAAGAAAAGAACAACACCACGAAGTCAAAGAAGGACACAGGAAAGTGGTGTGAGTTCCATAAGAGCCCCACTCACAACACAAGTGAGTGTCGGACCAAGCAGTCGCTGGTGGCTGAGTTGAGGGCTTCAGAATCAAATGCATGTTCTGACCATGAGTCAGAACTCAACAAGGGGAATGGAAAAGGGAAGTAGATCATTGACATAGAGCCCAGTGCCACTGTTGCCACCGCCAAGGTCCAGAAGAATGAACTCAAAGATCCAGAGGAGGGGAGCGTATTTTCCACTCACAAATGTGGGTGAAGGGTTCGCCGCTGCAATTCATTGTTGATAGTGGCAGCCAAAAGAACCTCATTTCAGTAGAGCTCGTGAAGCAGTTGGGCCTACCGACTACATCACACCCGCAGCCGTTTAGTATCGGGTGGCTTCACCAAGGACGAGATCTCCGAGTCCTCCAGCAGTGCCGCCTTCCCTACAACATTAAGCCCTTTACAGATGAGGTATTATGTGATGTACTATTAGGCCGACCATACTTATGAAGGCGACATGTTGTGCATGAGTCAAGGCCTCATGTTGTTATTATTACTTTGGGTAATTCATTATACAGGATACTAGAGGTAGCCCCACCTACCACCACCACTTTGATCACTGCTAAGAAAGGCAGCAAGCTCATCTCCCAGACTACAAAATTCAATTTTTGTTTGGTTCAATCCCAAAGTAAGGGGAAGATCATCGCCACATCCATGACCCCCGCAAAGTGTTCCTCCACATAGTAGTAGCAGCATATAGATACGGTCATGAAAGTAAATAGGAACAACTTCTCCTCACCCATAGGGCTACCACACAAGTTTCAGGTGGGTAACAAAGTTTGGTTGCATTGGTAGAAAGAATGCCTTACCAAAACCCATCAGAAGCTCAGGCCACTCTGACATGGTCCTTACACCATTCCCAAGATTGTGGGAAACAATGCTTTGGAGCAAAAAATTCCCTCATTCCTTCTCTTGTACCAAGTATTCAATGTGCACTGCCCTCGACCATGCTTCCCACCATTACCGGATACATCCGAGGTTGCAGAATAGCTCATGAGGGACCAAGTTCAACAGATGGAGGAACTCAACACAATGGGAACCATTGCTTCCTAAGGGGGGAGGAATGATCTAGGTAGATTTTGGTGGCTACCCACCTATCCCATTTGGACCCACACAACTATCTCTTTCAGCTTTTCAGTTCCCTTAATTGTAGCACAATTTACTATTTTTAGCAGTTTTTTAGGTCCTGAACTTTCAGAGCCGTTTTGAGGCCCTAAATGATGTTTTTTGGGAAATCTGGGACCAACATGGATTATTGAATGAATGTTTCTCTTCCCAATGTTGTAGTTCTCGGATAGATCTTTCTAATGATTTATTGTATGCATCAAACGAAGATCGTATTCCAAAGTTACGACCTCGGAAAGTTGATGTACCAATTTACCCAAATGAGGCCCACAATTTGGCATTTCATCTTCTAGGGTTAGGTTTTTGGATGTTTATGGTTTTCCATTGTTTCTAAATAATAAATAGGCCTTCGAGCCTCATTCTAACACAATTTAGAGGCATGTAGGCGCCACATCTCTTCTTCGAGATAAGCTACCATCGCCCTAGCTGGTTTATTTCCATTTCTATTTGTAAGCATATTTTAGTATTTTACAATAATGAAATGAAGTATTATTTCCGCTGCATCTTTGTGTTTATGGTTATCTCTGTAATTTTTTGCCTTCCTGTTTAAATCCGGATCAATGGTATCAGAGCAGTTTGCTTTTTTCTCTATTTTTCTTTGCATGTCCTCAATGAGGTCGGGATATAAGGAGCTAGGGCTCGATCTAGTTGAACCTTTGCAAGATCAGCCTCGCAAATCCCGACGGCCTCCCATGGTAGATGAAAAGAAAGATGAGGGTGCACGAGATCCTATCAAAATATTGCTCGAAGAAGCCCTCGAGTGACAAAGGAGCGCGATGATGGACAACTTTGCCCAAATCCTTCAGTGGCTACCCAGAGGCGATGCATTGGCTTCCAAAAACTACTTTGGACATGCCACACCCTTTAAGGTACAAGTTAATTTTAAAATCCCTATATTCGAGGGTCAAATACACAGTTTCCGTAGATAAATGCTTAAATATTCTAGAACGGTATTTTTCAGTATTTTGAAATAATGAAATGAAGTATTATTTCAGCTGCATCTCTGTATTTATGGTTATCTCTGTAACTTTTTGCATTCCTGTTTAAATCCAGATTAGTGGTATCAGAGGGGTCTGCTTTTTTCTCTATTTTTCTTTGCATATCCTCAATGAGGTCAAGATATAAGGAGCTAGGGCTCGATCTGGTTGAACCTTTGCAAGATCAGCATCGTAAATCCCGACAACCGCCCATGGCGGATGAAACGAAAGATGAGGGGTCAGGACATCCTATCAAAATCTTGCTTGAAGAAGCCCTTGAGCAAAAAAGGAGTACAATGATGTACAAATTTTCCCAAATCCTTCAGCGGCTACCCAAAGGTGACACATCGGCTTCCAACAGCTACTCTGGAAATGCCATACCCTTTAAGGTACAAGTTAATTTTGAAATCCCCATATTCGAGGGTCAATGAAACACAGATGCCATAGATAAATGGTTAAATATGCTAGAAGGATATTTTTCTATTCATGATTTTTCCAGCTGGGAAAAGATTATTTTCACTCTTTTCAAGGAAGCCCTCCATGTCAAGGATTGGTGGGAAACCTACTGTGAGTAGAATAATGAAAGTACAGGCTCACTATTTTCAGTCGCACCCACTTGGAATTCATTTCGGGATGCCATCAAGGAGTAGTAGTACCCTGTCAAAAGCTATGAGGACAAATACATAAAGTGGACCATACTGCGGCAGGGAAGGGACCAAGATTGTTGTGGGGAAAAATGCCTATGCAGGACGATCCTATCCACCTAAGGTGTGACAGTGCCTTAGCAACAAACAGAAACAACTATTCTAGTATTCTTCCTTTATGAATTAAGAATGAAGAGAGATGGATGGACTAACCGGTGTCTTTCGTTTGTCCCTCGATCCGGTTTCTCTTCTCTTTGAGGGTTCCCAGCTACTTGCCTTCTCGCTCGCCCAGCTTCAACAGGTTCCTGCAAGATCACAAGAAGAGAACACTACACAAAGACATAGATTCATATTCATAACTAGTTCAGGATTAGAAATAAATTAAACATACTAATGCAATCATACATCAAAGATACATCAGTATATAGGAGAAACCAAGATAGCTTTATTGATGAATAACAAGGTTCAGGAGGAGATACAACCAAGAGGGCTCCAATCCAGCATCTCCTTCCCAGCAAATGAAATTCCTATCTTCACCTTCCTTCAAAGCATTAAGCACCCAATGATTCCAATCTCAAACCAACAGCAATTCTTTGCAATAACAAAATTCCAGCCTCCTGGATCTCATGGAGGAGAGATCCATATATAGATGTTTGGAGAGAGGATGAGTCAGCTTGAGATCTGACTAGTGTCCTCTCCCTCTGTCAGTTCTTGCTTCCACTTGGAGACTAAGAACCTCTTACTCATCACTAATCGAATTCATTGAGGCAAGTGTCATTGGAGAAGATTCTGGAAGCTTCCAAGGTATTTCCACCTCGTTGAATGAACTTGCCATTTGTCACTTCCCGCTCAGCGCACCCTGGTAGTGCTTCTACCTGCGTTGCAGTGCACCTAGCCAGTGTAATCTCTGCATTTCAGCGCAGACAACTAGTGGAGCCTCTGAATTGATCCTGAATTGAATTGTTTTTGAGCAGTTTCTGGTGGAGAACTTCTGTGAATTGCTGTGGTTTGTTAGCCTTGTTCCTCTAGGGGTAGGAACAACATGTTTAGGGACTTTGGATCCCTTAGATTATGGACATTTCATGCTTATAGCTGTAAGGCACAAAAATGTCTATAACAGTTGCCCCCTAAAGTATGAGGCCGTTTATCGGGTGAAATGCTTTATTAGGAGGATCCGAAGTTCATCCAATGCTGGGAGGAGACCTGTAATAAGATACAATACAATACATTATTTTTCATACCTCTTTCATGATCTAGCTGAGGCGGGCATTCCCATGCTCAGCTTTATAAATTCATTTTTCTGTACATAGAACAGACAATCGTCTGATGGTAGACTGATAATTTTGATGAAATTATCATCCTTTGGGTAGGATGATTATCTGCTGCAATGATGTACATGTCAATGTCTTTATCTTTCCTGAATATATATCGCAGCCCAGATGGATGAAACTAGATCCGGGGTCTTCATACTCATTCGATCTTCACTCTAAGTACAAGTCGATCCATGTGAGAAATGTTCTGAAGTCGAACATGGAAAGACATCGCTTGATTACCGGCCAATGAGGTAAACTGTTAACAAGCGCTAGAGGAATCACCGATAATGATAATGACCCTCAAGGTACTGCAGTACAATTCACGTGGTGTGAATAAAGGACCTGGCGTCGAACACCACGCAAAATCTTTCGGTCGAAGGTCATTGATGTATACCTGTCGTTGGAAGTGAGAAACTTGCCATTGAGGCATGCAAGCTTCAAAGTACTGAAGGGGTTGTTCCTAGATCAACTTCTTGGATAATGAGATGATGTCGACAAGAAGCGATCCGTCAAAGGAGGGCCTTAATGTATCCCACATCAGTGACACAGAATGGAGCAAATGATTTTGATGGAGGTGAAAACGATCTGATGATATATGATTCAGGGTGGCGGTCATGAAAAGAATGAAGGATAATGTATGGTAGTGGATGGGACACGGGTGACTTCTCTGAACGACTTCTCTTGAACATATGGCAACACTTATGCGATGGATCAGTAGCATTACCCCAAATATGGATGGTATGGCGAGACCATGGTGATGTGACCGATGAATGAAACAACCCAACCCGATTGTGGTACGGAGGAAAAGTGTCATGTTCAAGAGCGACTTGCTACCATCAAAGTTTTCTTGAGTTTCTCCCAATTTTTCCCCAGTCATTGCTGACCAGTACCTCTTTATTTTTGTCAAGCTTGAGGAGGATAACATATGCTTGTTCTATAACTTTCCCTTCGGGCAAGCCCATCGCTATGTTTTAACGAGCCTAGCGATAGTGAAACTCGTTCTCGTCTAAAGACAAGTTTGTCGCTATTTAATGCTTTTAACGAGTCTAACGACAAAGATAACTTGATCCTTTTCATTTTTAGAGAGTCTGAAAAGGTACGTAAAGTCAACTCCAAAAGTCCTTTTTCGTCATCTAATCCCTTAAGTCCGAAAAAGTATAAAACAATACAGAAGGGATGAGTTTTCGATAGTTTTAACGAGCCGAACAAAACAAGCGCTCGATCTTTTTGTGCAATAATCCCTCAGGTCCAAAAAGATTAAAATCTAGAGGAGGGATAGCTCTTCCGGTCGCTTTATCGAGCTGGAAGGCCAAAACTCGGCAATCTTTTCATATTTCACGAGTCAGATGAAAAGAGCTTAAAGAAGACTCGTCTTTTGAGGAACGAGTGATAAAACGGGTTAGCAGCTGATTCCAGGTACGGGTTGGAATTTTCCAATCACGGCAGTGTCACAAGGATGGCTAGTGAAATCACTCTTCGCAGCTGTTCCTCAAAATGGGTAAACAATCATATGGAGGTGAACGATCGGCCAATGGAAAAGTGGAGGTGACGGTGCAAACACGACCAAGGCTTTAATGGCTGATAATGTTACATTCACAGTGGTTATTTACCGGAAGATAGTTCATTTTTTAACGAGCTTAAACGCGGAAAAACACTGCTCAGTCTTATGTTTATTTTTAACGAGCATGAACTATGTGCTAAAAATGCTCGGATCTTGCGTTTATTTTTTAACGAGCATGAACTGTGTGCTGAAACTGCTTGATAAATCCAGTCATATGATAAGAATGTCTCATTGAAGATGCTATTTTTTATGGAGCTTAGATCTTACAAAGATTTGCTCCGCATCCTTTCGTTATGCAAGTTTGGAAACGACTAATCCTACGAGTTTAAAGGGTTAGACCTACAGGTTTAAAGGGAGGACCTAAAAATTTAAAAAATAAATAGCCGCCCCTTGCTTGCACTTCAAAAGGTTTGCATGCCCCCGGGCATAAAACAGAGTTTCAAGGTTACCCATACTTCACTTCCGCCAAAACAATTGTTTTACCGAGAGAGGCCTACCTCTTTCAGGTTACCCAAAGATTGTCCTGTTAATCTTTCAAACAAAACACTTCTTCGGCGATGTCTACCGAGATAAACAAAGGTGAGCGACGATGCCCGCCAACTCACATAACTTTAACAAAAGAATCTTATTCTAGAACAACCCCTGTCTCAATCACGGACGGGGTACAGACTAGTCATATTCTCCCGCGGAAACCTACCCTATACCCAAAGTTTTCCTGCCGAAGCAGACTAGGATGCATGCCCCCTGGGTTCCAATCATATCCCTCCGAATTACTCGCGCTTATCGGGAGGACGGACCATGGGTTGAGACATTTCTTGCATGAAGATACTATTTAGGGATGGTATATGACTATTTGCAATGCGTGATCTGGGAAATGAAAGCTGGTCCACGAGCTTGACCACTCTTCCTTCGTGCAGAAAACACATTACTCTAAAGAGTGAGGAGACAATAGCTCCCATGCAATATAAATAGTCTCGTCCAAGGAGTAGGTTATAATCCAAGGGTCCTTGAAAGACCATCACGTTCATTTGAACGGTCTTCCCTTTCAATGTTATGGGCACATTGGGGAGGATCCCTAAAGGTCGACTGGTTCCTTTATCGAAGCCTGTCAGATTTCTCATTTCAGGAAAAAGCACTGGCGAACCAAGCGCTTTCCAAGAAATAGAGGAAAGGATACTCACAGATGCCCCCTGATCAATGATGGTGCCAGCCATTACCATTCTGTATATTTGAACGATAATTCTAAATGGTATGCTTGCTGGCAACCAGGGTCTGCCTAGTTGGTTCCAATCGAAGGATACAACTAGGTTGCTTGGTGGTGGGACCAAATATACGGCCGGGTATGACTCTGACGAAGTTCCTTCCTGCGATAAAGGAATGGGAAAATTGCCCCCTTGTTCGTTAGAGTCTGTGTTGATGAAGAGAATTTGGACGGTGTCATCTTTATTCTCTTCTGTGATGGTATCATTCGAAGATAGAACCTCTGAAGGCAAGATCGGGTCCACTGCCGCCTCGACCTTCTGACTTTCATCAGGTATGGATTCAGACGGTTCATCCTCAATGATAGGTGCTTCGGCTGACCACCTGAGCGGGCCAGCCGGGTTCTCAACTGGTGAAGGACTTGGCGGGAGTTTTTGATATCCAGGAGGAAGTTGCGCTCATAAAATCTAGCGATCTTCCAAAACTCTTTTAGCCTCGTCTAAGAAGGGACAACGGTGGATGGCATGGTCGCCTTCACACAATTTGTAGGGAAATCTAGCTTTCCCTCTCTGTCCTGTGGCTTCACTTTCACTAGTTGACGGTGTGCTGTCAACATGGCTATCAGAGGTTGACGCCACCGAATTGTGCAAACGGGGAGACCAGTCCCTTAGTATTCGAGGGATGCAGGGACAATCTCTGTGGAAGTGGTCTCCCTTGCATATGACACATGGCGATTTAGGCCTAGTCAGTGCTGTGTGTGGATTTTTGTCAGATGACACTTGTTTGCCCCCAGTCACTTTTGGCTCCTTCTTCTTCTTCTCTTTCTTCTTCTTTTCCTTCTTCTCCTTAGGAACTTGGTTTTTTGTTTTACCAGTTCCATCAAGCGAAGAGGAAGGAGGAGAGGAAGAATTAGATGAAGTAGAAGGCTGGTGGGTAACTCTGGTCTGGTTTAACTGTTGATTCAACTGTTCAGGAATAGTGGTGTTCTGAACGACATTGGTTGAGAAGAGCTAGACCGGCAAGCCAATTTTCAGTCCTGGAAGCGACAATGTGGCCATATGGGGCGCACCAACATCTCCCCAAGAGGAGAAGGGACTAGGATTTCCACCAGGGGGAATTCCTTGGTTGGTGTGCTCCATTTTCTCAACCTAAAGGTCAACACAGGAAGAAGGGGTGATTGTTCCGTTTAAAATAAATTTTAACGACGCTTTAGACACAACTTGCTTTTTCAATTTTAAAGAGTCGAGAAAAAGCTAAAGATGACTCTAGTCTCCTTCGATGTTTTAACGAGCCCGAAGTGACAAATGCTCGGATGGACTTTTTCCGTTATAGAGTCTGAAAAAGGCCAAAAGGAACTGTTCTGGAGTTCTAGGTAGAGGGTGTGCCAAACTTTTCGCAAAACCGCAGAATACTTTTTAAGGTACGGGCGGTCAATCTTCCTGAATGCTGTGTTCAGTGCATTGCGATCAGTAGGGCGGCCGACACGGCTTCCTAAGGATAAAGGTTTTATGCCTATAGGGGTCTCCCAATATATACTCAATGGTACCTGGGAGCACAATCCGTACTGGCGCTATCGTCCCTCAGGAGGAATCACCCACCATCAGCGAGATCGACAGTCACCAGGCTTTACGACGCCGGAACACGTCTCTAGCCTAGACCTCTATGTTGTGCGTTAAGTTGCAAAGCGTTGTTAAGTTCATTCAATTTATTTTAGGTTGATCTTTCTTAGAAGTTTGCCTTTTTGGATCACCACGAGATGTATGATACAATTCCTAAATGCAGTCTAAACATGGTAAGCAAGCTTTTATATCTTTTCAACAATGAAAATCCTAGCTACAAAGGGAAAAGAAAGACACCATCTTTTCTCAAAGAGCAATCAGCACACTCTAAATGCACTTTTCCTAAATCAAACATGCAAACTATCAAGATGCAAATGCACAATGCAAGTGTTTGTTTTCCGCTTTCTTAATATTGATGCCTAAAAAGAAAGCTTTTTGCACAACTTTGAATTTTCTTTTAAATGACAAAAACAAACAAGTTTACTTCTTTCGAAATCAGAAAGGGTAGAAGAGATTACAACACTTAACGATTTTCGAAATGAATACTTGTTTTGACACTCAAAAGAGACAAACTCAAACCAAAAGCAAAAATGAATGTATAACCAACTGTAAACAGCCAATGAACTCTCTCCTAAGATCATAATCAACAGATCTGAATCAAGGGCTATAGGATGACTATTTCACTCTTGCAATGGAAAACTGTAAATGACGCCACAAACACATAAAAACACTCACAGTCTTTTTGTACAAAAGGAGGCAGAATTTAAGCAGAGAAAAGGAGTTATCAGACAGGTACCTATGCTGGTTACAGGCTGTAGAAATCAGAGATCAAAATAAGGCAAAACAGAGCAGAGAACCCCAGCTGCACAAGGCCTAACTGGATCAACGCACTCCTAACACAGAGGTTTTGACATTCAGCGCAGGTAGCCTTCACGGGACCTGCGTTGAAATGCAGAACCTCTTCACAGAGTCTGCGCTGAAGGAGAAACGAGAGTTCCTCACTGGGTTCTGGGTCATAGTTTGCTGATTAATCTACGGTTTCAGGCCAAATCAAAGCAACAAGCAAGGTACAATCAAAGGGATGCTTTGAAGGAGGACTAAGATCTATCACAAAGGATCATCAAATCATTTGTGAGTCCATTGTTCAGATCATAGACAAATCCAGTGATTGGATCAAAGCAGCAGCTGTCTACTTTGCATCTGAGAATAGCAGATGCAGTTCGATTGCTGCTCTTGAGTCTATGAAACAAACAATGATAGAGACACAAATAAAATGACTAAACAGATCTCCTCAGTGGAGTCGCCAATTTGTTGTGGGGAAAAATGCCTATGCAGGATGATCCTATCCACCTAAGGTGTGACAGTGCCTTAGCAACAAATAGAAACAACTATTCTAATATTCTTCCTTTATGAATTAAGAATGAAGAGAGATGGATGGACTAACCGGTGTCTTCCGTTTGTCCCTCGATCTGGTTTCTCTTCTCTTTGAGGGTTCCCAGCTACTTGCCTTCTCGCTCGCCCAGCTTCAACAGGTTCCGGCAAGATCACAAGAAGAGAACACTACACAAAGACATAGATTCATATTCATAACTAGTTCAGGATTAGAAATAAACTAAACATACTAATGCAATCATACATCAAAGATACATCAGTATATAGGAGAAACCAAGATAGCTTTATTGATGAATAACAAGGTTCAGGAGGAGATACAACCAAGAGGGCTCCAATCCAGCATCTCCTTCCCAGCAAATGAAATTCCTATATTCACCTTCCTTCAAAGCATTAAGCACCCAATGATTCCAATCTCAAACCAACAGCAATTCTTTGCAATAACAAAATTCCAGCCTCCTAGATCTCATGGAGGAGAGATCCATATATAGATGTTTGGAGAGAGGATGAGTCAGCTTGAGATCTGACTAGTGTCCTCCCCCTCTGTTAGTTCTTGCTTCCACTTGGAGACTAAGAGCCTCTTACTCATCACTAATCGAATTCATTGAGGCAAGTGTCATTGGAGAAGATTCTGGAAGCTTCCAGGGTCTTTCCACCTCGTTGAATGAACTTTCCATTTGTCACTTCCCGCTCAGCGCACCCTGGTAGTGCTTCTACCTGCGTTGCAGTGCACCTAGCCAGTGTAATCTCTGCATTTCAGTGCAGACAGCTAGTGGAGCCTCTGAATTGATCCTGAATTGACTTGTTTTTTAGCAGTTTCTGGTGGAGAAATTCTGTGAATTGCTGTGGTTTGTTAGCCTTGTTCCTCTAGGGGTAGGAACAACATGTTTAGGGACTTTGGATCCCTTAGATTATGGACATTTCATGCTTATAGCTGTAAGGCACAAAATCGTCTATAACAAAGATGTGTCGTAGATAAATGGTTAAATCTACTAGAAGGGTATTTTTCAGTATTTTACAATATTGAAATGAAGTATTATTTCCACTACATCTCTGTATTTATGGTTACCTCTGTAACTTTTTGCATTCCTATTTAAATCCAGATTAGTGGTATCTGAGGGGTCTGCTTTTTTCTCTATTTTTCTTTGCATATCCCCAATGAGGTCGAGATATAAGGAGCTAGTGCTCGATCTGGTTGAACCTTTGCAAGATCAGCCTTGAAAATCCTGATGACCTCCCATGGCAAATGAAAAGAAAGACGAGGGGGCAAGAAATCCTATCAAAATGTTGCTCGAAGAAGCCCTCGAGTGACAAAGGAGAGCAATGATGGAGAACTTTGCCCAGATCCTTCAGCGGCTACCTAGAGGTGACACATCGGCTTCCAACAGCTACTCTGGAAACACCACACGCTTTAAGGTACAAGTTAATTCTGAAATCCCCATCTTCGAGGGTCAAATAGACACAGATGCCATAGATAAACGGTTAAATCTGCTAGAAGGGTATTTTTCTATTCATGATTTTTATAGCTAGGAAAAGATTATTTTCACTCTTTTCAAAGAAGCCCCCCATGTCAAGGACTGGTGGGAAACCTACTGCGAGTAGAAGGATGAAAGTACAGTCTCACTATTTTCAGCTACACCCACTTGGAATTCATTTTGGGATGTCATCAATGAGCAGTAGTACCCTATCAAAAGCTATGAGGAAAAATACATAAAGTGGACCACGCTGCGGCAGGGAAGGGACCAAGATGTGTCGGAGTTCGCAAACTTTTTTCATACCCTCACACACAGTTGGGTATCAAGGATTCTGAGCTTCATTTGGTACTCAAATATCGTGGTTACCTACATAGGTACATCCAAGAAGAGACGAAGTTCCTGAACATCTCCTCGCTCGGCATAGCATATCGATACACTGTCAAAATCGAGTAGAAGTTTAAACAGAAGAAGCAAGACTTTGGATCTATGAATCCAAAGACCAAAGGATAAAGCCAAGGTGGGGTGACCCAAGACAACTCATCGAAGCCACAAGAAAGGAACAACACCATGAAGTCGAAGAAGGACATAGTAAAGTAGTGTGAGTCCCATAAGAGCCCCACTCGCAACACAAGTGAGTGTCGGACAAATCAGCTGCTAGTGGCCGAGTTGAAGGCTTCATAAATATATGCCTGTTCTGACCATGAGTTAGAATCTAACAAGGGGAATGGTAAAGGAAAGCAGATCATTGACACAGAGACTAGTGCCACTTTTGCCACTACCAACATCCAAAAGAGTGAGCCCGAAGATCCAGAGGAGGGGGAGCGTCTTTTCCACTCAAAAAAGTGGGTGAAGGGTTCATCGCTGCAATTCATTGTTGACAGTGGCTGCCAAAAGAACCTCATTTTAGCAAAGTTCGTGGAGCGGTTGGGACTAATGAGTACAACACACCCATAGCTATACATTATCGGGTGGCTTCACCAAGGATGAGATCTTCGAGTCCACCAGTAGTGCCACCTTCCCTACAGCATCAAGCCCTTTACAAATGAGGTATTGTGTGATGTTGCACCTCTTGATGTTTGTGATGTACTATGAGGCCAACCGTACTTATGGAGGTGACATGTTGTGTATGAGTCAAGGCCTCACACTGTTATTATTACTTTGGGTAATTCATTATACAGGATAGCGAAGGTAGCCCCACCTACCACCACCTCTTTGATCACTGCTAAGAAAGGTAGCAAGCTCATCCCTGAGACTAGGAAATTCATTTTCTATCTGGTTCACTCCCAAAGTAAGGCGAATATCGCCGCCACATCCATGACCCCCATGAAGTGTTCCTCCACATAGCAGCAGCAACAGATGTATATGGTCATGGAAGTAGATAGAAACAACTTCTCCTCACCCACAAGGGTACCACACAAGTTTCAGGAGGGTAACAAAGTCTGGTTGCATCGACAGAAAGAACGCCTTACTAGAACCCAGAAGAAGCTCAGACCACTTCGAGATGGTCCTTACACCATTTCTAAGGTTATGGGAAATGATGCTTTGGAGAATAGAATTCCCTCACTACTTCTCCTGCACCAAGTATTCAATGTGTACCGCCCTCGACCACACTTCCCACCATTATCGGACACATCCGAGATTGCACAACAGCTCACTAGGGACCAAGTTAAGAAGATGGATGAACTCAACGCAATGACGACCATTGCTTCCTAAGGTGAGAGGAATGATCCAGGTGGATGTTGGTGGCCATGCACCTATCCCACTTGGACCCCCACAATTGTCTCTTTCAGGCTTTCAGTTTCCTTAATTGTAGCACAATTTACCATTTTTAGCCGTTTTTCGGATCCTGAACTTCCAAAGCCGTTTTGATGCCCTAAACGATGTTTTTTGGGAAATATGAGAGCATAATGTGTCCATGGACCAATATTTCTCTTCCCAGAGTTGTAGCTATCAGATAGATCTTTCTGATGAGCTATTGTATGCTTCAAACGGAGATCGTATGCCAAAGTTACGACCACGGGAAGTTGATGTACCAATTTACTGAAATGAGGCCCACAGTTTGGCATTTCATCTTCTAGGGTTAGGTTTTTAGATTTTAGTGTTTTCCATTGTTTCTCAACAATAAATAGGCCTTTTACCCTCATTGTAACACAGTTCAGAGGCATGTAGCCGCCACATCTCTTCTTAGAGATAAGCTACCATCACCCTAAATGGTTTATTTCCATTTTTGTTTGTAAGCATATTTCAGTGTTTTACAATAATGAAATGAATTATTATTTCCACTGCATCTCCATATTTATGGTTATCTCTATAATTTGTTGCATTCCTATTTGGATTTGTATTAGTGGTATCAGAGCGGTCTGATTTTTTCTCTGTTTTTCTTTTCATATCCCCAACGAGGTCGGGATATAAGGAGCTAGGGCTCGATCTGGTTGAACCTTTGCAAGATCAGCCTCGCAAATCCCGATGGCCTCCCATGGAAGATGAAAATTAAGACAAGGGGGTAGGAGATCCTATCAAAATATTGTTCGAAGAAGCCCTTGAGTGACAAAGAAGCGCGATGATGGATAGCTTTGCCCAGATCCTTCAACGACTATCGAGAGGCAACGCATCGTCTTCCAACAGCTACACTGGAAATGCCACACCATTTAAGGTACAAGTTAATTTTGAAATCCCCATCTTCGAGGGTCAAATAGATGTAGATAATGTAGATAAATGGTTAAATCTACTAGAAGGGTATTTTTCTGTTCAAGTTTTTTCTATTCGGGAAAAGATTATTTTCGCTCTTCTCATAGTAGTCCCCCACGTCAAGGACTGGTGGGAAACATGCTACAAGCAAAAGGATGACAATATAGGCTCACTATTTTCAGCCGCACCAACCTTGGAATTCATTTCGGGATGCCATCAAGGAGCAATACTACCCTGTCAAAAGCTATGAGGACAAATACATAAAGTGGACCACGCTAGAGCAGGGAAGGGACCAAGATGTGCCGGAGTTCACAAACATTTTTAATACCCTTCGCACATAGTTGGGTATCAAGGATTCTGAGCTACATTTGGCACTCAATTACCATGGCTGCCTACACAAGTACATCCAAGAAGAGATGGAGTTCTTGAACATCTCCTCACTCGGCACGGCGTATCGATATGCTATCAAAATTGAGTAGAAGAGTAAATATAAGAAGCGAGACTTTGGATCTGTGAATCCGAAGACTAAAGGACAAAGCCAAGGCGGGGTGACCGAAGACAAGCCGTCGAAGCCACAAGAAAAGAACGACACCACGAAGTCAAAGAAGGACACAAGAAAGTGGTGTGAGTTCCATAAGAGCCCCACTCACAACACAAGTGACTATCGGACCAAGCAGTCGCTAGTGGCCCAGTTGAAGGCTTCAGAATCATATGCATGTTTCGACCATCAGTCAGAACCTAACAAGGGGAATGGCAAAGGGAAGTAGATCATTGACATGGAGCCTAGCACCACTGTTGCCACCGGCAAGGTCTAGAAGATTGAACCCGAAGATCCAGAGGAGGCCAAGCACCTTTTCCACTTAGAACTATGGGTGAAGGGTTCGCCGCTGCAATTCATTGTCGACAGTGGTAGCCAAAAGAACCTCATTTTAGTAGAGGTTGTGAAGCGGTTGGTCCTACCGACTATACCATACCTGTAGCCATATGGTATTGGGTGGCTTCACCAAGGACGAGATCTCTGAGTCCTCTAGTAGTGCCACCTTCCCTACAACATCAAGCCCTTTACAATTGAGGTATTGTGTGATGTTGCACCTCTTGATGTTTGTGATGTACTATTAGGCCAACCATACTTATGGAGGTGACATGATGTTTATGAGTCAAGGACTCACATGGTTATTATTACGTTGGGTAATTTATTATATAGGATATTGGAGGTAGCCCCACCTACGACCACCACTTTGATCATTGCTAAGAAAGGCAGCAAGCTCATCTTCCACACTAGGAATTTCATTTTCTGTCTAGTTCGCTCCCAAAGTAAGGGGAAGATTTTTGCCACATCCATGACCCCCGCGAAGTGTTCCTCCATGCAGCAACAACAGAGAAGAAATAACACCTTACCATAACAAGTTTCAGGTGGGTAACAAAGTCTGATTGCATCGGCAAAAAGAACACCTTACCAAAACCCATCAGAAGCTCAGACCACTCCGACATAGTCCTTACACCATTGCCAAGGCTCTGGGAAACAATTATTTAGAGAACAAAATTCCCTCATTCCTTCGCGTATTCAATGTGTACCACCCTCGACCGTTCTTCCCACCTTTACTAGACACATCCGAGATTGCAGAACAACTCACTAGGGACCAAGTTCAGCAGATGGAGGAACTCAACGCAATGGGGACCATTTATTCCTAAGGGGGGAGGAATGATCCAGGTGGAGGTTGGTGGCCACCCACCTATCCCACTTGGACCCTCACAACTATCTCTTTTAGCTTTTCAGTTTCCTTAATTGTAGCACAATTTACTATTTTTAGCAGTTTTTCAGGTCCTGAACTTCTGGAGCCGTAGTGAGGCCCTAAACGACCTTTTTTTGGGAAATCTGGGAGCAACATGTGGCTATCAACCAATGTTTCTCTTCCCAAAATTGTATTTCTTGGATAGATCTTTCTTATGAGCTATTGTACGTGTCAAAAGGTGATCGTATGCCAAAGTTACAACCCTGGGAAGTTGATGTACCAATTTACCCAAACAGGGCCCACAGTTTGGCATTTCATCTTCTAGGGTTAGTTTTTTGGATTCTTAGGGTTTTCCATTGTTTCTCAACAATAAATAGGCCTTCGAACCTCATTCTAATACAATTCAAAGGCATGTATCCGCCACATCTATTCTAAGAGATAAGCTACCTAGCTGGTTTATTTCCATTTCTGTTTGTAAGCATATTTCAGTATTTTACAATGATGAAATGAAGTATTATTTCCACTGCATCTATGTATTTATGGTTATCTCTATAATTTGTTGCGTTACTATTTAAATCTGAATCAGTGGTATCAGAGCAGTCTGTTTTTTTCTCTTATTTTCTTTGCATGTCCCCAACAAGGTCGGGATATAAGGAGCTAGGGCTTGATCTAGTTGAACGTTTGCAATATCAACCTCGCAAATCCCGATGGCCTCCCATGGCAGATGAAAATAAGGATGAGGAGATAGGAGATCCTATCAAAATCTTGCTCGAAGAAGCCCTCGAGCGACAAAGGAGCGTGATGATGGACAACTTTGCTCAGATCCTTCAGAGGCTACCCAGAGGCGACACATCGGCTACTCTAGAAATGCCACACCCTTTAAGGTACAAATTAATTTTGAAATCCCCATATTTGTGGGTCAAATAGACATAGATGTCATAGATAAATGGTTAAATCTGCTAGAAGGGTATTTTTCTGTTCATGATTTTTCCAGTCGGGAAACGAGTATTTTCGCTCTTCTCCACGCAGCGCCCTACGTCAAGGACTTGTGGGAAACCTACTGCGAGAATAAGGATGAAAGTACAGGCTCACTATTTTCATCCACACCAACTTGGAATTCATTTCGAGGTTCCATAAAGGAGCAGTAGTACCATATCAAAAGATATGAGGACAAATACATAAAGTGGACCACACTGCAGTAGGGAAGGGACAAAGATGTGCCGGAGTTCAAAAACATTTTTCATATCCTTCGCACACAGTTGGGTATCAAGGATTTTGATCTGCATTTGGTACTCAAATACCGTAGCTACCTACATAGGTACATCTAGGAAGAGATGGAGTTCCTGAACATCTCCTCGCTCAGCACAACGTACAGATACAATGTCAAAATTGAGCAGAAGTTTAAACAGAAGAAGCGAGACTTTGGATATGTGAATTCTAAGACCAAAGGACAAAGCCAAGGTGGGGTGACCCAAGATAACCCGTTGAAGCCACAAGAAGATAACAACACCACGAAGTCAAAGTTTCATAAGAGCCCCACTCACAACACAAGTGAGTGTCGGACCAAGTAGTCGCTGGTGGCCGAGTTGAAGGCTTTAGAATTTGATGCATGTTATGACCATGAGTTAGAACTCGACAAGGGGAATGACAAAGTGAAGAAGATCATTGATGTGGAGACGAGCGCCACTATTGTCACCACCAAGATATAGAAGAATGAGCCTGAAGATCCAGAGGAGGGGGAGCATCCTTTCCACTCACAAATGTGGGTGAAGGGTTCGCTGCTGCAATTCATTGTCGACAGTGGTAGCCAAAAGAACCTCATTTCAAAAGAGGTCGTGAAGCGGTTGGGCCTATCGACTACACCACACCTGCAACCATACAATATCGGGTGGCTTCACCAAGGACAAGATCTCCGAGTTCACTAGCAGTGTCGCCTTCCCGACAGCTTCAAGCCCTTTACAGATGAGGTATTATGTGATGTACTATTAGGCAAACCATACTTATGGAGGTGAAATACTGTGTATGTGTCAAGGCCTCATATTTTTATTATTACTTTGGGTAATTCATTATATTGGATACCGGAGGTAGCCCCACCTACCAATGCCTCTTTGATCACTGTTAAGAAAGGTAGCAAGTTCATCTCCCAGTCGAGGAAATTCATTTTTTGTCTCGTTCGCTTCCGAAGTAAGGGGAAGATTGTTGCCACATCCATAACCCCCGCGAAGTGTTCCTCCAGGAAGTAGTAACAATAGATGGATACAGTCATGAAAGTAGATAGGAACAACTTCTCCTCACCCACAGGTGTACCACACAAGTTTCAGGTGGGTAACAAAGTCTAGTTGCATCGGCAGAAAGAATGCCTTACCAGAACCCATCATAAGCTCAGACCACCCCAACATGGTCCTTACACCATTGCCAAGGCTTTGGGAAATAATGCTTTGGAGCAAAAAATTCCCTCATTCCTTCTTCTGCACCAAGTATTCAATGTGTACCGCCCTTGACTATTTTTCCCACCATTACCAGACACATTCGAGATTGCAAAACAACTCACTAGGGACCAAGTTCAGCAAATGGAGGAACTCAACGCAATGGGGACTATTGCTTCCTAAGTGGTGAAGAATGATCAAGGTGGATGTTGGTGGCAACCCACCTATCCCAATTTTACCCCCACAACTGTCTCTTTTAGCTTTTCAGTTTCCTTAAGTGTAGCACAATTTACTATTTTTAGCAATTTTTCGAGTCCTGAACTTCCAGAGCTGTATTGAGGCCCTAAATGACGTTTTTTGGGAAATATGGGAGAAAAATGCAGCCAAAAACTGATGTTTCTCTTCCAAAATTTTTAGTGCTCAGATAGATCTTTCTGACGAGCTATTGTACGCATCAAACAGAGATCGTATGCCAAAGTTATGACCCCGGGAAGTTGATCTACCAATTTAACCAAATGAGACCCACAGTTTGGCGTTTCATCTTCTAGGGTTAGGTTTTTGGATATTAGGGTTTTCAATTGTTTCTCAACAATAAATAGGCCTTCGAGCCTCATTGTAACATAGTTCAGAAGCATGTAGCTGCCACATCTCTTCTCAGAGATAAGCTACCATCGCCCTAGCTAGTTTATTTCCATTCCTGTTTGTAAGAATATTTCAGTATTTTACAATAATGAAATGAAGTAATATTTCTGCTCCATCTCTGTATCTATGGTTATCTCTGTAATTTGTTGTGTTCTTATTTAAATCTGAATCAATGGTATCAGAGCAGTCTGCTTTTTTCTCTATTTTTCTTTGCATGTCCCCAATGAGGTCGGGATATAAGGAACTAGGGCTCAATCTGGTTGAACCTTTACAAGATCAGCCTCGTCAATCTTGATAGCCTCCCATGGCATATGAAAATAAAGATGAGGGGGCGGGAGATCCTATAAAAATCTTGCTTGAAGAAGCCCTCGAGTGACAAAGGAGCGCCATGATGGACAACTTTTCCCAGATCCTTCAACGACTACCCAAAGGCAGTGCATCGGCTTCCAACAACTACACTAGAAATGCCACACCCATTGAGGTACAGGTTAATTTTGAAATCCCCATCTTTGAGGGTCAAATAGATGCAGATTTTCTAGATAAATGGTTAAATCTGCTAGAAGGGTATTTTCTATTCATGATTTTTCCAGCTAGGAAAATATTATTTTCGCTTTTCTCAAAGTAGCCCGCCATGTCAAGGATTGTTGGGAAACCTACTGCAAGTAGAAGGATGAAAGTACAGGCTCACCATTTTCAGTCGCACCCACTTGGAATTCATTTTGGGATGGCATCAAGGAGTAGTAGTACCCTTTCAAAAGCTATGAGGACAAATACATAAAGTGGACCATGCTGCGGTAGGGAAGGGACCAAGATGTGCATGAGTTCAAAAACATTTTTCATACCATTCACACATAGTTGGGTATCAAGGATTCTCAGCTGCATTTGGTCCTCAAATACCGTGACTACCTACATAGATACATCCAGGAAGAGATGGACATCCTGAACATCTCCTCACTCAGCACGGCATACTGATACGCTATCAAAATCGAGCAGAATTTTAAACAGAAGAAGCGAGATCTGTGAATCTCAAGAGCAAAGGACAAATCCAAGGCAGGGTTGCCCAAGACAACCCATCGAAGCCACAAGAAAAGTACAAAAGCACGAAGTCGAAGAAGGACATAGGAAAGTGGTGTGAGTTCCATAAGAGCCCCACTCACAACACAAGTGAGTGTCGGACCAAGCAGTCGCTAGTGGCCAAGTTGAAGGTTTCAGAATTAGATGCATGTTTTGAACATGAGTCAGAACCTGACAAGGGGAATGAAAAAGGGAAGCATATCATTGATGCAGAGCCCACTACCATTGTTTCCACTGTCAAGGTCCATAAGAATGAGCCTGAAGATCAAGAGGAGTGGGAGCGTCTTTTCCACTCACAAATGTGGGTGAAGGGTTCACCGCTGCAATTCATTATTGAAAGTGGCAGCTAAAAGAACCTCATTTCAGCAGAGGTCATGAAGTGGTTAGGCCTACCAACTACACCACACCCGTAGCCGTACAGTGTCAGGTGGCTTCTCCAAGGGCGAGATCTCCAAGTCCGCCAGTAGTGCGGCCTTCCCTATAGCATCAAGCCCTTTACAGATGAGGTATTGTGTGATGTTGCACCTCTTGATGTTTGTGATGTACTATTAGGCCAACCATACTTATGGAGGCGACATGTTGTGTATGAGTTAAGGCCTCATGCTGTTATTACTACTTTGGGTAATTCATTATACAGGATAGCGAAGGTAGCCCCACCTACCACCAACTCTTTGATCACTACTAAGAAAGGTAGCAAGCTCATCTCCCAGACTAGGAAATTAATTTTCTATCTAGTTTGCTTCCAAAGTAAGGGGAAGATCGTCACCACATCCATGACCCTCGTGAAGTGTTCCTCCATGTAGCAAAAGCAACAGTTGGATACGGTCATGAAAGTAGGTAGGAACAATTTCTCCTCACCCATAGGGGTACCACACAAGTTTCAAGTGGGTAACAAAGTCTGGTTGCATCAGCAAAAAGAATGCCTTACCAGAACCCATCAGAAGCTCAGACCACTCTGACATGGTCCTTATCCCATTGCCAAGGCTATGGGAAACAATTATTTGGAGCATAGCATCCCTCATTCCTTTTCCTACACCAAGTATTCAATGTGTACCACCCTCGATCGTGCTTCCCACCATTACCGGACACATCCGAGATTGCAGAACAGCTCACTAGGGACCAAGTTCAGCAGATGGAGGAACTCAATGTAATGGGGACCATTGCTTCCTAAGGGGGGAGGAATGATCCAAATGGATGTTGGTGGCCACCCACTTATCCCACTTGGACCCCCACAACTATCTTTCTCAGCTTTTCAGTTTCCTTAATTGTAGCACAATTTACTATTTTTAGCAGTTTTTTGGGTCCTGAACTTCTGGAGCCGTTTTGAGGCCCTAAACGATATTTTTTGGGAACTTTGGGAGAAACATGGGCCCATGGATAGATGTTTCTCTTCCCAAATTTGTATTTCTCACATAGATCTTTCTAACGAGCTATTGTACGCGTCAAATGGAGATCGTATGCCAAAGTTATGACCCCGAAAAGTTGATGTACCGATTTACCCAAACGGGGCCCACAGTTTGGCGTTTCATCTTCTAGGGTTAGTTTTTTGGATGTTTAGTGTTTTCCATTGTTTCTCAACAATAAATAGGCCTTCGAGCCTCACATAGTTCAGAGGCATGTAGTAGCCACATCTCTTGTGAGAGATAAACTACCATTTCCCTAGCTGATTTATTTCCATTTCTGTTTGTAAGCATATTTCAGTATTTTACAATAATGAAATGAAGTATTATTTCAAATACATCTCTGTATTTATGGTTATCTCTGTAATTTGTTGAGTTCCTATTTAAATCTAGATCAGTGGTATCAGAGTGGTTTGCTTTTTTCTCTGTTTTTCTTTGCATGTCTCCAATGAGGCCGGGATATAAGGAGCTAGGGCTCGATCTGGTTGAACCTTTGCAAGATCAGCCTTGCAAATCCTGATGGCCTCCCATGGTGGATGAAAAGAAACACAAGGGGGAAGGAGATCCTATCAAAATATTTCTCGAAGAAGTCCTCGAGCAACAAAGGAGCGCGATGATGGACAGGTTTTCCCAGATCCTTTAGCGGCTACGTAGAGGCAATGCATCGGCTTCCAACAACTACTCTAGAAATGCCACACCCTTTAAGGTACAAGTTAATTTTAAAATGCCCATCTTTGAGGGCCAAATAGATAGATGCTGTAGATAAATGGTTAAATCTGCTAGAAGGGTATTTTTCTGTTCATGATTTATCCAGCTGGGAAAATATTATTTTTGCTCTTCTCAAAGCAGCCTCCCACGTCAAGGACAGGTGGGAAACCTACTATGAGCAGAAGGATGAAAGTAAAGGCTCACTATTTTGAGCCGCACCCACTTTGAATTCATTTCAGGATGCCATCAAGGAGCAGTACTACCCTATCAAAATATATGAGGACAAATACATAAAGTGGACCACGCTGCAGCAGGGAAGGGACAGGGATGTGCCGGAGTTCACAAACATCTTTCATACCCTTCGCACACAGTTGGGTATTAAGGATTCTAAGCTGCATTTGGTACTCAAATACTGTGGTTACCTACACAAGCACATCTAGGAAGAGATGGAGTTCCTGAACATCCCCTCACTCAGCATGGTGTACCGATACACTGTAAACATTGAGCAGAAGTCTAAACAAAAGAAGCGAGACTTTGGATCTGTGAATTCGAGGACCAAAGGACAAAGCCAAGGCGGGGTGACCCAAGACAACCCTTTGAAGCCACAAGAAAATAACAACAACACAAAGTTGAAGAAGGACATAGGAAAGTGGTGTGAGTTCCATAAGAGCCCCACTCACAACACAAATGAGTGTCGGAACAAGCAGTCGCTCATGGCTGAGTTGAAGGCTTCAGAATCAGATGCATGTCCTGACCATGAGTCACAACCCAACAAGGGGAATGGAAAAGGGAAGCATATCATTGATGTGGAGCCCAGTGCCACTATTTACATCGCTAAGGTCCAAAAGAATGAACCTGAAGATCCAGAGGAGTGGGAGCATCTTTTCCACTCACAAATGTGGGTGAAGGTTTCGCCGCTACAATTCATTGTTAACAGTGGCAGCCAAAAGAACCTCATTTCAGCAGAGGTCGTGCAGCGGTTGGGCCTACCAACTACACCAAACCCACAGTCATATAGTATTAGGTGGCTTCACCAAGGATGATATCACCGAGTCCACTAGGAGTGTCACCTTCCCTATGACATCAAGCCCCTTACAGATGAGGTATTGTGTGATGTTTCACCTCTTGATGTTTGTGATGTACTATTAGGCCAACCATACTTATAGAGGTGACATGATGTGTATGATTCAAGGCCTCACACTGTTATTATTACTTTGGGTAATTCACGATACAGGATACTGAAGGTAGCCCCACCTACCACCACCTCTTTGATCACTGCTAAGAAAGGCAACAAGCTCATCTCCCAGACTAGGAAATTCATTTTTTGTCTAGTTCGCTCCCAAAGTAAGGGGAAGATCGTCGCCACATCCATGACCCCCGCAAAGTGTTCCTCCAACAGTAGAAGAAATAGATGGATAGGTCATGAAAGTAGAGAGGAACAACTTCTCCTCACCCACAGGGGTACCACACAAGTTTTAGGTGGCTAACAAAGTCTGGTTGGATCGACAGAAAGAATGCCTTACCAGAACCCATCAAAAGCTCAGACCACTCTGACATGGTCCTTATACCATTGCTAGGGCTATGGGAAACAACGCTTTGGAGCACAACATTTGCTCATTCCTTTGCCTACACCAAGTATTCAATGTGTACTACCCTCGACCGTGCTTCCCACCATTATAGGACACATCCGAGATTGCAGAACAGCTCACCAGGGACCAAGTTCAGCAGATGGAGGAACTCAATGCAATGGGGACCATTGCTTCCTAGGGGGGAGGAATGATCTAGGTAGATGTTGGTAGCCACCCACCTATCCCACTTGTACCCCCACAACTGTCTCTTTCATCTTTTCAGTTTCCTTAATTATAGCACAATTTACTATTTTTAGCAGTTTTTCAGGTCCTGAACTTCAGGAGCAGTTTTGAGGCCCTAAACGACGTTTTTTTGGAAATATGGGAGCAATAATGTTACTTGGACTGATGTTGCTCTTCCCAAAGTTGTATTGCTCGGATATATCTTTCTAACGAGCTATTGTACGTGTTGAACAGTGATCATATGCCAAAGTTACGACCCTGGGAAGTTGATGTACCAATTTACCCAAATGGGGTCCATAGTTTGGCATTTCATCTTCTAGGGTTAGGTTTTTGGATGTTTAGGGTTTTCCATTGTTTCTCAACAAGAAATAGGCCTTCGAGCCTCATTATAACACAGTTTAGAGGCATGTATCCACCACATCTCTTCTCAGAGATAAACTACCATTGCCCTAGCTAGTTTATTTCCATTTCTGTTTGTAAGCATATTTCAATATTTTACAATAATGAAATGAATTATTATTTCTACTGCATCTCTGTATCTATGGTTATATCTGTAATTTGTTGTGTTCCTGTTTGAATTCGGATCAGTGGTATCAAAGCGGTCAACTTTTTTCTTTGTTTTTCTTTGCATGTCCCCAATGAAGTCGAGATATAAGGAGCTAGGGCTCGATCTAGTTGAACCTTTGCAAGATCAGCCTCGCAAATGTCGACGGCCTCCCATGAAAGATGAAAAGAAATACGAAGGGGTAGGAGATCGTAACAAAATCTTGCTTGAAGAAGCCCTCTAGCGAAAAAGGAGCGCGATGATTGACAACATTGCCCAGATCCTTCAACGTCTACCTATAGGCGATGCATCGGCTTCCAACAACTACTCTGGAAATGCCACACCCTTTAAGGTACAAGTTAATTTTGAAATCCCCATCATCGAGGGTTAAATAGACACAAATTTCACATATAAATGGTTAAATCTGTTAGGAGGGTATTTTTCTATTCATGATTTTTCCAGTCGGGAAAATATTATTTTCGCTCTTCTCAAAGCAGCCCCCAACGTCAAGGACTAGTGGGAAACCTACAACAAGGAGAAATATGAAAGTACAGGCCCACTATTTTCATCTGCACCCACTTGGAATTCATTTCGGGATGCCATCAAGGAGCAATACTACCCTATCAAAAGCTATGAGGACAAATACATAAAATGGACCACACTGCGGTAGGGAAGGGACCAAGCTGTGTCAGAGTTCACAAACATTTTTCCTTCACACACAGTTGGGTATCAAGGATTCTGAGCTGCATTTGGTACTCAAATATCGCAACTACCTACACAGGTACATCCAAGAATAGATGTAGTTCCTGAACATCTCCTCGCTCGACATGGCATACCGATACAGTGTCAAAATTGAGCAGAAGTTTAAACAGAAGAAGTGAGACTTTGGATCTGTGAATCCGAAGACCAAAGGACAAAGCCAAGGTAGGGTGACCCAAGAAAACCCATTGAAGCCATAAGAAAAGAACAACACCACGAAGTGAAAGAAGGACACAGGAAAGTTTTGTGAGTTCCATAAGAGCCCCACTCACAACAGAAGTGAGTGTTGGACCAAGCAGTCGCTGGTGGCCGAGTTGAAGGCTTCACAATCAGATGCAGGTTCCTACCATGAGTTAGAACCCAACAAGGGGAATGGAAAAGGGAAGCATATCATTGAAACAGAGCCCAGCGCCACTGTTGCCACCGCTAAGGTCCAAAAGAATGAGCTCGAAGATCCAGAGGTCGGGGAGTGTCTTTTCTACTCTCAAATGTGGGTGAAGGGTTTGTCGTTGCAATTCATTGTCGACAGTGGCAACCAAAAGAACCTCATTTCAATAGAATTCGTGAAGTGGTTAGGCCTACCGACTACACCACACCCTCAGCCATATAGTATCTAGTGGCTTCACTAGGGACAAGATCTCTGAGTCCGCTAGTAGTGCTGCCTTCCCTACAGCATCAAGCCCTTTACAGATGAGGTATTGTGTGATGTTGCACCTCTTGATGTTTATGATGTACACTTAGGCCAACCATACTTATGGAGGCGACATGCTGTGTATGATTCAAGGCCTCACGCTGTTATTATCACTTTGGGTAATTCATTATACACGATATCGGAGGTAGCCCCACTTACCACCACCTCTTTGATCACTACTAAGAAAGGTAGTAAGCTCATCTCCCAGACTAGGAAATTCATTTTCTGTTTCGTTCACTCCCAAAGTAAGGGAAATATCATCGCCACATTCATGAACCCCGTGAAGTGTTCCTCCATGCAGCAACAACAGCAGATGGATACGATCATGAAAGTAGACAAGAACAACTTCTCCTCACCCACAGGGGTACCACACAAGTTTCAGGTGGGTAACAAAGTCTGGTTGCATCGGCAGAAAGAACACCTTACCAGAACCCATCAGAAGCTCTAACCACTCCGAAATGGTCCCTACACCATTGCCAAGGCTATGGGAAAAAATTCTTTGGAGCACAACATCCCATCATTCCTTTGCCTGCACCAAGTATTCAATGTGTACTATCCTCAATCATGCTTCCCACTGTTACCAGACATATTCGAGATTGCAGAACAGCTCACTAGGGACCAAGTTCAGCAAATGGAGGAACTCAACGCAATGGGGACCATTGCTTCCTAAGGGGGGAGGAATGATCTAGGTAGATTTTGGTGGCCACCCACCTATCCCACTTGGACCCCCACAATTGTCTGTTTCAGCTTTTAGTTTCCTTAATTGTAGCACAATTTACTATTTTTAGCAGTTTTTCGGGTCTTGAACTTCTGGAGCCGTTTTGAGGCCCTAAATGAAGTTTTTTGAGAAATATCGGAGCAACATGGTTCCATGGATTGATGTTTCTCTTCCCAAAGTTGTATTTCTTGGATAGATGTTTCGAACGAGCTATTTTACGTGTCAAACGGAGATCATATGCCAAAGTTACGACCCCGGGCAGTTGATGTACCAATTTACCCAAACGGGGCCCACAGTTTGGTGTTTTATCTTCTAGGGTTAGGTTTTTGGATTTTTAGGGTTTTCCATTGTTTTTAAACAATAAATAGGCCTTTGATCCTCATTTTAACATAGTTTAGAGGCATGTAGCTACCACATCTCTTCTCAGAGATAAGCTACGATCGCCCTAATTGGTTTATTTCCATTTCTGTTTGTAATCATATTTCAGTATTTTACAATAATGAAATGAAGTATTATTTCCACTGCATCTCTATAATTATGGTTATCTCTGTAATTTTTTGCGTTCTTGTTTAAATCTGGATCAGGCTATGGGATTTCGGAAGGAACCTTATCCTTAGAAGGTTTCGTCTCACCGTAATCATGTGACCTTGTAGCAACATCAACATGAGACCTCACGTTATAGACATTCGATATGGATTCCCCTTCTTGGTTGCCCCCCGTGGGGGTTCCAATATTAGCATTAGTGCCAACAATCATTTTTTTCCCTTTGGGAAAAGGGCTAGTCAACACAGCCTCGGAATTTGAAGAACCCTGTTGAGCTAACAAGCGCTGAGCATCCTGAATATTAGGGAAATGATGGTTAAGATGATCCCCATTACATAACTTGCAGGGGAACATTACTTTCTTTTTCAATTCCTTCTTTCCTTCTCCAATATCATTACTGGGATTGTTTTCATTCCCCTTCCTAGTCTTATCTTTCTTCTTACCACATCCCTTCTTCTTCCCATCAGATTGTTGATCTCCTTTTGGATTCAAGGATTGGACAATATTAACTACTAAAGGTTGGGAAGGAATAGCCACTGACAGGAAAGCCTACGTTGCAAAAGTCTATTGTAAGGAAAATTTTTGCAATTGATTCAACAAGTTAGCCGTACTACTATTGATCGACTCTACAATTTTGTCCGCATGGGGTCTTGGCTTAGGTTTGGCTAAATCAATCTTTGATCGAGGAGCATTAGATAAAATATTATAAAGGACTCCAGACTGAGTATATATGAGTTCTAATGTTGGGCTCTAAATATGTCTTTTTCTTCAGTGAACACTTTGGAGAGTGACACATCCTTATAAATTTCTGGCTACAAATATTTCAAAAACCATTCGATAAGGAAATCATCAGGGATATAGGCGTTAATGAGCCTCTTCCTTCTATACCACTCTTGGATGTGGTCAAAAATATGAGTTTCTTTGTCTTGTTCAAAACTATCTAGAAGATCAGTTCCATCATGGGATGCTTACCATAATAGCCTTGGAGTAAGTCTATCATTGTGCAGTTGACAACCTCTTCTTATCCCTTGGTTTGCAGATGAAATGTTGTGCTCCTATTCAAATTGGTGTTCATCATTCTCCACAAAATCTTCCAAAACTCTCCAAGAAAGAGAGAGTATCAATGAGACACAATGGATGTGGGAAGCCCAATGGACCCATGAAATTAGAAGAAGAGATGAGCATACTACTCTGTAGTGACTTTCTTTTTACAAGGCATTAATACACACAATTTGCTAAATCAATCCACATTGACATACAAATTGTCATAACCTTTCCTAGACAAAGGTAAACTTCCTACAAAATCCATTGACACACTTTTCCATGGATGACTCAGAACAGGGAGTGGTGTGTAGAGCCCCAAATTTTTATTAATTTGCTTACTAATTGAACACAACACACAACCCTTTACATATCAATTCACAACATTTTTCATGTGAGGCCAATAACCCAACCTATACAAATGAAACAAAGTTTTCCCTACACCAAAATGACCTGACACAAGAGAGGTATGTGCCTCTTTGATTACATGTATTCATTCATTAGTGGGGATACAAAGTTCTCTAAGGTGATATAACAACTTTCCCTGCAAATGATAATTGTCCACTTGCAATCCATGAGCCAGGTTTGTATAAATCTCCTTAAAATCATCATCCTAAACATATTGTTCAACATAAATTTCAAAAGATAAAGAGCCATTTTGCAAAACTATAGATCCAGAAATAGGAGGGCGAGAAAGCATATATGACACTTTGTTGATGATGCCCTTATTCTATTTTATTACCAAGTGAAACTGCTGGAGGAATCCCATCCATATGAAATGACGTGCTTATTGAAGCTTGGCCTGTGATTAAAGGTACTGCAAGGGCTAGTGAGCTATGTGAATGATGGTCTCATTGCCGATCAAATAGTGCTTCCACTTCTTCACACTTTGAACCAAGTCATAGGACTCCTTGTCGTATGTGGGATAGTTCACACCAACTTGGGAGAATGTCTCCGAATGGTAACACACAGGTTTCCTTTGCTGCATCAACAATGCTCCCATGGCATATCCACTGGCATCTGTCTCGATCTTGAAAGGTTATTGGAGGTCAGGTAAGGCCAAAATTGGTGTCTTGTTGATCTTCTCTTTCAGTGTATCAAAGGATTTATGATGCTTTCCTCCCCACTGAAACGTGTGTTTCACACTCTTCAATGCATGTAAGAGGGATGCACTGATGAGGAAGTTGGAAATGAACCTTCTCCAGAATTGTATTTCACCCAAAAATCTATGAACCTCTATAACATTGGTGGTTTTAGGCCACTTTACAATCACATTAATTTTAGAAGGATCTACTTTCAAGTGTCCACCACCGATGATGTGACCCAAGTAAACCAAATAGGTCTTACCAAATTCACACTTCGACATTTTGACATACAATTTTTATTTTTGCAAAGCATCAAGCACTTTTTTAACATGACACACATGATCATCCCATGTCTTACTATAAACAAGAATGTCATCGAGATACACAAGTACAAAATCATCAAGAAAATGCATGAAAATATCATTCATCACCCCCATGAATGTGGTTGGAGCATTGCATAGTCCGAATGGCATCACCAGCCATTCAAACAACCCATGTTTCATCTTGAATGAAGTCTTCCATGCATCCTGTTCTGAAATCCTGACCTGATGATAACCACTATGTAAGTCTAGTTTTGTAATAGATAGAATTTTTCAATTGATCTAACAAATCATCGATGCGAGGGAGAAGGTACTGATTCTTCATCGTTATTTTTTTGAGTGTTTTTTATTATACACACATCCTCCATGTGCCGTCCTTCTTTGGAACCAACACAATAGGTGATTAGCATGGAGAAGGACTTGGCCTTATGACCCCTTGGTTCAACAATTCCTATACCTGCTTCTTTATCTCCTCCATCTCAATGGTTGACAACCTGTACATACCAATGTTCGGTAAAGGAGCATCCTACTACAAGTGAATCTCATGTTGGATCTCATGCTTAGGAGGCAACCCACTTGGTTCCTAAAAAATGCCATCATTGTTAGAAATAATTTCATGCAATTCCCTTTTGTGATTGGGATCACAACCTTGGAAAGATTGAGATGTCTCGACATCTTTTTCTCTCAAAACCATGATCATGCTCCCTTTGCTGGAATTAATTAATCTCTTCACCTGACCTGCACTTACAAGATTTGCATTGATTTTTGTGTGATGAGATCTAACAATGTATTCCACCTCATCTTTCATGAGATGATACTTGTTTTCATTGTGAAAGAAAACTTCTTTTTTGTCATACAAATAGAAACTCCCCAATACAATATGACAAATATCCAAGTGTAAAACATCAAGATCAACCTCATAAACTAGTTTGGATGCAATCACAAATCTAACTCTACACTGCATGATTACATGTAATTTTGCTTTATCACACACCCAGCCAAGTAGGTAAGGTTTCAGATGAGGCTTGGTCCCTAATCCTAGCTTTTTAACCAAGGATTCTAAAATCAAATTTTCTTGTGAGCTCGAATCAAACATGGTTTCCACTTTAGTATGTTTCATTATGACTTTAATGTGGAATAACATAATTCTCTTTCATTCATTAACAAGAGGATCCTTTCAATAACTTGTACTTGCATGTAACTCACAATTTTCATTAGTAGGAAGAGAAAGAGTACCATGTGTGCCCACTGTCATGATCATTATTTCATCATTGGAATCGGATCCAAGGTCCCACTACGTAGTTGCCACTGTCTTTTGCATGTTCTTCCCACCAAATCTCTTTGGTTTCAACTTTGGATGCAGCTTCCAACAATGTTCATCATCATGGCCTTCCTTCTTGCAATGTGTGCAAGATGGATTTGTTCCTTCCTCCTTCTTGGTTGTAGCTACCTTCTTGTCCTTTCCCTTTCCTTTTCCTTTGAACTTGCCATTATGAGGTTTGAAAGGTGATTTATTCGGTTGCTCTCCTTTAGCATTCTTGTCCCCTCTTTCAAGATGAATGACCTTCACACTGGCCACATCAATAGTAGTAGGCTCAAATAATAACAAAGAATGTGTGATGTAACTATGTAAAATACCAATATACTTTGTTACAGTTTCTAGTGAATCAAGTGAAATTCCCAAATTCAATGCTTGTTTTCTAAAATCTTATGTGAATCTTTGTAAATTTTGACCCATTCCTTGCCTTAAATATTTCCATTCCATTAAAGCCTTTTGTCGATAACCCAAAGAATAAAACTGATATTTTAATGAAAAAACAAAATTGGACCAAGAAGTGAGGAGATTACCCAAGTTTTTGCTGCCTTTCTACAACTTGCTCTCCCACCAGATGAGAGTGATGCCACTCAGCCAAAGAGATGTTAATTGGATCTTTTCCTCATATTCCTCGATTTGCTGAATCCGACAATAAACCTTGATATGTCTAATCCAATTTTTTAGTTTCTTTTCATTACATTCTCCATTATATGTGGGAAAATCAAACTTTACATCTAGCTTAAAAAATGGCTTCTTAGATGTATTCCTATAATGCATGTTAGAGTGATGAGAAGAATAAGAAGAAGAAGAACTTTCACTAGAGGATAGAGAGGGCAGTTCAGGAGGATCTCCTCTTCCACCTTCATGATTTACCAATGCATGGTTATCTGGATCTTTCTTCTCGAGCTTGATTGTCTTCTCATACTCTGCAAACAACTTGTCGACCTTCTCTACCATAGTGAAAAAGATATTGCTATAATTTCACTCTTCCTCCATTTGAGCTTCCTCATCTACCATGTTTTGTCTTCCTAGTGTATGCCTCGATTTGGGATCAAAGGATTTGAGTTTTCCTTCTCCTCTTTGGAGCTTATTCCTGGTTAGCCTTCACTCATGAAAAATACATCAAGAAGGCCTACTCCAATACCAAACTTGATCCAGATATTTTAACTTCAAGGATGCATAAAAAATTTCATATAAATGATTACATTAACAAAGTAACTTAATAGATGAAAAGGAAGTGGAAATCATAAAGAAACCATGAGATCAAAGGCACACAAGTGATTTGATTACATAGTTCACCCAATTTGGGCTATGTCTTCAGGCCCTGCTCAAAGTGGGGAGGCCTTATTTCATTAAGTGGAAACAAAGAAATGAATTACAAGAAAATTTACAAAAATGACCCTTATACCTCCAATTTAGATGTGTCCTAAAAATGGAGACCTTGGCTAGAGAAATGAACTACATGGTTGGATTCCTAGCGCGAAAACATGTAAAAATGACTACAAAATTGTTAGATGTTACGGTCAAACCCTAACCCCTTTATTCATGTAATAATCCCAATGGGCCGAGTCCGATTCATAGTTAGAGAGTCAATAAATTTGTATTAATAATTGTAAGTGGTTGACTTGCGTTAGAGAAAAGGGACCACAGTTAGTTGTAAGCGGACCATAGTTAATAAATAAAGTGGTTAACCTATGTTATGCAAGGGACCATTAGTAGTTAGGGTGTTGGATGTTATTTAGATATAAATAGTCTTAGTTAGAAAGGGAAAGATAATCGAATCTTATTGTAATCGAGCTCTGCTCTGCTAGAGGATGCCCCCTCGAAGAGGCAAGTGAACTTTGAATCTGTTTCTGAATAATAAAATACGTTGTTGTAAATCTTATTTGATGTGATAATTCTATGTTCTGGGATATATTTCTTCATTTTTTTGGTATTCTAGATTTCTCCCAAGTCAATAGCATAACAAGTGGTATCAGAGAACTTTCCAGGGCTAGTTGTACCTCCAATTTTCGCATTTTTTTTTTTAGGCTCGAGACATGTTTTGATGTCTTTAAACCATGGGATTTGTCGTTGATTGCATAAACCTACGTATTTTAGGAGGCATGCACATAGGAACTAAGGGATGTAGTCACTCTTGTTGGACTCCCTTGGAAACCCTGTGGGTACCTCTTCAAGTAGTAGTACATTAGAAAAACTGCGCACAGACTGCACTTCCACGTACCCTCGGGTATATCAGAAGCCCCATAGGCTCACATGAAACCTAACCTTATATAATCCATCAATCGTCTTTCTGCTACAATACACTGGGTACAACACTAAGGGAGATTACTTGCATGTATGATAGGGTAGCCGGGTAGTATGGTTAAGGGTACGATTGATCCTCCTTAGTTAGTGCCGTGAAAGATTGGGTCGAGTACCATTGTTGGACCTGTTATCACCTAAGAAACAATTTCTAAATGGTTCACATCATTTTAGTTGTAAAGGTTTAGTGTTAGTCCGAGTTTAGTTTTCTTTCAAGATTGATCTTTTGGACTTATATTTCTCAAGATATGGACCAAATTGGTATTTCTGGGTCAAATAGCACCCCTTATAGATGACAGTTGGCAAATAAAATTGATCACCGCCAAGTATTGTTCAATTTATTATATTTAATGATTTTAAGATAACCTTTTTGGTTTTTTATAAAGATGGATGTAGAACAAACAGATTTTCGGTTTTGTTTCAGAATAATTTCACCATCAGAACATTATAGGGACTGTGGAGGCAGAGCGGACTTCTGTTGATCATGTTGCACACTTAAAACACTCAGATGGAAATATAAAGACTGCAGAGTACATGGTTTCCGTTGAAAGAAATGAAGTAGCAGTGGAAAGGATGCCTGGTGCATCGCTTTCAGCATTTGATAATCGGTTTTGGATTCCAATAACAAACATTCTTCTGCAGCTTTGTAAGGGTTCTGGATTCAATCCATTGTAAATGAAATAAAACAGGGCTACAGGGAAGATGATGGGCTTTACTTTGAGAGTGATGCAGATGAGCAGCTACTAATCTATATACCATTTACTCAAGTTATCAAATTGCATTCTTTGGTAATTGAAGGTCTTACCAAGGAAGGTCCAAATACAGTGAAACTATTTGCAAATAAGGAGCATATGGGGTTTAGCAATGTAAATGACTTTCCTCCAAGTGATACCGTAGTTTTATCACCAGATAATCTTGAGGGAAAACCAGTTGTCTTGAAGTATGTAAAATTCCAGAATGTTCGCAGTTTGAGCATCTTTATAGAGGAAAATCAGGGCGGTGCCAATGTTACACAAATTTAGAAGCTTGTCCTATATGGGAACACTGTGGAAACAACAAATATGAAGAAGTTACTAAGCTGTCTGAGGATGATGTTTACCTAACTTGTGGCTGTTCACAAACAATTGATTTGGTTCTCTCAGTTTTGGCTCGTGAAGGCGCAAATATTTTCTTCCCAAGACCAAGATTTCCAGCATATGAAGCATTAATGGCATACAAAGGAATTGAAGCAAGGCATTATGATTTAGTTCCAGAAAGGGGTTGGGAAATCAATCTAGATCAACTTCAAACAATTGCAGATAGCAACACGATGGCAATGGTTATTATCAATCCAAGCAACCCATGCGGCACTACTTTTACCCATGATCATTCGGCTAAGGCTGCAGAGACATCTAAAAGGTTAGGTTTGTTAATAATCTCAGATGGAGTATATGCTCATATTGTCTTTGGTGAGAAGCCATTCATTCCAATGGGATTCTTTGCATCAACTGTACCAGTAATTACTCTTGGGAGCATATCGAAGAAATGGATGGTTCCTGGTTGGCGGATTGGTTGGCTTGTGACATGTGATCCAGATGGTATTCTGAGGAAATCTCAGATAACTGAGGGCATTATTGCAACCCATTTAATTGGTTACACACCAGATAGGTTTGTTGCTGCAGCTGTCTAGAGTCCTATGTGTAATCTCTCATTAATGGTTGGCACAACAGATATTCCTGATTGGTGTTATGTGGAGGCATATGGAAAGAATGGGAAAAATGTTTACACTGAAGCACCTTCAATAGAAGATACCATCCTTGACCGCATTCTGCCTTGTGTAGATGTGGCAACAGCTGAACAATCTTTAAATCAGAGCAAAACAGTAACCAATAAAGTGGTAACAGTTGTGAACAAGGTGCTAGGTACTGTTGCTAATAGTAACTTTCCGCCAAATGCTGGCCCTCTTTATTATAATCAATCTGGTCCTCTAGTGCCTACACTTTGCAATCCTTACACTGGTCGACTAGATGATCAGAAATCCAATACTGGAGAAGTTAATCTCACAAATGCACCATAGGTTTGAAAAAACTATACATGCACAGTTTCATCATCTGGAATATGTGCAGAATTATGTTTACAGGTCTTGCCATGAAGTCCAAAACATTATACTGAAGAGGGCCCTGATGTATTTTTCTTTAATGCTAGAAATCTGACATACTTGGGTGGACTACCAAGACAATGAACTTCGTTTTAGCCTCTTATGTCAGGCAGCTATTGAAGCTCCAAGGATTCTTAATCTCTCAAGCAATGAACACTTTAGTGGACCTTATGGAGAGGATGTTGTCTTCATTGCCAATGATTGGCATACATCTCTTCTTCCTTGTTACTTGAAGATTCTTTCACAAATGCCAAGGTTGCATATTGCATACATGCCTTCAAGAATGGGGTCCATATATATATATATATATATATATATATATATATATATATATATATATATATATATATATATATATATATATATATATATATATATATATATATATATATATATATATATATATATTCAGTTTGAAAAGCTTCAGGACACATGAAAAGAGACGTTTCAAGATAATGAAGCTCAAGACAGTCAGATTTTGGGTTGAAACTGTGTTTTTGGAATTACCCAGCAGTTTCTTAGCGCGCTACGAAACTGCTGAAGCTAAAAAATCTAGTATCAATCAACCGGTTTTGAAACATAAGCGAGAATTTTGAAAGGGAAATATATACAAGGCATCATCTGAAGCTATCAACATTCAACCAGGTCAAGGCAGGTGGAGAAAATATGGATTCGAATCCAACTTTAAATTTTTTGTCATAAAGTGAGCACATTTACCACAGTTAAAGATATGTTAAAACAGCTTGAAAGAGTTTTTGCCTTTACACATAAAAGAGGTGGACAACACATCAAGGACATGGCCATGTGTTACATTTCGAATAATCAAATATAAAGGACATGCTTCTTTGGATTCGAAAATTTTGAGGCAAACTAAAGACCGATGAGCAAGGGTAGTTTCCTATGTTTCAGGGCAATGGAGAAGATGTGACATTGAAGACCAGCATGGAGTTTTGAACATTCATCACAGCCAAACTAAAAAGGAACCAGATTTCAAAGAACGAGAATGTCTGTAATGAAGGTTATTATTAGCATAATAAGGAGTTAGAATCCTACTTGATTTAAATCTCTAGAAAGTCTAGTTACAGTTTGTTATATTTAATAGGCAGTTAAAAGTTGAACAGGTGTCATTAGAAATAGATTTCGAGTTCCCCTCAGGTTTGAGGAGGAATGTCAGTCAGGTAGAAGAACTTTATAAATAGGAGAAAGGGAAATGTAATCAGGGTTGGAAGTTTATGTAAAAAAGTTCTGTTGTCAAGCTTATGTAAAGACTCTGTTTCTTTGGTAATACAGTAAATGGCTTCTGCTGCTCAAGAATCATAGTGACTTCAATGTATGAATTCCTCTTGTTGTATTTCATGTTGTATATAGTATTATGAGTACTTGATTACTTAGAAATCACTTGCAGTGTTCTAATTTCCTTCATATGCTCAAACACTGTCCCTTTTGTGTCTACTGTGCTTTATCTATATTGAAGTTTGAATGCCTTGATTTTATTGCAAAGCCAATTCACTGTTGATGCTAAATGACATATGACTCCATGAGCCCAATGGATGCTTGTTAATTTAGATTTTACCAGCCTCATTCCTATTTGTTTTATAAAGAGTTAGCCATCTCAATTATAATCAAAAACCTTAAATCCTTTGAGAGAGCCCTCTTAGGCTGAGGAGGCTAAGCCTTAGCTAAAAGATTGGTCTGAAACAGTTACTTGAAGTCTTCTTGGTCTGCAGCCTTCCAGGGCCTGATTTTGAGATAACATTTTGGTGCGTCTGCCGGGAGTCTGAAGATTAATCATTCCCGAATTCAAGAGGCTGAACTTCTGAAGGTAGCAGGAGCTTAGAAGACTTTTCGAGGCTGCAAATCTACCTTGGCGACTCCATTGTTGAAGAATTTGAAATTCATAGATTCATGGTGATTCCATTGGAGTTATGAAGGACCTAGATGCTACCATTCTATTTCAAGGTATGCATGCATAAATTTTTCAGGAATTCATGGTTTCCCAAATCATTTTCCCAAGGATGCATATTTTCTAAGGAATGGTCCAAAATTCAACGAAGAAGATTTGAGTTTAACTTTGAAGCATATATCAGATTTCTATGATTTTATTGAGCTTCTTAGAGTTAAACATGAGGATTCTTGCATTATGTTGTTCTATGATTCATTTCAAGGGAAATGTAAACGATGGATTGAAAGTTTTTCTGCCAAATCCATTAAGTCATTTGAAGACTTTTGGTTTATGTTTTTGGAGGAATGGATAGATAGATCAGAGGTGGTGGCAAACTCTCCTTCAATTCAAGGTTTCAAACAATGGAATGATCATCATATTAATGAAGAAATAGATGAAATTTTTTCTTTGTCCTTGTCTTCTTATCTAAATTCATTTGACTGCAAGACAAAGGATAAGATGAAATTTTTGGATGAAGTTGCTGAGGACACTGAGAAAGACATTGAAGGTTTACAAGGTCAAATTCAATCATATAGTATTCATGGTTATGATCATTATTTTCAAAAGGTTTCTATGTCAGAACACAAGGAGAGGGTGTTGCTTCCTTTCTCTTTCGTGATTGAGGAAGAGTACACTGTTATTGAAGATCAATTTGCACAACCAGAAAGTTACGAGAACCATCAAGCTAATCATGTATTCTGGGATCCTATAGCTATATACATGGAAGAGTTTTACTCTCCAGTGTTTCAGTTTTTCTATGAAGATCAGAGGCAATTTCAGTGGCAGTGGTTATCACAATATCATAGTGGCTCTGAACTCCGATGCACTCAAAGAAATCAAACATCAGATAAGATAAATGATTGGCTACATTGGAAATTTCACATTGATTGAGCTGAAAGAAGTTTGAAATTGATAGGGTAGGTAGGTAGGAAAATGCAAATAATCTCAAGGTTGACCGAGCATTTTTCAGTAGATGTAGATTTCTTTCTCCTATAGTGATCATCAAGCTTAAGCCTGAGGTGAAGGCCCAAGAAGCTTGAAGTGGATGCTTGTCAAGCAATTTTCCGTTTGTCATAAGAGGATAAAGCACTGGACTTGCGAGTTCTTAGCGTACTACAGGAGCACACTATCCCAAGTGGAGCCACCTATTATCACCTAAGAAACAATTTCTAAATGGTTCACATCATTTTAATTGTAAAGGTTTAGTGTTAGTCCGAGTTTAGTTTTCTTTCAAGATTGAGCTTTTGGACTTATATTTCTCAAGATATGGATAAAATTGGTGTTTCTGGGACAAATGGCACCCCTTACAGATGACAGCTGGCAAATAAAATTGATCACCGCCATGTATTGTTCAATTTATTATATTTAATTACTTTAAGATAACCTTTTTGGTTTTTTATTAAGATGGATGCAAAAAAGACAGATTTGCGGTTTTGTTTCAGAATAATTTCACCATCAGAACATTATAGGGACTGTGGAGGCAGAGCTGACTTCTGTTGATGATGTTGCACACTTAAAACACTCAGATGGAAATATAAAGACTGCAGAGTACATGGTTGCCATTGAAAGAAATGAAGTAGCAGTGGAAAGGATGCTTGGTGCATCGCTTTCAACATTTGATAGTTGGTTTTGGATTCCAATAACAAACATTCTTCTGTGGCTTTGTAAGGGTTCTGGATTCAATCCATTGTAAATGAAATAAAACAGGGCTACAGGGAAGATGATGGGCTTTACTTTGAGAGTGATGCAGATGAGCAGCTACTAATCTATATACCATTTACTCAAGTTATCAAATTGCATTCTTTGGTAATTAAAGGTCTTACCGAGGAAGGTCCAAAGATAGTGAAACTATTTGCAAATAAGGAGCATATGGGGTTTAGCAATGTAAATGACTTTCCTCCAAGTGATACCATTGTTTTATCACCAGATAATCTTGAGGGAAAACCAGTTGTCTTGAAGTATGTAAAATTCCAGAATGTTCGTAGTTTGACCATCTTTATAGAGGAAAATCAGGGCGGTGCCGATGTTACACAAATTTCGAAGCTTGTCCTATACGGGAACACTGTGGAAACAAAAAATATGAAGAAGTTACTAAGCTGTCTAAGGATGATGTTTACCTGACTTGTGGCTGTTCACAAACAATTGATTTGGTTCTCTCAGTTTTGGCTCGTGAAGGCACAAATATTTTCTTCCCAAGACCAAGATTTCCAGCATATGAAGCATTAATGGCATACAAAGGCATTGAAGCAAGGCATTATGATTTATTTCTAGAAAGGGGTTGGGAAATCAATCTAGATCAACTTCATACAATTGCAGACAGCAACATGATGGCAATGGTTATTATCAATCCAAGCAACCCATGCGGCACTACTTTTACCCATGATCATTCAGCTAAGGCTGCAGAGACAGCTAAAAGGTTAGGTTTGTTAATAATCTCAGATGGAGTATATGCTCATATTGTCTTTGGTGAGAAGCCATTCATTCCAATGGGATTCTTTGCATCAACTGTACCAGTAATTACTCTTGGGAGCATATCGAAGAAATGGATGGTTCCTGGTTGGCGGATTGGTTGGCTTGCGACATGTGATCCAGATGGTATTCTGAGGAAATCTTAGATAAATGAGGGCATTATTGCAACCCATTTAATTGGCTAGGCACCAGATAGGTTTATTACTGCAGCTGTTCGGAGTCCTATGTGTAATCTCTCATTAATGGTTGGAACAACAGATATTCCTGATTGGTGTTATGTGGAGGCATATGGAAAGAATGGGAAAAATGTTTACACTGAAGCACCTTCAATAGAAGATACCGTCCTTGACCGCATTCTGGCTTCTGTAGATGTGGCAATAGCTGGACAATCTTTAAATCAGAGCAAAACAGTAACCAATAAAGTGGTAACAGTTGTGAACAAGGTGCTAGGTACTGTTGCTAACAGTAACTTTCCGCCGAATGCTAGCCCTCTTTATTATAATCAATCTGGTCCTCTAGTGCCTACACTTTGCAATCCTTACACTCGTCGACTAGATGATCAACAATCCAATACTGGAGAAGTTAATCTCACAAATGCACCATAGGTCTGAAAAACTATACATGCACAGTTTCATCATCTGGAATATGTGCAGAATTATGTTTATAGGTCTTGCCATAAAGTCCATTATACTGAAGAGGTCCCTGATGTATTTTTCTTTAATGCTAGAAATCTGACATACTCGGGTGGACTACCAAGACAATGAACTTTGTTTTAGCCTCTAATGTCAAGCAGCTACTGAAGCTCCAAGGATTCTTAATCTCTCAAGCAGTGAACACTTTAGTGGACCTTATGGAGAGGATTTTGTCTTCATTGCCAATGATTGGCATACATCTCTTCTTCCTTGTTACTTGAAGAATTCTTTCACAAATTCCAAGGTTGCATATTTCATACATGCCTTCAAGAATGGGGTCCATATATATATATATATATATATATATATATATATATATATATATATAGATATATATATATATATATATATATATATATATATATATATATATATATATATATATATATATATATATATATATATATATATTCATATTCAGTTTAAAAAGCTTCAGGACACATGAAAAGAGACGTTTCAAGATAATGAAGCTCAAGACAGTCAGATTTTGGGTTGAAACTGTGTTTTTGGAATTACCTAGCAGTTTCGTAGCGTGCTACGAAACTGCTGAAGCTAAACAATCTAATATCAATCAACCGTCTTTGAAACATAAGCAGGAATTTTGAAAGGGGAATATATACAAGGCATCATCTGAAGCTATCAACATTCAACCAAGTCAAGGCAGGTGGAGAAAATATGGATTCGAATCCAACTTTAAATTTTTTGTCATAAAGTGAGCACATTTCCCACAGTTCAAGATATGTCAAAATAGCTTGAAAGAGTTTTTTCCTTTACACATAAAAGAGGTGGACAACACATCAAGGACGTAGCCATCTGTTACATTTCGGATAATCAAAGATAAAGGACATGCTTCTTTGGATTCGAAAATTTTGAGGCAAACTAAAGACCGATGAGCAAGGGTAGTTTCCTATGTTTCAGGGCAATGGAGAAGATGTGACATTGGAGACCAGCATGGAGTTTTGAACATTCATCACAGCCAAACTAAAAAGGAACCAGATGTCAAAGAACAAGAATGTTTTTAATCAAGGCTATTATTATCATAATAAGGAGTTAGACTCCTACTTGATTTAAATCTCTAGAAAGTCTAGTTATAGTTTGTTATATTTAATAGGCAGTTAAAAGTTGAACAGGTGTCATTAGAAATAGATTTCGAGTTACCCTCAGGTTTGAGGAGGAATCTCAGTCAGGTAGAAGAAATTTATAAATAGGAGAAAGGGAAATGTAATAAGGGTTGGAAGTTTATGTAAAAAAGCTCTGTTGTCAAGCTTATGTAAAGACTCTGTTTCTTTGGTAATACTGTAAATGGCTTCTGCTGCTCAAGAATCATAGTGACTTCAATGTATGAATTCCTCTTGTTGTCTTTCATGTTGTATACAGTATTATGAGTACTTGATTACTTAGAAATCACTTGCAGTGTTCTAATTTCCTTGATATGCTCAAATACTGTCCCTTTTGTGTCTGCTGTACTTTATCTATATTGAAGTCTGAATGCCTTGATTTTATGGCAAAGCCAATTCACTGTTGATGCTAAATGACATATGACTCCATGAGCCCAATGGATGCTTGTTAATTTAGATTTTACCATCCTCATTCCTATTTGTTTTATAAAGAGTTAGCCATCTCAATTATAATCACAAACCTTAAATCCTTTGAGAGAGCCCTCTCAAGCTAAGGAGGCTAAGCCTTAGCTAAAAGATTGGTCTGAAACAGTTACTCGAAGTCTTCCTGGTCTGCAGCCTTCCAGGGCCTGATTTTGAGATAATAGGACCCCTACATATATTGTGATTTGTAGCACCTGACACTCATTTGTGACCATAGTTCCCTCGGATATTTGAAGATCGCCCTCTACCTTATCTTCTAGGTATGATCTAGCTGTTGTGGTTCTATCGCCACCATACAACTCAGATTCAGTAGTTGGGGTTTTCACAGTGTAAATAAGATTGTTTGTGCAGTGAGGGTTTTGGCTACCAAAGCCCAGATTAGATTGTCACAGCACATTCGGTAAGACCAAGACCTTGCGGTTTCTGTTACTACAGTCTAGGCTCGATTTTTGCAGGACATTGGGCAGTAGTAAGCTTTTTGGAATTTGGCCATTGCAATATTGATTAGTAGGGAGTATAACTCATTTTGGAATAAAAATAAATAAATATTGAGACCATATCAGGATTCTTGCAAGAGACTTAGCCGATAAGATTTAGGACGACGAGCTAGTCGCAGTGGTACCATTCACTTGTAAGCCTCGATTTTCTGGCGATCCCAATTTTTTTCCAAAGTGACTTCAAGTGTCCCATTCAATTAGACTCTCTATCTCACCCTCTTTCCAAGAATACTACTCTTAAGTAATTGACCGAGGGTGGTGTATGCTAGGTACCATATCCCAAGTTATGGCTAATGAGAGGATCGACAAACTTGAAAAAAGGTTCAAAGAGTTCAAGGGAAATATGGACCATATTAACACACAACTCTCACACCTAACATAATTTATACAAAATTCTCATCGGGACGAGCCTAGTGTTAATGAACACATAGAAGGAGAATCTAGGCATCATATTCACATTCATGGAAATCACCACCATTCCAACCACCGGACACCCAATATGGACATTTACAAATTTGATGTCTCTAACCCTGTAATATGGGTAGCAAAAATATCAAACTAAACTACATGTGGGAGCCCTTTACTTGGACCAAGAGAGATGGAAACAGTGTCAGTGGCATCATAAATGTTATCCAGGGAGAGTAACTTGGCATATGTTCTCAAAATCCATATGTGATCACTTTGACCAAGAATCTAATTTTTTGGGTCGTCTCACTAAGCTCCAACAAACAGGAACAGTAAGGGACTACATTGCAGCCTTTGAGAAATTAGCCATCAGAATTGATGGTCTAGGAGATGACTTCAACTTGGAGTGTTTCATCAGTGGCCTAAAAGAATCCATCCAATCCCATGTCCAGATGTACCACCTAGCTACTTGGTTGGATGCCTGCAAAAGTGCCTTAGAGGTGGAAATCGCCTTAACTGCCTAGTTCAATTGTCCAAATTTTGTCGCTAAGGCGCATCCCACCTAGGGTCAGGGCCTTACCCAAACACTTAAGGTTCAAAATTTGTCACCAATAGAAATGACCGAAAGAAGAAAACAAGGACTCTGCTACTATTGTGATGACAATTACTCCCCTAGGCATAAATGCAAGGAACCAAAATTCCTTCAAATTGATGCCACTGATAACATTGCACCTGAGGAAGCTCCATCCCTTGAGGTACCCAAGGATGAAGTTGGGGAAAACAAACCTGACAATGATCTCAAAGTTATGTCAGATGAGCCAATTATCTCACTACATGCTTTGGCTAGCATTTCTTCTCCTCAAACTCTCAAAATCCTAGGCTTTATTAAACATCGTCCGATAGTGGTATTTATTGATAATGGCAACACTCATAAATTTATCCATAAGAGAGTTGTAGAAGTTGTTCATTTCTTCGTGTGAGTAGTATCTAATTTCCAAGTCCTTATCGTTGTTGGGGGGACCATGAAATATGAAGGCCGCTGTGAAAATATTAAGATTCAGATGGGAGACTACCACTTAAAGACACACATGTTCGTTGTTGAAATGGGTGGTTGCAACATTGTCTTGGGTGTTGAATGGTTTCAAACACTGGGCCCTACCATAATGGATTTCTAGGATTTATATATGATCTTTAAGAAGAATTGCCACATTCATACATTACGAGGACTCCAGACAAGTTCTCCTACTCTCATCAACTCACATCGAATGGAGAATATTTTTAAAAAGGGCCATCGTGGAGTCATCGCCTAATTTAATGCCCTCCATGCCATTGAATCCACTACTACTCATAATCATCCTAAGATGTAACAAGTCTTATATCGTCACCAACAGGTATTTGAAAAACCTAAAAAACTTCCACCTTCTAGAGGTGAACATGATCATAGCATCCCTTTGGTCCCCGGGGCCCAACTGCCTAATGCTTGCCCATATCGATATCCTTTTTCCCAAAAGAATGAAATTGAAAAAATCATCAAGGATTTCCTCGAAGCCGGTGTTATTCATCCCATCATTCTTCCTTATTCATCTCTAGTGGTAATGGTTCTAAAGAAAGATGGAGAATGGCGTGTGCGTTCAGAATTTTGGACCCTCAACAAGCTCACTATCAAGGACAAATTTCCTATTTCAGTTGTTGATGATCTTCTTGATGAAATGCATGGTGCTCAATTCTTTAACAAGCTAGATCCTCGCTCAGGCTATCACCAAATACACGTGAAGGAAGTAGACATTCCCAAGACTACCTTCCTCACTCATGAAGGCCATTATGAATTCCTTGTCATTCCATTTGGTCTCTGTAATGCTCCATCTACTTTTCAAAGCCTCATGAATCACCTGTTGAAACCATATCTCCGAAAATTTGTCTTGGTCTTCTTTGATGACATTCTCATCTACAACCTAACCTGGGACAAACATCTTCAGCATGTTGACCTAATATTCCAACTGCTCTGAAATCACAAATTGTTTGTCAAATTATCAAAGTGCTCTTTTGGCGTGGAAGAAGTCGAGTATTTGGGACACATTATGGGTCGTGACGTAGTGAGGGTTGATCTGAAAAAGATTCAGGCAATGTAAGATTGGCCCCAACAAAAAACCTTGAAGAGTTTGAGGGGATTCTTGGGTCTCAATGGCTACTATCACAAATTTGTCCATAATTATGGTCGCATTGTTAGACCCCTGACTAATCTTCTTAAGAAAAATTCATTTCTCTAGACTGATGCAACTCAGCAGGCCTTCTTAGCTCTCAAGAAGACCATGTGCTCCACTCCCATATTGGCCCTACCAGGCTTCACCAAATATTTTGTGATTGAATGTGGTGCTTCCAATACTGGTGTTGCCATCTTACATGGAGTAGACACCTGGTAGCCATACTTGTTAGGGCGACATTTCCAAATCTGCACGAATCATCAAAGCCTACAATATTTTCTAGAACAACACCTATCATTGCTACAACAAAATAAATGGCTTGCCACAATGCTAGGATATGATTATGAGATAATTTACAAGAAAGGTCGTGACAATGTAGTAGTTGATGCTTCATTGTGCCAATTTGAGGATGAGAGCACCTTTCTATCAATCTCTCTTCCCATACCAGATTGGATTGAAGAGGCTCACAAGGAATGGTTCTCCCATGCCTCTCTTTCCCAACTTATTAATAACTTAAGAAAATATCCTAATTCCTCAGTCAAATACTCTTGGAAGGATGATATTCTTTGCTACAAGGATCGAGTAGTTATATCAGCGAAATCCACCCTCAAAACCCACATTTTGGACGAGTTACACTCATCTTCAATTGTAGGACATTCAAGATTTTAGAATACTTATGCTCATGCACAATGTTCTTTCTTTCAGACTGGCATGAAAAATGACATTCTTACTTTTGTAGCTGAATCTGATGTGTGTCAATGCAACAAAGGGGAAACAGTCAAGTTACCAGGTGTTAGAGCCTAGATTTGCCTTAGGCTGAAAAGACAAGGTTCTAGGTCCACATCAAACCATGCTTAGCCTCGTAGCTAGCCCTACGAGGACAGGAGAGGGCTCTCTCCGGGTCGATCTCGGCAAAAGACAAGCGATGGGGCTCGAGATGACTGAAATAAAAGCAAATTTTAGGCTAGGTATGAAGTACAAGGGTTTGATTTGAGTTTTTTGGGGGTTTTGTGCTAGAAACAGGGAAAGGAAAATTGGGCTCGAGGATGAGGCACAGTTTCTGTAGAGTTCTTATTGGGGAAAGGAAGGCCATCGCTTTTATGCTTTAAAGTGGGTGAATGGATAGATCAGACTGGTGAGGAGCTAAGGAGAGCAAGAGAGTTTCAAGAATTCTCCTTAAACAGATGAAAACATGGAAATTTAAACAAATTCAAAGGCAGAGCATAACAGTTAATGGATTCTACCTTAATCACTCATTTGTTCAAATTCAGAAGAAGAGATAGGAAAATGATACACATAACACTAATGAACTTACAATTACTTAGAGAAGAACACCATCAAAACATAAAGCCACATGGATCCCAAACAGTGCTGCAAAACCCTGGTCTTTCCTTAGCCAAAAATGCAGAGATAGAATGTACAATGATATGCCAAAGCAATCCCTAGTGTCCAACCCTGAAAATGACTTAGAAATTACATAATATAGGCAAGCCAAACCTATTTCCTTGCCTCTATGGGTCGAGCTCATCATTCTAGGAGCTGTTTCAACCAATTCTAAACAAAGCACTAAAATCTAGGCAGTCAAAACAACTTGCCTCTATAAGGTAGGAAACTGATTCATTCATTAAATTTTCACTTTTTAGTGAATGAATCCTCTAGAACAAGTAAATAAGTGCCAAAATTACATCATGTTTATCCAATTACATCAAGATAGATAAAAAATTACATCACAAAGCAAAACTAGTCAAACTGGCCGAATTTCTGAGCTGGAAGGTGAAAAATTGAGCAAAAATCCTCTGTGTGTTGCGCCAATTTCTCTGTTCGTCGCGCCACTTTGAGCCTGAGTTTGAGGCACTTCCTGAAGTCCAAATTGAGCCCAAGTGTGCTTGTTGGAAATCCTTCCTTGTCTACTCTCCAAACCAAGTGGAATATCTGAATTTGGTGCCCATTTTCCCCTCCAAAACTTCAATCTCCCAAGACTGCTTCCTGTGTGTCAAAATATGGGCAGTGAGGTCATTTTTTGAGTGTTTTTGGCCTCCGGAGGACTCAAAAATTGCCCAAAATTCTTGGCCATGCACTAGCAGTCATGATTTTTTATGAAAAATCCAAAAATATAAACTTTTTTCAATTTGGAGCTCCCTAGCAAAAGCGCGCGCCACGTGGCGCAGCACACAGGGAGAAAATCCTTATTTTTTGTACCAAAATTTGCCAAAATACCAAAAATGCCTCAAATTTCTTGAAATTTGGGCTGGAGTTTCTTCATCAAGAGCTATGGTGGGCCAAGGATTGCCTCGGCCAATATCTGAAGTCTATCATGCTCTTTTTGCCTCTTTTGCCTTTTTGATGCCTTCCTTAGGTTTGCCTTTAAATTCCTTATTCGTGCCTTGCAAACATGATTTCGTGCCCAATAACGGTTTTTCATATGCCTGAGAATGTACTTGTCCTTGTTTGCTTTTGCCAATAGCTTCTCTAAGTTGATGTTGATCATCTCGAGCCAAATCGCTCGATCGGCATTGATCTCCTGCTCAAGTGAAGTAAACTCCACCCTCCTCCTTTGGGTAGCTTGGCGATTCTCGAATATGTTTGCCACCTCTATGAGGCCTCCTGGGTGCATGTACCTCTATTGGTGAATCATTTTGTGTCTCTTCTTCATGATTATATGATGGATCATATGTCATGTCTGCTGGTGGACAAACTGTCTTGGACAAATAGGTGTTGATATGTCACAGTGTCTTGTAATGCCTTTGATGATGTGTCACCAAGAGAAAATAATGACATGAGGGACAATAAGGGGAGGGAAAAATAGTGAGGGATTAGGGACTATTGGGACAAATTTTATTAGGGAAATGTAGGAGGGTTTGAGGGGTTTTATGTGTGGGATAGGGTTTAGGGTTTCACCTTTGAAAGTTTTGGGAAAGGGAATTTAGGATAGGGGTTTAGTAACTTTAGGGGATGGGGAACAAGGGAGTCAAGGAACAAAGGGAATTAAGGACAAGAGAAATAATGGAAAAGAGTAACCTTGGTGGCAAACAAGTTTTGAAACCCTAGGCAGTAGTTTACATGTGAGGAATTCAAAATGATAGGATTTGAATTTTTGTTTCAATCATTAGCATCCATCAACCACCATACCCTAGCACAAACTTGGATGAAACACAAAAATGGAGGCTCTACCTACTTGTGGAATGAAGAATTTTCAATTTGGAGGAATATTTCAATGAATTTCAGGCCTTTTAGCCCAATGCGTCGCGCCTCCCCAATGCATCGCGCCAGTGTAAATTTACACTGGAAAATTTCTCCCAGTGCACCACACCTCCTCAGTGCGCCGCGCCCTTTTCTAGGTGACTTTTGAAGGCCTTCCTGGTGTCCAAATTGGGTTCAAGATAGCTCTTTGGAACTTTATTTGAGTCTAATTTCTAACCCAACTGGATTTTCCCAATTTGGAGTTCATTTTCCCTGTCAAAAATCAAATATCCGAAGACTGGTCAAAATGTGCCAAATGAGGCTGCCTAAAGGCAGAGTGCTATTGCAGTCAACTTTTGAATGCCTTCCTCAACTCAAAATTGAGCTCATGATATCTCATTGGAAATATCTTTGTGTCTAGGTATCGTTTGACTCATCAAGAAATTCATTTGACCAACCAAGCTAGGAGAAAACTTGATTTTCCCAAGGTCACTATAGAGGTGCATCAATTCTCCTGAGGCAATAGTATTTTTGACATTTCTTTAAAACCATGACACCTGTGTAAAAAGGGAAGGATTTTTTTCTTTCTTGGCTAGTTGTGGACAAAAACCTCTCTCAGTTTTCAAACATTCATCATTTATTGCTCAAAAACATCATTTGAGTGAAACCTATCCCGATGTGTGGAACAGGGGATTTGTCGAAATGAAGCGAAATGAAGGGGATAGGGAGCTTCTAAATTCTTGAGGAAATTTTGGGAAGTAGGGAAGGATGTTAGGAAGTAGGAGAAAGTGTAATCTCTGAAATTGAGTGAGGGGAAGGGCTCCAAAAGGGAAAAACACAGGCCTAGCCTAGAAAATAGGGTTTGTAGCAAGAAACTAGGGTTTGTGTGAAAATGAGGAATTTGGGGGATCTCAGTGATGGGAAATGTTTAATAAGGTACATTAAGGATAGGGGAAGGTGGATGAACATTAGGATACAAGTTTTGCTGATGATTTTACCGTCCAAGAGAAATTGCCTTCAAAACCCTAGGAGAGGGAAATGAACCTTGCCTAGGCGCAAATGAAGCATGAACAAGGTGTAAAATGACCCATTGGAACCTAACATGATGATGAAAACCCTCTGAGTGATGGTAGACTCATCTGAATAGTGACATAGACCAACATTTGTACAACTTTGAAAGGAGTGAGGGCAAACCCTAGACTAATGCCTAGTGACCAAATTTTACTTGAAGACTCACTGAAATGATAAAATTTGACCTTGACACCTTAAAATCACTTTGTAAGAGCATGTTTTATCACTGGAGGAAGGCTGGAAAGACTAACACTAACACTAGGAACCTTACAACCATTGCCACTCCCTTCCATTTTATGGATGGATGTTTCCATGTATTTCATCACTAGTCTCCCAAAGTTGGGAAACAAATCAGTCATCATGGTGGTTATGGAAAAACTTTCTAAATATGCTCATTTTTGCGCTCTACCACACCCATGTACCCCCACTTTGGTGGCTCAAGTTTTCTTGGACCAGATCTTCAAACTACATGGCATGTCGACTTCCATTGTGTCTAATCATGACCCCACTTTCACCAGCAAATTTTGACAATAAAATTTCAAGCTACAAGGCACGCAACTCCAACTAAGTACCGCCTATCATCTCCAAACATATGGTCAAACTGAAGCAATCAACAAATGTTTGGAGACATATCTAAGCTTCTTCATTTAAGAAAAGCAACATCAATGGGTACAGTGGCTACCTTTAGTTGAATTGTGGTATAATACTAACTATCATGAAGCCACCAAGATGACTCCATATGAGGCATTGTATGGCCAACTCCCACATTCACCTATTTCATATATCCCTGGATGTTCTAAAGTATAGGCATTTGATCAACTCCTATAGAACTGTGATGCCATGAAATCTCATCTCAAAGTTAATCTACATCATGCTCAGAACTGAATGAAGCAACACGCAGACCAACATGATTCTGACCAAGAATTTCAAGAAGGGGATTAGTTATTCCTGCTACTGCAATCATATAAGAAAGCATCTCTCAAAGAAAATGGCTACCAGAAATTAGTACCAAAATTGTATGGACCGTATCAGATACTTCAACGCATAGGAGTAGTCACCTACAAACTGGCCTTGCCACCTACTTCGAAAATCCATCTAGTCTTCCATGTATCATGCCTCAAGAAAGTGGTGGGGAAAAATTGCAAAGTTCAAACAAGTCTACTTGAATGTGATGAGGAAGGCTCACTTTGGTTGCAACCAGAATAGGCCCTCGACACTCGTGAAAGACATATCTACAGCCACATGACCAAGGAAGTCCTCATCAAGTGGAAAGACACCTCTCTAGAAGATGTGACTTGGGAACCAACCACTATTCTTTTGCAGTTTCTAAAACTTCAGCCTTGTAGACAAGGCTGCTTTCAATGGGGGAGGTCATGTTAGGGTCCAACCCTAACCCATTTATTTATGTAATAAGCCCAATGGGATGAGTCAAAGTCACAGTTAATTAGAGTTAGAGAGTCAATAAAGCCTGTATTAATAATTGTAAGTGGTTGACCCACATTAGAGAAAAGGGACCACAGTTAGTTATAAAAGGGCCATAGTTAATAAATAAAGTGGTTAACCCATGTTATGTAAGGGACCACTAGTAGTTAGGGTGTTGGATGTCATTTAGCTATAAATAGTCTTAGTTAGTAAGGAAAAGATCATCGAGTCTTATTGTAATCGAGCTCTACTCTACTGGAGGGTGCCCCCTTGAAGAGGCAAGTGAAATTTGAATCTATTTCTGAATAATAACTTTGTAGTTTTTCTCATTTCATGTGATAATTCTGTGTTCTAGGCTTCGCATTTCTGGTATTATGGATTTCTTGTAGGTCAAGAGAATAACATCAAATTATTACACTGGCACCTCTGGCGCTCTAAGGGAATCTTTTCAGCATCTTGGCAGATCCCTTGCTCATGATTACACCCCTCTTGACCATTGAGGGTTCCTCTGGTCTACTCCTCCATCGCTTGGTCAAATGCATTTGAATATGGTTTAAGTAATATTGGCGAGCATAGCCACCAACGTCCATGCCATTGGCTCGTTGGTTGGTAGCATTGTGTTAAGGCGAATGGGTTCTGGGATCCAATCCCCGCAGGACCCCCTTATAACATAAGGTTCGACGACATTTGTTGGCAACGTTAATTTTTTGGTGGTAGGTTGTTATATGGTTGCACATAATGCAGGGTTGCCCATGGGGGGTTGGCCCACATGGGTAAGGTGGGTTCAATCCCCTCCGACCCCATCATACATTGACATGTGTCATGTGGGGGGTGGTTCCATCAGATCAATGTTACAATATATTCATATAGATGTCAATTCCGTTGGGGGGGTGAGGGGGTTGGTGGCCTACCACTCCAAATTTTTTATTTTTATTTTTTATTTTTTTTTAACATAATAGATACAGTTTTCCACTAGAAATTAAGGGTTATTACAAAAATTAAGGTGGTGAAAAATTCACCTTTTCCTACTATCGTTTTTCGTGCACCATCCCTTCGCCAAATTGTTTCCTCATTAGTGGCTGCCACTTGGCCCAGTATGACCATAACTTTGACCAGCTATAACTTGAGCATACGAACTCAGATTCGAGTGACATTCACACTGTTGGAATCAGGGTAATGAACACTACAATCTAGTCTTGGTTTCACTTCCATCTGATGAATTTTATTTTTGAGCTATTTTCAAGGCCACTTCTATTTTTGGATCCACTTGGATCGCAAATAATGTAAGTTACTCCTCATGATGTGAATATACCAAAAACATTTCGCATCACATCTTTGGTGGACTATGATTATAACCTCACAATCTCCCCAACTTTCAGCATATGCTTTTATGGCCTCCTCGAACTACACTAGTCTCTATATCCTTTGGCATCCTCTAGATGGTTCCAAAAATCTAGTAGGTATGATAACCCCTAATGATATTGAATGGTTTTCCTAAATCTCCCTCCACAAATAAAACTAATTACTCATCCCCAAGCATTAAAACCCCATCACATAACTCCTTAGAGAAGTATAACTTTGGCCCTCTTCTTGGACTTTTGATATTAGTAGAGCTAAAGGAAATATTAGTATAGAATTAGTGATTGAATTTTTCATCATCAAATAAGTGATACTTATGAAAATATACTCCCTTCATGGTCATGGGCTCCCATGAGATATTTAATGAACCAACCTTTAATACCAAAGGAGTGGTTTTCCTATCTAACTCCAATTGACATCATGGAATCAAGCATTAATTATAATCATAGCATAATGATATCATCATGAATAAAACGAACCACATGATAAAAGCCAAATGCTATCATGATAGCATAAAATCATGATAACATTATGAATATTAAAAAAACACATGCTAACTTTTGCATGCCATCATGAAAACATAACATCTCAATTGTCAAATAATTATATGCTAAATATGGCATGCGATACTGGAACATAACATTATCATAACACCATGACTATTAAATAACCATGTGTTAACTATCAAATGTCATCATGAGAATATAGAATGATATAACATGATCATAAGAACATAAACTACATAATAACCATGAATATCAAAGAACCACATGTTAAGTACTGCATACCATATCAAGAACATAATCCCACCTAAGCATAATGGAACGATATGATATCAACTACATCTCACCATCAGTAGCATATAATTGCATGAAATCATCATATGAAGCAAATATATGCATGAATTCATGAAATATTCCTCTCATTATAATTAACATGATAAACAATTGTTGACGGTGCTAGAAGTATGTTAAACAAGGGTGTCTCCCTGATGTGAAGTCCTAATTAGACCTCACACCATTTGGAATAGGAGCCCCATCTGGAGTATCAACCTAGTTTCCATATATCCTTATATATTTTCATTGGCTTTAGCAATCAACAAGAGAGAGAAGCATGTATGTGCCTTTGTGAAAATCAAGTGTTCCTAGTGAATGTTTGATTGCAGGTGTATCAAAATTCTTCTACTACAGAGGGGGGAGAAGTGAGTCTCTTAAGAGTGAGGTAATAGTACCACCCTGGTAAAGCCACACACAAGTGAAAAGAGAATCACCTAACATCAAGAAGAATAGTCTACATAGATGCGATGGTTGTTACAACCATTACAAAACATTTTTAATAAGATAAGCACTAAAATAACTGAAATAATTCAACTACTTTAGTACAGGTGAAAGAAAATATGAATCATAATCATTGACAGAACAATCTTAAAAATATTGGCAATCCATGCGTGAAAATGTGTTGTCCATCAGGTTTCAAGTATTAAGTAAAAGTACCAAGATGCATGTATACAACGAACATCACTAGCTCCAATAGGGGAGCATTGGTGCCATGACTTTCTCCCCGAAAATACTAACTATGTCGCTCTAATGCCTTATGGGAGAAGCCAAGGTGAAAAGTCCTTTTCTTGTAAAATGAGGGTATATATATAACAAATAGGGTGATCCTTCACCTCCCTAGTGACTCTTGGACTACCCTCATGGTTTTTCAACTTCCCTATGATATTTCAACTTCCTATACAACTTTTCACATTACATGAATGACTCTTGTACTTCCACATTACATTATATTTCTCCAATATTGAATTATATATTCCACAAAACGATGTGGCACATGATGACTCATGACATGACACTGATGACATTGACTGCATGATGACATGGCAATGTCAAGCCATTCTTTGCTACTGCTTACTTTGTGTCTTCTAAAATATGCATCATGATCTTCTTCTTTGTCCTCCAAATGGTTTAGAGATGAGGAGTGTTTAGTGTAACTTGATCTCCAACTGATATCTCAATTCGATGTCCCTTTTCTTCCTCTTGATTTATCAGCTTGTATTTGCAGCTAATGAAGTATCTATTGGCATGGTCTCCTTCTCCATATCCTTCATCATCATCTTTTCATAGCATGATAGAGTACCTACATCTGCAATTCACTCACGACAAGACGATATCAGTCTAATAAACCCTTACTCTAATATGTTACGTGATGATCCAATGATTGATCTGGAACTGAGTGGCAGGCTGAGGAAGAGATCCATGATTGTACAATTATGTAGCTCAGGAAAGTCAAGGGTCAGGTCTAAGCCTTGAGATTGTGTAATGTGTAGTTAGGCTGGACTAAGCAAGTCCGCTACACAGTTCTGGATTTGAAGGAGCCAAGTTGAGGGATTGAGAATTTTTTTTGCTTACTACACAATTATGGAAGGAAGAGGAGGCTAGGTGATTGTGAAACTATGCATTTTAGGTAAAGTTGAGGCTTGAGCCTTGAGACTATGCAATGTGCAGTTCTCATTTGGCAGGAGAGAGAGATTGCATAGTTTTGGAGGTCAGAGGATGAGCTTCAGCACTGTGATTGTGCAATGCACAGTTCTGGAAGGAAGATACTATGAATTTCATAGTGCCAAGGGACAAGGGTGCTACTTGAGGGCTGAGACTGTGCAGTGCGTATTTCAGGCTGGGCAGAATGAGGCCGAGTGACCAAGATTGGGAGTTTTCCCAGTTTGACTAAATGTTAGATCAAGGACATAAATATGAGAAAAATAGAGACTTTGAGAATTATCACACACTTAGATCACTTGAGGACATGATAAGAAACACTCAGAACATATGAACAACATACCTTCCTTAATGCAACAACTTTGCGATGACTCCTACCAAGTGTGACATAAAAGATACACTTTGCGATGAAAGTGAGGAAAATTATGCGATAGTTCTTGAAACTTTGGAAATGAGTGTGAAACATGTATACATGTTAAGAAAATCTCATTGTCACAAAATTTTTCCCTTGAAATAAGCCAAAAATTCACTTTACGCAATAAGCAATAATTCCCACACCAAAAAACAACACTTGTGATATGATAAGAAAAGTGCGAGAAACACTTGGAAAATGTGAATGATGATGAAAAAAACACATGATGGGAAAAAAATAACATGAAAAAAGCACTAATTAATGTGAATGCAAGAAAAAATGAAAATCGTAAGCATGAAAATGACACTTGTGAAGATGAAAGTCTGCAAAAAATGACAGTTGGAGAAACTCACCGAAATAACAGTAAAAACACAAGCAAAGTGAGGGAATATCAATGATAGTGTGCACTGAGTGCCAACATGGGTTGAAAATTGCACATGCACTATCTTAATGGACCATGCCACACCTATTCAATCTTGCATGAAGGAATGCTTTCATGAACACATTATGGATTGAGCATGTGTGAGCAAGTGACTTTGACACTTACGATTCAGAAGCAAGCTCAAATACTTAACAAAGCATCGACTGACCAAGAAGTGACTATGGAATGACCAATCTTAAGATCCATAGTATGATAACAAATTCAAGTGTAAGCAAAGTTTTGGATGGTGTTTGTCATAGCGACAACACTTGGAAACACACTGTTAGAACTCCAGCTTCTTTTCCTTGGTCCATTCTTTCGTGCAAGGTCGAGTTCTTCAGGGAGTATTTATTCATCTTTCAGATTACCATGGATTCCCAACTTACCCTATACATAAACATAGCCCCCTTCATTTATTTTCTTGATTAAACACAAACATAAGTTGAAGGACCACACAATGTTTTGAATCAGGAAAGGGTAATGAAGTTCGCGAGTTTTAGATTTTAAGAGTGTATTTTTCCATCTCTAGTTTTTCTCCGCTACCAGTGAGCCTAGATAATACCCCGATAGAGTCACTTCAGGGACACAAACATTTCTCCACTGCTAGAAGGCCTGGAAAATACCCTAATGAAGTTGTTTACTTCACCTCTTTGTGCAGGAAGCCTTTCTCTTATTTCACCTTTATTTATTTATTTTATGTAGGACTGTGCATCGACACTTATTTATTTCATGGGTGGAAGAGGATACCGACTTATTGATAGAAGAAGAGGTTTTCCCTTCAGAGGAGCATATATAATACCTTTTATATTGGTTTTCTCATCTATATTTTCCCCTTGTCCTTCTCTACTTGATTTGATCAACTTGAAAATTCCAAAACATAAAGACCCAAGTGTAGGCATGAGGTTTCCATAATATATATGGAGATAATGGTTTGACAAAAGGATTTCCTTATTCAAGGATTGTATTTTTCGTTGGAACATCATCGGAAAAAAGGTGTAACCAAGACAAGGAAGAAGGACAGAGAGTTAGCCAAATGTTACAGTGTCACAAAGTCCTTTTCTATCTTGCGACACTGCCTTTGGAGCTCAAATAGGACACCCTTCATGCAAAGTCTCATTAAACAAAACCCAAAAGACAAAACACAACAACGAAATAAAACTTAGAGGAAAAAACCAAGGAGGCTAACTAAAAAGATAATGTGAAACAAAAATGAGAAAACACAAGACAAACTACAGAAAATTAATGTTGGGTGAATGTGCAGGTAAACTAATATGCAACTAGATGTACTCCTAACCTAACCAACTAGAAGGTTGGGGTCATGTGTAACCGAATTTCCAATGAAGCCACAGTATTTGCTTCCAACCTACATTCATAAATATACAAGAAATTTAAACAGATGCAAAATAGTGTGCCACAGAAAAGATAAGATCTTGAATAATTTGCATAACAAGTAGAAGGTCTTTCCTATCTGTAGAAATATTTCCATAGCCACTACTTCTAACCAGTTCACATTCTTATCTTTTTGATGACCATTAGAAACAGACAAACCATGAAATATTCTTGTGAATTCAACTTCATTCGTGTCATTCTTTTTAGCAAGTATGAGAAAATACTGAAACTTGTTATTAGAAAAAGAGATTGCTAAGAAAGATGCTTCAAGGAAATCATGTATTGGATCACAAAATTCAAAAAAATCCTCTTTAAAACCCAAAATCCTTGAAAAAATGAATTTTTGATTAGAAGCATTGGGTCAGGATGAGAATATTGTGAGAGATAATTGACCTAATTATATTCAGCCGACTTTTCAAGATAATGAGGAGCCAACACGACCATCAACGAAGGCTGAAGTGCCTTAACCATTTGACAGGTACTCAAAGGATGAAATGTTAAACCATGAAGATCAAAGGATGTAACAAAATTGTCATTGGATATACTGGCGGGAAAATGATAAAATGAATGACAACTAATATTATGATCAGATGGATTGTTTATGGCATGATATTATTGGTTCAAATATGGATAAATTTAAACATATTTACAAATTCTTTGAATAAATGAATCATCTTCTTTGCATGATAGATATGACAACTCGTTTCCTTGTAAATGGTAGCATACTACACTATTATCATAATCATCAAAAGAAGTGAAAATGAATGCCAGTACAACAAACACATGAAACCATTATGGATACGATGAGTGAAGAAGAATATGATTTACTAGATAACTTGTGCATTCATTATCACTCAAGAGGATTTAATGTGCGATTAAGGGGAAGATTCACATTATAACATTCACAAGAAAAACCAAGAGCTGACTAGTAAGAAAGGAATCTCATTAGAATGATTCCTTCAACCAAAGATATTAATTGAAATGATCAACTTCACAATTCCATGAATCTATGAGAGAAACACATTCCAAACCTGATTTAAATACAATATCCTTGCATGGATATGAATAGTGTGAAATAGAATCTTGAATCCAACCAGAATTCGGATCACGAAATTTCAAAAAATTACATCCAAAATACCAAAAAAAAATTCAAAAAGAAATTTACATCCGATGAAACCATGTAAAGAGAAGGATTGTGCAAGAGTGATCCAAAACTTGATCAATGGATGATCAAGGATCCAGAAAAGGCCAAAACTCAAAGTTGTTAGATTTAATCGAAAGAAGCACCATTTTGTAGAGCTCAGAAAAAATATTCCAATGCAACTTGAAAAAGTGAAAAATGAGTCCATATGTGAACGTTATTCAAAGTCAAAGCTTTCATGGCAAACTCCCAAAAGTCAAAGTCAAAGTCAATGGGAATTCAATGGTTGATGAGCATTCAAAGGTCAAGGTTTGACTGCCACGTGGCAACACGAGAAGGTGACAAGTGGTAGGTTAGGATTGGCCTGTATTGGACAAGTGGCAGGATGTAGTTGGTGCATGGGGACCAATCCTAAGGAGACACATGACCTCATTAGATTAGCTAAAATTTTGTTGTGGGTTTCAACAAACTGTATGGGGGTCGAACTTGTGACTTCTTCATTGCAAACACAATGCCTTTGCCACTAGCCCACAGCTCCAAGTTATTATTACAATGGCAAAAATGTTTAGTTAAAGTCACATTGGTATGGTGAATGGGGGGAAGGGCTGGAGGAACCCGCCAACCTGGCAAGTCCATCAAACCCAACGTTTATGTTATCGGCGCTAACAACATTCCCATTGGTGCATAGAAACCATCGTATTAAATCCAAACTCCAAAGTTAATCCATGCCACGGGTCTCAACATGGTTCCACCACCGGAACATATGGTTATAACAAATGTTATATGGTGTAAAAATTTAATGTTATATATGCGATGGAGTTATAAGGAATATGGTTATACATAAATTCAATCCGCCATTACACCAAGGGTTTAACCATATTCCATGTTGTATATTTCAATTGTGCCAAAGGTACATTAAAACCAAAAACTTTGGTATATATTGTCAAAACAAATATTTTGTATTTAATAGGCCTATATTTGGTTATTCAAAAACATTATAAATATGTAATGTTATGCCATGGAAAATATAGAAGTGAGCTTGGAATTTTTGAAGAGTTGAGATTACATGCAACAGAGGAGTTTTTAAGTAGGTTCGGGCAGTGAAGCTGAGAACTTTGAAGACATTTTCTGGGAGATGTTGGAAGCCTTTTTCGGAACCGAGAGTTGCTGCAGAATCCTGAGAAAAATAACATTATAGAAAGATGGTTTAGGGTTGTATTTGAAGAAATTTGCTTTTATGTATTTATGGTTTTTGAAGATTTAATATAAAGGCCTCCCTGCTAAAGATCAGGGCTCGAAGATATAGGCTTGAAGATAGCTGAACTCCGTTAACAAACTTTTGGTTTCTTTGTGTTCATGTGTTTGCTATTATATTCTATGAATTGTTGTTATTTCTATTTTCAAGTTCTTATTCTCAATTTCAAGTTTTAAATAAATTTAAATGGTGTTTTAAAATTCATGCATTAACACTTTTTAAAAGCTGATAAATCACATTTCAATAAAAGATCAGATATGGGATCAATGAGAAACTAGATCTAATTAAGTTCAGGGGGGCTTGCCAGAGTCATGTGATTGTGACATAACCATCAACGGATGTTGGATTGCCTCATATTCTTGACAAGTATCGAAACTTTCAAGGATTGTAAAATCGCATTCTAACGATTGAATCAGATCATGCATGGCGTGAGGATAGATGCTTCCTTTGATTTCCATGGGACCACTACTAATGAGATGGAAAATCTCTCTTTCACTAATTTGATCAGATTTTACAACTTCAAAAACCATATTACTTAGATTGAAATATTCTTCTGATCATAAATCTAGAGATGTATGAATCGAATAAATTTCATAAGAAAATTGATTTGAAGAATTGTCTTCATGCAAAACAATAGATAATGAGGGATGGAAAGAATACCAAATGAATTGATTATTCCATTTCATGTCATGGATAACCTCACTACCTCATGTCAATTTGGAAGTTAACTCATCAGATGGAGAACTTGAAAAGCATGAATCATCTTCGTCACAAGTAGATGCTTTGCGTATAGTAGAGCACAAGGGATAGTGAGATGAAAAGGAAGATTCAATAGGAACATCTTCTTTGATCAAATCAGTTTCTAAATCTAAATTAAAATATACATGAGAAACTGTAGGTTTTAACCCCATATAGAAATTACCTGCATACGAATTCTAAAACACAGAAAATAAATAATGTGAGAGCACAACACATAAAACACATATACACAGAGATTTTCCCCTGGATCCCAAAACTGGAACTACTAGCTTGATTTTTCATTATGTTCCTTTCAATGTTATAATTCATATTTATACACACCGAAGCATCCAATACCATGGACCGAAAACCATCGCGTCCAAAAAACATGTGCGAAAATCATGCACAAAACCATAGGTGGGTATGCCCAACCTAACATAGGGTTCAAAACCAAAATTTTATGGGGCGCTGCCCCGGACCCCATAAAGTGGGGTTACAGGTGCCCCTCAAACCCCCTGTTAACTACAGGGAAATAATATAACACAACCCAACATTCTCCCACTTGTTGTTTTCTTTCCACAGGGGGCCACAAGAGAGCTTAGTCATTTTTCCAGCCCTGAAATGCCCATTGTCTCTCTACACCAAGAGAACTTCTCAAAGCTCACAGATTTTGTCAATGCATCTGCAGTATTCTTCAAAGTGTCCACCTTTCCCAGCAATAGATTTTTGTCTTCTATCATATCCCTCATAAAGTGATACTGAACATCAATGTGCTTTGTCTTTGAATGATATGCGGGGTTCTTTGCCAAGAAAATTGCACTTTGGCTGTCACAGTCTATCCTTATAGCTTCCTGTACTAACCCCATACTTGAACACAATCTCTGCAACCAAATTGCTTCCTTTCTTGCATGAGTGGTTGCCATGTATTCTACCTCTGTAGTTGACAGTGCCACTACAGATTGTTTCTTACTCATCCAACTGACAGCACCTTCAAATAGGTTAAACACATACCCACTTGTAGATCTTCTCTGATCTAGATCTCCAACCCAGTCTGCATCAACAAAGCCATGAATATACAACACTCTGTCCAATCCTGGTCTTCCTTGGTAGCACAAACCATAATCACTAGTGCCACACAAATACCTGAAAACCCGCTTCACTGCTGTCCAATGCTCCTTCCCTGGTTTTGACATAAACTTGCTCAATACTCCCACTGCATGTGCAATGTCTAGTCTAGTACAAACTATTGCATACATCAGGCTACTGACTACACTCACATATGGAACCTTCACCGGTTTACTATCCTACATATTAAACCTCCACAGTATTGTCTCGACATACTTCCTCTGGTTTAACCAGAGCTTTCTCTTTGCCCAATATCTTTTAATTTCCATGCCCAAAATATAGTTTGCAGCACCAAGATCTTTCATGTCGAATTTGGAGGACAATTGGGTCTTCAAATCCTGGATAATTTCTTTGTCATTTCCAACCAACAACATACCATCCACATACAAGACCAAATAAATAACACGGTTACCAATTAGTTTAAAATACACATAGTGATTTGCTTTGCTTCTAGTGAGGCCAAGTCCCCGTATAAATGTATCAAATTTTTGATACCACATCCTTGGTGACTGTTTTAACCCATAAAGAGACTTCTTTAACTTGCATACCAATTCTTTCTTACCCTTCATTGCAAAACCTTCAGGTTGCTTCATGTAGATTTCCTCTTCCAGATCCCCGTGAATAAATGTTGTCTTTACATCCATCTGTTCTACCTCAAAATCAAAAGTAGCAGAAACAAATAAAATTAATCTAATAGAAGTTACCTTGGCAATAGGAGAAAAAATATCGCCAAAATCAATTCCCGGCACCTGGGAATAACCTTTTGCTACCAACCGAGCTTTGTATTTCTCCACTTTTCCTTCTGCATTTGTCTTCTTTTTGAACACCCATTTGTTGCCAATGGGTTTCCTTCTAGCTAGCAACTACACCAGATCCCATGCCTCATTTTTGTGCAAAGATGCCATTTCATCAACCATGGCCTCTTTCCAGAGTTTTCCATCCTTTGAATCCATTACTTCCTTCAAAATTCTGGGATCATCATCAATAATAAACAAAGAAAAGTTTGAACAGAAAGCAAATGGACTATACCTTTCTGGCTGCCTTCTTTCTTGAACTGATCTTCTCACAACCGAAGTTTGTGGCTCTTCATCTTCTGATTCCTCCTCTACTGTAGAGTTTGATTCTTCCTCCTTTAGCTCAAACTCTATCTTCTCAGGTTCCTTTGGTTGGACTTCATGTTTAATAACATCTTTCACCTCTCTGAACACCACATCTCGGCTGTACACAACCTTCCTTGTTACTGGGTTCCAAAGCTTATAACCCTTTAAACCATCCTTACACCCAATAAAGATGTACTTTTCATATTTACTATCCAACTTGGTTATTTTCTACTTTGGAACATGTACATATGCATCACATCCAAATACCCTAAAATGTGAAAGAGAGGGTTTCTTACCAATCCATAACTCTTGTGGAGTCTTATCCTCCAACGCTGATGAAGGTGACTTGTTGACCAGGTAACATGTAGTATCCACCGCCTCTGCCCATAATTCCTGTCCTAACCAGGCACCACTGAGCATGCTTCTTGCCCTTTCCATCAACGTCTTATTCATTCTTTCTGCAACTTCATTTTGCTGAGGTGTATATGGAGTAGTCTTCTGTTGTGCTATACCACACTTATTGCAGAATTCTTTAAATTCCTTACTGCAAAACTCTCCACCATTATCTGTCCTCAGCATCTTTATCTTCTTCTCTATCTAGTTTTCAACTAGAGCCTTAAATTCTTTAAACCTATCAAAGACTTCAGATTTCTTCTTAAGGAAATATATCCATGTATTCCTTTAGAAGTCATCTATAAATGATACATAGTATACAAAATTACCCAGTGATGGAACCTTCACAGGTCCAAACACATCACTTTGCACAAGTTCTAATATCTATTTTACCCTCTTACTACTAGAGGGGAAACTCACTCGCTCTGCTTCCCGTATACACAATTTTCACAGAAATCAAAATCCAGAGAGCTATTACTCATACCTTCTACCATACCTTTACCATGAAGTATTTGAAGGCCATTCTCTCCAATATTTCCAAGCCTTTGATGCCATAGCATAGTCTTTTCTCCAGAGACCACTAGATTTTCTGCTCCACTTTCAAGAACCAGGGAACTATTGCACCCATCAACAACAGTGCTACCTTGCAGCATGTATAGAGTTCCAATCCAAACTCCCCACATCAATACCAGTGCTCCCCGAACCATCTTGCAGGTATCCTTCTCGAACACTGTTTTTACACCTGCATCATCCAGCTTACTAACAGAAATCAAATTTCTAGCTAATGCAGGAATATGCAGAACACTCGGAAGTGTTCTAACCCTTCCACCTTGCAGCCTCAACTTTACTTTTCCACGACCAATGATTCTAGCCTTCCTGTCATTGCCGAAGAAGACATCACCACCATCATATTTCTCATACTCACAGAACTAGTCTCTATGGGGAGTGAATTGAAAGGATGCACCTGAGTCAATCAACCATGCCTCATGATCTACATATGTACTTGAAGAAGCCAAGTACACACCCCCACCTTCATCTAAGGTGGTTTTTGCCTCTGTAGAAGGAGCCTCATCATATACCTTTCCTTTTTCAGGAGCTTTAGATTTACAGTCCATTTTGTAGTGCCCTTCCTTTCCACATTTCCAGCACACCACCTTTACAGGTTTTCCTGGAGTTTTAGATCTCCCTCTAGATTTAGATCTCCCACTCGATGACTTATTTTTGTTTCTGTTCTGGGACCGTCCTCGTATAGACAAGGAATCACCATTTTGGCTCTCCATATTTTTCCATCTCATCTCCTCCGTCAGCAAGGCTGAGACTATTTCATCAAACTGCAAGGCAGTTGCATTGCTACCTATTGCAATAACCAAACTATCCCACGAATTTGGTAGAGAACACAACAAACTGATGCACTTATCTTCATTTGAAATTTTAATATCAACAGATGCTAACTGACTTACCACATTATTAAATGTGTTCAGATGTTTTGTCACCAAGTCTCCATCTTTCATCCTCGGGTTATACAGCTTTTTCCACAGGAACAGTTTATTCACCAGAGACTTAGATTGGTACAAAGTCCCTAACTTGTCCCACAAAGCCTTTGTTGTAGCTTCCCCTCATACATTCAGGAATACTAAATCTGAGACACAAAATCATACTGTGCTCTTTTCCTTCCAATCCAAATTCTTCCATTCTTCATCGGACACTCCCGTTGGTTTAGTAACCGGATCTACCGCGATCCACTGGTCCTTATCCACCAACTGATCCTCCATCTTGAGTTTCCACAACTCAAAACTCTGACCATTAAATTTTTCGATCTCTATCTTTCCACTGCTCGCCATCTTCTTTCACCACTAGAATCGATCTCGTAGATCTCCCACTGAACAGGGTCTACCATAGGCCCGATCGAAACCCCTCAGCAACAAAGGTGTCCCCTTGAAGCCAAAATTGCTCTAATACCAAATGTAGGTTTTAACCCCATACAGAAATTACCTGCATACGAATTCTAAAACACAGAAAATAAATAATGCGAGAGCAGAACACATAAAACACATATACATAGAGATTTTCCCCTGGATCCCAAAACTAGGACTACCAGCTTGATTTTTCATTATGTTCCTTTCAATGTTATAATACATATTTATACATGCCAAAGCATCCAATACCATGGAAGGAAAACCATCGCATCCAATACCATGGAACGAAAACCATCGCGTCCAAAAAACATGTGCGAAAATCATGCACAAAACCATAGGTGGGTCCGCCCAACCTAACATAGGGTCGAAACCAAAATTTTCCGGGGCGTTGCCCCCGACCCCATAAAGTGGGGTTACGGGTGCCCCTCAAACCCCCTGTTAACTACGTGGAAATAATATAAAACAACCCAACAGAAACTAAAATATCAACTGATACACCTGGGCATTTGTGATCACATACATCAACAAAGTCATCATCATCAAAATGATTGTTTCCCAAGGCTATAGTTTGATTGGAAGAATTGATTGCATTTGATTCACTACTGAGATTAGCATATTGAAAATCATCCAAGAATTGAATCTCATCATCTTGACATGGGGGAATTTGAAAAAGGGAAGAGAGATCAAAAGTCTCTTCACTTTATTCCTCCTCTACTAGTGTAATGTGTGTGCCTTGTATCTTATTACAATTTGAACTAGCAACTCGAAAATCAAGATAGCATGAAGAGATACTTGGTGGAGCATATTGATCAAGTAGTTCATGATACGCAGAGTCATGACATGTAGTCTTAGAGGATGAAAAATGTCCATTGAAGAAGTAACACTTTTCAATGGAACCAGATTCAAGATTAATGTTAAGAGTGCTAATGTCATCTTGAGCAATGAAAGGATTAGCCTTCACCCTAGGCTCCATGAGCCACTCCGGGGTTTGTTTGATTAGATCTGAATCATGAAAAGTGTATGGAGTATGAAGAGATGGATTAGGAATTTGATTTGCACATTTCCAAACTTTATTATCATGGCAAGGAGGCACCCACATCGGGACTAGAAAAGGAGGAGAACAAGGAACAAAAGGAGTAGTAGGTTCCTCCTCTAAAATTCGAGGTGTCTCGTGATTTACAAGAGTTCGGGAAGCAAAAACACTAGGGGATTCAAATTCACCGTGCAAAGAGATATGAACCAAACACTTAAAATTTTGTTTAAATAAATCCCAATATTTGTCTTCTCTCGAAAGTTCATAACAAAGGTGAAAGAATCGATCAAATAAATCCTTAATTGATTCATTAGGCTTCATTCCTAGTTCATTAATTATTTTAAGAACATTTTGGTAATCATACATGTCAAGTGATTTATTAATCTCTTTCACAAGTTGGTTAAATGAATGGATATAAGAATCAAGTAATATATGATACCAACTCTTAACACAACCTTCAAATGTGAGAGTGAGAAATCTAGCCATGATGTCCTTGCAATGTATTCCATTAGAAATGAAAAAATGAAAAACTTTAAACAAATTTTCATGAAGAGTTAATTCACCCTCACCATCAAATTCAAATTGGGACAGGTTATGCAAAACTTCCATATGGATGGTAAGATTAAGCTCTTTAGAAAAATATCACGGGATTATGATTTGGGGAAAAGCCATTTTGGATAAGAGATTCAAAGTAGACTCAATGAGCACAACCTGTCATCTGACCCTCCTTCTAGCACCATTTGTTGATGGTGCTGGAAATTTTTGGGCATGGAATCCCCCCAAGGTGTGTTTTGGGGCTCAAAGCCCAAGTTTTGACCCAATATTGTTGTAAAGACTCCGCAAATTGCGGGGGCGAAGAGCAAAATGTATGATAGAGTCATAGGGTTGTTCGCTCTAGTCTTGTAATGTAATGTTGGCCTACCCATGGTCCGCGGACCATGGGATTGTATAAATAGAGCAAGGCTCTAAGTGTAAAAGAGGAAGAATAGTGAAGTAGAGAAGAAAGAGTGCAAGTATCTAAGTGTGTCTTTGGGTTGTAGGATAGGAGAAGGCTCTACAGCTGAGTGCACAGGGGCCTAATAGTCCGCAGCTGAGTGTGCGAATCCCTGTAGCTGAGTGCATAGGGCAGAGTTGAGTCTGTAACCGAGGAGGAAATTAATAAAGAGAAGTTTTGTTACCAATTTTTGTATCTATTCTTGGGTTAATGCATGTGTTGATATAAATTGTGAATATACTATTTATTTACTCTGCGCACCTGTATCAATGGTTTATATTTTTAAGTATAACTTAAAGCATGCAAGTAGGCTAAGTTAATCAACTAATAGTGGAATATCAGTGAAGTCTTGGGTAATAACGTAGAAGCGCAGCGTTCAGCCCTTGAGTAGGGTTGCGCGAAGGCAACATCTCAGGCTGCGAGGTACGGGAAAGTGCGCATAGCAATGTGCACGTAGGGTCAAACCGCAAACCACTTGAACTCATCAGACATCTCCAGGGTGCGGAAACCTGGTTCTATCACCCTCCCATAGTACTTCAGGTGAGACCTCACTCCGCGCTCCGTGGGCTGTTGCCGAAAGGGCCAGTAGTACTGGGATTTGTTTGGCTAAATCAACTCTGAACCTGGGTCAGGCTCCAATAAGCCAACACATGGTTCTGTTGTCACGACCTGGATCTGCATAAGAGATGTCTGATGTCATGTCACTGGAATCTGACAAAGAAAGAAATTGAAGGGTGGTTGCACAGAAAGATTCACGAGTTCACGGTGCAGGAAAATAGGAATCCATGAGTATTGAAGGAAGAGTAGTTGGAGAGTTAATTACATACAGAATTGCACGAAATTTTCTTTGCATCCTTCCCCTATGAGTTGTACGAGTGGATCGCGAAGCTAGCAGATAGTCGGGGAAGGTGTAGGCTCGACAAACCGATTGTGTGAACTCCAGAGTTGGTGCACAGACTAGAAGCATCAGAAGATAAGATCATGTGCATTGTGGACCATTGGCTTAATTGAATTATAGGATGGTTTATCACCGAGTTCACGGTAGATACTTTAGTCAGCTACAGCGAGGTGAAACGATGCTTCCTCAAAGGACTGTGAGGTAAGTACATTAAATCTTTGAAAACTTTGATTAAGATGCTACTGTGTTAAAATCGGGTTATGTGAATAAATTGATGTTTGGGGCTATGCAAAGTGGGAGGATCTACAAAAACGAAGGTAGCGAAGAATTAGAGACTAGTCCCTTGATTCCACCTCTGAGGGAGAGTGAGGAGGAGCTCACGAAAGTTTCTTCAAGAAGTGTGGTTAGTCTGATAAGACAACGAATTCTGCACATACCACCCCCACCTACACCACCACCAGTTTCACCATCTTCACCCCCATCTTCACCCACACCACCTCCGCCACCACCACAGTTCAATATGGCGAGTGAAATAAAGTTGCCAATGTTAAAAGGAGTAGGGAACAAAGATCCAAACCAATTTTGGTTCATGGTAAAGGCTGTATGGGAAGCACAAGGAGTCACGGATGACAATATAAAGAAGGCAATGTTGGTCAGCGTGTTATAGGCTCGTGCACTGACATGGTACATTAAGCATTCCAATGACAATCCAAACGTAGGGATCGTAGATATCCAAGCTGCGCTAAACAGGGAATTTAGCAGGCCAAAATCAGAGACACAGTCGATGGGTTTAAGTAAATTGCGATGCTTCCAAGTGAGACCCCCTAGCATTCGGATCAAATACTAAAGGGTATGATTCGTGAAGCCAACATGACCTTGACAGATGGGAAACACCGTGAATGGTTTGTAGCGTCGCTAACACCACATTGAAGGACCGCACTATCACAACAAAAGCTATCCACTCAAGCCGAAGCTTTGGAGATCGCAATGAGACTACACGAGACCCTAATACAAGATCCTAAACTGGGAGTCCAACAGATCCACGCGTAGTTGAAAAACTTTTGCCTCGAGATGCAGAGCTTGAAACAAGATAGGACAACTCACCCAGAAGCACGCGAGGAGGTATGGTGCATAAAGTGCAAAGGTCAGGGACATGACAAGGACCATTGTCCAGTCTTCCCGAACTACCTGGCGACAAGAGGGTCAATGCCATTGAGACCAGAGACACAAGCCGGATCGAGTGCAGCACCTGCATTATGGTGCACGATTTATCAGATAGGAGGGAAGCATGCTACATATAACTACCACCTATTACAGAAGTATACGCAGACATCCCAACAGTTGTTCTGTAATTTCTGCAGGTCAGTAGGCCATGATGAGCATACCTGTAGAAGTTATGAACTGATGATTGATCAGACTCCTACCTACAGAGTTCAGACTAAAATACAAGCCCTCGACCAAAATGAAAGGATGGCGCACACTAGATTTCAGCGACATGGACAAGGTCAAGGTGGAATGGGACTAGGAAGGGGTCACGGACAGCTGATCTATTACAATTGTGGAGGGCCAGGGCATTATGCCTGTGCTTGTAGAAATCCGACGAGAGCATCATGTTTATATTGTACCTAGTTTTATCATGAGACAGAGGAATCCCCCACACTAATAGCGAGGTTTCACGATAAAGGAACACTCTAGCCTCCCCGACTCAGAACCTGCAAATGATGAGGTTTGATCCACGTGAGGAGGACCCAAATGTAAACATTGTGCTCCGAAGCGGTATCATGACAGGAGATGACAAGGGCAAGCAACCCGAAGAGAGTGCCTAGGTTCACAAGGCTCCAACAAAGGAACCAGAGTTCGATTTGGAGTGCACAAAGGATACATTCATGGAAGCTAAGAAGAGCTTCATAAAGGCCTCCAATTCAGGTAGTAAAGACAAACTAGAACCGGAGATGGACCCATCAATGCTAACTACCTTTCTAGAGACATGCATGAAGCTGTTGTGAGACAGCATGGCTGTGAAGGGACTGCAAGAACTCATCACTAGATGTGTTGGGTCTGGAGAACCACATGTAGTCTGGAAGCTCGGGAAGCACACAATGTGAATAGGAAGGGAGATGAGATTGACTACGCAAATCGGGGAATATGAGATGGATCAAGTGATTTTGGATCTATGATCGGATGCAAACGTCCTACCAAACTAGACATGTGAGAACATGGGTAGGCCCGCATTGCAATGGTCACTGAACCAACTGTTAATGGCGAACCAGAAAAAGATCCTACCCATGGGAAGATTGCAAGGAATAACGGTAGATATTGAAGGTGCGAGTGCGCTTGCAGATTTTGAAGTGATAGAGATTTTTGATGACAACAATCCCTATCCTGTGCTACTAGGAATAGATTGGGCCATTGACATGAATGGAGTGATAAATATAAAGAAGCGCAAGATGATTTTTGAGAAAAAGTCACTACGCGTAGTGGTACCTTTAGAGCTTGCGGAAGGATCGTGCTACACAGAGCCAGTACGCAACGACGAGAGTGATGACGATATAGAATATATCTACAAGATAACCGCGCAGGAGCAGGACTGGGTGAATCCAACATCGGATGGCAGGATTTTGTGGGAGCGAGAAAGCTCATGCACCTCAAATTCGGACGAGGAAATAGAATGATGGCAGAACCGGTTACATGAGGTAACCATGCTCAACTGCAACATGATGATAAGGTCACTGTGTTGTGTGACAACAAAAGTAAGAGATCTTCCTATGTATGACAGGTTGATAGTTGTGGATGATTTCCTGAACAAATTTGAAAAAGAAGTATCGAAACATCAACATTTCGATGCTCTGAAATGGGCACTACGTGCTACACCCACAAGATGGTGGGGTGCGAACTAGCAGAATTTTGAGGGCTGGTGGGAATGCAGAAGGATGATGTGCCTACGATTTGGGAAACCTCAAATGTAGCTAACAGAGAAGTATGATGGATGGGATGATCCACGTGTGCACCTCGCGAAATGGACCAAGGTCTATGGGGAAGATCCACAACTTGAGTGGGTGCATCTGTTCTATCATACCCATGAATTGGTATATTGAGACGAAGATCCGCCATGGCACAAGCAAATGGGATATCTTGCACGAAGGATTCCTGTTGACCTTCATGTTTGAGGATCATTGGTGGGATACTATTGATGATGCACTACAAGTAGTAAAAGTAGCTATCTTCAAAATACCATAGGAGCCAATGATAGTGCTTCAACAAGAGTGGGTGACCTAGCTAAGTTGCACACTAGAGTGTTACAATGTAAATATTGAGGAGGATGATGAGGATCCACGTAAAATTAACATTATAGAAACTAAAGGCTATCGCGAGGTTCGAGGATCATTGATTGAAGATCCTAACATCATCGCGCCACTAAAAACAAATCAGGTAAACATTGGGACGGAGGTTGAACCAAAATATGCAATGCTCGGTGATTATTGGGATGATGCCACGGTGGATAAGGTCACTGAGTTACTCCGCGAGTACCAAGACTTATTCCTGACCAAGATTACGGACTTAAAAGGGATCGTTGGTGACTTAGGGATGATGAAGATCACCCTAAAACCTGACGCGAATCCGGTTAAGCAGAGGCCTTACTGCTTGAATCCGAAGTATAAGGAAAAGGTCCGCGTAGAGCTAGACAAAATGCTCGCAGCCAAAATTATTGAGCCGGTGGAAGAATTTGACTAGGTGAGCCCTATGGTAGTGCAGGAGAAAAATCATAAGGGTGAGATAAGAATATGTGTAGACCTCAGGAAGTTGAATGATGCCTGTGTACATGACCCATTCCCGATGCCGTTCACAGATGAGGTATTGGAAAATGTTGGCGGACAAGAAGGATACTCTTTCACAGATGGGTTCTCAAGGTACCACCAGATCAAAATCACGCTGGAAGACAGGAGCAAGACGACCTTCGCCATGGAATGGGGATGCTTTCAATACACCATTATTCCATTTGGGTTGAAGAACATGCCAACCATATTTTCGGGCATCGTTGTTGCCGCATTCAAAGAATACATCCACAAGTTCCTGGAGGTCTATTTGGATGATTGGACTATCTTTGGATTGGTTAAGAACCACATCGCAAGCTTACGCTTGATGCTGGATACTTGCCGATGACACCAGATTGTGATAAACCTTAAGAAGTGCACATTCCTCATTCCCTTTGGCAACCTGTTAGGACATGTGGTCTGCAAATAGGGACTGATGGTGGACCTAGGAAAGATTATAGTGAGTCTAAATTTGGAAGCACCATGAAGTGTTAAACAGCTACACGCTACCTTGGGACACACAGGGTACCAGAGGAAGTTCATCAAAATCTATACCTAAATCACCACGCCGATGGAGAAACTATTGAAAAAGGATATCACATTTTGTTGGAATGATGATTGCATGAAGAGCCTGGATGTCCTAAAGGGGACATTGGCCTCCGCTCCAATCTTGGTCTTCCCAAAATGGGATGTGGAGTTTCATGTCCATGTTGATGCGTCATGTATCGCGTTGGGAGCATTGCTCACACAAGAGGGCGGAGAAGGCTTGGATCACCCTATCATGTTTTCAAGTCATAGATTGTCTAAAGCCGAGAAGAGCTATTCCACAACTGAGCGCGAGGGGTTGGCGATGGCATACGCACTCCAAAAATACCTACACTATTTGCTAGGACGACATTTCAAAATATATACATACCATTCCACGCTAAAGTACTTGGTCAATAAGCCTGTGTTCGGGGGCACATATGTAGGTGGCTCTTATTTTTCCAAGAATATGACTTTGAGATCATGGTAAAACCTGGACGCCTGAATGTAGGACCGGATCACTTGTCATGTATTGAGACAAGCAAAGAACCTACTAGTTTGGAGGAAGGATTACCTAATGCACAACTCTTTTTTGTGTGTGTCTCAGACGGGCACTTCGAAGATATTTTCCACTTTTTGACAATAGGGACTGCGCCGAAGGAATATTTCGTCCAATAGAAGAAGGAATTGGTGGTGCGCATGGAAGATTTTTCTATCATTACGGGGCACCTCTATAAAATGGGAAATGATGAGATATTGTGAAGGTACATACCTAAATTTGAACGAAGTTAGATCCTCGTGGAAGCAAATGGGGGTGCTACAGGAGGACACTATGCAGGATGAGCGACTGTACAAAAGATTCTTCGCGCAGGGTTGTAGTGGCCAACCCTTCACCAGGATTTGAAAGCACATTGTAAGGCCTGCGATATATGTCTAAGGACCGGAAAACCATCACAGAGGGATGATATGCCATTGAATCTGTTATGAAACCAGCTCAAGAAAAGATAGAAAAGATAGATCAACGCCTTAGAATTTAGCCTCTTCGAGGGGGAAACCTCCATTACATTACATAAATGAACAATTCTTGGATGATTCAAATGAAAAAACCTCCTTTCTATATATAGGAGTCTAAGGAGTCACAATATAGCCCAGCTGACCTAACAATAATAATATAAAGCCACAAAAATAACAATAGAGGGATTCTATGGGGCACAGTAATAACAATACGGGGATAATAGGGGCACAACAATATTAATAAGGGATGCAATTACAAAAGTAATGGGGTAATTACTAGTGTTATAGGGACCCAACATGCCTCTCTCCTTCAAAAAAAGTGTTGTCCTCAACACTTGAGTAGTTCTGGATGCTTCTATATAAAATTCTCATCCTCCCATGTGGAATCTTCAGCGGATAAGTTCTTCCACTTGATAAGATACTCTGAAATTGATCGATTTCGTAGCTATCGAGTTCTTGTTTCTGTGACTACTTCTGGTTTCAATATAATTTTTCCTTCCTCGTCAAGTTCTGGCAATATTGTTTGAACTAGGAGCTTGTCGCCTATAACCTTATTTAAACATGAAACATGGAAAACTGGGTGCAATCAAGAAGCTGCAGGAAGCTCCAATTTGTATGCCATAGTACCAATCTTTTGCAACACCTTTACAGACCATAATACTTTGGTGATAATTTATTATCCTTCTTAGCTTACTTGAGGGACATTTTCTTATATGGTTGTAGCCGTAGGAATACCCAATCACCTACATCAAAACTTCTTTCGCTGCGATGTTGATATGCCTGTTGTTTCATTCTATTCTGTGCCAACACGAGGTTATCCTTTAAGAGTTGGAGGACTTATTGTTGATGTTCGATGTGATGTTCCACTGCTTGAACCTTAGAATTTTCTCTTAAATATGATGTGATGGATGGTGGCTGATATCCATAAAGTGCCATAAATGGGGTCATTTTTGTTGTTGTATGGAAGGAAGTGTTATACCACCATTCAGCCAAAGGCAACCATTTGACCCATTGTGTCTGTTTATCAGATACAAAGCAACGAAGATATCCTTCCAAACATTTGTTTACTATCTCAATTTTCCCATCCGAATGAGGATGATAAGATGAGCTATGAGCTAACTGAGTACCAATACAAGAAAATAATTATGTCCAAAAATTTCCAGTGAAAATGGGATCTCTGTCACTTATAGTAATCTTTGGGTTTCCATGTAGCTTTTGAATTGTTTCCATAAATGCAGTAGAAACCGTACTAGCTTTAAATGGATGTGATAATGCACAAAAGTGTGCATACTTGGTAAGTCTGTCAACTACCACCATGATGACACTCTTTCCCTCAGACTTGGGTAAACCTGTGATAAAATCCATTGAAACCTCCTCCCAATGTTCGCTTGGAATGGATAAAGGTTGTAATAGACCTAGTGTCTTAATTGTTTCAACTTTGTTTTGTTGGCAAACCAAACATTCCGCTACATATTTTTAAATATCCGATTTAAGGCCATCCCAAAAAAATTCCTTCTTAACCCTGTGGTAAGTTTTTAAAAATCCTGAGTGCCCTCCTAAGGGAGAAGTGTGCAATTCCATAAGAATCTTTTTTTTTAGTTGGGAATTCTTACAGAGGTATAAGCAATATTTGTACCATAAAGAATCATTTTGCCAGCTAAATGTATCAGACGTACTGGAATCTTGTTGTAACTTTCAAATAAGTGCCCATACTTCTTCGTCATTCTTCCATTCCTACCTTGCTTCGTTTATCCAATCTGGTTGGATAATAGAAATGGTGCACAACAATGCTTCCACATCCTCATCCTTTCTTGAGAGTGCATCTACCACCACATTTTGCTTTCCTTTTTTGTAGATGATTTCAAAGTCATAACCCAACATCTTTGTGACCCACTTTTGTTGCTCTTCAGAGGATAATCTTTGTTCTAAAAAGTATTTAAGTCTATCATGATCCGTTTTTTACCTTGAAGTGTCTTCCCATTAGGTAGTGTCGCCATTTCTTAAGTGCATGGAGTATTTCCAACATTTCCTTCTCATAAATATCTCTGTGTAAAAACTTTCCCTTGATTGGATGAATTTCAGAAGCAATGGGTCTTTCATCTTGCATTAAAACAACACCAATTCCATTTCCTGAAGCATCGCATTCCACAATAAAGTTTTTTGTGAAGTTCGGTGTAGCTAAGACGGTGCTTGGCACATTGCCTCTTTAAGATGTTCAAAGGTCTTTGTTGCTTCTAGAGTCCATGAAAATGCATCTTTCTTCAATAATGTTGTTAGAGGTGCTACTATTCTCCCATAATTCTTAACAAACTTGAGATAATACCCTGTCAACCCAAGAAATCCTCACATATGCTTTATGGATGTGGGGATTTTCCATTCCTTAATGGCTTTAGTTTTGCTAGGGTCTACCTTAACTCCTTCATGAGATACAATATGACCTAGATATTCCACCTCTTGTACTCCAAAGAAACATTTGGATCTTTTTTCATATAATTGTTTCTCCTCCAATAGTTGTAGCACCCTATCAACATGTTCAACATGATCCTTCCAAGACTTGTTGTAGATTAGTATATCATCAAAAAATACTAACACAAATTTTCTAAAGAATGGTTTGAAAATGGAATTCATCAAACCTTGAAATGTTGAAGGTGCATTGGTAAGGCCAAAAGGCATGACCAAAAATTCATAATGATCCTCATGAGTTCTAAATGCTATTTTCGGAATGTCTTCAGTCTTCATTCTGATTTGATGATATCCTGAATGAAGATCCAACTTGGTGAAGTAAATTGATCCAGTAATTCATCAATGACGGGAATGGGAAACTTATCTTTAATAGTTAGCTTTTTGAGCTCCCTATAATCTGGACACATGTGCCGTGATCCATCCTTCTTGTGCACTAATACTACTAGATTAGAGAAAGAACTTTGACTCGGTTGAATTATACCATCCTCTAGCATTTATGCAACCATACGTTCAATTTCACTCTTTTGAGCATAGGGATATCTGTACGGCCTGATGTTTGGAGGAACACTTCCTGGAATAAAATGAATAGCATGATCATGATCACGAATAGGTCGGAGACCTTTGGGAGTCTTAAATACCTTGGAATGATTGTCCAAGACTTTTTGGAGATCTGGAGAAATAGATGATTGCAATGTGGAAACATCTAGCGAACATAATTGTGCAATTACACCCCTTTGTTCCTTTTTTAGAAGCTTTTTCATACCATTAGAGCTAATTATCTTTCCTGGTTTCCCTGCGATACCCCTTAATTCAACTTCCTTTCCTTCCACGGAAAATTTCATGAAAAGTTCTTGAAAATTGAAAGCTATTGTACCCAAGGATTGTAGCCATTGTACTCCTAGTACAACATCAGCACCTCCCATTGGAATGGAAAGAATTGGGCTAGTCAATACATATTCTCCCATCGATAGCTTGATATTATGGCACTTTCCAAAGCAATTTATTGTTCCTCCATTTGCAACCATCACTTGACACTCTGGTGCTAGGTATAAGAAGCGAATCAATTCTTTTGCTACCTTAGAATGAACAAAATTATGGGTACTTCCTGAATCAATCAACACTAGTACCTTTTTCTTCTTGATTTGTCCTTCTATCTTGATGGTTTCAGGAGTGGTAATTCCCGCCAATGCATTACAAGATATGGTCGGATTCATTTCTTCTTTATCTAGGCTTTGTTCCTGGAGTATATCCTCTTCTTTTGACCTTTCTTTCTCCTTTTCTTCTTCCTCTTCACAATATATGTAGAATAATTTCTTCTCAGCACACTTATGACCTTTAATGTATTTGCTATCACAACTGTAACAAAGCCCTTTTGCTCTTTTTTCTTCCAATTGTTGTGGTGTCAACCTTATAGGTTGTGGAAGACTAGGAGCAACCACACTTCCATCTTTATAGTTGTGAGTGGTATGCTTCCTGGTTGCCATAATTTTGCTTTCCATTTTTCTTGCTAACCTAAATGCCTTCTCTAATGAATTAGGTTCCCAAAGGCGAACATCATGTTGGATATTATCCTTTAAAGTCGCTATGAACACATCAATCCTATGCTCCTCTGGAATATCTTTTACCCTTATGTTCAATTTTTGGAACTCCTCAATGTGCTCCATATCGAACCCTTTTGTTTGAGACTTATCAATTGGCTAAAAAAGTGTTGCTTTTTGTATCCTCATAATGTGCTATCAATTCTTCCGTAAAAATTGCCCAAGTGATAAATTGTTTACGAGAGCAAAGCCATTGATACCATACAAACTGATTTGGTTCCAAATACAAAGTTTCAATACGTACCTTTTGTGTGTTTTGCACATTATTGAGATCGAAAAATTGCTCCATCTGTAATATCCATGTTGCGGGATCCTTGCCATCAAACTTACTCATATCGATTTTTGGAATATGGTGCATCTTCGATCCAACATTAGAGTCTATGAAATCATGATTAACATTTCCTTTGTTTGCATCATGAGTTTCCTTTACTACCTTTTCACTATTGGTAAGTATTTCTTGTAGAAAATTTGTCAAATTTGTCTTCAAATCTGCCATGCCTGTCTTCAAATTTGTGTTCAAATATAACTTCAAGTTGTCCATCTTAGCTTCCATGCCATTCATCTTAGCTTCCACGCCATTTATCTTAGCTTCTGTTATTTCCTCCTCTTCTTCATGAGTCATGCTAGAGCTTTCAGGTTCCTTACTAGGTGTTTGCATTTTATTTCCTTGAGGCATCAGTTACTGATAATAATTCCCTACTATGCCCTTTGAATTCCTTCAAAATAAATTTTCAAACCAAGCTTAAGCAAAAATTTAAGAAAATATACACACCTTTTTCACTTTGTAGGAGCTCGATATTGCCTCTGATGTATCTCTGTACTTTCCGATCATCTAGTTCTGAATTTGTGATCTGTAGTAGTCTTCTGTGTCCTCTTTCCAATGCCACAAGTCTGACCCAAATTGGATTCTCCAAGGAAGAGTTATGCAAAATCTCCCACAGTGACTTGATGATAGACTAGTTCAGTAGAGTGAATTTGTACGACGTGCCACGAGTCACTGTTTCGATCTTTGGATTTGAAAAATGCATACAAGAAACTACAGTTCGTCCTCTTTCTGTACCTTCTTACTAAATTTCAATTCGATCCCCAGAGAGAAAGCTATGACAATTTTCCCCAGGTCACCTGTTTGGAATGTAATTCAGGAGTCTGCAAAAAGACCAACTTCCTCAGATCATATCTCCGCAAATGTAGCGCGAAAAGCTCTAAAATTCAGACCCGAGATTCAGCGTGATTACTTCTCAAATGGATTTTTTTTGCAACTTCTGAAACATCATAGAAAAAAGGTTATAGTGAAAATTCCACGATGACCTGTTTGGAGCAGCGAAACCCTAGAATCCAAAGCTCTGAAACCAAATGTTATGAAACCAGCTCAAGAAAAGATAGAAAATATAGATCAATGCCTAAGAATTTAGCCTCTTCAAGGGGGCAACGTCCTTTACATTACATGAATGAACAATTCTTGGATGATTCAAATGACAAAACCTCCTTTCTATATATAGGAGTCTAAGGAGTCACAATATAACCCAGCCGACCTAACAATAATAATATAAAGCCACAAAAATAACAATAGAGTGATTCTATGGGGCACAGTAATAACAATATGGGGATAATAGGGGCACAACAATATTAATAAGGGATGCAACTACAAAAGTAATGGGGTAATTACTAGTATTATAGGGACCCAACAGAATCCACAAATGACGATGCAATCATTTGAGAAATGGGCAATCTACTTTGTGGGACCTATCAAACCTCAAGGAAAAATAGCTGCGTGCTACATTATCACCACGACAGAGTACCTAACACGACCATTGGAAGCGCAGTCGGTCAAAGACTGCATAGTCGCTATGGCTGCGAAGTTTTTATTTGAAAATTTTTTGAACTGATTTGGCTATCCGAAAATGTTAATGAGTGATCACGAAACACATTTCCTGAACGAAACCATCCACGCACTCACAGAAGAGTTTCAGTTGTATCATCAGAAAAGTACACCATATCACCCACAAGCCAATGGGATAGTAGAAGCATTCAACAAAATACTAGAGACTGCGTGATCAAAGTGTGCAACATGCAGCGAAGCAATTAGGACCTATGCATACCTACAATACTATGGGCTTACAGGACAACGTTGAAGAAACTGATGGGACAAACACCTTTCCGGTTATTTTATGGCATGGAAGTTGTCATGCTGATGGAATATATCGTACCTAGTTTGTGCATAGCAGCGCTCGCAGGGATGACGGACAGGGAAGCCCTGGAAGAAAGGTTCACGCAATTGGAAGAACTTGAGGAGGAACGGTTCTTGACTGGTTTTCATCAGCAGGTACAAGAGCAATGTCAAAAGGCCTGACACGATCACCATATTAAGTTGCGCACCTTCAAGGTAAATGACTTAGTGCTACTGTATGACAGTAAGTTTGAATTTTTTTTGGAAAATTCAAAATGCATTGGCTGGGACCATACGTGGTTAAGGAGGTCACAGACGGAGGTGCGGTCCAGCTAGTCAAACTAAATGGAGAACCCTTCCCAGGAAAAGTGAACGACAACACTTGAAGCCTTGCATGGGTGGGCCAACTATCTGACTATCCGGCAGAAGCACAGTTCTCGTGCTCTAAGGAGCTAAACAAAGGCATGGGACTATAAACATATGTAGTAGATACCAGTACAGATGTATGGAAACAGTTCAGACACAGAACAACAAATGCAGTAGATCCAGTAAGCAGCAGCTCAGTGCACTGCTGACCTCAGCACAGTTCGAGAACAGTTTGAGGGACTCCATGCCAAGGTTGTCGAGCCAACTGAGTGACTCGAGGGTGAGTCACGATGTTTGTGTTGGGGGCCTGTTGGGCATGGAATCCCCCAAGACATGTTTTGGGGCTCAAAGCCCAAGTTTTGACCCGATATTATTATAAAGACTCCACAAATTGCGGGCGTGGAGCGCGAAATGTATGATAGAGTCACAAGGTTGTCCGCCCTAGTCTTGTAATGTAATGTCAGCTTACCCATGGTTCGTGGACCATGGGATTGTATAAATAGAGCGATGCTCTGAGTGTAAAAGAGGAAGAATAGTGAAGTAGAGAAGAAAGAGTCTAAGTATCTAAGTGTGTCTTTGGGTTGTAGGATAGGAGAAGGCTCTACAGCTGAGTGTGCAGAGGCCTAGTAGTCCACAACTGAGTGCATGGACCCCTACAGCTGAGTGCACAGGCCAGAGTCGAGTCTGTAACCGAGGAATAAATTAATAAAGAGAAGTTTTGTTACCGATTTGTGTATCTGTTCTTGGGTTAATGCATGTTTGATATAAATTGAATATATACTATTTATTTACATTCAACACCTATATGAATGGTTTATATTGTTAAGTATAACTTAAAGCATGCAAGTGGGCTAAGTTAATCAACTAATAGTGGAGTATCAGTGAGGTCTTGGGTAATAATGTAGAAGTGCAGCATTCAGCCCTTGAGTAGGGTTGGGCGAAGGCAACATCTCAGGCTGCGAGGTACGAGAAAGTGCGCATAGCAACATGTGCGCAGGGTTGAATCGTGGATCACTTGAACTCATCAGACATCTCCAAGGTGCGGAAACCTGGTTCTAGCACCCTCCCGTACTACTTCGGGTGAGACCTCAGTCCACGCTCCATGGACTGTTGTTGAAAGGGCCAGTAGTACGGGGATTTGTTTGGCTAAATCAACTCTGAACTTAGGTCAGGCCCCAACAAGCCAACATAAATCTGTCAACCAAGGGAGTCTCCCTTATGTGAAGTCCCAATTGAACCTCACAACATTTGGAATAGGATCCCCATCTGGAGTATCGACTTGATTTCCATATATCCTTATAGATTTTCATTGGCTTTATCTATCATCAGGAGAGAGAAGCATGTATGTGCCTTTGTGAAAAGCAAATAAGTGTGCCTAGTGAATGTTCGGTAGTAGGTGTATCAAGGTTCTTCTACTGAAGAGGGGGGAGAAGTGAGCCTCTTAAGAGAGAGCTAATAGTAGCACCCTAGTAGAGGCACACACAAGCGAAAAGAGAATCACCTAACATCAAGAAGAATAGTCCACATAAATTCGATGATTGGTATAACCATTAGAACACATTTTCAATAAGATAAGCACTAAAATAACCAAAATAGTTCAACTTCTTTAGTATAGGTGAAAGCAAACATGAATCATAAACATTCACAGAACATTATTACAAATATTCACAATCCATGCATGAAACGTGTTGGCCATCAGGCTTCAAGAATTAAGTAAAGTCCCAAGACACATGTATATAGTGAACATCACTAGCTCCAATAGCGGAGCATTGGAGCCATGACTTGCTCCTCGAAAATAATAACTATGTCTCTCTGATTCCTTGTGGGAGAAGCCAAGGTGAAAAATCCTTTTTCTTGTAAATTTAGGGTGTATATATAACAAATAGGCTGATCATTCACCTCATTTGTGATTCTTGGACTACCCTCATGCCTATTTGACTTCTCTATGACATTTTCACTTCCTACATGACTTTTCACATTACATGAATGACTCTTAGACTTCCGCTTTACATTATATTTCTCCAATATTGAATTATATATTTCATAAAATGATGTGGCACATGATGACACATGACATGACACTAATGACATGGAATGCATGATGATATGGAAATGTCAAGAAATTATTTGTTTCTGCTTGCTTTGTGTCTTCTAAAAGATGGATAATAATATTCTTCTTTGTCCTCCAAATGGCTTAGAGATGAGGAGGTTTCAGTGTAATTTGAGCTCCAACTGTTTTATTAATTTTATGTCCCTTTGCTTCCTCTTAACTGATCAACTTATCATTGAAGCTAATTAAGTGTCTTTTGGCATGGTCTCCTTCTCCATCCCCTTCATCATCATCTTGTCATAGCATGATAGAGTACATGCATCTGCAATTCATTCATGACAAGATGAAATCAATCTGATAAAACCATAGTCTAAGATGTTGCATAATGATCCACTGATTGAGCTGGAATGAGGTGGTAGGCTAAGGAAGAGGCTCAGTGACTGTGCAATTGTGCAACTCAGGTAGTCAAGGGTCAGTTCTTAGCCTTGAGATTGTGCAATGCATAGTTTAGGCTGGACTGAGCAAGTCCATTGCGTAGTTCTCGAGTTGAAGGAGTCAGGATGAGGGATTGGGAATTATTTCTCCTTACTATGCAATTCTAGAAGGTAGAGGAGGCTAGGTGATTGCAAAATTGTGCACCTCAGCAACTCAAGGTTGAGGCCTAATCCTTGAGATTGTGCAATGCCTAGTTTTGGCTGGGCGGGCAAGAGAGATTGCGTAGTTTTCGAAGTCAGAGGATGAGCTTGAGCACTGTGATTATGTAGTGCATAGTATTGGAAGGTAGAGACTTCACTTTGCATAGTGCCAAGGGACAAGGGTGTTTCTTGAGGATTGAGACTATGTAGTGCGTAGTTCAGGCTGGGAAGAATGAGTCTGAGTGGCTCGGTCGAGGAGTTTTCCCCGTCTAACTAAGTGTCAGATCAGTAAAATAAAAATAAGAAAAAGAGAGACTTTGAGCATGATCACACACTTATATCACTTTAGGATGTGATAAGGAACACTCAGAACATATGAACAACATACTTTCCTCAATGCAACAACTTTGCGATGACTCCTACCAAGTGCGACACAAAAGATACACTTTGCGATGAAAGTGGGGACACTTGTGCGACAATGCTTGAAACTTTGGAAATGATTGTGAAACATGTCTACATGATAATAACATATCGTTATCACAAAAATTTCCCCTTGAAACAAGCCACAACTCCACTTTATGCGATAAGTGACAATTCCCACGTCAAAAGGCGATACTTACAATATGACAAAAAACGTGCGAACAACACTTGAAATATGTGAACGATGATGAAAACAACACATGATGGGATGAAAATAACACGAAAACAACACTAATTAAAGTAAATGAAAGAAAAAATGACCGTCATAAGCATGAAAATTACACTTGCAAAGAAGAAAGTGCGCAAAAGGTGACAGTTGGAGAAACTCACCGAAATAGCAGTACGATCCCAATCAAAGTGAGGGACTGTCAATGACTATGCACATTGATTGCTGACATGGGTTGAAAATTGCATAGGCATTGTCTTAATGGATTGTACCATGTCTGTTCAAGCTTGTGTGAAGGAATTATTTCATGAATGCATTACAGGCTAAGCATGTGTGAGCAAGTGACTTCAACACCTACGATCCAAAAGCAAGCTCAAAGACTTAGCAAAGCATTAACCAAGCAAGAAGCGACTATGGAAAGGCCGATCGTAAGATCCACAATAGGCTCCAAAATGCAAGTATAAGAAAAATTTTGGAGGTTGTTTTTTGTAGCGACATCAACAACATAAAAAATCTAATACATTTTTTTTTTAATTAAAATGAGAATTTTTATTTATATGTAAGTTTATGCCTGTATCATAGAAAATACATTAGGTACTAGATAGTTATATCTTCAAAAATTCTTCCTGAGCTCTCTTATCGAACAAAACTACAAATTTTTTGAGAGGGATTCCAAACATGGCAACAAAAGTGGCGTTTTGTAGGTTTATACCTTACAAAAATCACCCACAATTTTTTATTTTTTTACATGTCATACTATTACTGATTGTTAATGCAATCCTACATAAATGTGGAATGTCAATCTATTTAGTTTTATGGAATATGAGAGGGCTTGATTCGACCATGGATTTTTAAATTTCCCAATCTTAATTTGGACCCTTCATTAGCCCATAATTCTACATATTTATTCAGATCATAGAGAACATGGAAATATGTTATCAAAGAGAACCCTTACAATGCTTTTCTTATTCTTTTCATGAGACCTTCTAATGTTTTGTCCCTGGGAGAGGATCCCTTCACCAAATGTTGAATAAGGAGGGAGTCTACCAAAACAATGTGCGAAGCTACCTAATTTTCTTTGGTTAACTTAATCCATTGTAGAGCACATCAGCTTCAACTTACTTATTTTTCATGCATCTTAAGCCCCAATGAATTCTTTGCAACTTTGACTTCCTCCAAGCCTTAAAGAACCCTTCCCCCTCCTACCACCCCTAAAAAAACTTAATAACTTTTAATGCATGATTATATTTTCCAATGAGAACATGGATGTCACATTTTAAGCCATAGTAAAAGGCCATATGAAAATATTAGTTTAGTGTTCAAATTATTTCATGTTAGGCTCACCCGTCCTAATTAACTATAATAGAGATGAGAAATTACATACTCCCCCACTTCATGAAGATTCAACTTTAATTTATAATATGTGTTGATTCATTCCCCCTTGAGCCTAAAATATAACTATCATAAAATCACATGCTCTCAACCACTTGTCCTTGTTAGTAACATAACACTCACATAAGTATAGCAAAACTACATGTCATTTTTACTAACATAACAATATCATCATAATAAATATATTCTAAGATATATTTAATTGATTCTTTTAAATTTATAAATTATTACTATTATCAAGATAAGTACATAAAAATCCGTATGGTTAACCAAAACAATTTGATTAATTTTTTAATCTTTAGGGAAAAAGTTGTATATATATTTATATATATATATTTTCCAGTGTTGAAGTCTCAAGTACTTTTGCTTGAAAATATAAATTTCAAAAAGATAAGTTATTCCCCTTTGGATTTTGACAATGAAAACTTACACTCGTGCAAACTTTACATGAGGCAACAAGGTCCTTTTACACACACATGAGCATAGCTTCAAAACCAGTAAAAGGATATTTTTGTTGAAACAAAGCTACGAGATCTCTAAACTTAACTTCAAATACAAATTATAAACATCTTATAATCAATACAGAGACATCCCATATTTATCATTAAACCAAATTCTCCTAAAGGGGTTTCCATAATTTTCAAAATTACTAAAGTAGGTCAATATGATACAAATATACAAAAGTGAGAAAAAAGAGATTTAATTTGTTTGTGTGAATAAAAAATTCCATATTGTTTTAATTAATGCAAAATCACCCATCACATGTTGTGCACAACATCTTTGCAACCATAAAATTCTATATGAATGGACTATTTGTATACAAATTTATAATAATTGTGCGATGTTATGTCTAAATATTGTCGTAAAATACCTTTTCACTTGTCATTTTAATAGGTGTAATCAAAAATTTATTTTGTTAAGTATTTATTTGCATGTACCTTTTTGATTATTTAATTAATTTTATCTAAGGAACTAACATCCTTAATTGTCTTAACTCACTTGCCCACTAACTCAACATAATCATCATGATGTATTTGTTTTCTCTTTGTTATCAACGAATCATTTTATATCTAAGTGCATAATCACGGAAATTGCTTCAATCACAAAAGTTTTATCTAATTACCACATCATAGTAAATTGGTTATACATTGGTCATATTCTCATTGAGTAAAACAACATTTGTCATGTTATCAATTGCATTATGTAAAAGAAGAATATAAGAGTAGTCTACAATCTAGTGAATAATAGTGTTAAGTTCAACTTTAAGTATTCATCAATCATAACCAACGATATTCTTGATAGCCACATAAATAATTTCATTGTGAAGTTGATACCATTAATTAAAATTCTATTTTCTATCCCTCTTAACCTAATCCAAGAACCTTAAATTCATGTTCCCAATTTTACTAGAAGAAGGTATTTAATTCTAATTTATTTATACTAGCCCAACGATTTATAGTCTCATGATTGAGTATGCTTTAGTATTGTTGATTTCACTTAAATTGTTAATAAATGTTTCGAAGGAGAATATGATTATAGTCAATATAGCAATGCTTATGGATAAATCCTAGGTATTTAGACTCTTCCATTGATTTTAAGTATCATCATTGTTTTTTCATAGACTTTCATGAACTACATTTACAAATAATTTGTGTTAACTACCTAAAAGGACTTTATCAATCAAGGTTTTTACTAATAACCAATTTTACATTCATAAGATTTAGTAACTCTCATCAAACATAAATTACCTTTCCTAATTTCTAATGTGTATTTTATATTATGATCTTCAACATATGGAAACATACACTCTTTGCCATCATTAATTAAAGTTGGTATGGTTTCATTCTAAAATAATGTTGTAACATCCCTACTCGACCCCTGGAATGTAAATAGCATGAATATGTGGAACTAGGTTGGGGAGTCAGTTAATACCAAATACATTGGTGAGTCAAAGACATCTTTCGAGTGTTTTTGTGCCCAAATGCATGTATGTATATGTGTTATGGGGGATGTTGGGCCCATGTGCATGAGTGTTTTGCATTTTGGGGCCTATATGCCTATGTGTACATGTCTTACATATATATGTGTTTTGAAGCTAGAAGGTATGGCAATGTAATTATGACAACACATGCATATTAATAAAAAAATATAATGGTTGTAGATCGAAAAGGTGAAATGAGTATTTGGGGAGGTTGAGACCCCATGGATGAGAAAAAAAGACACATATGATTTAATTATCACAAAATGTTCACATGGAAATAACCAGGGTCCATTAAGTTGCTTGGGAAGTGCCAAGTGGCATAAGAAAGGCATGCATATAAAGAGGCATGTCAGCAGTGTGAAGGAGGAAATTGTTATAGGGATTCTTTTTCATGGATCATGGTAGATGGAAATGGAAGCATGGAGATCATTGTGGAAATGAATGCCTGTAAGGGTACTCCAAAGGCCCATGAGGAAAATGGAACTGCTAGAAGCTGCAAGTTTTTGGGACATTCTTGTCTGGCTAAGTAAGATGCCCTAGAAGGTTGTGGCACAACCCAAGGGATTGTAGGTGTTGAGAAGGGTGTGCACCACTTGGGTGCAGGCTGATGGGGAATGTGAGCTTATTGGTTGAGGGCTACCAATATTGGTACCTTAACTATATGAAGGCCTAGAATGCCTATGACAAAAGTGGAAATCCTAAAAGCCACAAGACTGGAACATCCTTGTTTTTCCGAGACATAAGTTGATGGGTGATGTGATCCTGCTAGCTAGGGGTTGTTGGGTTTGGTACATGGGATGGTTGTTAGTTTTGAGCATGTACGAGGATTTGGGTGAGCTAATTATCATGGAGTCAAAGTCCCAACTCATGGGTGACCTATGTGTTGTCCAATAAGCTATTGTGCAGCCCAAAGTTCATCAAAAAGTGGGGCATGTAAACCTTTTGGTTCTTCATCTTCTATGTTTAGGGTTTGGACCTATATTATGGTTCTTTCTTTATGTTAAAATGAAATCCTTACGGCGTCTTGTAATATATTATGAAAATTAATGCAACCACCATTTCTCTCTCTTCAGAGATTTCTACCAGCATTCTAACAATTTTGTGTTCTACAATGTTCTACTTTTTTTATTTATTAATAGAAGTTGGTTTTTAACTATATTACTATGTTGTCTATTATATTTCTCTATGTGTGTGTTTTATTCCTTTTCTTACCTTTCATTTTGTTCCTTATACAACTTGTATCACCTTGTCCACTAATAAGGAGTAACTCATCACCCTTTTCATAGTAATAAAGAGCAATTATCACTTGTTTCGCCATTTCAATATGCAATGACCTTCCATAGATTTATTATTTGGTATCTTTGAGGAGATTAGCTCAAGTGAGTTGGATTGTTTCATATAATGGAACTAGGAACTTGTATTAAACTCTACGTTAACCAGGAGCCAGGGGGATAGATTCATCCTCACATCCTCACCAATTATACTTAAGGAAGCCATTGCCAAGGGTGAAATATAGAGAGAGAACATATGTAACTAAATTTTATATAATTCTAGAGATTTGTTCATATATTCATCTTACAATCAAAGTTATCCTTGTTTATATGTGTGATCCATGGAGTAGAGTGAAGCTAAGGAGATATGATGAGTTGCAATAGTGCTTAAGGTATAAAGTAATATAATTTCAAATTTCTAATATATATTTGATTGTTCCCACTCCAATATATGATGTCTATGCATTGCATATCTATATCTAAATTTTCCTAGGAATCTTGGATTATATGTATAATATCTCTAACCTTGTTGTTGTTAGGAGAGGTAGGAATTGTGTGTCTTGTGTTTATTGTGTGCATGATATAGTTATCAAGAGTTGGAATAGGAAATTCAGTAGCTAGATCAAGGTTTTCAAAAACCATATTGGTCAATATCACACACACAACCTTCACATAGGGTATGCACCCATTTCCTCAATTTATTTTTTCTTGGATGTCAATGGATTTTGAGTATTGGATCTAGGATGAAATAGTGAATAATATATCCATTTGTATGTCATGGACTTAGGTAGCTTTGTGGGAATCTTCTGTTGATGAATGTAGCTAGTGTCAGTCTTCATAATTGTACTTGATGAAAATGAAATTTATTGTAAAAGAAAAATGATTTGAAGCATGGGTTTCATGCTCTTTTATTTATTTTCTAGGTCAAAGCCTGCATTGAAGACTTCTAGGTTTTGTCTTGAGTTAATAGATTCATTTTAATTTTTACTAGACCCTTCTTTGGCTTTTGTATCATGTAAAAAGAATTATTTTTTAGTCAAAATAGTCATTTGTCACCTCTACACCAATTCAGGCATGTCCTCATGAAGTCGGCCTAGATTAGGGCTATTCGACCCAACAAAAAGATTATATATAGAGGAAGCTCGATTCATTTGTAGTACACATTCAAAAAGTTCAATCTCATAGAGAAAGAGGCAGAAAACAAGAGCAAAGTTGAGGAGAAAGAAGGAAGAAGATACAGAAGACAAGAAATGAGTTGTTGGGAATCTCTATCTCACACGTGCGAAGTTACTGGATGGAATTTGGGGAGGAAATTTATGAATCTACTGCAGGTTTTAAATTTTGAAGTAAGGGGGTGAAATTTTGAAGCTTGGGGCAGAAATCATGGATCTAAGTTGTAACTGAGAATATGACACTTGGATACTTTGCAGGGATCATCTATTGGAAGGAAGGGTTGACTTGGTGATTGGAGGAGTCATTTGTGTAGGTCTAAATGGTCTGGATTGTCTCAAATTTATTTGAATCTGCTAGTGGAATAGTTCGATTGGGTTTTCCCCTTGGAGGGGTTTTTCCCGGGCTCGGTGCCTACGCCTTGTGTCGCTTGTTCTTTTGGTCTTCATATACATTTAATTTGGTAATTGCTTAATGAACAATAATCTAACATTGAAGTAAAATAAGTTAAAATAAATCACAAGTAATTATCAAGAAGGAGGAATCAAACCCTAATTCCATAAGCATTGATTTCTCAACATGGTGTTACAGAAAAGGTGAAAGAAGGAATAGTTGCAGATCACTTTATTGGTTATCTATTGAAGGAAGGAAAATCAATCTTGGAAAAGGCCACTCCCTCAATTGAAATTTATTTGAACATGTCACTCAATATCATAAAAATTGCAGGAATCTGGGTGGAAGGATCATCTACAATCTATCTAGGAGAGTCAAGAATGAAGGATACTTGGTTTTCACTTATAGGTACACTTGATGATGAAATTCATGGATTATTGATAATTGAGCTTCAAGACATATGACAGGAGAAAATGGACAACTTCATACTCTATCAAGAGAACCATCATCACATGTATCAGATCTAGGAGACAACAACAAATATGCAATCAAGGGCCTTGGATATACATCATTGAAGCTAGAAAGTGGAGAAAAGCTACACCTCAACAACATCCTCTATGTCCAGGTTTGAAAAATAATTTACTTTCCATTTCTTGTTTAGAAGATAAAGGAGATAGGGTTTATTTTGTAGATGGTAAAGTTTTGGTTTGGGAAAAGGACTCAAGTTTTGAAAAGGTAAGGGTTATTGGAATTCATGAAGGAAGACTATATATATATCTATATATATATATCTATATATATATATATATATATATATATATATATATATATATATAACACCATATCCTCAAGCCCTTGTTCGCATGGAAATCAATCCTATCGAACTTTGGCATAGAGGATATGGGAATATTCATTACAATATAATACTCTCTCTAATTCAAATTCTAAAGGGCATCCCCAACATCAAGGAATACCATGAAGGAGTATTCAAGGGATGTGCTTTGGGAAAGAACACTAGGAGACCTTTTTCAAGTAGTGACACAAGGTCTAAAGAGATATTAGACCTCATTCACTCCAATGTTTGTGGGCCCATGTCTAATAAATCTCTTGGAGGCCATCTTTACTATGTGATATTCATTTATGATCATTTTAGAAAGACATGGATCTACCTTCTCAAGATAAAGGATGAATTATTTGAAATTTTCAAGGAATTTAGATATGAAGTTGAGACCGTAACTGAAAGAAAGATAAATACTTTGAGATATGACAATGGAGGTGAATACACTTCTAAAGAAATTATTGCATATTGTAAAAAAGAAAGTATTAATAGGGAGATCATTGTTCCCTACAGTCTCGAATAGAATGGAGTAGCAGAAATGAAGAATAGAACCATTGAAGAATGCATCAGGACTATGATATTTGATCAAGATATACCAAAATTTCTATGGGCAGAAGCAACCATGAAAAAAATATACATATAAAATAGAAGTCCTCATAGGATCCTTGATAATATGACATCGGAAGAAGCATTCACCTGGAAGAAGCCGTGTGTAGACCATCTTCGAATCTTTGGTTGTCCCACATACAATCATGTTCCCAAAGACAAGTGAAATAAGTTAGACTCTACAAGTATACTAAAGGTATCTTCGTTGGTTATAACCTTTCATCAAAGGCTTATAGAACCTACATTAAGGAAGGAAGACAAATTAATGTTAGCAGGGATTTTATATTTGATGAAAACATGCCTACAAAAGATCCAAGGATATATCAATCGAATCTAATGAAGAAGATGTACCTCAATTTGAAGAAGAAGAGAAACATGACAAGTCACCTACAAATCAAGAAGAATAAGGACCAAGTGAACCTATTCAACCTATAATCACTCCTGAAACAAATAAGAGGCCAAATTGGTTAAAAGTTACACTTGAAGATGTCGAAGGACATGGAGCAACTAAAGGATCTTTTAGAGAACTCAAAAGACTGAAAAGATACTCACGATATGAATATACCTTTGAATAAGTTGTCCATCAAGAAGAATGGAAGAAAGTAGTGCAAGAAGAATATCAAACTATCATGAAGAATGGGGTTTGGTAAATCATTCCTAGACCTAGTGACAAATATGTTGTCACTTCCAAATGGATTTACAAAATAAAACATGTCGTTGATGAAAGAATAGACAAATATAAAGCAAGATTTGTTGTAAGGGGTTTCTCTCAAAAGGAAGGAATAGACTATGAAGAAACCTTTGCTCTTACTGCTAGGTATACTATTAGATCTTTGGTTTCACCAGGTGATACTATGGGATGGAATATCCATGAAATGGACGTCAAAACAACATTTCTAAATGGAACCATTGATGAAGAAGTACATATTGAACAACTAGAAGGCTTTGTGATAAATAGAAAGGATACTCATGCTTGTAGACTAAAGAAATCTCTATATGGCTTGAAGCAATCTCCTAGGGCTTGGTATGCAACAATGGATGCATATCTTTTAAGGATCGGGTTAGTCAAAAGTTATGCCGATGAAAACATCTATATCAAGATAGTAAAGAATGAACCAATCATTATACTTTTATATGTGGATGATTTATTTATTACAGGCATGGAGTGCAAAATTTTAGAATGTAAGAAAAAGTAGGCAGTAGAATTTTAAATGAAAGATCTAGGACTCATGCATTACATTGAAAGAATTGAACGAGTTTTCTTTTTATGTTTTTTCAAACTCTTTAATCATGGAAATGACATCGAGTTATCCCTTCATTGTACTCATAAAACTTAAATAGTGTAGGACTCGTTAAGCATGATGGGACTGAACCAATCCTTCCTAGGGTTCACTAAAAATACTTCAAAGGACTCATCCAAAGGATGAGCTTACAGGAAAAGCATATGTTATCCTCCTTAAGATTGACAAAAATAAAGAGGTACTTGCCAGCAATGGTGGGGAAAAGTGGGAAAGAACAGTTGCTTTAATATTAATAAAATGAGAATAAACTTACAACCTCAAAGCCTTGATGTTACAAGTCTCTTCTCACAATATCCAACCCTCTCCTTGAATGAATAGCCTCCTAGCCTTATTTATACAATATAAGCCTACTTCCAACTATCCTCAATCCTCAAGCCTGTGTTAGCTTTATAGGCCAAGAGGGGGAAGTTTGGGATCCATTTCTCAAGGGATGAGATCCATTGATGGTGGGATAGGTGTTCCATAAAGAGAGGGAGGTAGCTCCGTGATGGGAGGGATTAGGGTTGAATAGGAATCCATTCAAAGCTTGTTATTTGGAAATATTTGACTAACAATGCTACTATACTTTACTTTTTGTTTTTACTTGTGTTAACTCATGTGCGCAAGCCATAGTGTTAAACAGAGTGCACTTATGCACAGTTTCTCATGTACTCTTCTATGTATGTGTAGAAATGGACTAGGGAACTATGCAGGAAGCCAAAAATAGGTTTTTGAGACTTGGGATCCAGAAATTTCATTTTCTTTCTGATAGTTTGGATTCTAGCCTTACAAGGGGATGCTTTGGAAAATATTGATGGATAGCGAAAGATCCAAACCAATGGTCATTTTCCTAATGAGACAAAATGACATGTAACAGATTTCCCCCTAAATTGCAAAGTTAGAAGAGATGTTTAATGATTGAAGTGCTTTATCATGTGATTGGGTTAGAGACTAGAGTTGAAGACCTAAAACAATCAATCAAATATTACAATGAAATATATAATCATCATTGTGGTAGGAATTCCCATACTTAGAATATAAATGTCTCAAAGAACCAGTATGGAAATACATGTGAAGAATAAACAACATAGTATGGATGCAACCAAAATTGGATCTATGTTTACAATCATGAATATTTAATAACTCCATGTAGTTCTGATGGGTGAAAATAGATCCAGGGTCTTGATCTCCATCTTTTGATCCGTAGTATGAATCTATGCATGAAATTTAATATATCATAGTCAAACATGGTAGAAACCACTTGATTACTGGTCAATGATGTGAACCATTAACAAGTGCGAGAGAAACCACCAATAATGGCAATGGCTCTCAAGGTACTTCCAGAACAATCTATGAAGTGTGAATAGATGTCATGATGTCAAAAACTCATAAAATCATCTGATCGAAGGTCAATGATCAAAACATGTCATCCAAGGTGAGAAACTTGCCATTAAGGCATGGAGGCTCCAAGGTACAGAAGCTTTCTAGATCAACTTCCTAGATAGTGAGTTGAATTCAGTAGGAAGCGACTCTTTAGTGAGTTTAATTCGATAGGAAGTGACTTATTGCAAGAGGGTGCACGACACAAAACTCATGTCAAGTTTTGAGGAACTAACATTTTGGAGTAATCCAGGACTGACTCAAGGATGGTCGACATGATTGAAGACTATGAAGGGTAAATTAATTTGACTGAGGTTGGAATTCTCTTTGTTGGAATTAATTCTGAGAGGGAGTGGTGAATTAGTATTAGCAAGTCAATAATTTTTCATTTCCATACTCAAATTCATATATGCTACTTCAGTTAATGGAACTCGCGTGTATACGCAACTTTGTTTAAGGCAACTAGCATATATCCTACAGACTTATGATTCAGTTAATTCATCATATGTTGATCTTTAATCAATGCATCAGAACCATATAAATAGTAACCAGGTGCAATAAAAACAGAACAGACAACCACATATAAGAACACAAGATATAAGGTGGAAACCCAATGTGGGTGAAAACCACATGCTGCAATCATCTCTATCTTCTTTTTAAATTAGAAACTTCTTTTTACAATTTTTGTATTGGTGCAGTATTATACCAGTATGCAGGCTTCTACCTGCAGAAGGCTACAACCTTCTCTCATTCTCCAGCTTCTCCTAGAATGGAGCTACAACCCCCTAGCTCTTGTACTAGCTAATAAGTTTACTAGTATGTAGGTGCCGACCTATAGAAGGCTACAACCTTCTCTTTTCTTCCAGGGACAACATTTCATAAATTTTCAGATTGGATCCATTAATAGCATCATTCAATCATCAAATATATCTACATCAACCAATCTCCTTTGCACCAACCATAACTGAATCAACTAATCACTTTGGCAACCCTTCAATCTAATCTTTTAGAATGCTGTAACTAGAATATAGTAACCAAAACCCAAGCCAGAACCCAGAACACTGCAACAGCAAACAGAAGCAGCTAAAACATATTTTATGAGGTATACGCTACTTCAATGTGTCGAAACTACGTGCATACGCTATTTTCTCAAGGCGAACCTGCGCATAGATCTGCAAATCAAATTTAAGATATATACGTTGTTTTGATATGTAGAACCAGTGTATATACGCACCTTTTCTAAAGTGAACCTGCGTACAAATCTGTAAATGATGATTTAAACTTTACAACAATTTCAGACTTCAATTATGCCCAGATCATCATATTTATAGACTACAACATGCACCAGTTATTCAGATAAATGATCAAAACCACATAAAGATACTTCACTTCAGGCCTTAAGATCATGACCCATCATTAGATCTTATCCTTCATCAAGCGCTAAGGTTCATCCTTGGTTCAGATCTAGCGATGCACCATAACCCAATAACCTGTATACTAGATATCTCTCTTCATCAGATATTCAATACTTGAGTGCCTTTGCCTAATGATCTTCTCCTCCTTTTATAGTCTTAGGCCTTACTCAATACCATGGATGAAAACCACTTAGGACCAATACCTTGGACCAAATACCTGGGGTCAACACTTTGGACTAGATACCTTGGACCAATACCATGGATCAAAATACCATGGACCAAATACCAAGGACCAAAATTTAGTTTTCCAACATGTATGTGCCTTTCCTTCTGTGAAAGTGCATGTGTACATTATACGCTCATTTTGGTCTACTAACCCACATGTACACAGGGCTTGGTCAATGGGGAACCTGTGTATACCTCTCTTTCTTCATTTTGTGAGTCTAAACTGTGATCTGTCATCTGAGTGAGTTGCCATCAAGGACAACACCTGTGTCATAGTGCCAAATTTGTGTCTTAATGCCAACAATCTCCCCCTTTGGACTTGATGGCAACCCCAAGTCACTCTCCCCCTTTTTCATCAAGGGCAAAGAGTTATGCTCCACATGAGTTCATGTTGAATTCTCTGATATGCTGAAGTGTGTGCTAATTGAGCTCTATGCTCCCCCTGAATATAAGCAAGGTCTACAAAAAGATGTTCTAAAAGAAGAACATGACTCTATACATACATCATAAATGACCTTCCTATCACCAATAACTCATACATACATCCATATCCCAACCAAGTGGGGATATACCAAGTTTGATTCATCCACCCAACCAAGTGGGGATATACCAATTTTTTATACATGTCAAAACAAGAATATTACATCATCCATCCCATGCATAGCGGGGTAACAAAATAGGTCGTTTCATGACCTTTACATTAAAATATATACATGACATATATAATAGAGACCAAATATCTAAAACAAGACCATGATAGTCATCAGCAACTATCATCAACAGCATCTGTCAATCAACATCCAGATCAACAACCATGTTCTCCCCCTGAACCTGTTCCACTTGAATAAAAAACAACTGTGAATTTGTACCAAGATCTTCTAAGATAATGCCAACAATGCATTATTAGAAGTATATGCTCCCCCTGAACCTGTGCCAGATGATCACTGTAAAACCCATATCAGACTCCTTTCATCTTGAGTCTGGCCCACCATTTTTATTCAAACCAACATATATGCGACTGTATCCACATAAATCGGCCTATGTACATGACTACGCTTCATGAAACTCGCGTATAAGCACTTTTCTTTGAAACAGATAAGTTTTAACAATAGGATGATGCATCAACTACTCCCAGCTTTTGTATGAGATATTCAAATGTCTCTTTGGGCAGTGGTTTGGTGAATATATCAGCAACCTGTTCTTTCAGGAGGGAACATACTCCAATTTGACCTTTTGTTCAAGCACTTGTTCACGTAGAAAATTATATTTGATGGGTATGTGCTTGGTCTTCCAATGCATGACTGGATTCTTTGAAATACTGATGACACTTGTATTATCACATAGAATGGAGATGGGTGGAGTACATGTGATCTGAATTTCTTGCAATGTTTGCATCATCCAAAGGAGTTGTGTGCAACAAGATGTAGCAACCACATATTCTTCTTCAGCTGTAGATAATGCAATTGAACTTTGTTTCTTGCTGAGCCAAGACACTAATCTGGAACCCATATAGAATGAACCACCACTAGTGCTTTTTCTGTCATCAATGTTTCCTACCCAATCTACATCTATATATGCATGAAGTGTAAGATCTATATCTTTAGGATACCATAAACCAAAATTCTATGTTCCTTGAAGATATTTAAAAATCCTTTTGACTGCCTAAAGGTGTGATTCCTTTGGATTTTCTTGGAATCTTCCAACTATTCCCACTGCATGCATGATGTCTGGTCAGGTACCTGTTAGATAAAGCAGACTCCCAATCATGGATCTGTAGGTTGGTTGATGTACTGCTGCTGATTCATAATTTGAGTTGAGACTGCATCCTGTTACCATTGGGGTACATACTGGTTTAGAATCTTCCATGCTGTATTTTTTCAATTTCTGCTTGAGATATTTGGTTTATGACATAAAAATACCATTTTTATTTTGTTGAACTTGTAGCCCAAGAAAATATGTAAGCTCACCAAGCAGGGACATTTCAAATTCTTACTGCATTACTGATGCAAAATTTTGACTCATGGCTTCTTCATTGCTACCAAAAATGATATCATCAACATACACAACAAGTATTAGCAATTTATTATTGTCAATCCTTGTATATACATTGCTATCAGTTGATCCTTTTGAAAAACCTTGTTGATGGAGATATCTGTCAAGACGGTAATACTAGGCGCTTGGAGCTTGTTTTAGACCATAGAGAGCCTTTCTAAGTCTGCATACAAGTTTTGCATCATTTCCAAGAATGAATCCGTCTGGTTGCTCAATATAGACTTCTTCTTCTAAGTATCCATTAAGAAAGGCATATTTTACATCCATTTCGTATACTTCGAATTTCTCAAAACTAGAAAGAGCAAGGAACATTCTTATGGCTTCAAGTCTAGCAACAGGTGCAAAAGTTTCTTCAAAATCTATACCTTCTTGTTGAGCATATCCTTTACAAACAAGTCTAGCCTTGTTTCTAATAACTTCTCCATTTTCATTCAACTTGTTTTTGAGTATCCATTTAGTTCTTATGATATTTTTATCATGAGGTCTAGGAACTAATTCCCAAGTATTATTCTTTTCAATTTGCTCAAGTTATTCATTCATGGCCTTGACCCAACATTCATCTTTTCATGCTTCATTTACATTTTGAGGTTCGGTGGAGGAAAGCAATACTAGGTAGCTTGAATCTTCTATAATAGTTCTTCTTGTTTGCACACCTACCTCTTTCTGTCCCAAAATTTGAGTCTCTGGATGATTTTTCTGAACATACATGGATGGAGTCTTTTATTCTACCGTTATTTGTTCTTATGGTGCTTCATTCGTTTCTTCTTCAGATGTGGGAGGATAATCCTCATCTTCTTCACAATCTTCGGTTTTTACTTTCTTTGGATTTTTGCATGCTTCATCAACAACAACATCAATACTTTCAATAATTTTCCCAAGTCTTTTATTATAACATTTATATCCTTTACTTCGGGAAGAGTAACCAAGGAGAATGCCTTCATCTGCTCTAGGTTCAAACTTACCAAGTTTTTCATTAGTCCTTTTGATGTAACATTTGCTTCCAAAAACTTTGAATTATTTTACAATAGGAGTCTTTCCATACCAATGTTCATGTGGAGTTTGAGTGTTGTTTACCCAAACATTTTCTTGGTTGAGAATAGTGATGACAGTGAATGCAGCTTCACCCCAGAAGGTTACAGGAGTTCCAGACTCATCTAGCATAGCATGAGCCATTTTTTGAATAGTTCTGTTCATCCTTTCTACCACTCCATTTTGCTGAGGAGTCCTTGCAGTGGAAAATTGATTTTTTATTCCATGTTCTTCACAAAAGTCAAATAATTCATCCGAGGTAAATTCCCCTCGATCAGATCTAAGGCATTTGATTCATTTTCAACCAAATATTTGAAGGCTTTAAATTTTTCAAATTCTTCATCTTTATGCTTTAGAAGTCCTATCCAACACATTCTGGAAAAATCATCAATGAACAATATAAAGTATTCTTCTCCACGAGGTGACTTTTTCCTTGATGGTCCACATAAATCAATATGAACAAGTTCAAGAGGCTTACTAGCTGATCCTTCCTTTTTAGGGAAGTGCGCTCTAGTTTTCTTATCGAATTGACATGATTTGCATATTGTATTTTCTGGGATACAACCTGGAATCTACATGCTTTTCTTATTTGAAAGAAGCTTAGATGCCCCAATCTTTTGTGCCATAGCCAGTGTTCATCATTTTTTCTTAGATAGCACTGTTGTTGTCCTCCCTTGAGTATATATAAGTTGTTTGGAGTTCTTATACCTTTGATTACGGTTTCTCTTGTATTAAGCTGACGAACAACACATCCGTTTGATCAAATACTACTTCATTTCCTTGATCACACATTTGACTGACACTCAACAGGTTATGCTTTAGACCATCAACATACATAACATTCCCAGCTTTAACTTTTTCTTTTAAGAGAACAAAACCTTTACCTTTTATGATAGCAGGAGTGTCATTTCCAAATGAGACCTTCTTTTCCTTTTTTAAGGCATTATATGACTGAAGTTTTTCTTTGTCTCCTGTCATGTGTTTTGAGCATCCACTGTCGATGTACCACTAATTTTCTTGTCCTTCTGCATACAAGGCTATACCACATCTTTATGTTTGTGGTTATTTATTTCTCCATATTTTGGGACTTAGTGAAGTTTGCTCCTTCTAAGATGTTTGCTGAAATTTACTCCTGCATTCAGATTCTTCATGACCGAATTTGTTGCAAATAGAGCATTCTATTTCATTTTCAAGAAGAGAAAAGTTATTGTAGGTCTGTTTCATGATCCCTGTCACATTGCATCCTTCTATAGTCATGATGGTCTTGTAAGAAACACATTGAGTATCTTTTTGTCCAAAGTTATGACATGAAAAGCATTGGCCATTAAATAATTTCCTGCGATTATCGAATCTACTGACTTGGTGATTTTAGTTTCTATTGATATTCATTCTTGAAACAGATTGAGTATGATTTAGCTGAGGTTGGTTGTAGCTTCTGTTCATCCTTGAAGTAAATTGAGCTTGATTTACCTGGTGATCTACTTTATGCCTTTGCTGATGATTGTCAAACTATTCACTGCTCTTTGCTGCATCAAGATAGCTTTTAGTGGAGGTTGACGGCTTTTGTGCGTGAGATGCTTCTTCAGTATATCCAAGACCTATCTTTATCAGAGGAGAATGTTGCACTTTGATAATGTCATTTAAGGTTTCTGATCCTTTAGCAAATCTAAGATTGAGAGCTTTTGTTTTCTCAATATCCTTTCTTAGACCCACAATTTCACATTCTAGTTTTTCATTGTGTTTTTCTCTTTCAGCAAGTTGGAATGTCAGAGTATCTATAATCATAGTCTTTTCTCCTAAACATATTTTGAGTTTAGATATTTCTTCATAAGGGTCACCTTCATCTAAAGCATCCAAGAAATCATCATCTTCAAAAGCCATTAGAAGTATATAGTCACTACTATTTTCATCTTCATCACTAATTGATAAACCATCACTATCTTCATGTGTATAGTAGCTCTTCTTACTTACACTTTGTTTTCTATTCCATTTTTCTGATTGTTTACCTTTATCAAGCTTATCTTTATGAGGACATTCGCGAGCATAATGACCGACTCTTCCACAAGCAAAACATTTGAAAGGTAGTTTACCTTTGAATCTTCCAGAACCCCGTTGAAGGTTCTTAACAAAGTTTGCTTCTTCCTATCCTTCTGAAATATGTCCTGATTCATTAATTTCTTCTCTTCTTGAAGCTTTAAATGCGGCTTCTCTCATATTTGATGGACCTCCTTTTCTCATTTCGAAAGCAGTTAAGATTCTATGTAGTTGTGTCATGGTAATAGTCTGAAGATATTGCTTTTCTTCTATGGCGGATACTTTTGATTCAAACTTAGTAGACAAGGATCTTAAAACCTTTTCAACTAAAGTAACTTCTTTTATCTCTTCACCCAAATTCTTCATGCAATTAACAATCTCATCTATCCGTAAGAAATAACTATCTATACTTTCATCATTGTGCATTTTGATAGTTTCATATTGAATTCTGAGAGAGTGTAGTTTTACACGTTTTACCTAATTGTCTCCTTCATAGCTTAGAATGATCTTGTCCCATATTTCTTTGGTAGATTTGAGCTGCATAACTTTGACAAATTCTGATTGTGACAGACTCCCCAATAATGTATTAATAGCCTTGGCATTAGTTTCACATTTATTTTTACCTGCCGCATCTATATGAATTGCTGATGGAAATGTGTATCCTCCTTCCATGATTTACCAGACATTTGTTCCAAGAGATTGAAGATAGCTTGTGGTTCTTACCTTCCAATAAACGAAGTTGCTCCTATCAAAGATTGGCAGTCTTATGGATCCCTCTCTTTCATGGTTACTCATGATGATGGATCTTCCTTCAAGCGATCAAGCTTCTTCTGAAGGACCTGCTCTAATACCAATTGTTGGAAACAATATTGAGAAGGGGGGTGAATCAGTATTAGCAAGTCAATAATTTTTCATTTCCATAATCAGATTCATATACGCTACTTCAGTTAATGGAACTCGCGTGTATACGCAACTTTGTTTAAGGCAACTAGCATATATCCTGCAGACTTATGATTCAGTTAATTCATCATATGTTGATCTTTAATCAGTGCATCAGAACCATATAAATAGTAGCTAGGTGCAGTAAAAACATAACAAACAATCACATATAAGAACAAAATATATAAGGTGGAAACCCAATGTGGGTGAAAACCACATGCTACAATCATCTCTATCTTCTTTTTAAATTAAAAACTTCTTTTTACAATTTTTGTACTGGTGCGGTCTTATACCAGTACGCAAGCTTCTACCTGCAGATGGCTACAACCTTCTCTCATTCTCTAGCTTCTCCTAGAAGGGAGCTACAACCCCCTAGCTCTTGTACCAGCTAATAAGTTTACTAGTACGTAGGTGCTGGCCTACAGAAGGCTACAACCTTCACTTTTCTTCCAGGGACCACGTTTCATAAATTTTTAGATTGGATCCATCAATAGCATCATTCAATCATCAAATATATCTACATCAACCAATCTCCTTTGCACCAACCACAACTGAATCAACCAATCACTTTGACAACCCTTCAATTTGATCTTTTAGAATCTGTAACCAGATAACAGTAACCAAAACCCAAGCCAGAACCCAGAACACTACAATAGCAAACAAAGGTAGCTAAAACATATTTTATGAGGTATGTGATACTTCAATGTGTCGAAACTGCATGCATACGCTCTTTTCTCAAGGTGAACCTACGTACATATCTGCAAATCAAATTTAAGATATATACATTTTTTTGATATGCAGAACCAACGTATATACATGCCTTTTCTAAAGTGAACCTGTGTACAGATCTGTAGATGATGATTTAAACTTTACAACAATTTCAGACTTCAGTTATGCTGAGATCATCATATTTACAGACTATAACATGCACTAGTTATTCAGATAAATGATCAAAACCACATAAAGATACTTCACTTCAGGCCTTAAGATCATGACCCATCATTATATCTTATCCTTCATCAAGCGCTAAGGTTCATCCTTTGTTCAGATCTAGCTATGAACCATAACCTAATAACCTATATACTAGATCTTGCTCTTCATCAGATATTCAATACTTGAGTGCCTTTGCCTAATGATCTTCTCCTCCTTTTATAGTCTTAGGCCTTACTCAATGCCATGGATGAAAACCACTTGGACCAATACCTTGGACCAAATACTTGGGGTCAACACTTTGGACCAGATACCTTGGACCAATACCATGGATCAAAATACCATGGAAAAAATACCACAGACCAAAATTTAGTTTTCCAACATGTACGCACCTTTCCTTCAGTGAAAGTGCATGTGTACATTATACGCTCATTTTGGTCTGCTAACCCGCATGTACACGCGGCTTGGTCAATGGGGAACCTACGTATACCTCTCTTTCTTCATTTTGTGAGTCTAAAATGTGATCTGTCATCTGATTGAGTTAGCATCAAGGACAACACCTGTGTCATAGTGCCAAATCTGTGCCTTAATTCCAACACTCTTGAACATATCAAAGACATGACATTCTCAATTGGAAGCATTTGACTCAAAAAATAATACCCAAACCAACTGAATACTTTCAATGAGGTATGGTCAACTGAGGGGCAAATGGATTTCCCAACCTGGGCATAGAAATTAATAGATTTTCATGTTCAAGAGCAACATACTATGTTTTACAATACAAAAACAAAGGTTCTTTCCCACATTTCCCCCACCATTACTGGCAAGTACCTCTTTATTTTTGGAAAGCTTCAGTAGGATAACATACGCGTGTCCTATAAGTTCATCTTTTGGATGAGTCCTTCGAAGTATTTTTAATGAACCCTAGGAAGGAGTGGTTTTGTCCCGTCATGCTTAACGAGTCATGCATTGTTTAAGTTTTATGAGTCCAATGAAGGGATTATCGATGTCGTTTTCATGTTTAAAGAGTTTGAAAGGACACAAAAATAAAACTTGTTCAATTATTTCAATGTAAAATTTTAATGAGCCTAGATAAAGTAAAGCTCGGTGTTTTCTAATTTTAGGGAGTCAGGAGAAAAACATATGTAAACTCCACAGTGTTCTTTTTCATAAATTGAGTCCCTCAAGCCCGAAAAAGGGTAAAATAATGCAGGAGAGAACTCTATTGATTGTTATTAGTCAACTTATACCTTTTTTGTAAGTCTAGTTCAATCTGTAAAAGGGGCAAGTTTCTATTGAATAGATGATTATTAATTTACTTTTACGAGTTCGAATAGTCAAGTACTCATTGATATTTTCATGTTTAGGGAGTCTAAAAGGGTGTAAAGAGAACTCCTTGTTTTTTCTTTTTTCGTAAGCTTTTAACGAGTTTGAAAAAGTGATAAAAATATACTCATACTACCAACTTTCAATTTAATTAACGAGTAGGGAAAGATGGAAAGAATTTAGCATTTTTAATCCAGATTTAAATAGGAATGCAACAAATTACAAAGATAACCATAAACACAGATATGCAGTGGAAATATTACTTCATTTCATTAATGTAAAATACTGAAATGTGCTTACAAACCACAATGGAAATAAACTAGCTAGGGCGATGGTAGCTTATCTCTGAGAAGAGATGTGGTGGATACATGCCTCTGAATTGTGTTATAATGAGGCTGGAAGGCATATTTATTGTTGAGAAACAAGGGAAAACCCTAAACATCCAAAAACCTAACCCTAGAAGATGAAACACCAAACTGTGGGCCCCATTTGGGTAAATTGGTACATCAACTTCTTGGAGTCGTAACTTTGGCATACGATCTCTGTTTGACACGTACAATATCTCGTTAGAAAGATATATCCGAGAACTACACATTTTGGAAGAGAAACATTAGTCCATGGACACATGTTGCTCCCAATTTTCCCAAAAAACATCATTTAGGGCCTCAAAACTGTTCCAGAAGTTTAGGACCCGAAAAAATTCTAAAAATAGTAAATTGTGCTACAATTAAGGAAACTGAAAAGCTAAAAGAAATGATGGTGGGGGTCCAAGTGGACTTGGTGGGTGGCCACCAATATTCACCTGGATCATTCCTCCCCCCTTAGGAAGCAATGGTCCCCATTGCGTTGAGTTCCTCCATGAGATGAGGAAACTTCTGCTGAACTTGGTCCCTGGTGAGCCACTTGCCCTGGTGAAGGAGTTGGCCTGCTTTGACAACTCAATACAGTTGGATATTCTACTGGCGAGTGTGCTTGATTTGTGTGTCCATGATCTGATTAGTTGCAGCTTCTTCCATGCAATCTGGATTTAACTCTATGGGTGTGAGTTGTTCTGCAATGTCGGATGTGTCTAGTAATGGTGGAAAGTATGGCCGAAAGCAGACCACATTGAACACTGGGTGCAGGCTAAGGAATGGGGGAATGCTGAGCTCAATTGCATTATCTCCCAAAATCTTGGTAATGGTGTAAGGACCATATTGGAGTGGTCTGAGTTTTCTATAGGCTCCAGTAAGGCATTCCTTTTGCAAATGAAACTAGAATTTGTCGCCCACTTGAAACTTGTGTGGAACCCGATGTTGATGATGTCACTGCTTGTACTTGGCATTTGATTTCTCCAAAATGTCATGGAACTACTGGCGAATATGTTGGATGTGCTCAATGAAGTTGTTTGCCTTTTCTGTTTTGGACTGGGCATGAGCCGAATCTGCGTGAGTAGCTGCAAATGGCATGGCCACATCAATGGGACATAGTGGTTGGAATCCAAAGCCCACCTAAAAAGGGCTATGGCTAGTCAAGCTGTGGAGAGCCCAGTTGTAGTTGTGTTGAACATAGGGAGGATCTCGTCCCATGTGTGTGGATGCTTTGAGTTGTACATGCGCAGAATGTGTACAATCATCTTGTTGACAACCTCTATCTGGCCATCAGTTTGAGGATGGAAGGTTGTGGACTTAGTGATTTTGGTGTCCAGCATCAACCAGAGACTGGACTAGAATGTACTGAGGAACCTACTTCTCGATCTGAGATGATAGAGTGTGGGATCCCAAAGTGTGCCCACACTCGTTCAAAGAAGAGTTTAGCAGTCGCTTCCACTGTGATATTCTTCTTGCAGGCCACCATAATGGCCATCTTCAAGAACCTGTCGATGACCACAAAGACACAGTTGTTTCCATGCTTAGTGGAAGGAAGGCCTAACATGTAATCCATGGAGATGGATTCCCAAGGTCGACTAGGGTAGGCAGCGGGGTATAGAGGTCTTGCTTCTTGACGGTCGGTTTGGAAATGACACAAGCAGTGCATGATCTGATGTACTTCCCGACATCCTCTCAAAGATTCGGCCATTAGAAATACTTTTGCAGTACTGCCACTGTTCTCTCGACCCTGAAATGCCCAGCAGACCGACTGTAGTGTTCTTCCCAAATCATCTTGGCATGCTCGCTTTAAGGAACACAAAGGTGACCGAAGTGGCATAACAGGGCATCCTGGAGGTGAAAATTTGGAACATGCGGACCCTCCAAGAGTGTTTGGTATGTGTGGCCAGATTTTGGGTCGCTTTTGTAGAGAAGTGGCCAATCATAAGTCTCATGCCCACAAGAGTTGAGCACAGTGGTTAATGCCATGATCGGTGGTCGACTGAGGCAATCTACAACATTATTGGTGTTGACCTTCTTATACTTGATATTCAAATGGAACTGTTGCAGGTATGTGGACCATTTCTGATGGCGATCATTCTACAATTTCCCTTGGGTCTGTATGAACTGGAGTGGTCGATGGTCTGTGTGGATGACTGTTTCCTTCCCCAAAATGTAATGTTTCCATTATCGACAGGCCTACACAATGGAATACATCTCTTTGTCATAAGTGGGATACTTCTAGACTGTTTCTGAAAGTGTCTCGCTATGATATGCCACTGGATGCCCGTGTTGAGTAAGGACTGCCCTAGTAGCATAGTTAAAGGCATCTGTCTCGACCTCAAATGGTTGTTGCAAGTCTGGAAATGCAAGCACTGGTGCTGAGCAGAGGTGATCTTTCAACTCTGTCAATGCCTTCTGTTGAGATTCAGACCAAAATATTTTTCTTTTGCTCCTCCCTTGGTGACTTGACTCAAGGGCCAAGTGATATGAGAAAATCCCAACACGAACCTATGGTAGAAGTTGGTAAGAGCTAGAAAGCTGTGGAGCTCTGTTAGAGTGGTTGGAGAGGGCCAATCCCGAATGACTTGGATATTGGCTGGATCCACATGCACCCCCTGCTCATCAATAATGTATCCCAGATACTAAACCTGGGTCATGCCAAAAGTTCATTTCTCCAAATTGGCACATAACTTATGTTGCCACAGTGTTTGGAGAACTTGTCAGATGTGGTGGAGGTGCTCTTCCCAGCTCTGGCTAAAGATCAGGATGTCATCCAAGTATACCACTACAAATGAGTTGGTGAATGGCCGCAAGATGTCAACCACTAGCCTCATGAAGGTTTTAGGAGCATTCGTCAATCCGAAGGGCATAACCAACCATTTGAAAAGACCCTCCTTGGCTTTGAAGGTAGTCTTCCATGCATCGGAGGGTTCGATTGGTACCTGGTGATATCCTGACTTCAAATCGATCTTGCTGAAATATTTCCCCCCTTCAGTTGGTCCAGGAGGTCATCAATCCATGGGATCGGGTACCTATTACAGACAATGTTCTTGTTCAGCGCCCGATAGTCAATAAAGAGTCTCTAAGTCCCATTCTTCTTCTGTACCAACACGATCGGGATCCCATAGGGCGATGAACTCGGACGGATGTGACCTTTCTACAGCAGCTCCTGAATCTACCTCTTGATTTCATCGTTCTCCAAAACAGAGCGTTGATAGATTGGTCCATTTGGAAGTGGCGCACCTAGGGTCAGATCAATGGAGTGCTTGACCTGACAACGCAGAGGAACCCTTGTAGGGGAGCTGAAGATGTCCTCATACTCCTCCATGACCTTGTCCATCGGTAGTTGTCGTGCAGAGGGGACTTTTCTGGAGCTCGTGGCCATCGTCTTCTTCTTTCCTTGAGGGCATATCATCAAGAAAACAAATTTCTCAGTTTTGGAAATGAGCTTACTGCATTGTTTTGCAGTAATCAAAGAGATGGCAGTAGGCGTTGCTACTTCCTGTATCCTATACAACTTATTTCCCAAAGTAATAATAACGGAACGGGGCCTTGATTCATACACAGCATGTCACTTCCAGAAGTATGGTTGTCCTAATAGTACATCACAAACTTCAAGGGGAGCAATGTCACACAATACCTCATCCATGAAGGGCTTGATGTTGTATGCAAGGTGACACTGATGGCTCATGCGAAGATCCTGTCCTTGGTGAAGCCACCTGATGGTGTACAGTTGTGGATGTGCTATGGTCGCTAAGCCCGATCGCTTCACGACCTTTATCGAAATGAGGTTCTTTTGGCTTCCACTGTCAACAATGAGCTGTAGTGGGGATCCCTTTACCCACATCTAGGAGTGGAAGAGATGCTCATCTTCGGGTTCCTCCTTATAGATCTTCATGGTGGCAACAGTGGCGTTGGGCTCTGCATCGATAATCTGCTTCCCTTTGTCATTCCCCTTGTCGGGTTCTGACTCAGAGTCGGAACATGCATCTCATTCTGAAACCTTTAGCTCAACCACCAGTGACTGCTTGGCACGACACTCACTTGTGTTGTGAGTGGAGCTCTTATGGAACTCACACCATTTTCCCGTGTCCTTTTTCAGCTTCATGGCACTATTCTTTGCTTGCAGCTTTGGTGGGTTGTCTTGGGCCACCCTGCCTTGGCTTTGCCCTTTGTTCTGTGGTTTGGGGGCACCTTTTGCTTGCTTTGGATTCACAGATCCAAAGTCTCTCTTCTTCTGTTTAAAATTTTGTTCGACCTTGACGGCATATCGGTATGTCGTGCCGAGCGAGGATATGTTCAGGAACTCTATTTCTTCTTGGACATACTTGTGCAGGTAGCTGTGGTATTTGAGTATCAAATGCTGCTCCGAATCCTTGATACCCAAGGGTATGGAAAATATTGGTAAACTTCGGCACGTCTTGGTCCCTTCCTTGCCATAGCGTGGTCCACTTTATGTATTGATCCTCATAGCTTCCGACAGGGTAGTACCGCTCCTTGATGGCATCCCTGAATGAATTCTAGGTGGGTGCAGCTAAAAATATTGAGACGGTACTTTCATCCTTCTATTCACATTAGGTTTCCCACTAGTCCTTGATGTGGGGGGTTGCTTTGAGAAGAGTGAAAACAATATTTTCCCGACTTGAAAATTCATGAACAGAAAAATAAACCTCTAGCAGATTTAACCATTTATCTATGGCATCTGCATCTTTTTGACCCTCGAATATGGGGATTTCAAAATTACCTTGTAGCTTAAATGGTGTGGCGTTTCCAGAGTAGTTTCTAGAAGCCGATGTGTTGCCTATGGGTAGCCACTGAAGGATCTGGGCAAAGTTGTCCATCATCGCGTTCCTTTGTCGCTCGAGGGCTTATTCGAGCAATATTTTGATAGGATCTCCTGCCCCCTTGTCTTTCTTCTCATCTTCCATAGGAGGTCGTTGGGATTTACGAGGTTGTTCTTGCAAAGGTTCGACCAGTTCAAGCCCTAACTCATTATATCTCAACCTCGTTGGGGACATGCAAAGAAAAACAGAGAAAAAGCAGTCCGCTTTGATACCACTAATCTGGATTTAAATAGGAACACAACAAATTACAGAGATAACCATAAACACAGACATGTAGTGGAAATAATACTTCATTTCATTAATGTAAAACACTGAAATGTGCTTACAAACAATAATGGAAATAAACCAGCTAGGGCGATTGTAGCTTATCTCTGAGAAGAGATGTGGCGGCTACATGCCTCTGAACTGTGTTACAATGAGGCTCAAAGGCCTATTTATTGTTGAGAAACAAGGGAAAACCCTAAACATCCAAAAACCTAACCCTAGAAGATGAAACACCAAATTGTAGGCCCTGTTTGGGTAAATTGGTACATCAACTTCCTGGGGTTGTAACTTTGGCATACGATCTCCATTTGATGCATACAATATCTCATTAGAAAGATCTATCCGAGAACTACAACTTTGGGAAGAGCAACATTGGCCCATGGAATTATGTTGCTCCTATTTTTCCAAAAAAACATCATTTAGGGCCTCAAAATGGCTCCGGAAGTTCAGGACCCGAAAAAATGCTAAATATAGTAAATTGTGCTACAATTAAGGAAACTGAAAAGCTAAACGAAATGATGGTGGGGGTCCAAGTGGACTTGGTGGGTGGCCACCAATATCCACCTAGAACATTTTTCATGTGCGTTTTATGAGCATGAAAAAATAGCAAAAGAAGCTCGGCATTTTCATGAGTTTAATGAGTCTTGAAAATATAACCGAAATGGAATCAAGATAGGTTTCATTTTTATACAAGCTTGAAACAAAGAAAAATTATGCTTGAAAATGGTTTCATTTTTACACAAGCTTGAAACAAAGAGGAAACTGTGCTTGAGAGTGGTTTTCATGCCCCCATCATAATGACTGCAAGGGCACATGCCCCCCAAACTTCATTTCACATGTCTAAGTAGACTATTGGTTATTAATACGAAAATGAAATGAAGCTTCATTTAGGAGATCAAGTGAAAGACTCGAGTTAATTAGGGGAGGATTTGTTTAATTTTTTAATGAGCTTGACACAAGAAAAGAACTATGCTCATAGTGACCTATTTCATTTTCTAACAAGGTTGACATAGTAAAAGAACTAACCTCATAGGGACCTGGATCATGGGTTCCATTTGGAAGAAACACATGACAAGGGATGCTTCCTGATCATGGCTTCTAAGAGATCTTCATCAAAAGGAAGAATAGTTCTCTGGAAAGAAGACATGTGAAGAGAATAAAAAGGTGTAAGAAAATGCATTTCAAATTCCCCCTTAAGTTTCCCTATGTCAATTACTGGATCTAAGTCATAAGAAGTCAAGCAAACATTGAGAGGCTCACTTGCATCAGTAATTGAAAACATGGGACTGGTTGTCACATAATTAACCCGTGGTGGTGTGGATACCACTTGCATATAAGGAACATCCAAGGATGCCATATGGTTGGTAGTCGAATCAAGATCCATGAATGAAATTTGGTCAATAGTCACAATGGTTCCATTGTGAGAAAAAGACATCACATGAAAGAGTTTTGATATGATAGATTTCATAGCATAGACATAGTATCTCCCAAGGAGAAAATTTAAATCCAAGGGGAATTGGACTAACATAAGATCAATACATACCATTTTACCTTCTAGAGTAATAGGAAACTTAGGAAGGATCCCTAAAGGCTCACTAATGGTTCTATTAAAAGTTAAATATTCTATGTAACATGTACAAGCTGAGGGGAACCCAAAGCTTTCCAAGGTGATGAGGATAAAATACTGACAAAAGCACCTTCATATACATCTGTGCGGCGCAAATTCTTACGATATGATTTCACAATGATTTGGAAGGGGGTGGAAGAAGGAAGCTGAGGTCCTGTCAATCTTCTATAATCAAAGGAAATAACCTCATTACATGGAGGGGGATTAATGGAAACAAGTGAAATTACCCCATGTGTAGAAGAATTTAAAGTAACAAGAAGAACCTGAGTGGCATTAAATTCACTCTATAAAGGGAGAGTGGGATCAACTGAAGATGGTATTGAGTTGACCACTTGATCAACCAATGGTTCATCAACCTGTGTGATATGTGCTTCACTCTCTAATGGAAGAGTGGGATTGACTACACTTGGAATTAGATAAATCACTTCGTCAAGTGGCGGTAGGTTGGGAGAAAGTTTAAGTAACCAATTGGAAGTTGTTGTTGTGCAATAATATGTTTTTCCAACAATTTTGAGGCTTCATACATATGAGGTAAAAGGTGATGATGATGAATCCCTTTGCACAACCTACAAGGAAACCCAAATTTACCCTTTTTCCCAGGAACCTTACAATCATTGGTTGATGGATCAACAATAGGTTGATAAGAATTTTTTGACCATACTTCAAAGACATTACGAATACCAGGAAAATCAATAAGGAAGTTGTCACATTTACAAAGCTTGCAAGGGTATATGGGCTTGTGATGCATGTTGGAAGTTTCCTCAACATTACCAATACTTACAGCCATGGTTGGTTGGTTGACATATTTCCTATCTCACTTCTTCTTTTTCTTCCGTTTCTTCTTCTTTTTAGTCACCTAGTTACTAGCATCAAGGCTTTTACCAAGTGAAGAAGAAGAAAGAGAGGAGGACATGTTGGGTGAAGAAGGTAAAGGGTCCACATGAAGTTGGTGATGTTGAGATAATGAACTCAGCTGAGGTGAAAAACTTAGTTGAGGTGGAATAGTTTGGGTATTTGGGATCAAAGAAGTTGAAAACAAGTACACTGGTAAGCATATCGTGAATCTAGGAAGAGAAACTGTAGCCATATAAGGAGGATTGACATTTGCAAAGTCAGGGAGAGGACTATGAGTCCCATTAAAAGGAGGTTATTTATTGGTAATTTCCGGAATTGTTTCCGTTATATTCAACTTAGATAAATTTATTACCAATATTAACAATTGAAAATCCCAATCCACACCTAAGGTCTGTAAAAAGTAAAAAACAAGCAAATAACATGCCTAGTAAATATAAGGAAACAAACCATGAAAATAAAATTTTCACAGTGAAATCACTAGTTGGTGATGAAATCAAATGTCATAAAGATCAAAGTGAAAAGTGGCTAAAGATAGAGTGGGTGGAACCATTTACATTGACAACCTACTTAATGTACACGATATGGTGTAAGTAAAATTCATTATTGCCATCTTGAATGAAGAATACCCTCCAAAAAGGTCCAAGTGAGTCTAGCCAATGTTTGTTCTGGGTACAATAGAGACTTCCCCTCCACCGTCACCTCAGTTAATAGCCCTAATATTATAGTCTCTAAGGTTACCACTTAAAACAATTTAACCTTGGGGGGCAGTTACAGATCAGACATACATGCAAGGGTAAAGTAACAAAGCGTAATCCCCTTGAAAGTTCCTCAACATGGTTAATCTGAGGTTTACTTCTGACATAGGAAAACCCGCATATACCCATAGTATGCATATAGAAATGCATAAACCTATTTTCCCCAGGAATTTCCATGACCTACCGGGTCAAATCTTCATTTGCTTAATGGTCTAAGGCCCCCTTTATTAAATCTCATGCGAAATGCTTTATAGCTTACCACAGTTTATCCCTTAGCACAATCTATTCCATCAGGACTTTATACTCTCACACATTTTGACCAACCCTACTCTACAACTATGCTTATATACAGACTTAAACCACAAACCTTCTATCGACGCTATTTCTATTATAATTCCTTTATAATAGAAATCCACATAACAGATATATAAACCATACCATTTTCCGTGTTTTTTCAGCCTAGCACATTTATCAAAGCATGCCTTTATTGCAATCGCGGGTTTCGAAAGGACTATTCAACATGTACATTCGAAACTTCCCGATCTGCGGGATGCGATCATACTATCCATCATACCACAACCTTTATATATATTCTCCTTACCATTGATTTCTCGCATCAATCCATCGCTGTCGCAATACTCACAATCATACTAACGTATGACTCTTTATTGCATTCAGGATACAATAACACAACCAGAATTCAATATAATATAAACCACATTCATACCTTAACGGGTCCACTCTATATCTCATGTTGCAATACTTATCAACCCACTCACATTGCGCCTTCGTAAGGTCGCATATCATAGTTGCTTAGGGCCTGATACATTACTATGGGATATTTGTGATGCGATCAAATCTCCGATCGCATTGGATATTGCACATCGCACATTCTTGTGGCCCAAGGTTCATTCCTCATAATAGAAACATTGCGATGTGGGGTTTTATCAACACTCCCCCACCATTCATTTCATGGCTTCATCTTGTGCAACTTAATCTAGGCCACTTGTCATGAACTAATCTCATCCGTTGATCGTCTAGATTCAATGGTGCCTGAGCATTAATACTTCACTTCTTTGTTCTTCTTTTTTTACTTGGATTTTATGCCATTTCTTCAGTTTCACTGTGGTTTTAGGTTACTTCAAGGTTTCTAGCCCTTCGTTGTTCTACTACGCAATTCCTCCTGAGCTTAAGTATGTGTGTTCTTTCATCATTGTCCCTCTAGAACTTTACTTTGATCCTTCAAATGGATTCAACAATCCGTTACGTTCCTCTGTATTATCCTATTCCTCTTTGTTTCACCTGAACTCTGCCTGCATACATATATTATGCCAACCTCTGATTCATACATAACTTATCACTAATACACAAAAGACACACTTACACAATTTGGAATTAGATCTCTATATATGTATATACAAACCAATGATTACATAATAATACTCTCTGTCTCTCTTTGGCCTGATCTTCTAATTAGTGGCCTCTGTTTTCATAATCTGGCCATAGGCTTACAGTCACACTTTTAACTAGCTTAATTATCCAACCATCTAACCTTTGACTTTTCCTTTTAGGCTTAAATTTATACAAAAGGATTCTAAAACCAATTCCTGGTTTAGATCCATAAGCTTTTCAACATAATCCTAAAATATCTTCTTTATCCCTAAGGATCCTCTCTAACTCCTAATCTAATATTTACATTTAATTCTCAAATCCCTCAATCTCTCAACTATCCTAAATCTCTCATATTCTCCTACATTCGAGAATATTTACAAATATGCCTTAGAATATTCAATTAAATCCTATTCTCATTAAAATCACTCAAAAGCCTAAATAATTACATTAATTCACACTTAGGAAACCAACTTCTTTAAAACACAAGACCCCCTATGTCTACTAAAATACAATGATTTTCTTGACCTGAATGCTCCTGCATCAAACTGCCCAGGTAAGAAAATTTATGACGACCTGGTCATAAGTCTGAATAATTGATTCCTCCTAGATCCAAAACTTTATTTTGTAATCTGTCTTTGCTTGTTAACTATTCTATTGCTACTGTTGTTCTCCAAGTCTCCATACCTTATGCTATAATGCTCCACTTTCCATGCTTTCATAATCTGCTGTTGTCTTCCTCTTGTTATCGCTCCTTTCCTTTCTTGTTGTTGTCTTCTTCTGAGACACTTTCATCATTAACCTTCTTACCAGTTCAATTTCTTTGTCCAATATATCCTCTATCCATTGATTGTCTTCAACTCTTAATTGCTGAATTTCCATTACTCCTGCCACCCTTTTATCCTTACTTTCTTGTTCACTATTGTCTTTCACTTTTTCAGTTGCTGCCAGATTGTCTTTCAAGATAATTTTATGCTCCTGTTTTTTGTACCTGTCAACTTATTCTTGACTGTCATTTATGACAATTTCTTTGTCATCCTTCATCAACAATTTACTCTGAACGTTTATCCTCTTCTTTTCTAACTTTCTTATTTGAAAGTCTAACTCTCTATATAACTCAATGGTTTTACTTGGAGTAAATTTTGGAAATTTTACACAATCTCCCGTTTCTTCATTTGCGATTGACCCATCATTACATGGTCCTTCTTCTGTTGCTAAATATTCCTTAACATCCTTCCGTAGATGTTCTTCCTTTTCTTCTTTCATTTGGCTGTCCACCTGTGCCGAATAAGTTCCAGTTTCTACAACAAAATCTACAATCATAAGACAATTATCAAAATAAAAAAATATAAGGTCTTTGTACCTCTTCTTCCTCTTCTAGCAACATTTCAGTACGTTGCTATGATATTTGCTTTAACTCCTATGTCAACACATCAGTATGTTGATTCAAATCAAATAATTCTTGAGACTGTTAGCAAGTCTTGTTCCCACACCATTTGTTTTAATGATGCCTCTCTACACTTGTCCACTGTAGTGAACTGTGTATTTTCGAATCTCCTTGTCATACTCTGCTTCAAAACTTTCACCTTCTGGAAGGTATTCTTTCATGTTTTTGTCAGCTTTAAAATACTACCTATCTTCTTCCAAACCTACAACCATACACAAATTATCAATTTTAAAACCACACAACCTTACGATCTCATTTGATGCTTCAGTCATCAAGTCTTCTAGTTGCTCTGAATCATTCTATTGTGGCCACCAACAACCCCCCTCCTTATTTAGTATTAGCAATACCACTATGTAAGTGGGGACCCTTAGTCAAAAAATTCAAAAAAATAAAATAGTGCTCATATATGTTACTCCTTAAGAAACATCGCATCGCGCAAAGAATGATAGGGTATTTCCTTATGAGTCAAAATAGTAAAATGTGAGATTGTGACACGAACTCCATCGCATCACATGCATTAAGGAAAACTCATGTTGGAAAACCTTAAAAAAATCACCGATATGCGATATCGCATATCGCATCTCGCAAAATTGCATAAAAGACACATAACGATTTAACGATTAAGTGATCTGCGATCTTGCGATACTGCGATCTGCGATCTTGCGATAGCGTGATCAAGCAACCTTGCGATAGCATAGCACGATGAAATTGCGGTAATGCGATACAGCGAAATGCGATACTGCGATGCAGATCGCAGAAACATTCCATCGCAGATTTTCCTGGCTCAATATTCAAGAAAAAGTTTTCCATAAACCAAGAACTGGTTACGCGCTTTAATGATAATTAATGTATTATATGCCAGTTGTTAATAAAATATGGTTTTGTGTTGTTCGAAGAGCCAGTTCACGTCAGGTGGCGTGTTTTTGCATATCCGTAGCATTTAAAGCTTTCCTGTCGTTATTTATTATCATTACTCTCTCCTCACCTGTGAATTGCAAGAACGAAAAACAAAAGTTACACAAAGCAATGTGTAGGAAGATACAAGGAAAAACAGTAAAGATCCAATGTTCAAGGACAGAGAAAAGACACCCTCATAAATAGATACTGCATGCAACAGAACCGCAGATTCAGAGAATGCTGCTGAGCCATCCATTACAGATGTTTCATATACAGCCATGGTTGAATGAGTACTGAAGGATGCTGATATCAACAGGCAGTTTAATGCTCAGGGTCAAGAGCTTACGAGGTCATTATTTTTTCAAATTTTGAAGCTTTATACCCGATAAAGATGAAGAGGCGCAAAAGGAGAAAAACACATCAGAGAAGCCCGGATCAAAGAACGAAGGCAGTATCGGATGCGTGATTAGCGCCTAACGCTAATCGCGCATCACTGAGAAAATTTCTCAAGAAGGAAAGCCTCTAACTACTTAGTCACCTGTAAGCCCGAAAAGTGCAAGAAAGCAATGGTAAAAAACAAACTGGAAATAGAAAGCTGAAGAAAAGGCAGAAGCAATCCAAAGGGTTAACCAAGTTGAACTGAGATTATTACTGGGCATACGCGGTAAAGCCACATAGTCAGAAGATGACTCTCGAGTATATCATCGATTTTGCTGAGAAGATGGTGCCAGCTCTTACCAATTCTGTTTGCTTAGCTCAACCAAAAGCGGAAGACAGTCAGCTGACTCTACCCAGGCAAATACTGAATGCTTGCAACATCAAGGAGCAAATGCAGAAATAGTTAGATATTAGATTTAATTTTTAGAAAATAGTTTTGTTTTATTTTTGCTTAGAAAAAGGGTGGTCATTTAAACTGTATCCTGAATCCGTGTAATTAAGTTATTAAGTTAGTAGTATTTAAACCCTTCTCATGCATTTAGAGAAGGGTCCAGAAATTTATCAAAAACTTGTCCTCAGAACATGCACTTTTGCACCCTCAGATGAGGTTTTGGTGAATGAATGGAACAGGATTTGTTGATATTTGCATTTGATATCTGCTACTGATGTTGCACTTCTATACTCTTAGCGGATGTTAGAGCAAGGAGAGATAAATCAATGTCTCTTGAAGCTCATGAGTAGGACTAGTCATAAATGATACTTTTATCTCTTGACCATTTCTGCTTATGTGTTAAAGTGATATACAATTTTTAGTTGTTTATGTATTATTGCATGAATGCCTGAGTTATCATTTGGCACTTTTGTACAGTGATAGCTATTTATTTATGCTTAATGTATGAATAGCTCATTATGCGATATATTTTTCACAACTGTTTCGTCTAAATTTTTATGCGAAGTGGTTCATATTTATTGATTTCCTTTCTTATAATAGCCGAATGATCTTTATTACCAGTTGTTATTTGAAATCTTTTTAGATCGCATAATAGAAGAATTACATCCCGGGTTAGTATAGACTTAGATGTTGCTGCTTATTAGATTACAATAACATAGAATTAGATTACAATTAGAATTAGAATATCTTAATTAGGAACTGTTAAATCAGGAACATCAAATTCTACACACACACACACTCATAGATTGGGAAACTGGTCCCATATCCCCAGTTGGACCCGCTATACCAAATGGATAAGGAGTTGTCAACCAAGGTCCGGACCGGGCGGGTATCCCCCTTGTTGTAGACCCGATTTTCAGGGCTTCAACATATTTGGTGCTAGAAGGAGGGCCTAAACTATGAATGGCAAGTAAATCTAAATCTGAATACCATTCTGAGAGTAAATCTCCCTCACCATCTCCCCCGACTTCTCCATTACACTTAAATCCAGAGGTAGAAGTCGCTCGAGTATCAACCGCTACTACAAACCCTGACATTTCATAACAATCTACCGTTGAACTTCATGAAGTCGAATCTCTGATTCACAAACTTCAGTGATTTTCCATTTCTCCTCAAAGGTTTGATAAATATCAAGGTAGCGTGACTTCACAATATAGCCCTGCTCATCCCCTGACCAAGTTACAGAGTGAAAAGTTTGGCGTTCATCCAACCGAATTACCTCTTCCCACCAGGAAAAGAGCAAGGAAATCACCTAAAGAGTCCGACAGCGAGACTCTTTCGTCAGCATCATCCATCTCAACTTCTTCACTGCGAAGTCAACCATCGACTCCACCACTTCAGATCATCGTCCATCTGTCCACTGGAACCCCCACAACTCTTCCTCAATCATCTACAATAGTAGTATCCTCATCTTCCCAGCCACAGGGATCATCTTCTGCAATTTCCATTGTTAGTAGTACAACAATGGCCCAGTCTCCATGGAATAACCCTGGGGCAGTCTTAATGCCTGCACCTTTGAGTCAAATACTGGCCCATCCTGAGCAATGGCTGCCTAAATTTAATCCCGAGGCAGGCATGCTAGCAGAAGAGCACATAAACAACTTTATGCTATCCATTAATCTCAATGGGGTTACTAATGAAGATGCTGTTGTTTGACTCTTTCCTTATACTGTTAGGATATTCTGACACATAGGAAATAGTTAAGTATAACTTGGTCTAGTATAGAGTTAGGTAAAGTGTGTTTCTTTACTATGTACATTTTATAACTTACAATCCGACGGTCACGATATGTAGTGATCTGACGGTTCATTCTCTCCTCGGTATTATCGACACTTGATTCATGGCTTAACACCCGATTGGTCCATGATCTCTATTTAAAGAGCATGGAGGGTCATTTGTAGGTTAACCGTTCATGAGAGAAGCTTATGTAAATTTTCATTCTTTTATTAATAAATTGCCTGAAGTGGCCGCGTTGTCTTAGGCCGTGGACTGTTTCCCTCTTTGAGGGTTTTAACCACGTAAAAAGTACTGGTGTATTGATTTGTGATCTGTTTGTGAGTGGTGTCCTTTGGTGTTCTGTCTGAGGAACTTACCCTGTGAATTCCTACATGGTATCGGAGCTATTTGAGAGCCGCGTCCATTGGTGATCCAAATATGAAGTCGGTAGAACTGCATCCGACTACCGTTTCCTAGATCTACTGTTTCTGACTGCTTTCGGGCCAAGAGGACTGCTCTGTTGTGTTGGGAGCATCTGTTCCAATGAGGAACCCCTTTCGTTTCATGCGAAAAGGTTTCTGGTAGCCCTAGCTGCATCATTGATCTGGAGGTATACAGTGTTTATTTGTAGTTTACAGTTATTTTCTCTCTGTTTATTTCGGTTTCGGTTTATTTAGATTTTTCTATTACCGGATCTATACCTTTCATTTCTGCATATGCTCTTTGCCCCGTGACTCTGTGCGATCTGGGAAAATCAGAAACAGAAAGGAAGGATTTTTTTCATGCGTATGCTCTTTTCCGCTGCGCCTTAGTGTGATCTCGGAAAATCAGAAACATTGAGGAAAATATTTAGTTTCCGACTAAAGCTAACTTCGAGCCACAAGGTTCATTTTTTTTTATGTCCGTGTTGGGTTTTGTGTTTTTTGTTTTGTAGGGAAAAAGAGCTTTCTCAAAGCAAGCACGCAACCTAAAGCTTCAACCCCCCCCCCCCCCCCCCCTCTCTCTCTCTCCCCCAAACTTTTTGTATAGCTCACTTGGTCCAAAGCTAATTTATGAGAGTAGAGGTCTTGAGCTCAAGTCTCCTTTTTGTGGGGGCGGATTTTTTCATTTCTGCACATTCCCGCTCTTCGTCGGCATCTTCATCAAATTTTCTTCAAAAAGCCATAACTTCTTCATCCGGAACCCGTTTTCAGAACCGTTTTTTTTGAAACAGCCTAATTTTTCGAGATCTTTCCATTGGAATACTTAGTTTCAGCATCTATAGCTTCATTTTCTATTAAAATGGAATTTCCATGCCAAGTTATTCTTGACAGCACCAACTACTTCCAATGGTGGTCCTACATTGTGGATTTACTTAGAAGTAAACGTCTCTACAGACTAGCCACAAGCCAAGAAACCAAACCGAAAGATGAAGACAAGGCAGCAAAATGGGAAAATAGGCAAGATCAAGCACGTGGGTTGATAGGGATGTCTATTTCTCCAGATCTTAGATTCCATATTGCAGAACTTGATACTCCTGATGAAGCATTGAAACATATTACTAAAGTTTTTGGAATAAAAAATGAACTTAGAGCCCATCAACTTGAAAATGAGTTACTTACATTGGACCCCAATAATTTTTCTTGCATTGAAGATTTTTTGTCCAAGTTCAAGACCCTTAGACTTCTCTTGGAAGGTGTTAAGGTTAAGAAAGAAGATAGTAACCTTATCTATTCCATTCTTACTAAGTTGGGACTAGCCTACTCTGTGTTTGTTTCCACCTTCCATTCTACAAGAGAAACCTTTATTTCTCAAGGACAAGACTACAAGTCCCCTTCCTTTGATTCTTTTTGTGATTCTTTAATAAGAGAACAAGAAAAACTCTTACACCTTGGTCTTCTTAATCTTGGAAACTCTTCTAAGAAAGCGTTAGCTGCCCAGCAACAACCAAATCCAAAGAATCCTAAGAAGTTGTATCCTAAAAGGAATGGTCCTAAACCAAACAAGGGTCCTAAGCAATCACAGCCTAAAAATGAAAAATCATTTCAACAAAATGATAAGACAAATAAAAAGAAAGGGAAGAAGACTGATAGACATTGCAACTTTCGTAATCGAGATGGCCACTTAGAACCCAAATGCTTTAAGAAGATGGAAGCCTTGGAAGCAGCAATGAAGAAGCATAACATCCATTTGGAGCACTCTTCAACTTCAACTTCATCTTCAGGAATGGCAATTTCTACATGTGGTTGTCAAGAATCTCGGTCTGGCTATGCACTAAACGTATCTTCTTCTTCTCATTCTCATGAGTGGCTCATTGATTCTGGAGTTTCTTATCACATGGCCAAAAAGAAAGCCATGTTTTCTTTTTTAAATGATTGTAACACCAAAAATATATATGTTGGTGATGATAGATCTCTTAGTGTTGTAGGGACTAGAACTGTTCATATAGACAATGGTCAGTTTAATGATGTTTATGTGTTCCAACCTTATCCTGCAACCTTCTATCTGTATATCAGATAACCCATTCACGTGAAGGTAAAATCATTTTATTTTCACCTCACGATGTTGTAATTAAGGACCTAAGAGATCCTAGACAGATTTTAGCTACTGGCATTGCTGATGATTCTACAAGGTTGTATAAGTTTCACAACTTTGGGTCATCAAATCTTCCCTCAGTATTTGTTGCTCATAATGATGAAGTGAGAAAACTTTGGCATGAGTGATTTGGTCACTTAAACTATCGCTCTCTTCAGAATCTATGTAAAGAAAATATGGTGACAGGTCTTCCAATGGTATCTTGCAGAGATGGTGTTTGTTCCAGATGTGTACCTGGAAAACATCATCAGGATAGTTTTGAAAAATGTGCCTCTTGGCACGCCTCAGCCCCTTTACAGCTCGTGCATATTGATTTATGTGGTCCACTTCCAGTTGTTGCATTCTTTGGCTACAAGTATTTCTTAACTTTCATTGATGATTTCTCCAGACGCACTTGGGTATACTTCTTAAAACTCAAGAGTGAAGTATTTAACATGTTCTTGGCCTTTAAGGCCTTTGTTGAAAAACAATCTGGACATCAAATTCTTAAGCTAAGATCTGATAATGGCGGAGAATATGTTAACAACAAATTCATCAACTTTTGCACTGAGAATGGAATTCAAATGTAACATACTGTTCCATATACTCCACAACAAAATGGTGTAGCTGAAAGGAAGAATCGCACCTTAAAGGAAATGGCTAATTGTATGCTTCAATCTAAAGGACTTAGTCTTAATTATTGGGCAGAAGCAATTAACTGTGCAAATTACATAATAAATCGCACTCCTACTAAGGTTTTAAATAATATCACTCCAGAAGAAGCATGGAGCTCAATCAAACCAGATGTAAGTCACTTTCATGTTTTTGGAAGTGAAGTGTGGGCCCATATTCCAGATGAGAAACATAAAGCTTTAGAACCTAAGAGTGAAAAATGTATTTTTGTTGGATATTCTGAAGATGTCAAAGGATATAGACTTATTCCATTTAAGTCCAAAAATGTTATCATTAGAAGAGATGTAAAGTTTGATGAAAATATATCAGCCTACGAGCCTAGTTCGGCGGATGTGCCACCTCTCCCTATCTCTTCTACTTCTGAAAATATTTCTTCTTCAGATGATGAAAGCGAGGATGAAAATCCTCCCCCACCTTCTCAGGATCCTCCTTCAGCTCCTCAGCTTCCAAAATGGGTCCGTGCTACTCGGGATGTAGCAGGTGATCTTGTCGGTGATCCTACAGATCAGCGACATACATGTTCTCAGTTTGATAGAGCCTCTTCTTTACTGGCTCAAGCTTCAGTGAATTATGATCCTGACACCTTTGCAGAAGCTTCAGGCCATCCAGATTGGGAAGCAGCTATGAATGAAGAATATCATTCATTATTGGCAAATGATACATGGGATCTTGTTCCTCTACCAAAGGGACGAAAAATTGTTAGATGCAAATGGGTTTACAGAACCAAGTATGGACCAGATGGGAAAGTTGATAAACATAAAGCTCGTCTTGTTGCTAAGGGTTTTTCACAAGTTGAAGGCATTGACTACACTGAAACCTTCTCCCCTGTTGCCAAAATGAACTCTATCCACCTTGTTCTTTCCCTTGCTGCCTCTTTCAAATGGGAAGTCCATCAGATGGATGTTAAATCTGCCTTCTTGCATGGGGACTTGCATGAAGAAATATATATGAAACAACCTATTGGCTTTATACAAACAGACTCCAACCTTGTATACCGGCTTAAGAAATCCCTTTATGGTCTCAAGCAAGCTCCTCGAGCTGCCAAAATGGATAACTTTCTTTTAGAAAATGGCTTTTCTAGGTGTCATTCTGACAATACTGTCTACACCAAGAAAGTGGGCAAGTCTCTTATCATTCTTGTTCTTTATGTTGATCATATTATTCTGACTGGTAGTGATCCCAACCTTATAAACCATGTGAAGTCTAGCCTTAAAAGGAAGTTTGAAATGACAAACTTATGACACTTACATTATTTTCTTGGTCTTCAAGTCTTGCAATCCAAGGAAGGTATTTCCCTTTCCCAGTCCAAGTATGCCTGTGATATTCTACGCCATTTTCACATGTAAGACTGTAAGCCATCCCCTTATCCCTTTCAGTCTGGAGTCAAACTTTCAGTCACTTGTACTTCTCCTGAAGTTGATGCTACCTTATACCGTCAACTTGTAGGAAAACTTTTGTATCTAACCCATACTCGTCCTGACCTTTCCTTTGTTGTTGGCCTTGTTGCTCGGTTTATTCAAAACCCACGTGAAAGTCATTGGAAAGCAGCTAAAAGAATACTTCATTATGTTCGAGGTATAGTTCAGTTTGGGATTCATTATAGTGCCGAAGCATCTCCTCTATTGGTTGGTTTCACTGATTCCAATTGGGCTGGTGACCCTGATGATCGGAAGTCTATTGCAGGTTATGTGTTCACTCTTGGTTCATGATCTATTACATGGGATTGCAAGAAAAAAGGTGCCATATCTCTTTCTTCAGTAGAAGCAGAGTATCGTGGTGCTGTAGAAGTCAGTAAAGAAGCCTTGTGGCTTCGTCAGATCCTATCAGAGTTTGGTTTTCAGCAGCAACATCCGACTACACTTTGGTGTGATAATCAAAGTGCCATTCAACTATGCAAAGATCCAGTCCAACATCAGCACAACAAACACATTGAACTGCACATGCACTTCATCAGAAAGCTCATTCATGACCATGTTCTTGAAGTGCAATATTGTTCAACAGATGATCAAGTTGCAAACATCTTTACAAAGGCTCTCACAGAGGCAAAGTTCACTAAACATCGATTTATGGTTGGAGTTCAGGAAGTTGTCACTAAGGGGGGATAGGCTCTAGTGCCTCCTTCCTTCTCCTATTGTGTCATATTTGTAAATCCTTCAATCCTATCCCAAGTTGTTCTTAAGGGGGGATGTTAGGATATTCTGACACATAGGAAATAGGTTAAGTATAACTTGGTCTAGTATAGAGTTAGGTAAAGTGTGTTTCTTTACTATGTACATTTTGTAACTTACAATCTGACGGTCACGATATGTAGTGATCTGATGGTTCATTCTCTCCTCGGTATTACCGACACTTGATCCGTGGCTTAACACCCGATTGGTCCATGATCTCTATTTAAATAGCATGTAGGGTCATTTGTAGGTTAACCGTTCATGAGAGAATCTTACGTAAATTTTCATTCTTTTATTAATAAATTGCCTGAAGTGGCCGCGTTGGCTCAGGCCGTGGAATATTTCCCTCTTTGAGGGTTCTAACCACGTCAAAAGTACTAGTGTATTGATCTGCGATCTGTTTGTGAGCGGTGTCCTTTGGTGTTCTGTCTGACGAACTTACCCTGTAAATTCCTACATGATAGGCTCTAGTGCCTCCTTCCTTCTCCTATTGTGTCATATTTGTAAATCCTTCAATCCTATCCCAATTTGTTCTTAAGGGGGGATGTTAGGATATTCCGACACATAGGAAATAGTTAAGTATAACTTGGTCTATTATAGAGTTAGGTAAAGTGTGTTTCTTTACTATGTACATTTTGTAGCTTACAATCCGACGGTCACAATATGTAGTGATCCAACGGTTCATTCTCTCCTCGGTATTATCGACACTTGATCCGTGGCTTAACACCCGATTGGTCCATGATCTCTATTTAAAGAGCATGGAGGGTCATTTGTAGGTTAACCGTTCATGAGAGAAGCTTATGTAAATTTTCATTCTTTTATTAATAAATTGCCTGAAGTGGCCGCGTTGGCTCAGGCCGTGGACTGTTTCCCTCTTTGAGGGTTTTAACCACGTCAAAAGTACTGGTGTATTGATCTATGATCTGTTTGTGAGTGGTGTCATTTGGTGTTCTGTCTGAGGAACTTATCCTGTAAATTCCTACATATACTCTACAAGGAACAGCTGGATCATGGTATTTTTCATTACCCTCCGGATCTATCACTAGTTGGGATATCTTCCAGGAGCAATTCCTGACCAAGTTTGGTGATGATAGGTCTACAACAATGTTAATCAACGACCTATCCAACCTTAGGGCTGAATCGAGAGAGCCTATCAAAGATTTCAATTTACATTTCAATAAAATCCTAAAAAAATTTCCTACTGCTTCCCAACCCAGCGAAGAAGTACGAAGTGAATGGTATATCACCACTCTACCATCAAACATAGCAATCTTCATGGACAGGGCTAATAAAACAACCTTAGCCGAAAACATGAAAGAAGCAATAGCAGTAGAGAAGCGTATAATAGCCTTGGAAAAGAAATCCGCAATAGAGGAACGTAAATCCAAGAAAGTCACCTTCAAGGAAGACTCCAAGAAGAAACAAGCAAAAGATCCATTCGATTTGGAAGGATTGCAGAAAGTTCTAAAGACCATGTCCAATGAAATAGTTGACATCAAAAAGCAAGTAACAGAAAATTCTTCAAAAAATCCCTACAGAGCTTTTAAAAGAGGCCCTTCAACGGATTCAAAGCCACCCAATGCTATTTCAAATGCTGAATCCGAAGAAGAGGAAGAGGAAATTGCCACTGAAGGGAAAACTGATGAAGAAGAGGTTGTGGAATTACAAGGAATGTGGGATTTCATCCTCCCACAAGAAGAAGATCAAGAATTATTCCCAGTTAGCACACGAAGCAAAAATTAGCTTGATCCTCCCCAAACTATCCCTAAGCCAAAGAGTGCACGCTCTGCAATAAAGGATAAAGTCGCAACAAAGAAAACGACATCTAAAGCGACTCAAACTAGCCCAGTCCAAACAGATGAATCAACTCCATCTAAAACACTGATCATGTCGGATGAAATGGAGTATAATATTATAGAAGATATGAAAAAGACTAGGGCAAACATCACCCTTTATGAACTGAGCAAGTTAAAGCATCAACAGAAGATAATGATGAAAGAATTACATGCCGTGCCAGTTGCGCCTTTGCCCGCCACTGTACTTTCTCAAGCTTCTCATAACATGGGAAGACCTCCAACTAACGCGATCAATAAGATTGATCCAAATGACATCGCTCTAATTGGAGGAAGATCGAGATCTCATACTCCCCCATTTCTCCTTACTTATGAAATTTTCAATAAAAATGTGCACAATTGTTTGGTAGATTCCGGTGCTTCATCCAATATTTTTCCAAAGTCCATATGTGCCAAGTTAAACGTTCAGCTGCAGAAATCCGCTCTGCGCATAGTTCAGCTAGATCGATCTCAAGTCAAAGTGATTGGCGAACTAAATCAAGTAACCATAAGGCTGTCATCCAACCCAAAGGTATGTCAAGTTATTGACATTTTAGTTGTTGATATTCCAGAATTCTATGGCTTAATTATTATCAGGGATTCGTCAGAAAAAATTCATGGATACTTCGCAATTGACTGGTCGCACATGTGGCTGCCCTACAACGGTAAACCGAATCAAATAAAAGTTGAACGATAACTACACCAGAAATACATAATAATGGAGCTAGAGGGGGAAAATGAACCAGTAACATACAACAATAGCATTATTGGCAATTATTCGGTAGATTCTTTCCTTGTCAATTTCAATGCTCATGCATCACCCTACTTAGAACACTCTGTTTTGTACCAAGTCGAAATTTTTTCTCGAACTGATAGTTCGAAATGTATCAATTTTTTAGATAGTCCTGTAAATAAATCTTTGTTTTGGAAATTATTTTTTGATGGTTCTAGATCTAACGAAGGAGCAGGAGCAGGATGCGTTCTGATTAGTCCAGAAGGAGATAAAATCATGCTAACATGCAGACTCAAATTTGATTGCACCAACAATACAACAGAATATGATGCTTTGTTCCAAGGGTTGTACAAAGAAATCGGGTTAGACGTAAAGTATCTTCAAGTTTTCGGAGACTCTGAGATTGTGGTTAAACAGGTACGTAACACTATACATTGCTTATCAGGACATTTAAACATTATCAATCCTTAGTTCAAGATCTGACTGAGTATTTCATAACATTTAATATCTCTTCAATTACCAGACTCCAAAACGCAAGTGTAGACATTTTGGCTAACGTAGCTTCTAAGCTTATTCCTTCATAAGATTTTAGTCTAGATAGATTCTCAATAGAATTAATCTATAGACCATCCATTCCTGATAACACCACAAATTGGAGAGTATTCAATGACAATCCTAATATTGTAAATTTCCTCACATCTAAAGGATCCTACTCCAATCAAATAATTGACGAAGACCAACATGATCAACAATTGCAACAAGATAGCACTAACAATGCTATACCTAAGTCGGTAGTCAAGTTAGAAGACTTGTACAATTTGAAGGATCGGTTTAAAAAGTCTACCAATTCAAAACTCCAAAGTTGAGACCTTGAACTACGAATTAGTAAACCTAGGAACCAATTCCAAACCACAAAACATTAATCTAGGTCTCGGCCTAGCCCCTGAAGAAAAATTAGCGTATATTCGTCTTTTGAGGCAATATAAAAATGTTTTTGCCTGGAATTATGATGAATTGAAAACATACAACACTTCCATCATCCAACATACTATTCCCATGATCGATAATGAAAAACCTATCCAACAAAAGCTGAGAAGGATCCATCCCAATTTAGAAAATCAGATAAAAACTGAGCTCAATAAGTTATTGAAAGCCAAAATAATCTTTCCCGTCAGACATTCCAAATGGGTCTCCAATATGGTACCTGTTAGAAAGAAAAACAGAGATATTAGGATCTGCATTGACTTTCGAAACCTTAACAAGGCCTGCCAAAAAGATAATTTTCCTTTACCATCTATGGAACAGATATTGCAGGCAGTAGCGGGCTCAGAATTAATGTCTTTCTTGGATGGATTTTCAGGATACAGTCAAGTGTTGGTACATCCTGATGATCAGTTGAAAACCACATTCAGAACTAAATGGGGCACATATGCATATCGAAAGATGCCATTTGGTTTGATTAATGCTGGTGCCGCATTTCAGAGAGCCATGGACATCGCATTCAAAGGTTTAGTCAATATATCTGTAGTAATTTATTTGGATGATATAACAGTGTATTCAAAGAAACGAAGCGACCATCTTAAAGACTTGAAACAAATCTTCCAATGGTGTTCAAGGTATGGAATTTCACTTAATCCAAAGAAATATTTTTTTGCATTAAGTGAAGGGAAACTTCTAGGGTTCATAGTGTCAAAATCTGGTATTCACATCGATTCCGACAAAATCAAGGAGATTTCTGAAATATCCTTACCTCATTACAAAAAAGCCATGCAATCTTTCCTTGGACAGATCACCTTTGTAAAGAGATTCATTCCAGATTTTTCACGAGTCATCTCTCCTTTGCAAGCCATGATTAAAAAAACCTCAAATTTTAAATGGGGCCAATATGAACACGAAGCATTCAACCTGATCAAACAAGCTATTATTAATTCTCCATCGTTAGCAACTCCGAATTTTTCAGAGCCTTTTATTTTATATACATTTGTCTCAGATAGGTCATATGCTGCGATTCTCACTCAAGAAAATCAAGAAAAAGCGGAAGCCCCAATTTCGTTTTTCAGTTCAAATTTACAGGGTGCTGAATTAAATTATTCAGACGCGGAGAAATAGGCTTATGTTGTTTTCAAAGCGGTCAAATACTTCATACCTTTCTTACTCAAAACCCATGCTAAAATTATAGTACCGTTTCCAGCAGTAAGGAATCTTCTAGTACAGAAGGATGTGGGTGAGAAAAGATCCAATTGGGTTACTGCCCTACAGGAATATGACATTGAGATTAAACCAGCAAACATTGTAAGAGGTCAAGGCTTTTGCAAAATGCTGGCTGGAGCGTCGCAAATTTCTGAAATTCCATCTACAGAGGTACAAATGTGCGAGGTAAGCCTAAATGATGCAGAGTCATTATATGCTGATATCATTTATTATCTTAAGAATGGGTATGCTCCTTCACACCTCGACCATACTAAGAAAAGAGCTCTAAGGTTGAAAGCCAAACAATATCAGCTCATAAATGATATTCTTTCTAGAATAAATTATGATTATGTTCTTCTTAGGTGTCTTGAGAAATCTGAAGCTGAAAAAGTTTTGCAGGAACTCCACGATGGGCCAGCAGGCGGACACTATGCTAGAGATCCTACTGCACATAAAATCTTGCGTGCAGGATATTACTGGCCCACGTTATTTAAAGACTCACACAGTTACGTGAGGAAATGTCAAGTCTGCAAAACTACTTCTGGAAGACAAAAGAAGCCATCCTTACCACTGCAACTGGTTAACATTGAGCAACCTTTCAGTTAGTGGGGATTGGACATAATAGGTTAGATCGTTCCTCACTCTTCTAAGTATCATATATATATCCTCACAGCAACATATTATTTTACTAAGTGGGTAGAAGCAGTTCCACTCAAGACTGCTAATGCTGAAAATATCATAGAGTTCATAGATCAATTTATAATCACCGGGTTTGGATTGCCTTCCGCTTTAATGTTTGATAATGCATCATACTTTTCTAGAAATGCAATGACTGAATTTTCACTTAAGAGAGGATTCAAACTTAAATATTCAGCCAATTATTACCCACAAGGCAATGGGTTAGCTGAGTCCACAAATAAAAACCTAATCAGGATTATCAAAAGAACAATTGACCAAAATCATAAAAATTGGCATAAGGCTTTGATATATGCTTTATGGGCAGATCAAATAACGCAAAAAGCTTCTATCGACACTTCTCCCATTAATTTAGTTTATGGGAAAGAAGTGGTTCTTCTGACTCATTTAGCAATTCCCTCTTTGTCTCTAGTTCAATACATTGATGAAGTACCCACTTCCTCCTTACAGCTAAGACAAATGGAGATAATCAAATTAGAAGAACAACGAGAACAGGCTAAGAAAATGCATGCTCATCATCAAGCACTAGTAAAATCCTCTTTTGATTCAAACATAATGACCAGAAAATATTTTCAGATGCGAGACTTAGTTGTAAAATGGGACAAGGCTCATGAAGAGAAAGGCAAACATACAAAATTTCAAAGAATGTGGCTTGGTCCTTTTCAAATTGTAGAAGTCATAGGTCCATCAACGCTTGTGTTACAGGATTTAGCAGGTAAGACAGACTCTTTGCCTATTAACGGACAAATTCTCAAGAAATATTTTCCATAGAAGATTATTCTTCTATTTTTTGTATAGTAGTTACTTTTCTTTTCATAATAAAACTAGTTGTGAGTAGTTACATTAGGCATTTACGAAAAAGACACCAATTCTCTTTCAGATTTTGAACTTTTCGCTTGTATAAATAGCAAATCTTTTGGAAAATTGATCTTTATTATTGATAGATACAATTAAAGACTCTAGCCTAGAAATGATACTAGTTTCAACTTCAAAAAGTTTGATGAAAACAACCTTTAGTGAAGAAATTGTTTTATCTCAGTACAATGAAAGGCATCAATAACAAAATAAATATTCTCTGTAGAACAGTTGTTTCCAAAAGCTCTATTATTGTCGTCCCTGCTAAGGAAATCACAACTTTGAGAGGAACAACCCAAGGATACACTTTATCTTGAAGAATAAGAGGTCTCATCACGAGCCAACTTATCATAATCACAGATATTATAACTTGCTGACTTTGCCAATACTGTACACCACAACAGGGCAATGACTCAAGATTGTTGCAATCAAAAGACAAGGGGTCTCATCACGAGCTAGCTTGTTCAGCAAAGTTATAATCAAGTGAATGACTGTGTCATAATTTGGCTACCAAACCAAGACATTGTTCTTTAAGAATAAAAAAGAAAATCAAAGAAATAAGTGTGGATATGGAGTTTTCTTGGAAAAGTTGTAGGCTGCCTTAAGTAGGATACAAGATCATAGTTGGGTAACAGGTAACCCTGTCGAGGCTATAAACATCTGCTGGCAGCAGAGGTTCTACCTACGACAAATGAGCATATTTAAAACTGGTTTACAGAAGAAGACTTTGTTTTATCTTTACAAGACCAAGTAATGACTGATGTACATACAAGGACTAGCCTGAGGAAGCAAATAATCAAAGTTGAAAATAGTTGAAACAAAATAGCATTGACAGGTTAGAGCATAATGTACTTTATCTTTCCATAATAAAGTTTAATTTTCTGAAAATTTTTCTGTTTTGGAAGTTTAGAAAATTCAATAGGATAACAGAGATAACTAGTTCTTCCAAGTGAATCGCCAATTGTTGTGGCCACCAACAACCCCCCTCCTTATTTATTATTAGCAATAACACTATGTAAGTGGGGACCCTTAGTCAAAAAATTAAAAAAAATCAATTAGTGCTCATATATGTTACTCCTTAAGAAACATTGCATCGCACAAAGAATGATAGGGTATTTCCTTATGAGTCAAAATAGTAAAATGCGAGATTGCGACACGAACTCCATCGCATCGCATGCATTAAGAAAAACTCACGTTGGAAAACCTTAAAAAAATTGCCGATATGTGATATCGCATATCGCATCTCGCAAAATTGCATAAAAGACACATAACGATTTAACGATTAAGCGATCTGCGATCTTGCGATACTGCGATCTGTGATCTTGCGATAGCGCGATAAAGAAACCTTGTGATAGCACAGCATGATGAAATTGTGGTAATGCGATACAGCGAAATGAGATACTGCGATGCAGATCACAGAAACATTCCATCGCAGATTTTCCTGGCTCAATATTCAAGAAAAAGTTTTCCATAAACCAAGAACTGGTTACGCGCTTTAATGATAATTAATGTATTATATGTCAGTTGTTAATAAAATATGGTTTTTTGTTGTTCGAAGAGCCAGTTCACATCAGGTGGCGTGTTTTTGCATATCTATACCATTTAAAGCTTTCCTGTCGTTATTTATTATCATTACTCTCTCCTCACCTGTGAACTGCAGGAACGAAAAACAAAAGTTACACAAAGCAATGTGCAGGAAGATACGAGGAAAAAGGGTAAAGCTCCAATGTTAAAAGACAGAGAAAAGACACCCTCATAAATAGATACCGCATGCAATAGAACCGCAGATTCACAGAATGATTCTGAGCCATCCATTACAGATCTTTCATATACAGCCATGGTTGAATGAGTACTGAAAGTTACTGATATCAACAGGCAGTTTAATGCTCAGGGTCAAGAGCTCACGAGGTCATTATTTTTTCAAATTTTGAAGCTTTATACCCGATAAAGATGAAGAGGCGCAAAAGGAGAAAAACGCATCAGAGAAGCCCGGATCAAAGAAGAGAGGCAGTTTCCGATGCACGATTAGCGCCTAGCGCTAATCACGCATCGCTGAGAAAATTGCTCAAGAAGGAAAGACTCTAACTGCTCAGTCACCTGTAAGCCCGGAAAGTCCAAGAAAGCAATGGTAAAAAACAAACTGGAAATAGAAAGTTGAAGAAAAGGCAGAAGCAATCCAAAGGGTTAACCAAGTTGAACTGAGATTATTACTGGGCATACGCGGTAAAGCCACTTAGTTAGAAGATGACTCTCGAGTATATCATCGATTTTGCTGAGAAGATGGTGCCAGCTCTTACCAATTCTGTTTGCTTAGCTCAACCAAAAGTGGAAGATAGTCAGCTGACTCTACCCAGGCAAATACTGAATGCTTGCAACATTAATGAGAAAATGCAGAAATAGTTAGATTTTAGATTTAATTTTTAGAAAATAGTTTTGTTTTATTTTTGCTTAGAAAAAGGGCGGTCATTTAAACCGTATCCTGAATCTGTGTAATTAAGTTATTAAGTTAGTAGTATTTAAACCCTTCTCATGCATTTAGAGAAGGGTCCAGAAATTTATCAAAAACTTGTCCTCAGAACATGCACTTTTGCACCCTCAGAGGAGGTTTTGGTGAATGAATGGAAAAAGATTTGTTGATTTTTGCATTTGATATCTGCTACTGATGTTGCACTTCTGTACTCTTATTGGATGTTAGAGCAAGGAGAGATAAATCAATGTCGCTTGAAGCCCATGAGTAGGACTAGTCATAAATGGTACTTTTATCTCTTGACCATTTCTGCTTATGTGTTAAAGTGATATATTGTTTTTAGTTGTTTATGTATTATTCCATGAATGCCTGAGTTGTCATTTGGCACTTTTGTACGGTGATAGATATTTATTTATGCTTAATGTATGAATAGCTCATTATGCGATATGTTTTTCACAACTGTTTCGTCTAACTTTTTATGCGAAGTTGTTCATCTTTACTGATTTCCTTTCTTATAATAGCGGAATGATATTTATTACCAGTTGTTATTTGAAATATTTTTAGATCACATAATAGAAGAATTACATCCCAAGTTAGTATAGACTTAGATGTTGCTTCTTATTAGATTACAATAGCATAGAATTAGATTACAATTAGAATTAGAATATCTTAATTAGGAACTGTTAAATCAGGAACATCAAATTCTACACACACACACTCATAGATTGGGAAATTGATCCCATATCCCCAGTCGGACCCGCTATACCAAACGGATAAGGAGCTGCCAACAAAGGTCTGGACCGGGCGGGTATCCCCCTTGTTGTAGACTCGATTTTCGGGGCTTCAACACATTCATATGATTCAACCCCTCTGTCTCTTCATTACTTTCAAAAAGTAATAGTCCATGTTCTTGTTCACATACCAAAACTTCAACACCTTCTCCAGCATTTCCCTTTTGTTGTAGCTAAACTCTTTCGAGCTTCTCTGTCTCCAATTTGACATCTATAATCTGTTCAAGTTCCCTCAGCTCCTTTATTAACTGCATATTTTCTTGTTGATTCCTCTTCTCTTGTAGCCTCTGCCACTTCACTTTCTTTCTCATGACATAACCATATTTTTGGTCTGTCTCATTTCTCTGCAACATTTCCATTAATACTTCAAGCTGAACTGCTATCTCAACCATTTCTCTATCATATTCTTCATCACTCATTCTCATGCCATTTTCCTTAGCATCTTTCTTCTTTTGTCCTCTGCTGTGATCTCTTTCAGAACCTCTATTATGACTGTCACTAGTCATCATCCTTTCCATCTCTATGAGTTCCTTTCACTTCACTATGAGTTGCGCAAGCCTCTGCAACAGCAAGTCCTCCCTGCTGCCACTTACCTCACCAAGCTCTCCTCTATACTTGGTCTTTTGGCAAGCCCTTGGTTCTCTATCTCTGGAACCTCCTTTGAGAACTTCTCTCTGCTCCTTCTAGGCTTCAACTCATCTGCACCTTCTAAGAACACAATTGTTCTCTTTATCCAACCTCTGCTGGAATTCCTCAAGGTTCTGCCACATTCTGCTTTCATTTAGAAACTTTTACCAGCTTCTTTTATCCCTTAGAAATTCTACTCACATCCTCTATGGAATTGCATTTGTGAGTTGCAACAATACCTCTACAGTAACAAGTCTCCTCTTTGCTACATATGCTTTGCTAAGATTTTCTCCTCTAAGCTCAGTTTGTTATCATTTCTTTGGTTCTTTCCTCTAGAACCAATTGAGCACTCCTCACTGTAGATTGTTGCAACCTTCTCACCTCCTTATGCTGCTACCTGTGCATCAATATAAAAACCAAAACTCTCCAGTCTTCAAATCAGATTAAAATAAAAACATATCAGCTCACCTTCAAGATCTATGTCTGATATTGTTCCCCCATTCACCTGCACTTCGAATGGACTGTTCTTTTCTCCAGCGTTTAGTTGTATCTTCAAACTCTACTACTTCAAGAACTTGCCAAAGTCCCTCTTACAGTTTAACTACTATAATCCTTCTCTAAAATTTCATTCATTCAATTTCTGCTAATCATTAGACAAACCTACATACCTTCGCCTGTCTTCAGGATCTCACCACTCCTGTAAATTTGTTTCAGTAAATCTTCATGCTTCAACTACGCAAATTTTCAGCATTCAGTTATTGTCAATTAGATCTTAGAATCTGGTTCTTTCTTTCAATCTTCTAGCTTTAACTTGGCAAAGCTCTAACTATCAATAACAATTACCCCTTCGCTGAGTTTTCTTTTACTGGTTCCTTCTTTCCCTGAGTTCTTCAAAAACACTTGCCTTTTCTTGCTTTGAAACAACTTTGACGCAGGAAAACCTGCGTATACCCACAATTCTTCTTTTTTTACTTGGATTTTATGCCATTTCTTCAGTTCAACTATAGTTTCGGGTTACTTCAAGGTCTCTCACCCTTTGTTTTTCTACTGCGTGATTCCTCCAAAGCTTAAGTATGCGTATTCTTTCATCACTGTCCCTCCAGAGCTTTACTTTGATCCTTCGAATGGATTCAATGATCCATTATGTTCCTCTGTATTATTCTTCTCCTCTGTGTTTCACCTGAACTCTGCCTGCATACATATATTATGTCAACCTCTTATTCATACATAACTTATCATTAATATGCAAAACACAAACTTACACAGTTTGGAATTAAATCTCTGTATATGTATATATAAACCAATTATTACATAATAAGACTCTCTATCTCTCTTTGCCCTGATCTTCTAATTAGTGGCCTCTGTTTTCACAATTTTCCCGTAGGCTTACGGTCACACTTTTAACTAGGTTAATTATCCAACCATCTAACCTTGACTTTGCCTTTTAGGCTTACATTTATACAAAAGGATTATAAAACCAATTCCTAGTTTAGATCCATAAGCTTCTCAACGGAATCCTAAAATCTCTTCTTTATCCCTAAGGATCCTCTCTAACTCCTAATCTAAGATTTACAATTAATTCTCAAATCCCTCAATCTCTCAACTATCCTAAATCTCTCATATTCTCCTACATTTGAGAATATTTACAAATATGCCTCACAATATTCAATTAAATCCTATTCTCATTAAAATCACTCAAAATCCTAAATAATTACATTAATTCACACTTAGGCAACCAACTTCCTTAAAACGCAAGACCCCCTATGTCTACTAAAATACAATGATTTTCTTGACTTGAATGCTCCTACATCAACTTCCAAGTGACTCCCAAGCACCTTTTGGAACCATTTTTAATATTTGTAAATCACTCTACCATAACCAATGAAGTGGGGTCGATCACTCCACTGGGTTTGACTTATGATCTCTATTGGGTTGTGTTATATTCTTTCCACGTAGTTAACAGGGGGTTTGAAGGGCACCCATAACCCCACTTTATGGGGTCCGGGGCAACGCCATGGAAAATTTTGATTTTGGACCCTATGTTAGGTTGGGTGGACACACCTATGGTTTTGTGCATGATTTTCGCACATGTTTTTTGGACACGATGGTTTTTCGGTCCATGGTATTGGACGCGATGGTTTTCAGTCCATGGTATTGGATGCATCAGCATGTATAAATATGTATTGTAACATTGAAAGGAACATAATGAAAAATCAAGCTGGTAGTCCTGGTTTTGGGATCCAGGGGAAAATCTCTATGTATATGTGTTTTATGTGTTCTGCTCTCGCATTATTTATTTTTTGTGTTTTAAAATTCGTATGCAGGTAATTTCTGTATGGGGTTAAAACCTAAATTTGGTATCAGAGTAGATTTGGCTTCAAGGGGACACCTTTGTTGCTAAGGGGTTTTGCTCGGGCCTGTGGTAGACCCTGTTCAGTGGGAGATCTGCGAGATCAATTCTGGTGGTGAAAGAAGATGGCGAGCAATGGAAAGATAGAGATCGATAAATTTAATGGTTAGAGTTTTGAGTTGTGGAAACTCAAGATGGAGGATCTGTTGGTGGATAAATATTAGTGGATCGTGGTAGATCTCGGTACTAAACCAATAGGAGTGTCTGATGAAGAATGGAAGAAGTTGGATTGGAAGGCAAAGAGCACAATACGATTGTGTGTCTCAGATTCAGTATTGCTGAATGTATCAGGGGAAGCTAGGGTGAAGTCATTTTGGGACAAGTTAGGGACTTTGTACCAATCTAAGTCTCTCATGAATAAATTGTTCCTACGGAAAAAGCTATATAACCTGAGGATGAAAGATGGAGACTCGATGACAGAGCATCTAAATGCATTTAATACTATGGTAAGTTAGTTAGAATCTATTGAAATTAAAATTTCAGATGAAGATAAGTGCATTAGTTTGTTGTGTTCTCTACCAGATTCGTGGGATAGTTTAGTTATTGCAATAGGTAGCAATGCAACTGCCTTGCATTTTGATGAAATAGTCTCATCCTTGCTGACAGAGGAGATGAGATGGAAAAATATGGAGAGCCAAAATGGTGATGCCTTGTCTGTACGAGGGCAGACTCGGAACAGAAACAAAAATAAGTCATCGAGTGGGAGATCTAAATCTAAAGGGAGAACTAAATCTCCAGGAAAACCTGTAAAGGTGGTGTGCTAGAAATGTGGAAAGGAAAGGCACTACAAAAGGGACTATAAATCTAAATCTCCTGACAAAGGAAAGGGATTTGATGAGGCTCCTTCTGTAGAGGCGAAAACCACCTCAGATGAAGGTGGGGATGTGTACTTGGCTTCTTCAAGTACACATGTAGATCATGAGGTATGGTTGATTGACTATGGGCATCCTTTCACTTCACTGCCCATAGAGAGTGGTTCTGCGACTATGAGAAATATGATGGTGGTGTTGTCTTCTTGGGGGATGACAGAAAGGCTAGAATCATTGGCCGTGGAAAAGTAAAGTTGAAGTTGCACGGTGGAAGGGTTAGAATGCTTCTAGGTGTTCTACATATTCCTGCATTAGCTAGAAATCTGATTTCTGTTAGCAGGCTGGATGATGCAGGTGTAAAAACAGTGTTTGAGAAGGATACCTGCAAGATGGTTCAGGGAGCACTGGTATTGATGTGGGGAGTTTGGATTGGAACTCTGTACAAGCTACAAGGTAGCACTTTTATTGATGGGTACAATAGTTCTGTGGTTCCTGAAAGTGGAGCAGAAAATCTAGTGGTCTCTGGAGAGAAGACCATGTTGTGGCATCAAAGGCTTGGACATATTGGAGAAAAGGGCCTTCGGATACTTCATGATAAAGGTATGGTAGAAGGTATGAGTAATAGCTCTCTAGATTTTTATTTCTGTGAAAATTGTGTATATGGGAAGTAGAATCGGGTGAGTTTCCCCTCTGGTAGTAAGAAGGTGAAACAGATATTAGAACTTGTGCACAGTGATGTGTTTGGACCTGTGAAGGTTCCATCACTGGGTAAGTTTGTGTACTATGTATCATTTATAGATGACTTCTCAAGGAATACATGGATATATTTCCTTAAGAAGAAATCTGAAGTCTTTGACAGGTTTAAAGAATTTAAGGCTTTGGTGGAAAACTAGATAGAGAAGAAGATAAAGGTGCTGAGGACAGATAACAGTGGAGAGTTTTGCAGTAAGGAATTTGAAGAATTCTGTAAGAAGTGTGGCATAGCACGACAAAAGACTACTCCATATACACCTCAACAAAATGGAGTTGCAGAAAGAATGAATAAGATGTTGATGGAAAGGGCAAGAAGCATGCTCAGTGGTGCTGGGTTAGGACAGGAATTCTGGGCAGAGGTAGTGGATACTGCATGTTACCTGGTTAACAGGTCACCTTCATCAGTGTTGGAGGATAAAACTCCGCAAGTTGTATGGACTGGTAAGAAACCCTCTCTTTCACATCTGAGGGTATTTAGATGTGATGCATATGTACATGTTCCAAAGGAGAAACGAACCAAGTTGGATAGTAAATCTGAAAAGTGCATCTTTATGGGGTATAAGGATGGTTCAAAGGCTTATAAGTTTTGGAACCCAGTAACAAGGAAGGTTGTGTACAACCAAGATGTGGTGTTTAAAGAGGTGAAAGATGTTATTAAACATGAAGTCCAACCAAAGGAACCTGAGAAGATAGACTTTGAGCTAAAGGAGGAAGAATAAGACTCTACAACAGTGGAGGAATCAGAAGATGAAGAACCACAAACTCCCGCTATGAGAAGATCAGTTCGAGAAAGAAGATAGCTAGAAAGGTATAGTCCATCTGCGTTTTGTTCAAACTTTGCTTTGTCTGTTACTGATGATGATCCCAGATTTGTCAAGAAGCAGTGCATTCAGAGGATGGAAAACTCTGGGAAGAGGCCATGGTTGATGAAATGGCATCTTTGCACAAAAATGAGGCTTGGGATCTGGTGGCTGCCACTCATGCAAGCAAGGAATCAGTTTGGTTGCAGAGATTGTGTTCAAGTATGGGGTTAGTATAGGAAGCTATAAGGATAGACTGTGACATCCAAAGTGCAATTTTCTTGGCAAAGAACCCCGCATATCATTCAAAGACAAAGCACATTGATGTTCAGTATCACTTTGTGAGGGATATTATAGAAGACAAAAGGGTGTTGCTGGTAAAGGTGGACACTTTGAAGAATACTGCAGATGCATTGAAAAAATCTGTGAGCTTTGATAATTTCTCTTGGTGTATAGAGACTATGGGAATTTTTGGGCTAGGAAAATGACTAAGCTCTCTTGTGGCCCCCTGTGGAAAGAAAACAACAAGTGGGAGAATGTTGGGTTGTGTTATATTCTTTCCACGTAGTTAATAGGGGGTTTGAAGGGCACTTGTAACCCCATTTTATGGGTTCCATGGCAGCGCCTCGGAAAATTTTGATTCTGGACACTATGTTAAGTTGGGCGGACCCACCTATGGTTTTGTGAATGATTTTCGCACATGTTTTTTGGATGCGATGGTTTTTCGGTCCATGGTATTGGACGCGATGGTTTTCGGTCCATGGTATTGGTTGCTTCGGCATGTATAAATATGTATTGTAACATTGAAAGGAACATAATGAAAAATCAAGCTAGTATTCCCAGTTTTGGGATCCAGGGGAAAATATCTATGTATCTGTGTTTTATGTGTTCTGCTCTCGCATTATTTATTTTCTGTGTTTTAGAATTCGTATGCAGGTAATTTCTGTATGGGGTAGAAACCTACAATCTCATGCTTAACTCATTGTAAGGGGAGCTTCCCAGAGCCAAATTGTAGTAAATGGATTTACTCCCTATCGCAAGATGCTAATGTTTTTTTGTAGCTTTGGAAAGTTAACTCACTTCCCTATTCCAAAGCCCTACAACCTGATCTAATGTAGGTGGAAAAGAGCCCTAAAATAATAAAAATTTCTAGATTGATTTTATTAGCACTGCTTTTTAAAGTTGTTACTTACTCATAAGGTAAATGAACATGAAACTGATGGGGTTGTGACCTGACTCAAAAATTTAATGCAATCAAAAATGATATTGTGATCTTTTCATTTCGATGAATTCTAGCTAAAGTAAGGAGAGAGGTTCTTCTTTAAAATATTAACTCCAAAATGCACCACTTCTAATTTTCCAATGCAATTCAAAGCCCTAAGTGCCAAACCATGCAATGTAATCTATGCACAATTTCCATTCACGTTATGAAGATGAGAATTCTAACTATGCAAATGTAACCTATGCAAGCAAATTATTCAAAACAAACACAAGATGATTCCAAATCAACGAAAGAACAACAAAACTATTTTCCTTCACCAATGTAACTAAAGAAACAATCGAGTGTAAGTAAAGGAAATTGGGTGAAAATTCCAAAGATCAAAAGTAATGACACTCAAAGGCAATTAACACTCAAACAAAATTCAGCAAAAATTAAAGAAAAAGCATGCAAAAATTGTTAAGAAATTGAGAAAAACCTCTGAGTAATGACCAAAGGAAATCAAATTAAAAATTTGAGAAAAATAAAATTCAAAACACCCAATCAAATTAACGGAGACTCAATGAAGGTAAAGATAAGTGTAAATAAAGAGAAAAAATCAAAATCTCTGGACTTGATGAGGAGAAAACTGAAAATTTAAAAAATTCCAGGTACATGCGCAGGTCATAGAACAATCTAGTGCATATATGCACTGTTTCAAAGAGAAAAGTGCATGAAAGTGCACTCTGTAACTAAATATAAAGTGTGCATAATGAGAAATTTCTACCAAAAAAATAAAAACAAGTCAAATAAATCACAAAATCCATATTTTCAATCATTTCCAAACACTCAGAGAAGGCTAAAACAGAAGTATCAAAGATAAAAACAAAGAGAATGAAGGAGAGTGAGACAAAGCTTGGGATTTTCATGAGTTTAAAATTATTGAAAATAATAATCAAAATGGACTCAAGATAGGTTTAATTTTTATACATGCTTGAAATAAAGAAAAACTCTGCTTGAAAATGGTTTCATTTTTACACAAGCTTGAAACGGAGAGGAAAGTGTGCTTAAGAGTGGTTCTCATGCCCCCAGCATAATGAATTCCCCCAGTGGAGTTGCCAATTTTTTAGGAGAAATAATCCCTCTTGAGGAAAAGATCGATCTCCCTAGACCTCAAAGAAATATAGTAACAAACAACAAAGAACTACTACCTTTCCCTAGCTTACAATTGACTGAAACAAACAATATGATTGAGGTCACTTACCATTTAATCGAAATTCTTGATGAAGTCCCTTTCAGAGATTTTGACCATTCACTTCCCCTTAATGCTTTAGAGATCATTCCAGGGATTCCCACAACTTCTCCATGATGTCTTGAAGGAGATCTACATAGAAATAATCGTATACAAGATCAATGCATCTAGTATATAGCATAAAAGATAAATGAACTAATTAACTCAAACGTATATCATAAATTGATCAATATGCAATCATAACCTATGTAGGTGATCAAGGAATCCCGCAAATGATATCAAAGAAGACACAATTGAGAAAAAACATTTACTTTAATATTAATGAAATGGAGAATAAACTTACAACATCAAAGTCTTGATGTTACAAGTCTCTTCTCACAATATCCAACCCTCTCCTTGAATGAATAGCCTCCTAGCCTTATTTCTCCAACGTAAGCCTACCTCCAATAGTCCTCCTCAATTCTCAGGCCTATGTTAACTTTATAGGCCAAGAGGGGTAATTATGGGATCCATTTCCAAAGGGATGAGATCCACTAATGGTGGGATAGGGGTTCCACAAAGAGAGGGAGGTAGATCCATGATGGGAGATGTTGTCACTCCCGTAGACAACCTCGTATTGCTTACAAGACCAGTGCCTAGGAACTTCTTGATTATGTGTGTCTCAAATGATTCTCAGGAAAATGGAGACATCACATATATTCTCTCTCTCTCTCTCTCTCTCTCTCTCTATATATATATATATATATATATATATATATATATATATATATATATATATATATATATATAATAAAAGGAATGGGTTGGTTCATTCATCCAAAGGTATAAGTCATGTATTTCTGGTACTTCTTCACATATGCAGTTCACAGAAATATGTGCATAAAATAATGGATACCGAGTAGTTTGAGGACTTACAGTTTAATAAACTTTTATAGAGAAAATGAGAGAGGATAAGGAGAAAGAGCAACTCATCACATAGAGCTTAAATCATCAAGAATTATACACTTAACACATAGAGCTTGAGGCATTAAGAATTTCTACACTTATTTGAGTTATAGGTAGATATAATGGACTAAAGAGAGACTGAATGTATCATTCATGTAGTGCAATTTTAAATATAATATCAATAATCCATACAGGCACATGCATTAATAATTCAATACAAATGAATCTATGAGGGAGTATGAAATATTTCTAGCAACCATGATTGCATGAATTCAAAAAAGAAACATAAACATAATGGGTTTTAACGGAGGGATAAAATACTATAATACTCAAAGGGGGAATCACCACAATTTACTTGATATTATGAAATATCTATCTTATAAAGTTATATAGTCTTAAAATAACATGTAGCATTTTCTTTAGGATTTCTGAACCTTTGTAAAGTGTTTCTTTCCCCTATTTATCTGGAGAGGGGAGAGTTGAATGTTCATTACAACAAAATGTCTTCGTCCAAGTCTTAGTTGTCAGATCGACTAGCTATCTCATCCAGGGATGGCTCTGTGGCCCAAAAATATTACAAAACATTAATTGCCTCATTAAAGGGTGGCACATTACAAGATCACAAAAATGGGTCAATCGAGCGGATGAACACGCCAAAAAAATATCCCCATGCACATCCCTATGATCGCCTTTGCTTGCTCATTGACAGACCTATTGTGTTGCTCAGTTCATTCCCGTCACTTCGGCCTTTACTGATTGAATCATTCATCCATTAAAGCTAGGAGTGTGCAACTATCAACTTCATGCAGCAGTATAGGAGAAGAGGACCCATGGGTGGTACTTCGTCTTCCCTCTGTATGGGGGCACCATGCTGGATAATTAAGTCCTTATTTACTTCTGTCAGCATCGACCCTGGTGCCGTGTTCCAAAGGGCCTTTCTGGATCATCCCATGTTGGGTTTGAATGCTCCATCTCCCTTATTAAATTCCATAGATGTCAACCCACCGCGCCTTTAAAGTTCTGCAATACCTGGTTGTGGTGTTCTCATATCGGTATTTTTCACTGAAAATTCTTTACAGGACGGGGCCTTCAGATCCATTCCAGCCCCTTTTTCTTCATGTGACTAGGGAATATGACCAAGTGCTTACTCCTAGGGCGTTACGACCTTTGGACTCCCCTCTGAGGTCTTCTTCCTTTGTTACATGGAATCCCGCATATCAGTGATTTATAACACTTTACTTTGGTATTTCCCCTTGACACATGCAATTTCCGATCTGTGAGATCAGGCCCACCTAGGATATGCAATCACAATGTGGGAGAGAGTGGTAAGGATGAGTGGTTTTCAGAGGGGGCTATGAGTGGTAAGTGGTAAGTGAGGGGGAGGGGTGTGAAATGATATGAAAGGGACATGTAGTGGGGGGGCCTGATGGGGAAACCGCTTTTTTGGACCCCCCCTGCCGATAAAGGGAAACATGCCGGGGGGGCGAAAAGGCATGGGAGTCGTCGATCTGGGCAGATTCAATCTGGGTCATCTAGAGATGTGGGTTGTTTGATTAATATGCTGCTTTTGAAAAGGGATGGACTCGCCAGCCCTTTAACTCCATTATATAAAATATCATGTCTGGGGAGTTCCAGCATATCGCAATCACAACTCAGGAAGGACTTCAGCGAAGGAGGAACCTTTGCTTTTTGTGATCGCCGATTGCCGATCTATGTGATTGATGACATCATCAGTGCCACATGGAACTTCCTGAGTGGTTACACATGTCACTTGGATATGTGCCTTAGGACCCTTAAAAATTCCAAATCTACGTGCCACATGTCCTCCATACCACCACGTCATGTTGTGCTAGCTGCCATGTCGATTCATTCCGGACCAATGGTGCTCTACCACATGGCCCCCTGGAAGAGAGAGAAAAGGCCTGCCTGCCTCTAGTTTTGTAACTGATTTCCTTTGTAAAATGACTTCGAACCTCCCTTGTTGTCTTAACACTATCGGCATATTCCCCTAAAATTCCTTAAGAATGGTCTGTTGGACCCGTCGATCGTCAATTTTATGATATTGGAGCTCTACCCCTTTTTATTGTACTTTGAAATCTTGTCAATCGTCGATATGCCACTCCTTAGATCTTTGACATTTGCAATCTCCGATATCGGCGATCGCTCAATCACAATTTTTTTGTGTCCTCCCCCACTACTGCTACTAGGAAACTGCTATTACGATTTGTGATCTGCTCCTAGACCTCCGATAAGCTCTTCTCCTTCATTTCAGAGGCAAGAGAACCCTTGAACTTCAACAAGCCATGTCTTCTTATCCAGAATTCCATTTTCAGACTTCCATATGCCGTTGGAAATATCGTTCCAGACACTATCCAATGGAGAGGGCTAGATTTAGCTTTGAGAGATTCTGTGACTTGAAAAATGGCTTCAAACTTCAGTGCTATTTGGCACTTGGGACAACTTAAAACTCATAATGTAGTGAGTGACAACAAGAGGGATCAGGGTTGAATAAGCATCTATTCGAAGCTTTTTAGCTGGGAAAGATTCAACTAAAAATTCTTTTAGACTTTAATTTTTATTTTTACTTGCATTAAGTCATGTGCACAAGCCATAGTGTTAAATAGAGTGGAGTTATGCGCACTTTCTAATGGACTATTTTGTGTATGCAGAGAAATGGACTAGGCAACTGCATAGGAAGCCAAAAATAGGTTTTTGAGCCTTGGGATCTAGGAATTTCATTCTCTTTGGGATAGTTTAGATTCTAGCCTTTCAAGGGGATGCTTTGGAACACATGTATGGATAGCGAAAGATCCAAACTGATGGTAATTTACCTAATGCGCTAACATGACGTGTAACACAGGGCCATTTCTTGATTCACCTAGATATCCCAATGTTTCCATCAATTATTTCTACCCATATGCATCGCCTAACACTCTATCCCTTCTAGCACCAATGCCCCAACCTCTCATACCTCCTCCACCTCTACCATAACAAAAACCACCTCCTCAAGGTCAATTGTACGCTTAGCAGAGTGCAACCAGTCCCCTCAACCCCAAGCGAAAGAATAAGGGGAAGGGTAACCAAACCAACCATCTCAAGGTAACCAAGGCAACCAAGGTTCACCACCTAATGTTCCTTAGGGTGACCAGCCTAATCCCATGACCTAGAAACAACATGGACAACCGAAGAAAAATAATGCTCTTTGTACGAATAAACCTATTGCCTGTTGTGGTGTACTTGGACATTATACCCACAAGTGTCCCCTTTTACCTTAGATGCGCTAAGAACAAAAAGCTCAAACAATTGATTCTAGAGGACCTCAACCCATTGCTCCACATCCTCCCCCTCATGCTTCATCACAACCGACTGTGCTTACAAATTCTTTTCTCCATCAAGGATATGTAGCTGCCCAACCCACAAAGGGTAATTTAGCTCCTCAACCTTCACAATATCACCAGAACAATTACCAAATACTCATGATGAATTTTGATGAAGTCAACACTGAACAAGTCAACCTCTAGGCTCATTCGCATTAGTATGACAAGCCCCTCACAAAGTTAGTGACTAATTCCCAACCCAAAATTTCCACTAAGCCTCTCTCATCACCAAAAGGAACCTTATAGATCCCTCTACATAAAGTCGAGGTTCCCTCCAAGATCCCCAAATATCCATTATGTTGAAATGTTACTTCTTCCAAATCCACACATACCTATAGTATACTAAATAACTTGGTGTAGTCTCTTGCTTCCATGTCAATGCTGGAAGTCCTCTGGACATGCCCATCCCAACAGAAAGGTCTTCTATCTACTTTAGGAATTGTGGATCCTTCTAATGATCATCTAATTGTCTTTGACATTGACAAGTGGAACATACCCCCTTTCCTTCCTCAGATGCATTTCAAATACCAGCCTCCATAAAGAAAACCATGTGCAATAGTGTATCATAGACGAAGGCTCCTCCACCTGTGTGATGGTTGCTAGTGTTTGGAAGCAACTTGGTTCCCCTTACTTGTCTCCATCCACTATCACTCTTCATGCTTCAGACGGTCACCCCTCGTAGCCCCTCGGTTTATATCGCAATTGTCCCATTACTATTATTGATAATATTTTCTTGACTGATATAGAATCCATTGATGCCCCATTAGATTATAAATTATTGTTGGGTTGTAGTTACACCTATTCCATGTCCATAGTCACATTCATTGTCTTTCTCAAGATGTGCTTCCCCATAATGGAAATATCACCACTATCGATCAGCTAACTTACTATGAACCTCAGTCTTAAACATCTCCTCCTACCACTATCTCATTGATGACATGGAAATAATACTATCACTTCATTAACTGATGTGTATCTTGGAGTCTATAAAGATTCCACACTACTTGGGGCTTATTATGGCCCACTTCCTATCACTTCTAAACGTAGTTTGTCAAGTGTTTGCATGCTTCAAGCATCACGGTCTATCCACAAGTGGTCTAGTACGCCTTCAAAACAATAATCCTCTCCTCAACCTCCTATTCCTGAATCAACCTAGTCTTCAAGTATAATTCCTCTAGGCCAATTGCCTTATACTGGTCTCTTTTCTGACCCTTTTTAGCCTGGAATCATTCCCCCAGGTCTTAATTGTCTGGGAGTAGTTCCCCTAGGTCATTACCCTTCTGGTAAGATACCTTTCTTATTCCTGTCACCTAGAATATTTTGTACCCCTACTATGTTTATGTTGAGTCTACCTTGTTGGAGAGGTAAATCCCCTCTGCGGACAGAGGCGATCCCACTAGCCCAAAATGGGTCTAGCAACAATCAAACAATGCTATCACGCAAGTTCCTAATTGCAAATTAAAGATGGATTATAAGAGCCTACTTGGATTCCAACCCTAGTGTTGTAGAAGAGTTGACACTCTTGTTCCTTTGCTCCAGCCGGTCATGATCCTCACAATCTCCGTGAATGGACACCTGCACATGCAAAGAACGACACAAATACAAGCATAAAATCCAATAGATGCAATTATATATTGGTCATAAAAGATATAACTCTAACATCATCACAATGAATAACAAGAATGGAACCATAATGATAGTCATCTATTATTGATAATCAACAAAGGAGAATACAACCATAGTTCTCACGTCAAATCCTCCTTTGGCTGGATGATCAGCTACACATGTCTTACAAAGCTTGTCGGGATCGGGAACAAGCCTCTCTCTCTTTGATTATGAATGCAAAGAAGACTCTTACAACAATCTCTCAGACTTCTGACAGTATAATTCTCCCTATGCTCAAAACTAGCTTGTCAAATGCACCAGAACAAGCTTTTATAGAAGGAGGTGGAGGAAGAGATACAATGAATCCAGACATCCATGGGATTAGCATTATCCTCGAAAAGCTATTATCGATAGAGATACGATGAATCTCGACATCCATGAAATTGGCATTATCCTTGAAAAGCCTCATGAGTCGAAAGGAAAAAACTTTTGGGTGTGCGTTTGTTAAAAAGCTTTCCCAACTTGGTTGGCGCGGGTAAGACTCTGAGAGAGAGTGCCAACGGGCGCGTCCTCTTTGGAGAATTTCCCCCATTGGCACAGGTGATACACTGTGGATCCGCGCTAATGGAAAAAGGGGACTTTCTAAGGATATTCTACAGGAGATGTCTTCAAGGCATATGAAGTCCATACTTAGGGGAACATAATGAAAGTTTTTTCAAGTTATGTAATTTCTCACAGGTCCCGGAATGAGTCCTCCAAAGTGCGGGAAAGGGGTAACAGGGACGGTGACAAATGGTGACAAATTACTGTGTAACAGATGCCCCCTAAAGCATGAGGCCCGAGAGAGAGAGAGGGGTGAAATTCTTTACAAGAACACATGCAACTACCGCCGGAGAATCTGCATAGAGAGATACAACTGGTAGCTCAAGTACATGATATATGTGGTATGGGCACAACCATCCATAACAAAGTACATAATAATCTAGATCCAAGGTATGGACGCAGCCATCCGGTGAGGATCGATGGATAGACTCAGGCATGGTCGCAGCCATCCAGTGAATGAGTCATGTAACAATAATCCAAAAAATCGCAGCCTGGATTCCAACAGACAAAATCCAGGGTCTTGCGCTCCATCTCGACCCGAACAAAAGTACAAGTTCAAGCATGTGAATACATGAGTTGAAGTCGAACATGCATGAACATCGTCTGATTACCAGTCAATAATGAAAACTGTTAACAGACGCGAGAGGTACCACCAATAATGACAATGGCCCTCAAGGTACTTGTTATCACTGTAAAACTTCCTTAAAAAATTTGGACAACTTACATGGTTTCTCAATTCTTGTATCAGTCATGGTCAAGTCATGGTGAAGTCATTTTTATGTTTTAGAGTCTAAGTCATAGGGTTAGAGTCTCATGTCCATCTTCAAATAAAGTTTGACAGCCTCATTCCATGTCCTAGAAGCCTCACCATGTGTTTAGAAGTCATATCTCACATCATTTTGGAGAAATTTTAAAACTAGCTATGAAATCAGTTTTTTCGCAGCGCGCTACGAAACCCCTGTAGCAGCCTGTTTCAGCAGAAAAAACTCGGCTTTCTGCGTTTACTAGTAAATTTCCAGAAGGGGTTTTGAGCAGCTGAAAACTTAATTTTGAAAACTGAAAGAGGCTTTTATTTCTAACATAACAAAATACAAAAACCTCTTTCCGTTTCTTCAAATCCATTATGATCTGGGAGAAATGGAGGACCAAACTTGCGCTACGAAACTGCTGTAGGTGCAGTTTTCCACAGGCATATTTCTTTGTTTTACACCTGTTTTTTCAAAATCGGTTTCTGGTCACATGAAAGGGTATTTTTGAATTCTGAAGGAGTTTTATCTTCATCAACTCTCCTAATACAATAACCTATCTCAATTTCTTCATAAGTGTTTTAAGTTGGGAGATACTAAGCTTTCATTGAAACCCTACTTTCAGAAAACGGATTTTTCCTGTTTGCCACGTGTTTTTCAAGGGCAGTTTCTAGACAGCTGGAGAATTTTTTTAAACAACCAGGAGAGGTTTTTGTTCTGGACAACATGGGCTACAAAAACCTCCTTCAGTTTCATAAAATTTGTCATGGATGAAGAGATAAAGGCTCTGTCCCCACGTGCCAATTTTCAAGGATCTAAACCTAAAAACAGGGAAACATGTTCCCTAATTTCTAGGGTTTGTCATCAGCAGTTGGGTGACCACGTGGGAGGCTTCATCAAGTTCGACTTCATGGAGTTTTAGGTGTCAAATAATGTTTTAAATGTTTAGATAAGTTTGTTGTAATCATAATAAGGAGTTACACTCCTAGTTGTATTAGGTCTCTAGGACTACTAGTTAGTTGTCAAATGCATTTAAAGTCTTGTTTTATGGTTAGAATAGGTGTCACTGATGGCAAATTCGAATTCCCCTCATGATGGAGGAAGGAATCCAAGCATGTAAAGAGCTCTATATATAGCAGAAGAGCTGATGTACAAAGGGTTGGAAATTTTTATGGAAAAGCTTGTATTTGGCCTATGTGAGACTCATTTTCAATAATACATGCTTGAATTTACTTGTCAGGATTCATGAAGGATTTTTTAGGTTCAAAATATGTGATGTTGTCCTTTTCTTAATTCTTACAGTGGTATTGATGTATAATCACTCAGAATTCACTGAATGTGCTCTAACTTCCTGTATACATTTATAAACTGTGTGGTCCCATATGAGTTTATGTTCTGAATGTTTAAATGTTGAATGCCCTGACTTCCATGTAAGGTTGAGTTATTTGTTATATTGAGGTGTTGTTGACTCCATAAGCCCAATGGATGTTTACTAATCATGTTCAACCATTCATATTTTTCACTTGTTTCATAGAGTTAGCCATCTAATCTTTATCAAAATCATTAACCTTTGAGAGAGCCCTCTCAGGTTGACGAGGCTAAGCCTCAGCCAAAAGTTGGTTTGAAAGAGTTACTTGAAGTCTTCCTGGTCTGCAGCCTTCCAGGGCCTGATTTTGAGATAACAGTACTATAGGTACAATCTACGGCGTGTGAATCAGTGAGCTGGCGTCGAACACCCGTAGAATCATTCGATCGGAGGCCAATGATGAAAACCTCACGTCAAACATGAAGAACCTCCCATTGAGGCATGCAGGCTGCAAGGCACTGGAAGGGAGTCTCTAGATCAGCTTCCTGGATAATAAGCTGAAGTCGACAGGAAGTGATCTTGATCGAAGGTGGGCCATAGTGTTTCCCACATCATCGACACGAGACAGAGAAAGAATGTTGTGGTGGATCAGAATTATGTGAGCTATCAAAGGAAGGTTGTTATTCTGCAGAGGTCAACTTCTCTTAAACATATCGGTGGCACGACAGTGGACTTGGCAGTAATTGACATCAATGGATCAAAGGTCATGGTGACGAGGCAATGAGCAGATGAGAGGTCAAACAGGATCACCCAAATCCATGGAGGCAAGTGAAAAACGAGATGAGATGTCCCCACCCAAACACGAAAGCAGACAAGTTCCATGTTCAAGAGTGACATACTGCCGACACGACAATAATTATGGTTCCATTTTTCCCCACCATTTCTGGCGAGTACCCCAGTATTTTTATTAACAATCTTGACGGGGATAGCATATGCTTGTAACGTCATTTCGACGGACTCCAATGTCATCAAGTTTTAACGAGTCTGACAGGGCAAGAACTCGACATCTTTTCATGTTTAGAGAGTTTGAAAAGACAGCAGAAAAGAAAACTCCAAGGGTGTCCTTTTTCGTAAAGTTGTGTCTCTTGAGCCCGAAAAAGTATAAAACAATGCTCGAAAGAACCGCCCGACCATTACGATCGAGGAGTACTTTTCATGAGTAGTGATTTCGACCTGAAAAAGTAAAAAAAGCAATCGAAACCATGTCGCTTCATAACCGTTAACGAACCTGAAACGACAAGGGTCCGACGATCTTTTCGTTTTTACACGGTCGGAAAAGAGTTTAAAGACGACCGCCTCTTATTTACGTTTAACGAGTCAAGAGGAATAACTCGACGATCTTTTCATGTTTAGCGAGTCAGAAAAGAGCTGAAAGATGACTCCTCAGTGACTTTTTCGTGTATTTACCGAGTCCGAAAAAGTATAAAATACAACTCGTTTCACCATCGAAGTTGCGTAAAAGACCTGTCGCTGCACAAAAAGCAAGCGTACAATCCATTTTCGACCAAAAATATATTAAAATACTCAAAAGGTAACTTTTTAAACCGAAGTATAAGTCAAAAAGTTATAAATATGGTGAAAATGGTAAAAATAGAATCACTTTTACTTTTTACCTCTCTAAATAGTAGTAGTGGTCTGTTTGGGGAGTGAACTTCAGACGGTGATTAGAGCCAATCCATGCAACCATTCGGGATTTCGTCGGTTCCAGGTAAGAGGCGCTTCCCTTAGCTCCATTTCCATACATTTTTTATGCATTTTGCTTCCTGATTGACCTCTGCAAGGGGGAATTAAAAAATTTAGGGCTTCGCCCATTAGCGTGGGTATCCGGCACGGACCCGCGCTAATGGGGCGATTTTTCTAAAAGGGTCGCGCTCATTGGCGCGACTGTTTTAGAAACAGTCGCGCCAACCGCGCAACTCAATTTTCCGCTTAAGATTTCTCAACGCATTTTAAATCTGATTGGATTGTAAGCTTACCAGTGATCTAATCGTGATTTATATGTTCTTGTGGATGCAGAGAAGCAGGCAAAATGGTAGTAGAATGGAAGGAACGAGAACATGATGCCGAGGATGCTTTGGCCCTTGAGGATGAAGGGTGCATGAATGCCCTAAGGGACTGTGGGCTTAAGAAATTATTTCTTACGCCTTACTTGCGCGCTCAGCCCGAGCTACTACAATTCATAATTGATCTGTGGGATGTTGATGACCAAGTGTTCTGTTTACGGGACCAAGTGCTGGGGCTCGATGTGTCCGATGTCTATTTCATCACGGGGTTATCACGGAGAGGGGTGAGGCCTATTTTGACCGGGAGTAGACCTTCCGGGGAGAAGATGACTGAAGTTCGAGACCGAGTGTGCCCAGGGGCGCAATTTGGAAAGAACAGTGCAAAGGTGGATATTCCCACTGTTCCAGACTTGATTCTCAGGGTGATACTATTCACCATTACTCGAGCTGCAGGAGTGCAGGCGCCCCATGAGGCAAGAAAGAACCATCTTCTGTTGGCCACAGAATGCCTAAATCCTACCATCTTTGACTGGGCCACCGCAGTGACTACTAACATCAAGAGGCATCTTACAAAGTGCAAGCGAGGAAAGGTAAAGCAGTTTGGGTATGGCTCGATCATGGTATCGTTCTTCTTGGAACGATTACCAATTTTTCAGGGACAGGGAGCTATAGTGGCTGATCCTTTGCCACGAGAGCCTAGGATGGCTCGCTCGGTAGCACTAATGCCCAGGGGAGGAGGGGGCCAGCAGATGTCCTGGAGCCTCGAGTTCTTCATATGGCTCCGCCGTCAGCTGATTGTGGTGGAGGATTGGCCCTATGCAGGGACTGACTTCACCGGAGACCCAGATCTCCCATTGCCTGAGGGAGAGGAGTGGGACGAAGAGCTGGGTAAGATCTCTTTTTGTTTTTGATGTTTTATATGTTTTTTTTTGTTAATACATGTTTGTCCTAACAACAATTGTATATACATGTAGATGTTGGCCTAGAGCGACCAACTAGCATGTCTCCCATCGCTCGGAGGAACCAGCCTGCAGCCGACCCTCAGGAAGAGGGTGCCGAGGGGTATGAACTGATTTAGAATCTCGAGGGACTCGCCCGAGGGATTCTTGATTACGCTAGACTGGGAGATATGCCACTAGCATATCAGAGGCACACAGTGGGGGTGCCCAATCATATCCATCGTCTGTTGAGATGCTTGGTGTGTGCGGTGTTGTGCTATCATGAGCACCACCGGGACTAGACTCTTAGGTTTCCTTTTCCTGCATATTTTTTGAGAGACATGTCGTCTCCAGATGTATTTGAGAGGAACATGTATTATTTTTTGAACTATATGATGCACGTGGTGCAAACATTGCGACACACACATATATATACATATGCCTATTTCTATGGTTTTATTATTGCGCTTTATATGGTTTCTTGTATGATGTTTTACATATTACGCAAATGTCTATCTAATACATGGTTAGCCAATGCATCAGTTAACGTGTTGAATTGTCTTGGAATGTGTCGATATGTAATGAAATCAAAGTTCCTTTCTAACAATCTCACATGTAAATACAACCTTAGAATGCGATGGTCTCTGACGGAATATCGCCCATTGAGTTGGTGGATGACAAGTTGAGAGCCTAGGTTCACTACCAATGCACGAATGCCGAGATTAATTGCTTCAGCATGTAGTTCAATTACAGCACAATATTCGGCGACATTGTTAGTGATACGGCCCAAACACACACCTTGAAGATCTATCAACTCGCCATGAGGATCATAGATCACCCATGCCGCAGAGGACAAGTTACGAGTACTGTGGCAGGCACCATCAACGAAACCAACATAAGGTACATCAGACATCTGCACAAGAAGCGAAAGACACAATAATCGGCAGTCACGCCTTCAAAACTAAAACACACACACACAACACACCTGCTAAAGTACATGTATGTACAAAACAAAGTGTACAAGCATCACACAAAGTACTTTTTCAAGTACAGCCTGTTTCGGGGCTTCCCGAGAGGGTTCCCTTCATAGTCAATTAGCTCGTAGGCCCCTTTTTGCAAAAATTTCTTGAAATGTAAGGACCTAGCCACATAGGCTCGAGTTTTCCTGCTCCCAGCTTATCGTTTGCCTGATCGTATAGCAGGACTAAATCTCCCTCAACAAAAGAACGTGGATGGACAGTCTGATCGAAGTGAGTCTTGACTCGCTTCTTTTGTGCTTCAATGGCCAAAGAGGCTAGGCGATGGGTCTCATCTAGCCGTTCCAGGTAAAGAAGGCATTCTTCTAGCGGAGTAGTGTTGGGAAGTAGTTCAACGGCCAATTTTAATGAAGGGATTTCGCACTCGATTGGAAGGGTAGCCTCCAGTCCATAAACTAGTTGAAATGGAGTGAAACCAGTGGCATCCTTCACGAAGGTTCGGTAGGCCCACAAGGCAGGGAACAACATCAAATTCCAGTTAGACTTATGCATGCCAATGGTACGCTGAAGCATTGTAACCAAAATCTTGTTAATAGCTTCAACTTGGCCATTAGCCTGAGAGTAGTAAGGAGTTGAACTATCGTGCCGTAAGCCCAGCTGGGTTGTTAGTTCTGTCATCATATGATTACGGAAATGCTTCCCGTGATCAGTGACGATGGCTTGAAGGAGACCGAATCACAAGATAACATGGTTGAACAAGAATTGCGCCGATATGTGACCGTCTTCAGTTAATGTGGGCATCGCCTCGGCCCATTTAGTGAAGTAATCGACGGCAATGATAATAAACCCATGCCCCCCGGCCGAGTGAGGATTACAGGTTCTATAATCAATGCCCCATTTTGCAAAAGGGTCGATGGTGACAACAGGGTGCAATGGAGCGGGAGGTGCTCGCATCTTCTACTGGTATATCTAGCACTCATGACAAGAGCGGACGGCAAGAATGTAATCCTTAAAGATAGAGGGCCAAAAGTAGCTAGCACGGAGGATTTTTTGGGCAGTGGCATATCCGGACATGTGACCACCACAGGCGCTAGAGTGGCAGTCATTCAAAACACGCTCAACTTCCTTGAGAGTTAGACATCGGCGGAGAACAGAGTCGGTGCTGAGGCGGTATAGTGTATCCCCAATGATAGGGTATGGTTGAGACTGATGACGAATCCTTCACTGAGCGTCTTTGGACACGCCGGGGCGAAAGGAGGACGTTTGCAGATATATGATGATATCCCCGTACCAGGGATCGAGGGTGCTAATGAGAAACAAAGTCTCATCCGGAATATGATCCTCTGAGTGAGAGGGCGGGGAAGAAGATGGAAAAGAGCAAAGTAACTCAGCGAATACAAGGGATTTCTTGGACTTGGCAGTGGTAAATTCCAAGTCGAATTCTTGGACTGTAACAATCCACTTTGAGTACTTGCCCCCCAGCAACTGGCATGACAAAATGTACGTCATGGGGTTGCAATCAGAAATCACGGTGGTAGTGCGCAGCAGAATGTAGTGACGGAAGTGTTGCACAGCACAAACGACGGCCAAAGCCAACTTCTCGACATAAGCATATCGAGTTTCCGTGTCTAAAAGGTTGCGGCTGAGATAATATACAACATGCTCAGTGTCATCATCGTCAGTTTGAACAAGAACCATACCGATAGTGGTGTCGGCGGCGGCCAAATACAGAGTGTAGTCATGATGATAGTTCGAAGGACGCAACAATGGAGCGAAAACAAGGAGACCCTTGAGATGCTCAAAAGATTCCTGGGCGACGGTATCCCAATGGAAAGGGATGTCTCACTTTAGCAACCGTGTGAAACCTTTAGCCACCTCGGCATAGTTTGGAACAAATCGTCTCAGAAAGTTTGCTTTACCCTGCAAGCTTTGCAATTGCTGTAAAGAAGCAGGGGGAGGAAGATTCACAATAGCCTCGACTTTAAGGGGATCCAAAAAGATGCCCTCTCGGGAGACGATGAACCTTAGAAGTCGGCCAGATTCAACGCAGAAGACACATTTGTGAGGATTGATTCTGATACGATAGTGTCGAGAGCAAAGAAAGATATCGCGAAGGTGAGTAGGGTGGTCCTGACGTTTGGCTGAATGAGCTGGGAGATCATCTAGGTATGGTTGTACAATGTGGTGAATGTCATGAAAAGCGTAAGACATTGCACGTTGGAAGGTAGCACCGGCATTTTTGAGACCGAAAGGGAGCTTCTTATAGGCAAAAGTGCCCCATGGACAGATAGAAGCGGTCTTGTGTTGATCAGCGGGAGCAATATTGATCTGGTTATACCTAGAAAAACCATCCATAAAAGAGTACATTTCGCTTCCCGCACACTTGTCAATAATTTTATCAATGAATGGTGTGGGAAATTATCTTTAGGAAAGGCCCAATTAATATCATGATAATCGACACAAACACGGATGGTACCCTGTTTTTTATTCACAGGCACGATGTTGGAGATCCAATCTGTGAGTGGGATAGGGTAAATAAAACCAGCTTTAAGAAGCTTTTCTACTTCCGCCTTAATAACTGCAGCCTTGCGGGGGTGTACGGGGCGTAAACATTGACGAATAGGCTTAGCACCTGGATACGTGAGTATCTCATGCACCACTATGCTAGGATCAATGCCGGGCATTTCTTCGTAGGACCATGCAAAGATGTCATGAAATTCACGAAAAAGATTGGTATAGAGTCAAATCTCCTCCGGAGTACAAATGACTCTGATGTGAAGATGTTCAACAATCCCTGGTTTCGTAGAGATGTCGATAGGCTGGGTTTGCGTGATGTTCGCCATATTTCCTTCAAAGGACACTTGATAAACTTGGATAGGTGTTTGAAGGGTTTGAAATGGGATACAAGGAGCAAACCGCTCGAGACAAGTAAGCATATCCTGATGGGCAGGGAGAAACGAGGAACGATGGTGAGAATCATGCCAAGGGGGTTCCTCAGGAGACATAGTCTCGATAATGGCTTTGTCAGAAGGGAATATTTCTTTTAAAGGGTCCAAAGAAGTCTCATCTCCAAGCCATGAGGATGGAGGGAACGAGTCAGGAACCTTGCTCGAAGGAGTAGGTTCAGAAGAGGGAGTCGATGCAGCAATGATTTCGACGTAGTTGAGCTCGACAGGACTCAACGGCATCTCATCGCCCCAAGATTCTACTTGATCAGTGGGAGGGAGGATCCACGGATCAGAACGAACAGTAATAATATTGACGGAAGTGACGTTAGGAGGTGGGAGTGGAAAAACACCCATGAGGGCGGGATCTTTAAAAAGCCTAGCTCCCAGACTCTCATATGATTTGGAGGTATGCTCCACAAAAGGGATGTTGCCTTCAGAAGAGGAAGCGAAGAATGACAGCTGGTCTACGGTAACAATCTTCCCTTGATGAGGGAAACGGATGGTATGAAACAAAGATGAAGCTACAACTTGCATGGCGTATGTCTAGCTACGTTCGAGAAGGAGGTTGTAGGTAAGATTAGCATCAACAACTTCAACTTCCATCTCAACCATCTTCCCTTCCAAAGAGATGGGCAAACATTGGAGTATACCATAGGGACGGGATGCTCTTCCATCAAAAGCTTCCAAGGTTGTGGGAGACTGGCTCAGCGTCGGAGAACCAATAGCTTTCCAACAGGCAACAGACATGATGCAAGTTGAAGCACCTTCATCAATGACTGTACGATGAATCGTTTTGTAATTAATAATAACCTGTATGAGGAATGCGATTTCGTGAAGCAGTCTCGGCGTGTGGCTTTCCAAGTCAAAAGTAATCAGATCCGAGTCAGCCGGGTCTATGCCACTGATAGCCGATAGCAAGGACTTCCTCTGAGATGGGCAGCTCTGGAGAACTTCTAAAGTGAACATAGCCGACGGAGTCTGAGCTAAGTCCTCAACAATATTGTAGTGTTGCGCAGCACGAGCATTTGGGTTGCAAGAAGATTTCCGAAGTAGGGTAGAATAGGCATCTCAGTGCTAGGTCTCTCGATGTGGAGCGGGCCTGAACTGGATGGAGGAGCACTAGAGGGGACCTCAGGCTCTTTCCCGGCAAATGACGGATATTCTTTTGTTCGAGTACTGATGTGGATAGGTATCGTTCCAGCCATAAATACTTGAGAACCCAAGGAAGATGGAGGTTGAGAGGGGTCAACCACCATTTGAGTTTGTTGCGAGGGAAAGGGTTCTTTGAGCACCGCAAGTGTCCTAGGGGCACCTTTCAAAAAACGACTAACTTCGGACCGCCTAGGGCAGTCTATGGTATAGTGATCTTCATCACAGATAAGACAAGGATACTTGGGTTTGCGTTTGGCACCTTCCTCGGGCGGAGGTTTAGGGGAGTCCTGTTTAGGTTGATCTGGCTTATTCTTCCCTTTTCCTTTCTTTTTTCCTTTCGAGGCTTTGTCTGCCATGGTGGAATGGACGACATTGACCTCGGAAATAATATTAGAATTAGGTGTAGCCTGAGAAGTGTGTTCATTCGAAGCATTTGATTTTTGCTTCCCAAGGTTTGCGGAATTTTTCTTCGAGGATGAGTTAACAGAACCAATAATACCGTCAATAGTTGGTGTTGGCGGGGCTTTGGATATTCCTGGTCTCGGGGCATCAGGAAAATAATCATACAATGTGCCAGACTGGGAATAAACCAAGTCAAGGTACTGGGCGCGTGCGATATCTTGCTCTTCAGTGACACATGCCCCCATGGCAATGTCTCGTGCTATTGGAGGAACGAACGAAGTCGTAAACCAGTCGGTAAGAAGTTGGTCGGGAATCCAAAACTTGATCATACGTTGACGCCATCTCCATTCTGGATATGATCAGAGATATGCATAGTCGTTGTCTGTCTTAAGGATCTCAGGAGGTGTGTACCCATTTCATATCGAATGGGCAACTGAAAATGAGTGAGAAATGCCATAGCCAACGAGTTAAAATCCTGAAAGGATCCATGAGTGAGCTCAATATACCACTTAGCTGCAGAGCCAGTGAGAGTCCTTTGAAAAAGGCGAAGTCGAGTCGAATCATCAAGCCACGAATTGGATGAACACCACAAGTGATAGGTCATGACATGAGCTTGAGGATCTTCATTAGCTTTACCATCGAATTTGGGACAATCACCGAGAATTTTCGTTGGAACCGGAGGCCAATACAGATTATGGAGAATGGGATCATTGGTCAGTTTGGACACATCCGGTAATTCTAAGGTTGCTAAGAAAGGTAACTGAGGATTGAAGGACATCTGGGGCTGCGGGTAGGATGGAGCACCAGGGTTCCAACCAGCTGGTAGTTGCCCCCATGGGCTTTGTCCGAACGGATTTGACCCCATAGAGTTTTGTCCGTAGGGATTTTGGTTCTGTCCCCCAGCGTTCCATGGATTACCAAACTAACCTGCAGGAGCACCATATGGTTGCAGATAATTCTGATAAGGATTTTCCTGCAGTTGTTGATAATTTTGATATCGGAAAAATGAAGGTTGCCCTTGGGGTTGCTGGTAACCATAAGGCGGCTGGACTCCAAACTGAGCTTGAGAAACAGGTTGAGTTTGATAGACTGGTTGGGATTGAACACCAACTTGCATTTGAAAACTGGATGGGGCTTGGGGTCCAGCCTGGGGCATAAAACTGGGTTGAGCAGTGCCAGAAGGATGTCCTGTAGGTTGGGCTATCTGGCCGGAAGGATGACCTAGTTGATATTGAGGTTGGCCCACCTGCTCAGAAGGTTGTACTTGCTGGGGGTGGAGTTGTTGTTGCACAACTGAGGGTTGTCTTGACGGACCAGATGGCCGAGTGGGCTGGGCAGTTGGTTGGCCTGATTTGATTTGAGGCTGGCCGACTTGCCCAGGTGCTTGGCTATACTGGACGGTGGGTTGACCATACAATTGACCAGCTTGTCCAGATGTTGGACCATACTGGACATTAGGTTGGTTTGGGTGAACATACGATTGACCAATTTGTCTAGTAGGATAACCTTGCTGGATACTAGGCTGGCCTTGTTGAACCAAAGATTGACCTGAGTTACCAGAAGGTTGAGCATAAGAGGTGAAAGACGGACCACCAGAGACCAAAGGTTGTCCCTGGAAGGGTTGTCGTTGTTGGTTCCCAGGTTGCCCTGTGTAAGACTATTGGTCTTGATTAGGTGGTCCTTGGGAGGGTTGCGCAGACGATACTTGGCCAGCATGATAATAGGTGGGGCCCCAATCAATTGACAACGGGATTGAAATCTCAACAGTTGGTTGAGATGACAAAGGGCTAGCAAGATGTCATAAATACTGGTCGTATGGCCCCTCTGCTGGGACGTTTGACGTAGGATCAAAGACTCCGAATATAGAGGCCGAAGGACCACTGAAAACGGGAGTCGAAGAAGCTACACATACCATTGGAATGGTTGGGATCGAGGTAACAGACGTACTGCGACTTTGTGGAGTAAAAGGCTCCGTGGTGGGAAAGGCGAGTTGTGACCAAATAGAACTCGTGGAGGGAGTCCTAGAAGACATAACATCCTTTAATGCTTTATAGCCTGGAGGTAGTCCCCCAGTAGTAGGGGTGCTACTAACAAGTATAGGTTCCGTCGCGGTGGGAATTTCACCACTCGTCGCAACGGATTCTTCAGTCGAAGTAGGGGATACTTCCTCCATATCGGAAGAAAATAGTGGGGCCAAAACACGAGGGGAAGTGTATTCCCAAAAAGGGATACCGTCTTCAGAAGGTTCCCAAATGGGGTTCCAATGAAATTCGTAAGTCTCGTCGCCTGGAGCACGAGAATTAATCGGTTGTATACTCGGAATAACAGGAAGAGTATCACTCACAACCGGTATCTCGGCAAAGGATGAAGACGAAATTGGTAATTCCGCCAGGATGAAAACTTCACAAAATCCTAGGGAAGCTAACGAGAAAGGACCCTACTCAAACTAACGCAAACAAGATCTAACCGGGTGCATGTGAATCGCGGCCGAATAAATTTTAAGACAAAGGAACTGAACTTGACCTTTTCATGTTTTAAGAGTCGAGAAAAGGACGAAAAGGTGACTCTAGTCTCCTTCGAATATTTAGTGAGCCCGAAGTGACAAATGCTCAGGTGAACCTTTTCTTTTAGGGAGTCCGAAAAGGATCAAAAGTGACTACTCTGGAGAACTAGGCAAAAGGTTTACCAAACAATCCGTAAAACTGCATATACACCTTGGCAATCATATGAAAACCAAGGACTTCCCGTACGGCAGTCAATCTTCCCGAATGTTGTGTTCAGTGCATTACGGCTTGTAAGGCGGCAGACACGGCTTCCTGTGGATAAAGGATGATAACCTAGTGGGGTCTCCACATATACTCGACGGTATGTGGGAGCACAAATCCGTGCTAGACCATTAACGAGTCACAAAAGGAGGAATCACCCAACCATAATGTGAAACAACAGTGACTATGTTTAACGACGCCAGAACACGTCTCTAACCTAGACCTCTAGATGTATGAGTTAAGTTCTAATGCGTTTTTATATTCATTCAGTTCATTTTACAGTTGATCTTTGAATAGGTTTCAGTTTCCAGGTCCTACCGTATGTAATCTCTCACAATTTCCTAAATGCAAACTATATGCCAAAATATATCATTCCATTCGATGAATGCTAACTACGGAAGAGTTGAGATATTTCAATCAAACAAAATGATCATCAAACAATCAACAATAACTCTAATGCAGCTAATGGCAATAAACGAAACCTTTTTTTTTTTTAAGTGACTAATCGCTAATAAAAATGAAAAAACTCTAATTTCCATTAACTAATGCAATGTAAAAGATATTGTTTGTTTTCTTTTCGATGGAAAAATGCACTAAACAAATTTTGAGAGATAATAACAAAGAGTAAAAAGACAAATTTCACTCAATGAAAACACAATCAAGTCCCTGAAACACCAAGACAATCTTTCAAATCAAGAAAAATCACAAAGACCTCAATGAGCTATGTGATCTAAGCCCAAACGAAGCCAAGCGAAATCCAAACGAAAAAGAGGTAGATTGTTCGAAGAACACAATAAAAAGTTTTGACAACCACTAGACAAGTGCAAAAAGTAGCCAAGAAGTCGACTGGACAATCAAAGAACCAAAAACTCCCACGGAAGGCTCGATGTACAAAGCCACTAGATGCTCTAGGGCTGGAATATGAAATCGATGGAAAGAGGCAAACACCCGAAGGATGATGGTCAAAAACCAGTCAAACACAGCTCTGACACACTCCAGTAGTTGAAAAAGATGTGACCAGACAGAAATCCAAGCTCAACAGACTTCCAAACAAGCAAACTGGAAAAGTTCACAGGCCTGGCGCGACTGTCAGGCTGTAACTCGCGCTTTTAAGCGATTAGTGTGAGTTGCTTTTGTGCAACATGCGCCCACTGGCGCGACTGTCAGGGAAAAAATCGCGCTAATCAAGTTTGCTAGCTTAAAAATAAAAACAAGCAGTCCGAGGCTTGATCAACAGTATCCAGACAGACTGGGCAGCAAGAGACAACTTAAAAATTCAACCCAGAAAGCTTATCTAAGCAAGAAAAACAAGAGAAAACCAAAGTGCAAGACAAACTCCAAGCTGTTCGGTTCATAAACCAAACCGGAGATTGACTAAAGTGGCATTGATCTACTTCGCTAATGCAGAGCAATAGCGTTTCGAAGGCTACCTGGCCGTACTTCAGGCTCCGTCCAAAGTTTACGAATCAAACAACAAATAGCATCCCCAGTGGAGTCGCCAAATTGTTGGAGAGGTAAATCCCCTCTGCGGACAAAGGCGATCCCACTAGCCCAAAATGGGTGTAGCAACAATCAAACAATGCTATCACGCAAGTTCCTAATTGCAAATTAAAGATGGATTATAAGAGCCTACTTGGATTCCAATGCTAGTGTTGTAGAAGAGTTGACACTCCCGTTCCTTTGCTCCGGTCGGTCATGATCCTCACGATCTCTGTGAATGGACACCTGCACATGCAAAGAACGACACGAATACAAGCATAAAATCCAATAGATGCAATTATATATCGGTCAGAAAAGATATAACTCTAACATCATCACAATGAATAACAAGAATGGAACCATAATGATAGTCATCTATTATTGATAATCAACAAAGGAGAATACAACCATAGTTCTGACATCAAATCCTCCTTTGGCTGGATGATCAGCTACACATGTCTTGCAAAGCTTGTCGGGATTGGGAACAAGCCTCTCTCTCTTTGATTATGAATGAAAAGAAGACTCTTACAACAATCTCTCAGACTTCTGGCAGTATAATTCTCCCTATGCTCAAAACTAGCTTGTCAAATGCACCAGAACACGCTTTTATAGATGGAGGTGGAGGAAGAGATACAATGAATCCAGACATCCATGAGATTAGCATTATCCTCGAAAAGCTATTATGGATAGAGATACGATGAATCTCGACATCCATGAAATTGGCATTATCCTTGAAAGCCTCATGAGTCGAAAGTAAAAAAACTTTCGGGCATGCGTTTGTTAAAACGCTTTCCCAACTTGGTTGGCGCGGGTAAGACCCTGAGACAGAGTGCCAACGGGTGCACCCTATTTGGAGAATTTCCCCCATTGGTGCAGGTGATACACTGTGGATCCGCGCTAATGGAAAAAGGGGACTTTTTAAGGATATTCTGTAGGAGATGTCTTCAAGGCATATGAAGTCCATACTTAGGGGAACATAATGCAAGTGTTTTCAAGTTATGTCACTTCTCACAGGTCACGGAATGAGTCCTCCAAAGTGCGGGAAAGGGGTAACAGGGACGGTGACAAATGGTGACAAATTACTGTGTAACATACCTAACATTACCTTGGGGAGCTGAGTCTGGTACATTGATCCTCCCACAAGAACTCCTCCTAATAAATTCAAACCTTATACAGCTTTGACCCCAGTTCAACTTGTTGTTCCTACCCCTTCCTTTTCTTGAGTTCCACAACAACCTTAATAGGAAGCCAATCCTATTGTGAAAGCATCTGGTGAGGGGAGGAAATCCTAGAAAAAGGGACCCAAAGAAAAGGCACCTGAAACAAATTCAATTCCTCCTAAACCACCAAATCTTGTGCCTCCATGCGCTTTCTCTGATGTTGTTAGGAATTCCATCCATGTCACCTTACCTGAGTTAGGTAAGAAGAACAGATCCTTCTGCACAAATCACCCTTGTGCTTTATGTGATAATTATGGCCATTATTCCCATCATTGTCCCCATCTTGAAGATTTTTGCGATACGCTTCAAGTTCTTTGTGAATTTGATGTCACTTGTAGTGATTCCACTTCTCCTCTACCTGTGGGTTATGGTCCCACTATTATGCCAGAACATGAGGTTTCCCAACGCACCATTATGATCCCTCTGCCTAATGTCGAGATGACGGATAGTTCCTCCCATATTCTCTACCAGTCGTTATCCATGGGATCAATCTATTGGGATTCTCTTGATGTTTCCTATTGTGATTCGGTTGAACCTTCCTCTTTATACACTCTAGTCTCAAAATCGATAGATGTTACATCTACAAGTCATATGTATCCCCTTGTTGACAGTGCACATGTGAGCCTTGTTTCTCATGAAGATGCCTCAGGTGGCTCTTCTTCATCATGTGGCTTCTCTTCCTCTTGCCTTCCCATATTTCATTCTGATGAAGACATCATGGAAACCATGACCACCCCTGATTATCCTTGGGATGATATGCACCATCATTCATACTTCCTGAAAGCCCATGATCAATATGTTTTGGAGACTAAAGACTTCATCCATGGTGAGGTCGTCTGGTTCAAAAACTCCATTGCTGCACCATATTCTTTCAAAGAAGGAAATATGGCTAACATCTCTCCTACCATCATAATTAACATTTTGAATAAACTAGAGATAGAATAAAATATCACTTTGGGGGAAAAATCCACCCTAGAAGCAATTGATGCTTACACTAAATTATTCAAAGAATTATGTGATGTTTTTGCCTGGTTTTATTCTGAAATTCCTAGACTCAATCTCGCCATTGTTTAACATCAAATCGACACTTGGCCCGATGCAATTCTTGCCTGCCAAAAGAAAAGGCCTATCCATCCTTCCAAGCATGATGATATCAAAGCCGAAATCAATAATCTCAAGTAGGTTGGTTTTATTTACCCCATTGAATACACCACATGGGTGTCCAATCCTATTCTCATCCTAAAGAAGCAAGGCACCATTCATTTCTGCACAAACTTTCACGATCTGAATAAAGCTTATCTCAAAGACAAATTTCCCACACTTTTCTTATACCAAATCATTGATGAGTGTGTGGGGCATGAGATTCTTTCTTTTATGGACAGATTCTCTTGGTATAACCATATACATATCCCTCATGCTGATCAACTTAAAACTACCTTCACTAGTTTGTGGGGAAATTTTGCTTATATGGTCATTCATTTTGGTTTAAATAATGTTAGGGCCACTTTCAGTGTGCCATGTCATACTATTTTCACAACTTGGCTCACATGATCCTTTCATATCTAGATGATCTGATCGCTTGTTCCAAGATTCGACCACAACACCTTCATGATTTGCGTACCATCTTCCTCTGATGTTGCAAGTATAAAATTCATATAAATCCCCTTAAGTGCATATTTTTTGTTCCTTTTGGCTGAGTTTTGGGGTTCATTGTTTCCAAATATGACATCACTCTTGACCCTCTCAAGATTCAATCCATTTTCGAACTCCCCCCTCCTCGCACTTTTCGCCAGCTACAAATCCTGCAAGGTAAATCCAAATTTGTTCATCGATTTGTTCCTGACTATGCCACCATTGCATATGGGTTTCTTAGACTCCTTTGATCTAATATTTCCCTTCATCTAGGATGACCAAGCTCAATAGTTTTTTGATAACCTCAAATGTGCTCTCACTTCCACTCCCTTGATTAGCCCACCTAACTTTGAAAGGGACTTCATCTTGTATATCTCAGCTTCCACCTATTCGATTACTGGGGTATTAATCCAAGAAGATGGTTTTGGAAATGAGCATGTCATCTATTATGTCAGTAAGAACCTTAATGATCCCCCTGTGTCTTATTCCCATGAAGAAAATTTTACATTGGTTGTCATTTTCTCCATTCAAAGACTTCATCATTATATCATTACGCGTACCACCAAAGTTGTGATTAATTCCAACCCCATGGCCTTCTTGTTGAGTATACATATCATCAATGAGAAATATGCCTGTTGGATTGTTATCCTTAAAAAATTTGATTTAGAATTTGTCACACCCAAGAGTAAGAAAGGTTTATCCCTTGCTAAAATCATTTTTGAATTTCCTAATACTGCGACAAATCTGTCGATACATGATAACCTTCGAGATGAATACTTGTTCTCTATAATCTCAGATGATCCTTGGTATGGCGACATCCTTACCTATTTGCAAACCCAAAATTTCACTCACCATATTACTCGTGATGATCGATGGTGTATTCGGCATCAAGCCCCTCAATATATCGTCATCGGTGACAATATTTATTGTCACGGTGTTGATATTGTCCTCTGTCGTTGTCTCACCCACACTGAAGTTGAGAAAGTGCTCAATGCTTGTCATGGTGGTGATTTTGGTGGTCATCTCTCTAGAATGGATACTACCCAAAAAATCATGTGCGTTGGATACTTTTGGCCTTCTCTCTTTAGTGATTGCATTGAGGTAGTAAAACATTGTCCCAATTGTCAATTATATGCCCCTAGGGCTCAAGATCCACCTACTCCCCTCTATATTTTCATCGTAACCGATCTTTTTTGTAAATGGGTTATTGAATTTATGGAGTTTCGACCCCCATCTACTAATAACCATAAGTATATTATCGTGGTCGTTGAATATTTCACCAAATGGGATGAAGTCATTCCCATGTTCAATAAAACCACAATTACTGCAGCCCTATTCTTCTTTAACCATGTTATTGGTCGATTCATGCTTCTAAAGCAATCAGATTTTGACCTTGGTTGACACTTTGAAGATGATATATCACGTGAGCTATCCTCACTATTGGGATTTGAACACCAATATTCATCGTCTTATTACCCCCAAGGAAATGGCCAAGTTGAAGTTGTTAATAAAATTCTTAAAACTATGCTTCAATGGATGGTAAATAAACACAAGACCAATTGGAACCTTATGATCTTCCCTGCGTTGTGGGCCTATAGAACCTATGTAAAAACCAACATCGGGTTTAATTGTTTCCATCTTATTTTTGGATAGGAGGCAGTCTTACCGACTGAGTGGGAAATCCCCTCCCTCCACCTTGCTTTCAAACTCCTCCCAAACACCCAACCTTTAGAACAAAGACTCATAATTATTGAGTGTGTCAATGATGATTGTTGTGTTGCATTTCAAACCATTTATGTGGCTAAAAAACGCACCAAAGCTCAGTATGACAGTAAATTCCACCCTCGTACCTTAGCAAAGGTGACCTTGTTCTCATCTATGACCAAGCTCATGATGTCTTGGGGCATGGAAAGTTTGAACCCTTATTTCTCCATCCTTACATCATTCATAAGTGTTTGGGAAAGGGGATACCTTTTAGAGGGTCCAGAAGGCAAAATTATTCCTAACACTCGCAGTACACTCTACTTGAAGAATTTTTACCAATAGCATTTCCCATTGAAATGCACATTGTTTTTTCTTTCTACATTTGGGTAGATTTCATTCCCTGTCATCTCATTTGTTGTCTTCTTGTGTCTTTCAGATGGATCCCTCATCAACACCTCATATCGGTTATGTTGATGGTGCGAGTTGCTTCCTCAGGAATATAGCCTTAGCAGCATGGGCCATTTTCACCCCTTTTCATTCGTTAGTCCACTCCAATGATGTCTGCATTGGATTTTCCACCAATAACCAGGCCAAATATGATGTAGTGATAGGTTTCTTAGTTGATTCCCTTGATGGTCGCATCCTTCACCTTCATGTTTGTCTTGATTCTTTGCTTCTTGTCATGCAATTGAATGACGTTTATCATGTGCATAATCTTGTCCTATTTAGAAAATATCTGTGAGTTAAGCTATTGGCATGTGAATTTGAATCCATTCCATTTAGTCATGTTCCAAGAGAACAAAATAACTATGTAGATACCCTTGCAATTAAAATTCTAGATTGGCATTTATCACATGCATATACAAGAAGACATCCATAGCATAAACAAATGGCGAACCACAATTGTCACAAAATATGCATAACCATATTATGTATTATAACATCCAACATATAGTGTTTGCATTCCACTACTCTAAATACATCTGACATGCCCATAACATGTTGCAAAAAAAAAATTACGGTCCCACATGTCACTATGCCTAATCATTATCATTTGGAGGATCTTGGGCCAATGGCTCCATCCCACCTGCCCGCAAGTGTTGAATTGCCTAACCAATCATAGCTTGTAGGTTTTAACCCTGTACAACAATTACCTACAAATGAATCCTTAAAACAGAAAATATATAATGGTGAGAACATAAAATAAATACACAGAGATTTTCCCCTAGATCGCAAAACTGGGACTACCAGATTGATTTTTCATTATATTCCTTTCAATGTTACAATACATATATATGCATGTCATAGAATTCATAAACCCCAATCCATTTAACCCTATATTAGAACATAAATGTAGTTCCCTTGACTGGATCTACAAAATACCATGGGCAAAAAACCATCATGCTGAAAACCATGTACAAAACCTATGCACAAAACCATAGGTAGGCCCGCCCATATATTATACGGTCTAGAAAAAATTTCCTGGGGTGTTGCCTCAGACCCTATGTAGGGGGGCTACCACCCCCCCATGACCCCCTTGATGTGCCTAGCACAACGAATAAGGGTGATTCTGCACTCCCCCTACCCCCCCCCCCCCCCCCCCCCCCCCCCCACCACATGTACCACTAGTCATGGAAAGAATATAACACACACCCAACATTATCCCACTTGTTTTCTTTTCCACACAAGGGTTCACAAGAGAGCTTAGTCATTGGTCCAAGCTTGCAACACCCATTGCTTCTTTACATCAATAAAAATTCTCAATGCTCACAGACTTCATCAATGCATCTACAACATTATTCAAAGTGTCCACATTTACCAGCAACACCTTTTTGTCCTCAACCATATCCCTCAAAAATATTGAGCATCAATGTGCTTTGTATTTGAATGATACACAGGGTTCTTCGCTAAGAAAATTACACTTTGGGTGTCGCAGTCTATCCTTATAGCTCATTGTACTAACCCCAAACTTGAACATAATCTTTGCAACCAAAATGCTTCCTTGCTTGCATGAATGGTTCCCATGTATTTTGATTTTGTAGTTGAAATATCCACTACAAACTATCTCTTTTTCATCCAACTAACCACTCCTCAAAATAGGTTAAACACATACCCACCTGTAGATCTTCTCTAATCCATATCTCCAACTCAATCTGCATCAACAGAGCTGAAAATTTCCAAAACTTTGTACAATCCCGGTCTTCCGTGGTAGCATAGACCATAATCACTAGTGCCATGCAAATACTTGAAAACCTACTTCACAGTTGTCCACTGCTCCTTCCCTGGTTTTGACATAAACTTGCTCAATACTCCCACTGCATGTGCAATGTTTGGTCTAGTACAAACCATTGCATACATCAGTCTACCGATTGCACTTGCATATGGAACATGGGACATGTCCTCTTCCTCTTCTTGTTTCTTGGTACATTGTTTAGCATATAATTGTACACCTACAAGAATAAGAACCTTCACTAGTTTATTATCCTGCATATTAAACCTATGCATTATTTTCTCAACATACTTCATCTGGTTTAACCAAAGATTCCTCTTTTGTTGATCTCATTTAATTTCCATTCCCAAAATAGTTTTCATCACCAAGATCCTTCATGTCGAATTTGGAGGACAATTGGGTCTTCAAATCCTGGATAATTTCCTTGTCATTTCCAATCAGCGACATAACATCCACATACAAGACCAAATAGATAAAATGGTCACCAATTAATTTAAAATACACACAGTGATCTGCTTTTCTTTTGGTGGTGCCAAGTCCCAATATATATGTATCAAATTTATGATACCACATCCTTGGTGACTTTTTTAAACTATACATAGATTCTTTTAACCTGCATACTAATTCTTTCTTACCCTTCATCGCAATGCCTTCAGGTTGCTTCATGTAGATCTCTTCTTCCAGATCCCCATGAAGAAATGTTCTCTTCACATCCGTTTGTTCTACCTCAAAATCAAAATTAGTAGAAGCATATACAAGTAATCTAATAAAAGCTAACTTTGTATAGGAGAAAAAATATCACCAAAATAAATTCTCAACACCTAGGAATAACCTTTTTCTACCAACCGATATTTGTATTTGTCCACCATGCCTTTTACATTCATCTTCTTCTTAAACACCCATTTTATTCCAATGGGTTTCTTTCCAACTGACAACTCCACTAGATCCCAAGCCTCCTTTTTTTCCAAAGATGCCAATCCATCAACCATTGCCTCTTTCCAGAGTTTTCCATCCTTTAAATCTACTACCTCCCTGACATTTCTAGGATCATCATCAGTAATAGACAAAGAAAAATTTGAACAGAAAGAAGATGGACTATACCTTTCTAGTTGCCTTCTCTCTTGAACTAATCTTCTCAAAGCTGAAGTTTGTGGCTCTTCATATTCTGATTCTGTAGAAATTTTGAATAATATAACACTTATTCACAGAGATTATCCCAATTATGCACTATTTTTGGAATGCATGCATAATACATAACCTCCTCTACGTTGATCATCAATTTTGCAAAATTAAAAACAATGAAACATCAATCGCATGCGCACATTAACACAGTATGTGATGGGGAAAGCATACAGCTGAAAACCCCCAACTATCTGTATATTATAATGATAGAGAACATGTAACAATACATAGTACAATACTCCTCACAAGTACTCAGTACTATCTCCACCTGCTACACACAAACTAGCTCAACTGAATCAAGTCATAGGTTCAAATCTCCTCCACTGTCTGCCTACCTCTACTGCGAAATCAAAAATGAGAATAGGAATGATCCAAGCTCGTTTTCTTTGGCTTGTACTGTGCAAATCCTCATTGGAAATCTCCATCATTTATTGTGCAAATCTCATGCACAGCTATAGTCACAACTGATAGTAGTCTCCACCTCTAACACCTGTCTCCACTGAACTGTCCATGCACTGAGTTAACTGATGTATTCTTTAGTTGCTTTATGAGTTAATAATTAGTGAATTAATTAATAATTAATTCACATCACTCATGACTAGTGTATTCTGCAGTTAGACTAAATACAACTAGTTCAACTAAGTCAAACTGAACACAACTCCATCAACTCCTTAATCAACTCCACCAAACTTAATCACTTGAGTTCTAACTGAAGTCCATCATGCAATAGCTCAAATGACCCGTAAGAAAAGCATATTTCCTTCTGGCAGTTGCATGTGCCACATCCGTAGCTCGAAATGAAGTGCTCTAAGAGGATAAGATAATGTTTATAGTCCAAATATTATTAAGAGATAATAATATTTGACTGTTCTATTTTTAGCCTGGTAGTCTAAAAATAGACTTCGCCCATATGTCTAAAAATAGAATTCCATCTATTTTTACCAACATGACCAATCATCCACAAATAGCATCCTGCAACTCATATACCATGATCCATATGTCTAAAAATAGACACAGTCTAAAAATAGACTTTGCGCCAAAAATAGCCTACAGGCCCACTTAGTGAAGGTGACTTCTTTTCACTAAGCTCCATCATCTTGTTGCATTTTCAACACTCCCTCTCAACAAGATATGGATTATCTACAACCCCTATCCTGCAAATTTGGAATGTTCTACATGCAACACATTTTCCCGGTCCACTTGCTCCAACAACACTTGGAACAAACTCCCAACTAACCACTCTGTTGGGCTAGGAACATACTCTGATGTTGAAGCTCTACCTGCTGCTGACAAGTGCTCCCTCTCTGACATCTACACTACTGCAACATCTCCATGCATCTCGCACCATTGCACACCTCTCTGTGCCATCTAGCATTGTGCAAAACACTTGTGCCTCTCGCATCACTGCAGCCTGCTAGCTATGCGTTGTCCTGGGATTCCCTACACTGTCGCTCTCTCTGCTGCTCCATCCGCATCTGTCTCTATCCAATCAGTCAGTTCTTTCTACTCCACATCGGGGCTCCCGTAGCAAGGTCTCATCCTTGAGGTTGGGTACCTCAAGGATCCTGCCCCTCTTCCTTGGGACGATCACTCTATATCGCCCCACCTCCTACCTGGAGGTATGGCTGCATGTGATCCCTCAGCCCACCTTGCTCGAAGTTCCCCCTATTGGAGGTCTCTGCATGAGTATATGTCTCTACTCGATCTCCACTCAGCTTCCCTTGTTTTGGCTGCTCCACAACCTCCTGAAGTTGCTGCACCAATCGTGGCTCCTCCCCAATCGTCTGAGACTTCTTCTAGCTCTGCATGTTGAGAGGTAATATATGCTCCCTCTCAACCACCAAGTCTCCGTCAGTTGCCTCGCTGCTCAAGGCTTTGCATGCATCTTGAACCTCAAGAGCATACAGTTTCTGACCCGTGAACCAATCTGCTTCACCTGTCTAGTGATGATGTGTCCAAGGAAAACCTTTCCCTTATTGAAGACTACATCATAGCCTCTGTCTTCCAGTATCACGATCGACACCAAGTTTCTCTTCAGTCCTGGTACATACTTGACATCAGTCAAGGTAAGGCGAGCTCCATGCTCCCTCTAAAAAATAACCGTACCTACACCTGAGACACTATACTTCTCATCATTACCCATTGCTATGAGTATCTGGAGATCTTTCTTCTCCAAAGTACTGAACAAACTCTTGTCACCGGTCATGTGGAAAGAAGCTCCACTGTCAAGAAACCAACCACTTCCCACCATGGATGAAACCATGCATGCAAAGAGTGTGAAATCCAACTCAAACTGTGAAGCAAGTGCCTCACCTTCAAATCCTTCCCCAAATCCCTTCTTGGATTTCCTCCGTGGACAATTTGTAGCATAATGGCCCACCTCATGACAACGAAAGCATCGCACTTTCGATTTGTCAACCTTCTTCCCATCATTGGAAGAACTGGATTCGGAAGGAGAACCCTTCTCCTTCCCATTCTTTGCTTTGGCAGCCAAAGTGCAATTTTCTTCATCAGATGCCTTTGATGAAGATCCGTCCTTGGTATTCCGCCTGATCTCCTCTTGCACAAGATCCGACCAAAGTCTCTCCCATCCTGGAAATTTCTCCCGACCATTGACAAAGTCCTGATAGGAATGCCAACTCTTCGGAAGACCAAGGAGAGCCAAGCTCACCAAGTCCTCATCATCGACAGTCACCCCCACACTTCCCAGCTCGTCCCGGCATTGGGTGAACTTCGTGAGATACTTGGGCATACTGTCTCCATTCTCGCACTTAATGTTTCTAAGTTTATCCTTGAGCGCCAAATTCCTCTTGTTGCTATTTCTTTGGAATAAATCTGTCAACACTTTCCACATCAAGTATGGAGAAGCCTTTCCATGCAGGCTAGACACAATGCGATCCTTCACGCCCTCCAACAGAATCCTTCGACACTTTGATGTCTTCTTTTGCCAAGCCTCAATGTGAGCAGCATCAGTAGGCTTTGGGACCTCAGCCTCTATGAAATCCTTCAACCCATTGTCATCTAACATAGCCTCCATCCTGTCTTTCCATGCAATGTAATTCGAGTTGCCTTCAAGGGCATACTCCAAATGCAATCCGTTGAAAGGCATTTCAACTTTGACACCAAGAAAACACTGCTGAAAATTCGAATTCCACCAGCTCAAAACTCAACCGCTTCTGATCTAAAATTCGTGAGAACAAAGTATTTCTCATACATAGATTGACTGTATGTGCTTTTACTGGATATCTCACCTTCCAAAAGAAGGATGAATCCAGAGGCTACCTGGCCTGATTACAGACTCTGCCTGAAGAAATAAAATGTAATCACTTTCTGAATAATAGATCTGATGATCAACTCTACTCTGATACCATGTAGAAATTTTGAATAATATAACACTTATTCACAGAGATTATTCTGATTATACACTATTTGCAGAATTCATGCATAATACATAACCTCCTCTACGTTGATCATCAATTTTGCAGAATTAAAAACAATGAAACATCAATCGCATGCGCACATTAACACAGTATGTGTTGGGGAAAGCATACAGCTGAAAACCTCCAACTATCTGTATATTATAATAACAGATAACATGTAACAATACATAGTACAATACTCCTCACAAGTACTCAATACTATCTCCACCTGCTACACACAAACTAGCTCAGATATGAATCAAGTCACATGTTCAAATCTCCTCCATTGTCTACCCACCTCTACCGCGTAATCCAAAATGAGAATAGGAATGATCCAAGCTCATTTTCCTTGGCTTGTACTGTGCAATCCTCATTGGAAATCTCCATCATTGATTGTGCAAATCTCATGCACAGCTATAGTCACAACTGATAGTAGTCTCCACCTCTAACACCTGTCTCCACTGAACTGTCCATGCACTGAGTTAACTGATGTATTCTTTAGTTACTTTATGAGTTAATAATTAATTCACATCACTCATCACTAGTGTATTATGTAGTTAGACTAAATACAACTAGTTCAACTAAGTCAAACTGAACACAACTGCATCAACTCCTCAATCAACTCCACTAAACTCAATCACTTGAGTTCTAACTAAAGTTCATCATGCAATAGCTCAATTGACCCATAAGAAAAGCGTATTTCCTTCTAGCAGTTGCATGTGCCACATTCATAGCTTGAACTGAAGTGCTCCAAGAGGATAAGATAATGTTTATAGTCCAAATATTATTAAGAGCTAATAATATTCGACTGTTCTATTTTTAGCCTGACAGTCTAAAAATAGACTCTGCCCATATGTCTAAAAATAGAAGTCCATCTATTTTTACCAACATGACCAATCATCCACAAATAACATCTTGCAACTCATAGACCATGATCCATATGTCTAAACATAGACTTTACACCAAAAATAGCCTGCGGGCCCACTTAGTGAAGGTGACTTATTTTCACTAAGCTCCATCATCTTGTTGCATTTTCAGCAGATTCATGTTTTGTTGTAGAGTTTGATTCTTCCTCCTTTAGCTCAAACTCTATCTTCTCAGGTTCCTTTGGTAGGACTTCATGTTTAATAACATATTTCACCTCTCTAAACACCAAATCTTACTTGTACACAACTTTCCTTGTTTCTGGGTTCCAAAGCTTATAACATTTTAAACCATCCTCAAACCCAATAACGATGCACCTTTCAGATTTACTATCCAACTTGCTTATTTTCTCCTTTGGAACATGTACATATGAATCACAGCCAAATACCCTCAAATGTGAAAGGGAGGGTTTCTTACCAATACATACCTCATGTGGATTATTATCCTCCAACATTGATGAAGGTGATCAGTTAACCAGGTAACATGCAACCTCCAATGCCTCTGCCTAGAATTCATGTCCTAACCCGGAACCACTAAGCATGATTCTTGCCTTTTCCATCAATGTTTTGTTCATTCTTTCTACAACTCCATTTTGCTGAGGCGTGTATAGAGTAGTCTTCTATCGTGATATACCACACTTCTTACAGAACTCTCCACCATTATCTATTCTCAACACATTGATCTTATTCTCTATCTGATTTTCCAATAGAGCCTTAAATTCTTTAAACTTATCAAAGACTTCATATTTATTCCTAATGAAATATATCCATATACTCCTTGAGAAGTCATCTATAAAGGATACATAATACACAGACTTACCCAATGATGGAACCGACTCAAGTCCAAACACATCACCATGCACAAGCTCTAATATCCCTTTCGCCCTCTTAGCTCCAGAGGGGAAACTCACTCAATTTTGCTTCCCATATACACAATGTTAACAAAAATCGAAATCCAGAGAGAAATTAGACACACCTACAATACCATTACCATGAAGTATTCAAAAGGCCCTTCTCTCCAATATGTCCAAGCCTTTGATGCTATAACACAATATTTTCTCCAGAGACCACTATGTTTTCTGCTCCACTTTCAGGAACCATAGAATTGTTGCACCCATCAATAATAGTGCTACCCAGAAGCTTGTACAGAGTTCAAATCTAAACTCCCTAGGTCAATACTAGTGCTCCCCGAACCATCTTGTAGGAATCTTTTTTGAACACTATTTTTACACCTGCATCATCCATCTTGCTTACAAAAATCAGATTTATGGCCAATGTAGGAATATGTAGAACACCAGGAAGTGCTCTAATCCTTCTACCTTGCAACTTCAGCTTGACTTTTCTACATCCAATGATTCTAGCCTTCCTATCATCCCTTAAGAATACATCACCACCCTAATATTTCTCATACTCATAGAACCACTCTCGATAAAGGATGCACCTGATTCAATCAACCATGCATCATGATCTACATGTGTACTTGAAGAAGAAGCCAAGTACACATCCCCACATTCATCTGAGGTGGTTTTCTCCTCTATAGAAGGAGAATCATTAGATCCCTTTCCTTTCCTAGGAGTTTTAGATCTACAATCCTTTTTTTAGTGCCCTTCCTCTTCACGTTTCCAGCGTACCTTTACATGTTTTCTTGGAGACTTAGATCTCCCTCTAGATTTAGATATCCCACTCAAGGACTTATTTTTATTTTTGTCCTAGGACCATCCTCATATAGACAAGGAATCTCCATTCTATCTCTCCATATTTTTCTGGCTCATCTCCTCCGACATCAAGGATGATACTATTTCATCAAACTTCAAGGTAGTTGTATTTCTACATATTGCAACAATTAGACTATGCCACAAATCTGGTAGAGAACACAACAAACTGATGCACTTATCTTTTTATGAAATTTGTATATCAATAGATAACAACTGGCTTACAATAATATTAAAGGCATTTAGATGCTCTGTGAATGAATCTCCATCCTTCATCCTTATAAAGATTTTTCCGAAGGAACAATTTGTTCACCAGAGACTTAGATTGGTACAAAGTCACTAACATGACCCACAAATCCTTCATCGTAGCTTCCCATGATACATTCAACAATACTAAATATGAGATACACAACCTTATTTTTCTCTTTTCCTACCGATCCAACTTCACCCAGTCTTAGGCTAACATTTTCATTGGTTTAGTACCTGAACCTACCATGATCCACTAATCTTTACCCACTAGTAGATCCTCCATATTGAGCTTCCAAAACTAAAAAATATAACCATTAAATTTCTCGATCTCTATCATTCCACTACTTGCCATCTTCTTTCACCGCAAGAATTGATCCCGTAGATCCCCCACTGAACAAGGTCTACCACAGGCCCAAGCAAAACCCCTCAGCAACAAAGGCATCCCCTTGAAGCTAAAACAACTATGATACCAAATGTAAAATTACCTACAAACAAATTCTTAGAACATAAAATATATAATGGAAAGAACATAAAACAAATACACAAAGATTTTCACCTAGATCCCAAAGTTAGGACTACCAGATTGATTTTCCATTATATTCCTTTCAATCTTACAATACATATATATACATGTCAAAGCATTCATAAACCCCAATCCATTTAACCCTAGATTAGAACATAATTGCAGTTCCCTTGACCGGATCTACAAAATACCATGGGAAAAAAAACATGATGCCTAAAACGATGTGAAAAACCCATGCACAAAACCATAGGTAGGTCAACCCACCTATTATAGGTTTCATTTTTGTTTTCCCAGGGCACTGCTCTGGACCCCATGTAGGGGGGATAACTCCCCCCTATAAATGCCCTAATAAAGGGGGTTTCCACCCCCTTGCTATGCCCAACGCAAAGAATAGAGGTGTCTCTCGTCCCTTTGTGATCCCCCTTCTGCACCCAGTGTAATGAACAGGGGTGGCTCTTTCCCCCCCGTGACACCCTCGCATGTACAAGTAGTCATGAAAGAATATAACACACACCCAACATAGTTATGTGCCTCGTAATACCTCTCCATTCTGAGGGAATCCTAGTGCACTCATCTCTCTATTGATCTTCTAGAGTAGTCGATCTGTTCTCTATCATCCCGGTTAGTAGTGCGTCAAACCTATGGAAAATATCCTCTAATAGCGCATCATTATCCACTCTCTGTTGTGATGTCAACCCTCTCTGATCTATAGACCCGAGTGTTGTGCCTCGTCTTGCATATCCTATAGGCATCATCGATGTTATATATACATACCACAAGTTTCTAAATCAGTACCATATACATATATTTTCTTAAAATTTACATGCAACCACAATATAGAAACTTTACTTACCGTCTAGACCCCAAGCTTGTCCTGGCGATAGTGGTAGTGGTAGATCAAGCTCCCTCTTAAAGTTAATTCCAATATATGGATAATCATTTATGTACAATGGCATCTGGTCCTAATGAGCAAAGAAATTAGGTTAGAACACCCCTCTGACTCCCCCTCCTGCACCTCATTGTAGTAGCTACCCCCAACGGTGCATCTTAGGCTCCTATGGTCCCCCATCATGAATTTGTACATGTGGACATATGGTTAGGAAATTCTCAAAGACGAACGAAAACACAAATGCCCCAAATGAATAGTTATTATTACTCTATCGCTTGCATATTCCCAACTATCATCACAATTACGACAGCATCATCTGGGACCACCTATAGTAGGTCCCTGCCAGTGTTGGCTTAGGGGGTCCTAACCTAGGTTCAGAGTTAGTTGTGCCAACCAAAAAAACGATACACTATTGGCCCTTTCAGCAAAAACCTGCGTAGCACAGGCTGCAATCTCACCCAAAGTAGTATAGGGGGATGTAAGACCCAAGTTTATGCATCTAGAGACTAGTGCGATGTCTTCCAGTGCCTTGGATCTGCCTCTGTACATTTCAATAAACTTCCAGGGAATGTCACTGCAACTCAGTTAAATCGGCCTTTAGACCTTCAGGAAGGTGAAAAATCAGTCCTTGCGGACCCTTAACAGTCAATTTACCTACTTACACGCATCAAAAAGTAACCCTAAATTGGAGTTCACATAGATCTAATTTATTCATCAAAAAACATAAGAGAAATGATCTAAAACTTTGTGGAAGTGCCTAAGCATTCTTTTCATACATTATTAATATAGATTCAAGACATATGCGTAGCATTTATTCATCATTTCATAAAACATGTCATTCGTCGGCAGCACATAACATAAACATATACAAACAGAAATACTCAGTAGTTCTTCAGAAAATTGTCTTTATTTATCTTCAATTCATTGATTACATACTCAAACTACCCTACGCACACAGTTGTATGGGTCTACAAACTTAGCTGCGAAGCTTTCCCTTCTCTACCTAAGCATAGGAAGTAGAGACTTCCTGCCTTAGCTCCTATCCAAAACTCTTCAATGAACCCAATTCTCTATCAAAACTTACTTCTTCCCCCCTAAGACTCGCTAAGACTGATCTACTTATACTATTTCTTTGTATAATACCATGGTCCGTAGACCATGGGAGAATCCAAAATTTGACAAAAAACAAGGGGCTAAGGCCCCTTTGACTCTATCTAACTGCGTGCTTTGGATCCACATTTTGTGGAGACTTTACATCTTTTACAAAATTTGTTACAAAAAATTACTAATTAATTCCATTCTGCCCTAGGGGACCCCATCCCAATAGGCCCCCAACACAAAGATCATGATTCGCCCTCAAGTCACTCAACTCATTGTTCTACTTTCTGGTGGAGTTCATTGAATGCCTTGGTCAATGCCTGAAGCTCTGTGGTACTCTGCTCAACTTCTTGTTGTACTTCCTGGACGAGTTTCTCCAGGGTTGGCCCCTTTACTGCCAATTTCATAGTCCGTTGTGTCTGTTTAATTTCGTTTAGCTTCTCAAGAATGGTCTGGGAAAACTGGATGACTTCCTTTGTCCAAAGCTCAAGCCGTGCACTCAGCACAGACTTCTTCTGTAATCCTTGTGTCTGCTGCAATTTTTCTTTTCCTTCCTGTAAGTGTGTGAAACACTGGACTTGTGCCAACATCCCCACTATCGTGTTGATCTCATCATACTATCGTTGTGCTTCCCTGAGTTCTGTGCTCAACTGTTTCAGAGTAGGATCCTCCTGCAGTGTATCCTAGAGGCCCAGTTCTTGAGTGAAGAGAATGTCGCACCCTTGAACTGTGAAATCTAGTTGGGCCATGGATTCTATAATTACCGCACCTCTTTTTTCCTAAACCTTCGGTGGTGCAGTCAGCTGTAACTTCAACTACAGCTCAGTTATCTGCATCCATAGGTCGAAAGTCACCTTGTCAACCTTCTCCTTTGAAGTGTGCACTACAGTAACTAATTTCCTTACCTGCATCATCGAGTATACCCAACTTAGGTACAGATTTGTAGGCCTGCTCATTCACTATGACCAGGTTCTGACATTATGTCTGCAACTCCTCCTACTCCTTTAGGGCCTGATTATTTTCTACAAAAAGTCAGTGGTTGTTGACTTTGAACTCATTGACAAAAGTAGGTGCATGATGTTCTCTTATTTTTATCTCATCAGTGACCCCCTGATGTAGTGCATGAAGAGACTTGAGTGGTAGCATGGTAATGTTCAACACCATAAATTTTATTGCACGAAGCACCACGCGAGCCTCATCCAACTCCACATGAACTGACCCTTCAGGTAAAGGAAAGACTCTAATGTCCTGAGGCCATTCAATCTCTAATAGTGCACTCCTTCACTGTGTTAGGCTTCCTTTCGTACTGCTCGCCTTCTCGACATCTGCCTGAATTCTATTCGCCTGGATCTGTAGCTTGCGGAAATCTTTCTAGACGCTCCTGAGTATCTACATGTATTACTACTAGAATTGTTGCAACACCTCTGTCATTATGTCCCAAATTTTGTCACTGATCTCATCGAGATTTCCCTCTATTAGCACCATGGGATCAACATGCACATGCTTATCATACTTTTTTTTCTTTCATTACCCACCTTTCTATTCCTCCACTTGTCTCTTCAGGATGAAAGGCATGGTTTTCTCCTCACTGCCACCTCCTCCTTGCTATGGCACCTCTTGCTCGTCAGTGTGGTGGGAAGCAGACTTCGCTCTTTCCTCAAAATCCTTATGTTCTTTCTCTGCCTATGCTATGGCATCACGCTCCTCCTCCATATGGGCCTTCTCTATAGCTTTTGTAGCAACCTCCTTCTTCTTTTGCTCAGCCAATGTGTGCGCAACCTTCTGAGCGGCGTCCTTCCACTTCTACATAGCAGAGCTTTCTCCGCTTGTTCTTGTTCCGGCATCTAACTCCATAGGCATGCACCATTCCTATGGCCAAATCCCCACAACTTCTTGGATATTTGTATCTATCACCATATAAGGCAACGAGTGCCATTTCTGCTCAGGGTCTTTGCGCGCTTTGATCGAGACCCTATGAAAATTAGCTTTGAATTCTGCATAGGCTAATAGCTGCATGTACAAGGTGGGAGACAACCTTGGCTGCTGGTTAACCACCATGTGCATGTCCATATCCATCAAAACCCAAAAGATCTTTGTCTCCTTAACATGCTTTGGATATTTTGAGGTCCATAACGAGGCAAACCGTGTTGCCTCAGGCAATTCTTCTTTGTGCGGAGGAAACTGGCTATCCTCCGGTAACCTCCAAGCAACCAAAATAATCGACAACAATAGCCAAGCATAATGGAATGGATTGCTCTCCTCCTAGGCCTCTTAGTAGTTTTCCAGGAACTCCTGACATAGATACTTGGCCCAATTATATTGAACCCCCTTCGCACGCTAAGATGCGAGTGATATGACCAACGTCGGAACTTCATCCGCGTGAAATTTTCTCATTAATTTTCCTGCTAGAATCTGGGAAGCCAGCTGTACTATCGGGTCTGATATGGACATGATGGAGTACTCTCGTGATTTTTTTATCAGACCAAAATCCTTCTTCATCTTATCTGCCAACTCTTTTTCTTGGTTTTTCCTCCAAACTCTTTGGCAGGGTTCACCCCTTTGTAAGATAACTTAGTTATCCTCTGGATCAACATGTTGGTGATAGGGATAGGCTCTCCTAGCCATAGGCACCCATCATGCACCAGCGCGAGGAGCTGGCGCACACAAATCATATTAATGGGGGAACATTGATAATGAGGAACTAATAGCAGATTGAGCAACCCTGGATACTCAACACCGCGGACCCACTTCATGGGCTCGAAATTTGTAACCCCCATGTCCTCATAGTAGATTATCTGCATATACTTATGAGTTTCCAAGTGCGGAAAATTTGTATGGTCCATGAGGTCCCAATATTCCATTTTAAGCAACGAAATGCACACCAGCCTAGGACCTGTTGATGTCCCAAATTGCCCTATTTTTTCCCCATTTCTATAAACATTAACCTCTTTTTTATCTCAACTTAAACCTCTCTTTCGTGCACTCGTCCAAGATAACTACCTATTCCTGCATCTACTTCGTATTTTACATTAAGATTTATTAAAGTGATTTATTAATCATTTTTACATAGAGTTCATGCTTATTAAGTACTTCTTGTAACTTATGATAATTTCCTAGAAGTAATTGAGGAACTTAGTGTTAATTATGAGTTAGTATGATCAGTGTAGGTAGATTCCTGCACCGCCACGATGATTGGCCTGAGATTTCTGTGAGCTGAATCTTTCCACGCATGCGTTTTGATTCATGACTCTAAGTTTGGTTGCTGATTAACTAAGGATGAATATAGGTGGTGCACAATTAGGATGTTTCCCAAGGATGGTCTATGACCAGCGAAGTACATGTTCCATTATAACTGTTAGCCAATTTTGTAATGTTTAGTTGTTAGTCTGCTCAGTCGAAAGGCTTGAATAAGAAAATGACTGTAATTAGTGGAATACGGCTAAGGTTGAAAGGATGTATAAAATATAGATTATGGGTAGAACTAGCTAGCGATCCTTAGACTATAATTTCATTTTCTATGTAATATGGTATCATCCTTAGCTCTAGGCTGGACTTGCACTCAAGTAATACAAGGAATCTTGTGATGCAGGAAAGTGTTCCCTCTACGGACAAAGGCAACCCCTCTAGCCCTAGAGTGGGTCTAATCACAAACAAGGATAGATCAACGATAGCTTTCCTTAAACAGTCATAGTTGGAGGCCTACCTCAACCGGTGGCCGATGGAGTTCTGTTGCGCTGCTCCAGCTTCCGCTTCCTTCTCCTAATGAGTAATCAACCTGAAACAATGCAAAGGAAATACAACAAAGCACGTAACCGAAACAACAATGATCTATTTACTCACAAAGTCAAGAAGTCATGAGCTATAAATTACATTACATACAAGACATGGGAAAACATCATTGATTGCATTAATTATGAAATAAGAGTAAGCTTACAACCAAAGTCTTGACGTCGCAAGCCTTCTCAGAGGGATCCAGCCAGCATGTTCCTCAAGCATTCACTCTTGAGAATGGATCTCCCAATACACAAGTTTCTCTCACTCATGAGTTTTACACAAGATCAAAGGCACTTCAAAACCTTCCTTAAGCTATCAACGATCCTACACTTGTCACATTCACACCAGCTATCTAGCAAACTCACAAGCACTAACAGCACTATCAGCAATCACTCCAAAGACTAAGAACTCGAAAACCAACAGCACATAGCAATGGTGGGAGTTTAAATAGGAGAAGGAGTCTCCATGAAAGGTGGGAAGATGAGCTTATCTCCAAGGAAGGTAGCACAAATGACGAAACAACGACACCAGAGAAAGGAGGGCGACATAAACTAGGCCAACAACCAGGTCTGGAGTCATCTGGAAGGCCGACTGTTGGAACAAATTCGACAAATCTGGATCATCACGGGCACATAACTGGTCTGCCGCGCTGACATCGCTATTGAATAACGTAGCTAGTCAAGTCATCGCTGAATATTATAAGCGATGGTCGCGCTGGCACATAAAATCAGACCATTGCGGGAATCAGGTGTACTTCCATGATGGCAGCGCTTCTGGGCTGTTTTGGAGCGCCCTTCAACGCATTTATTTGGCCAACAGACGCGATGAGGTAGAAACCTTTGGAAAAGTGGGTTATTTGGCAACATCAGAGAGTACTTGTCTAACATGAGCATGAATGACTTTGGACACATGACACAGTGGGAAGACTGGGATGAAGACAGTGACAAATTACTGTGTAACAGATGCCCCCTAAAGTATGAAGCCTGAGAGAGTGGGAGGGGTGAAATGCTTTATGAAACTGACTGAGATGGAACACCATCTGGAAGAACCTGTATGCAAGTACAACTGATATCTTTGATAATGAAGTACATGTAGTCTAAGCATGGGCACAACCATCCAAACGACATACGAAATAGGTTTGTGGTATGGACACAACGATCCAGCTAATGAGACCATGATGATGATAAAGGTATGGTCGCAGCCATCCATGAAGACTCAGGTATGGTCGCAGCCATCCATCAATGAGTCATGTAATCATAAAACCAATCCACGCAGCCTGAACATGTGTAATCTGAGTTCGGGGTCTTAAAACCATTCGATCATAGTACAAATTCTAACATGTGAATAGATGTGCTGAGGTCGAGCATGATAGAAAATCGCTTGATTACCGGCCAATGATGGAAACTGTCAACAAGCGCGAGAGAAACCACCAATAATGCCAATGGCTCTTAAGGTACTTTCTAGCACAATCCACGAAGTGTGAAGAGGGAGCTGAAGTCAAACACTCGTGGAATCACCTAATCAACAACCACTGATGAAAGTTGACCGTCAGGTGCGAAGAGCTTGCCATTAAGGCATGAAAGCTCTAAGGTACCCAAGGGGATCTCTAGATCAATCTCCTAGATAATGAGCTAATGTTGACAGGATACGACCCATCGCAGGAGGGCCATAATGTTTCCCCCATCAATGACACAAGATAAGGAACAAGTGGTAGATGGCGAAACAGATTATCAGAGGAGAAGGTGAGGGTGTAAACTGCAGAAGGATTATACTCTTGAACATGTCGGTGACACGACTCTAGTGGGTGGCATCATTCAGGCATCAAGGGATCAGAGGCTCGAAGGAGATGGCATGAATCGAATGGAATGAGGCTAGAATGATAACCCAAACCCCCACAAGGCCAAATGACGATGTATGGATGTCCCAACCCAACAAGAAGCAAAAGTGTCGATGTTCAAGAGTGACTAGCTACCATAGACAATCAATGATAAACCTGTTGTTGAGTCCAACCTAGTAATATTTTAACGATCCCTAGGAAGGAGGAGCTCAAGTCTCATCATGGTGACGAGTCCAGTGTTGTCAGGGTTTAATGAGTCTGACATAGGTAAAACTCGGAGTCTTTTTCATGTTTAGAGAGTTTGAAAAAGACACGGAAAAGAAAACTCCAAGGGGGTCCTTTTTCGTAAATTTGTGTCTCTCGAGCCCGAAAAAGTATAAAACAATACTCGAGAGAACAACCCAACCATTACGATCGAGGAGTACTTTTCGTCACTAGTGACTTCGACCCAAAAAAGTAGAAAAGTGGTCGGAATCATGTCGTTTCGTAACCAAAAACGAGCTTGAAATGAAAAAGGCCCGGCAATCTTTTCATTTTTAGATGGCCGGAAAAGAGCTTAAAGTAGACCGCCTCTTATTCCATTTAACGAGTTAAAAGGGAAAACTCTGCGATCTTTTCATCTTTAAACGATCGGAAAAGAGCTGAAAGCAGACCTCCATTTTTATTCTCTTTAACGAGTCAAAAAGGTAAAAATACTCGACAATATTTTCATCTTTTACGAGTCAGAAAAGAGCTTAAAGGAGACTCATCCTGGAGGAACGAGTGGTATAAAGAGTAGCAACTGGTTCGAGCAATGGTGGAACTGCTCAAAACATGTAATGGTCAAGAGGTTGGCTAATAAGACCACTCATCACTGCAGTTCCTCAGGAAAGGATAAACAATCAAGTGAAAGCATATAATCATCCAAAGAGATGGTGGCAATGGAATGAAACAACCAAGGCTCATCTAGCAGAATTCAGCAGATAACAATGACAATCACGAGGTGTAAATCACTATGGGTTCATTTTTACACAAGCTTGAACCATGAAGAACTCTGCTTGGATTTGGTTTCATGTTTACACAAGCTTGAAATGAAAAACTATGCTTGTTATAAGTTCGCATGCCCCCAGCATAATGACGCAAATCGAGGTACATGCCCCCCAAGCTTCATTGCATTCAACGAGGTGGATGGAATGAAGGTTCACTTTCGAGATCTTGGAAAGACTCGACTTGGATTTGACGAGATCTTTATCAAAGACTCAATTTGGAAAGGGGGTTGTTTCATTTTTTTAATGAGGTTGACATAGTAAGAGAACTATCCTCAGGCACTCTTTGTTTCATTTTTTAACGAGGTTGACACAGGAAAAAACTATCCTCGTAACCCTTGTTTCATTTTGTAATGAGCTTGACACAAGAGAAGGAACTGTGCTCAAGACTCCTTGTTTCATTTTTTAACGAGGTTGACACAAGATAAGAACTGTCCTCGGCTCCATGATCTCTGTTTCATTTTTTAATGAGGTTGACACAGGAAAAAACTATCCTTGGACACCTTGTTTCGTTTTTTAATGAGGTCGACACAAGAAAAGAACTATCCTCGGCACTCCTGTTCATGGGCCACACGAGAACATGGCTCCCAAGAGGTCTTCGCGGGATGGAAGAAACGCACTCTGGGAGGAATACATGTCATGATGCACCAATGACAGATCAGGTTCCAATGCCCCTAGTACATGATGTACGAGACCATCTGCATGATCAGTAGCAGGTGCGGAGACGGAACGGGTAGCCACATAATTGACCTGTGGCAAGGAAAATACTGCTTGCGAGCAAGAACTGATAGGGGACAACGGCTGCGCAGGAGGCACCGGGGGACTAAAGAACGATAATTGATTAATAGTCACCATTATTCCATTGTGTGGAAAACAAACCACATGGAAAAGGGAAGAAACGAGGGCCCCCATGGCATAAATATAGTCATGGCCAAGGAGAAGACTAAAATTCACACCTTGGACAACCATGACGTCTATATAGACGGTTTTTCCCCCCAAAGTAACTGGAAACTTTGGGAGGATCCCTATAGGTTGACAGGGTTCTCCGTCGAATGCCAACAGATTCTGTGTAACCGGCACAAGCTGTGGGGAGCCCAAAGCTTGCCAAGTAGTGGAAGGCATAAGATTGACAGACGCACCCTCATCCAAGACAGTGCCAGGTACTGCCTTATCGTAGGCGTGTACTGTAATATCAAAAGGCACATAGGATGGAAGGCAGAAAGTAGTCAAGTGACTCCAATCAAAAGTAACAACCAAACTACTTGGTGGGGGAATCGTATGATTGCCCCCATGCTCTACAGGAACCGAAGAAGGACTCCCTAGATCAGCTGGGAGAGGAGAGTCATTTTCATACTGTGAAGAATCTGATGAGACGAGAAGAACATGAACATGATTCTCTTCCGAGACAGAGTGATTAACAAGTGATGAACCTAAGTCGACACTCATTCCGACCAATGGTTGGTCTGGAATAGGTGGAGCACAGCTAGGCTCGGAAGAAGGAGGACGGACAAGAGAAGAATCTAAGTCAATCTATTTGTCAATGGAGGGAGGGTCTAAAGAAAGCCACTAATAAACAACAGGAAATTGGGGTGAAGAAGCTGTAAGACTTTCCAAAACGGTGGAAGATTTATCCATGAGTGGACAAAGGTGAAGGGGATGGTTGCCTTCACATAGCCTATAGGGGATTTGAATCTTCCCTTTCTTATTACCGTTGCCAGTTGATAGGGTGGCATCGTCATGAGCTTCAGAGGATGATGAGGGACAGGCCAAATCATGAGACCATAATTCTAGGATCTTAGGAATGCTAGGACAATCACAAAGAAGATGGTCACCCTTGCACAATTTACAAGGAAACTTAACCTTCTGCGAAGAAGCAGAAGGTGTTGCGACCTGAGATGTACTTGGAGCAGTAGTCGCACAGGTGGCCTCACGTTTATCAAACTTCTTCTTCTTCTTAGTCGCCTGGTTACTAGATATGAAGCTTTCACCAGGCAAAGGAGGAGAGGAGGAGGAAGAAATAGGAGAAGAAGGCGTAGGCTCAACCTTGGAATCAACATGTCGAGGTTCGGATGAAGGAGATGGAGGAATAGGAGTCATGATGCTCGGGACCACTGAGGTTGAAAACAACCATACGGGCAAACTGATGGTTAACCCAGGCAAAGACAATGTTGCCATATATGGAGCACTGGCATTTCCAAATGAGGGAAATGGACCAAGGTTTCCATCTGAGGGAAAGCCTTGGCTAGTAGACTCAGGGAATGTTTCCATCTAGAATGAGCCTGAAAAACACTCTTCTCACAACCAAGAACTTGAACTATTACCAGGAATATTTTGTGGGCAGTAAATTTTATGACACAGGAACAAAACTTGACCTTTTCATGTTTCAAGAGTCGAGAAAGGGACGAAAAGGTGACTCTATCTCTTTCGAGGTTTAATGAGCCTGAAAGGACAAGTGCTCAGATGGACCTTTTCTTTTAGGGAGTCCGAAAAGGAATGAAAGTGACTACTCTGGAGAACTAGGCAAAAGTTTTACCAGACAAATCTGTAAAACTGCATATACACCTTGGCAGTCATATGACAACCAAGGACTTTTTGTACGGCAGTCAATCTTCCCGAATGCTATGTTCGGTGCGTTACGGCTTGTAAGGCGGTAGACATGGCTTCCAATGGATGAAGGATGATAACCTAGTGGGGTCTCCCAGCATATACTCGATGGTACATGGGAGTACAAGTCTATGCTAGACCACTATTGAGTCACAGAAGGAGGAATCACCCAACCTTGAGTGGAAACCAAAGTGACTAGGTTTAACGACGCCAGAGCACGTCTCTAGCCTAGACCTCTAATAGTGTGCGTTATGTTCCAATGCATTGTTAGGTTTATTCAGTTCATTTTAAAGTTGATCTTGGATTATGTTTCAATTTCCAGGCCCTACCGTATGTATATCAAAAACCTGGGATGCAACTAAAATGAGTAAAGCATATTTCATTTCGTGAACACCTACTTACAGAAAGGTAGAGAGTTCATTCCCAAACCAAGACAAGAGAATGCAAACACTAATAAACACAATGCATCAATACACTAATCTGACGATGCATCGATACTACTAATGAAAGATTTAAACTTTACTTTCCAATTTCTCAAACATGAAAATTCGTAATGCAAATGTACTTTCACTTCCGTATGCTAAATGAATGCAAACTTTTAATTTTCCTCCTTTTTTTTTTTGGATTTAAAGAGACAAACAAGCAAGTGTGAACTAATTGATCCAAACAATTGTGATCTATGCTTGGTAGTGAAGAAATCGAATCAATATAAAAAATTGGTTCAATAATCGACACTAAAAATCAACCAGAAAGAAAACAAGCAGTGAAAAAGCCTCAAGCAAATCAATAATGTGGTTGTGGATGAACCTTGAACAGACAAGTAACCCAAGCAAATGGTTTCTCGACGAAACTTCTACAAGGCTAGGTCACGTGGTCTAAAAAACAAGACTCACTCAATGAAATCAAAGAGACAGTGCCCCTAACCAAAAGCAATTAAAACAAGCTAATGAGAGACAAGAAACAACAGGGGATAAGCAAGATTGATGAATTCAGGAGGTAGAATTGAAAAAATCAATTCTACAGCAATTAGCGCGGGTGATACACAAGAAACAAGCGTTGATAAAGAGAACACCGCAGCAACAAAGTGATGTCAGCGCGGAAGTACACGACTTTCCCGCGATGGTCTGATTTACAGAACCATCATGACTGTTAAGCATAATTACACGATGAACAGGATACTACAAAAGGGGTGACGCGATGATAGCGCGACTGTTAGATTAAAAGCCGTGATGATGTTCAAAATAGTAACATGCGAACCAAAAACTCCCAAACCAAAGACAATCAATCTTTAATCAAATAAGGGCATTTCCCAGATTAGGCCAGGAAACTCAGAAGACTGGTAACTAATCCCCAAACTTCAAAAGAGACCAAAACAAAAATCAAGACAAGAGTAAACAAGAAAAGAAAAAAGGCCGCTCCCCAGTGGAGTCGCCAATTTGTGATGTAGGAAAGTGTTCCATCTACGGATAGAGGCAACCCCTCTAGCCCTAGAGTGGGTCTAGTCACAAACAAGGACAGATCAACAATAGCTTTCCTTAAATAGTCATAGTTGGAGGCCTACCTCAACCAGTGGTCGATGGAGTTCCGTTGTGCTACTCCAGCTTCCGCTTCATTCTCCTAATGAGTAATCAACCTGAAACAATGCAAAGGAAATACAACAAAGCACGTAACCGGAACAACAATGGTCTATTTACTCAAAAAGTCAAGAAGTCATGAGCTATCAAGTACATTACATACAAGACATAGGAAAACATCATTGATTACATTAATTATGAAATAAGAGTAAGCTTACAACCAAAGTCTTGATGTCGTAAGCCTTCTAAGAGGGATCCAGCCAACATGTTCCTCAAGCATTCACTCTTGAGAATGGATCTCCCAATACACAAGTCTCTCTTACTCACGAGTTTTACACAAGATCAAAGGCACTTCACAACCTTCCTCAAGCTATCAACAATCCCGCACTTGTCACACTCACACCAGCTATATAGCAAACTCACAAGCACTAACATCACTATCAACAATCACTCCAAAGACTAAGAACTCCAAAACCAACAGCACATAGTAATGGTGGGAGTTTAAATAGGAGAAGGAGTCTCCATGAAAGGTGGGAAGATGAGCTTATCTCCAAGGAAGGTAGCAAAAATTACGGAACAACCACGCCAGAGAAAGGAGGGTGACATAAACTAGGCCAACAACCAGGTCTGGAGTCATCTGGAAGGCCAACTATTGGAACAAATTCACCCAATCTGGATTATCGCGGGCACATAACTGGTCTTCCGCGCTAACATCGCTATTGAATAACGTAGCTAGTCAAGTCATCGCTGAATATTACAAGTGACGGTCGCGCTGGCACATAAAATCAGACCATCACGGGAATCGGGTGTAGTTCCGCGATGGCAGCGCTTTCGGGCTATTTTGGAGCGCCCTTCAGCGTGTTTATTTGGCCAATAGACGCGATGAGGCAGAAACCTTGGAAAAGTGGGTCATTTGGCAACATGAGAGAGCACTTGTCTAACATGATCATGAATGACTTTGGACACATGACACAGTGGGAAGACTGGGATGAAGACAGTGACAAATTACTGTGTAAAAAATCTTCGATGTTATTCATGTGCTCTGTTTAATTTATCATTGATACATACTTGAGTGTTGAATCTCTTCGTTTCTTAAACGAGAAACGAAATGGTTGGCTAGGGCCCAGCCAACTTAGATTGTTAACCCTTGTTCTTTCATTATTCGGAAAGCTTGTGTGGATACTTACCTTTGCAGTTGCGTGGTGTGAAAATTTTTATATTTATTTACGAAGTTCTGATTTAAATCTATTGCAGAGTTAAGTGTGAAATGGATCCATGGCTTGGGAGTTAATTGAGTTATTTCTTTTTTGTAATTCCTTTCTCGTATTTCTTTACTCATAGTTCTTTTCTCGATTTGCTTCCACTTGGATCGTGCAGGAAGCCCCTTTCCTGTACCAGTGCATGTGATTTCCTGCACTCCGGTTCAGTCATTTATTTTATAGCGAACATTTCATTTCTTTCCCTAATCATCATTTCAGTTATTCTTGCAAGCAAATGGACTGCTAATTTCAGTAATTGTCTTCAGCATTAAAAGTATATTTCTGAAGGATCTAAGAAAAATTGCATAAATTTATCATAGACGCGTTATACTTTCATTTTATGCTTTACGACCAAGGAACAAAAACACTTTAAGTGGATTGCCAAAGTTAGATGATACATGCAAATCACCTAGACTACTGCTTTGATTACTTCGAGTTGCTTTCATTTCATGAATTTTACTTCCTTTGCAAGATTTAATTAATTAAATTATTTCTTTTTCGTAGATAATTTATCTCAAAATTTCGTTTGCAATTGCAATTCTTTTTCAGCATGTCTTTCAATCTTTTCGAAAGTGGATTAGAAACTTGGTGAAGGAAACTTTGCCTTGGTGCAACAGCTAGTCTCTTGTCACAGAAATAGAGTTCTCTAAGCCGTTAGGCTTAGATCACCTCCACAAAGACATAAATCTTCATTAAGGGAGGTAAAATATACTTTTACATAGACGCATTGAACCTACACTAGTGCAAGCCAATTGCAATAGTACAAGAACAGGTTGTTTGTGTATAAGGAAGAACAAGAAGAAAACAGATCTCTACAAGGGCTCACTTGTCAGACTATTAGCCATCTATCTGAAGATAAACATAGCATTTCCTTCCAGCATTTAGGATTGCTTTAGTTCTGTGAAAGTTCCTTTACTTGATTTACTTGCAAAGTGTTCTTTTATATTCCAACACTAGAGTTGCTTTGGTGTCAATTTCCTTTAAGATTGTTTTCTATCTAATTCTACAAACATTTCCTTTAAGAAGTAGGATTAAGAATAGGAAAATTTTATACCACTTCTGGAATTTCTTATGCTTTGTCTCTAAGTTTACAAAACCCCCAGGTTGATAATTAAGTGTTGAGGAGTTTTCTTAAGTGCAATTCCTGCACCCAACAGGACCCTCGAACAAAACCTTCTCAAGTAGCAAAGGCGTCGAAACTAAAAATTTCCCTGTATCAAGATCCTTCATGACTTTAGTTTTCCCCTTCCACAGAGGGATATATTTAGGAAGCCTCATCATAGACTCCACCCCTTCGACATCAATATCCTTTATACCTTGGAATTCTTCCTCTTCTAGGTCCACTACTTTTGCTGGCTGCTTATCCTATTTCTGCTTCACTTGTGTCTCAGTATGCTTCCTTGGTGACGTGCGCACCGGCATTGAATTCTTCAGTTTTTCCTTCACAGCTGGTTTCTTTTCTTTCATTGCAGGCTACTTTTCTTTAGCCCCAGTTTGTTTCGGCCTAGGAGACCTCGACGTCATGGGCATAATAGGCATAGCCTCCATACTGGACACTTCAAGTCTGGGCGCATCGGACACAGTTGCTTCTGAACTCAAGGCTTTGGTGGGGTTAGTGGAAAACATTCTTTCCATAAATAACTCTTGGGCTACTGAAGAACAGTTCACGAGTGACATAAATTCTTCCCAGAACACTCGTCTCATATGTGTCAGATAGCAAAATGCTCCACACTCTGAATGCAAATTGTTCTCTACTGGATGACACACATAATTTATAAGGGAATTTGAATTCAAATCCGACCATTCCCCCCAAATTTTGATAATAAATGATATTTTGGTGGCAGATCTTCAAATATTTTCACCTTAATTGTTGCCATCCAACTCATCTTAAACTTTTGCTGGCCATCAAATCATGAATTGTAACTCCAACATTCATTTTCCTATTGGGCTGCGTGGTACCTTCCCCCATGGCACAACTTCCTTAGCGCAGCTTCATTTGTTGCATCCTCGTCACTCTTCGCATAGCCGCGTCACTACCTTGTCCTCCAACCTGGGCAATGTAGTTTATAGTCCCACGCTTCCTTGCAACTATGTGGAGCACTAAGACTGTCTTGCTGGCATATATTCATTATGCAGGATCCCCCGTATACAACTTCAAGCTACTCCCATTCACTTTTCCCAGGAAGGGTTCCCTATTCAGCTTCGCGAGCTGAACTGCGCCACCATCTATAATTTCCTTGTCAATATATGGCCCTAACCAATGCATTTGGAATTTACCTAGAAATTTAGTGAACTTACTATCATATAACAATACAAGATCGTTTACCTTGAATGTGGAAAGCATGATATGGTGATCATGCCATGCTTTTTACATTCATTCTAGACTTTTTGATGGAATCCAGCCAAAAATTGGTCTTCTCCAAGCTCCATGAGTTGTGCGAGCCATTCTTCTAGGGCCTTGCTATCCTCCATACCCATTAAAGCTGTTATGTGCATACTAGGCACCATGTATTCCATCAACATTATGACTTCGACCCCATATACTAATTTGAATGACATTTGTCCTGTCAGCTTCTTACAAGTAGTTCTATAAGCCCATAACAGTGCAAGTACAAGTACCTCCCAATCATTTCATTGCGCGTTACAGATCCTTGTCAGCGCATTCTCCAAAATTTTGTTTAAAACTTCATTAGTTTCATTTTCCTGTGAGTGATATGGTGTACTCTTCTAATGGTAGACCTAGAATTCATCAGTCAATGCGTTGATCATTTCATTCAGAAAGTGCTACCCCTGTCATTCATCAACACTTTTGGGCATCCAAACCTTGTTAAGACATATTCAAACAAGAATTTTGTTGTTGTAGCCCCTCTATAATCCTTGACAGGCTATGCTTCTTGTTATCGGGAAATCTAGTGTCTATGTAGAGTTGCTAGTGCCACTAAGGCTGGTAGCTACCTTAGAAACAAACAAACTAAAACCACTTTCGTTTTCCTTTATAAAAAGTAGTTAAGAGGGGAACAAAGGAGACCAACCTCTGTCTTGCACTTGGTTCCTTGCTTTATTCCTCTCCCTTCTGATAGATCTTTGCCACTCGCTTCCTCGTCCACCCAGCTTCAAAGAGCACCTGTAGAATCAAAGAAGTATAACACTATCCAAGAATAGAGATCTACTATCATAAACAATATAGGACCAGATATATATTGACCACACAAATGCATATATCATCAATCATACAAAAATGTGAAGGAAAACTTGAATAGCTTTATTAATAATCAAGAATAGCAAAGAGGATTACAACCAATTGTTCTGACCCAGCGTCATCCTCTCAGCAAAAAATCCCTTCTTCACCTCTTGAAATTCTTAGATCACCCAACATTATGATGTTACACCAAGAAACCAGTAGCACTTCCTTACAAGATACAAAATTCCAGCCTCCGGATCTCTAGGATGAGGGATCCATATATAGATGTTTTAAAGGGGGGTGAGTTAGCTTTTGAGATTTGGTTAGTGTCCTCTCTCTGATAGTTCTTGATTCCACTTGGAGATTGATGATCTCTTACTCATCCCTGGGCGAATGCAGAGAGGCAAGTGTCACAGGAGAAGTTTCTGGAAGATTCCATGATCCTCCGCATTGCAAATTGACCCTGCCATTTGTCCACTCTCGCCCATCACACCCCATAGAAGGGATTTTTAGTATGCATCACACCTCCCGTGTGCATTTAGGTGGGATGCAGCACACTTTAACTATGGAGCAGGTGAGATGGTCTAGTTTTGACCAGTTTTGAGTAGTTTTTCATGGAGAACCTCTGGGAGATGATGTAATCAGTTGACCTTGTTCCTTTAGGGTTTGGAACAACACTTTTAGGGACTTAGGAGCCCTTGGTTTATGGACATTTATGATTGGGGTTGCAGTGCCCAAAAATGTCTATAACAGTTGCCCCCTAAAGCATGAGGTCGTTAATCTTTTGATGTCGGGTGAAATGCTTTATCACGAGGATCCGAAGTTTTTTCAAGCTGGAAGGCGACCTGTAATAAGATACAATACAATACATTATCTTCATAATATTTTCATGATCTAGCTGAGGCAAGCATTCCCATGCTCAGCTTTATAAATTCATTTTCATGTACATAAGATAGACAATCGTCTGAGTGCAGACTAATGATTCTGGTAGAGCCATCATCCCTTGGATTGGATGATTATCTGTGCAGCAATGATGTACATTTGATGTCTTTATTTTCCTGAATATATATCGCAGTCTGGATGGATGAAACTAGATCCAGGGTCTTCAATATCATTCGATCTTCAATCAAATTACAAGTCGATCCATGTGAGAGATGTTCTGGAGTCGAACATGGAAAGACATCGCCTGATTACCAGCCAATGATGTAATCTGTTAACAGGCGCGAGAGGAATCACCGATAATGATGATGACCCTCAAGGTACTACAGTACAATTCACGTGGTGTGAATAAGGGACTTGGCGTCGAAAACCATGCAAACTCTTTCGATCGAAGGCCATTGATGTAAACCTGTCGCCGGAAGTGAGAAACTTGCCATTGAGGTATGCAAGCTTCAAAGTACCGAAAGGGTTGTTCCTATATCAACTTCCTGGATAATGAAGTGATCCATCATAGGAGGGCCTTCGTGAATCCCACATCAATGACACGAAACAGAGAAAATTATTTTAATGGAGGTGAAAACGATCTGATGATATAAGGTTCAGGGTGGCGATCATGAAAGAATGGAGCGTAAATGTATTGCAGTGGATGAGACACAGGTGAATTCTCTGAGCGACTTCTCTTGAACATATTGGTGACACTGACATGATGGATTGGTAGTGTTAACCCCAAATATGGATGGTGTGACGAACCAATGATGATATGACCAGTGAACGGAACAACCCAACCTGACTCAGATGTGGAGTGAAAGTGTCATGTTCAAGAGCGACTTGCTACCAATAAAGTTTCTTCAAGTTTTCTTCCCAATTTTTCCCCAGTCATTGCTAACCAGTACCTCTTTGTTTTTGTCAAGCTTGAGGAGGATAACATATGCTTGTTCTATAATTTTCCCTTCGGGCAAACCCATCGCTATGTTTTAACGAGCCTAGCGATAGTGAAACTCGTTCTTGTCTGTATGGACAAGTTTGTCGCTATTCGGTTTTAACGAGTTTAACGACAAAGATAACTCGGTCCTTTTTAATTTTAGAGAGTCTGAAAAGGGATGTAAAGAAAACTCCAATAATTCTTTTTCGTCATATAATCCCTTAAGTCCGAAAAAGTATAAAATAATACAAAAGGGATGGATTTTCGGTAATTTTAACGAGCCGAACAAAACAAGTGCTCGATCTTTTTGTGTAATAATCCCTCAGGTCCAAAAAGATTAAAATCTAAAGGAGGGATGGCACTTCCGGTCACTTTAATGAGCTGGAGAGGCCAATTGCTCGGAAATATTTTCATATTTTACGAGTCAGATGAAAAGAGCTTAAAGGAGACTCATTTTTTGAGGAACAAGTGATAAATTAGGGTAACAACTGATTCCAGGTAAGGTTTGGAATTTTCCAATCACGACAGTGTCACAAGGATGGCTAACAAGATCACTCTTTGCAGCTGTTCCTCAAAAAGGTAAACAATCAAATGGAGGTGAATGATCGGCCAATAGAGAGTGGAGGTGATGATGAGAACACGACCAAGGCTTAAAAGGCTGATGATAATGCATTCACAATGGCTATTTACCGGAAATCGGTTCATTTTTTAATGAGCTTAAACTCTGGGGGAATGTTTTCTCATTGCTTATGTTTATTTTTTAATGAGCTTGAATTCTGTGTTAAAACTGCTCGATCTAGTTGTATAATAAGGATGTCTCATTTAAAATGGCATTTTATCAAAGCTTTGCCCCGCATCCTTTCTTTATGCAAGTTAGGAAACGACCAATCCTACGAGTTTAAAGGGTTAGAGGACCTACAAATTTAAAAAATAAATGGTCACTCTTCGCTTGCACGCCAAAAGGTTTGCATGCCCCCGGGTATAGCGAAAAATTTCCAAGTTACCAAAGATTGTTCTATCCACCCTGCGGACAAAACACTTCCTCAGCATTGTCTACTCAAATAAACAAAGGCAAGCGGCGCAACTAGCTCCACTCACATAACTTTGACGAAGGAATCTTATTCCAGTCTAATCTCATAAACCAGTCATATATCCTTCGCGGAAACCTACCCTATACCCAAGGTTTTCCTATCCAAACAGACCAGGGTGCATGCCCCCTGGGTTTCAGTCATGTCCTCTGAATCACTTGCACTCATCAAGTGGACGGACTAGGGATTGATGAGACATTCCTTGTGTGAAAAGACCATTCAAGGGTGGTATTTGACTATTTTCTATGTGTGAACCAGGAAATGAAAGCTGGTCTATGAGCTTGACCACTCTTCCTTCATGCGGAAAACACATTACTATAAAGAGTGAGGAGACAATGGCTCCCATGCAATAAATATAGTCGCGTCCAAGGAGTAGATTATAATCCAGGGGTCCTTGGACTACCATTACGTTCATGTGAATGGTTTTCGTTCTCAATGTTATCGGCACATTGGGAAGGATCCCTAACGGTCGACTGGTTCCTTTGTCAAAGCCTGTTAGATTTCTCATTTCAGGCAAAAGCGATGGCGAACCAAGCGCTTTCCAAGCAGTTGAGGAAAGGATACTCACAGAAGCCCCTTCATCTATGATGGTACCAACCATGATAATTCTATATATTTGAGCAATGATTCGAAATGGTACACTGGCCAGTAAACGGGGTCTTCCTAGTAGATTCCAATCGAAGGAAACAACTAGGTTGCTTGGAGGTGGGACCGAATAGACAGCCGGATATGACTCAGACGAACTACCTTCCTGCGGTAAAGGAACGAGTAGACTTCCCCCATGTTCATCGGAGTCTGTGCTTACGAAGAGAATTTGAACGGTGTCGTTCTTGTTCTCTCCGGTGATTGTATCATCTGAAGATGGACCTTCTGAAGGCAAGACTGGGTCAACTGCCACCTCGACCTTTTGAATTTCGTCTGATGTGGATTTAGAGGGTTAATCTTCAATGATAGATGCTTCAGCCGACCACAATGGCATGTCAACTGGATTTTCAACTAGTGACAGACTCGGCAAGAGTTTCTTATATCCAGGAGGAAGCCGTAACGGTGAAACCAGACGGTCGTCCAAAACTCTTTTAGCCTCATCTAAGGAGGGACAACGGTGGACGGCGTGATCGCCTTCACATAGTTTACAAGGAAATTTGCATTTTCCTTTTTGTCCAGGGGCTTCACTTTCACTAGTTGACAGTGTATTCTCAACATGATCGTCAGAGGTTGATGACACCGGATTGTGCAAATGAGGAGACCAGTCCCTCAGGATCCGAGAGATGCAAGGACAATCTTGATGATAGTGGTCTCCTTTTCAAATGACACATGGCGATTTAGTCCTGGACGGTACAGTGTGGATTTTCGCTAGATGACGCCTGGTTGCGCCTTTTCACCTTTGGCCCCTTCTTCTTCTTCTCTTTCTTCTTTTTCTCCTTCTTCTTCTCATTTACTTGATTTTTGGCTTTACTAGCTTAATCAAGCGAAGAGGAAGGAGGAGAGGGAGAATTGGACGAAGTAGAAGGTTGGGGGGGTAACCCTGGTATCATTTAGTTGCTGACTTGCTTGTTCAGGAATCACGATGTTCTGAACAACAGACGTCGAGAAGAGCCATACGGGCAAGCCGATTGTCAATCCTGGAAGCGACAATGTGGCCATATGGGGTGCACCAACATCTCCCCAAGAGGAGAAAGGACTAGGATTTCCTCCAAGGGAAAATCCTTAGTTGGTGGACTCCATTTTCTCAACCTAAGACCCATGTAGGAAAGATGATGTTTATTCCGATTAAAATAAATTTTAGATGCTTTGACACAACTTTTTTTTTTAATTTTTAAGAGTCGAGAAAAAAAAAAGATGACTCTAGTCGGCTTCGATTTTTAATGAGCTTGAAGTGACAAGTGCTCAAATGGACCTTTTCCTTTAAGGAGTCTGAAAAGGAATGAAAGAGACTACTCTGGAAATCTAGACAGAGGGATTACCAAACCAATCGCAAAACTGCAGAATACTTTTTACAGTACGGCAGTCAATCTTCCCAAATGCTGTGTTCAGTGCATTGCGATCGATAGGGCGGTAGACACGGCTTCCTATGGATGAAGGATAAAGCCTATTGTGGTCTCCCAATATATACTCGACGGTACGTGGGAGCACAAGTCTGTACTGGCACTTATCGTCTCAAAGTTGAGGAATCACCCAACCAACAATGAAAACAACAGTTACCAGGCTTTACGACGCCGAAATACGTCTCTAGCCTAGACTTCTAAATGTTGTGCATTAGGTTCCAAAGCATTTTTAGATTCATTAAATTTATTTTACAGTTGATCTTGCTTAATAAATTTTCCTTTCAGGTTCATCATGTGATGTAGATATACAATTCCTAAAATGCAATCTAAGATGATAAACAATCGTTTAATCTTCTTTTTGCAATGAAAATCCTAGCTACTAAAGAAAGAGAGATGATATTCTTTCAACATAGAGCAGAGAGCACACACTATATTTATTGTCCTAAATCAAACCAACAGACAGTCTAAATGCAAATGCACATGCATGTATTTGTTTTCAGCCTTCTTAATGTGTGAATGATAAAAAGAAAGCTAAGCGCAAATATGAATTATTTTTCAAAGCGAAATTACTAACAAGCTTATTTTCAAGACAAAATGAAGACAATGACGATATTTTGTTATTTGGAATTGAAAACTTGCTTTCGACACTTGAAAAAATACTAATTCAGATCAAATACAAGAGTAACAGTGTAATCGACTATCAAGAACAATCGAATTCTCTTCTATGACTGAAAATGACACTTGCGACACTTCCAAATCAAGAAACGACAGTTCAATTATGCTACGTCTTTGTAAAAGAGAACTGAAAATGGCTCACAATACATAAAAACATTTAGAGTTCTTTGCACAATGGAGGTGGAATAATGGCAAGGAAGGGGGTTTCCAACAAAGGTATACTGATTACAGACAACAAAACTCCTGAATAGTGCCGAAAAGAGTGAAAAAACCAAAGTCTGAAGGCAAAATTAGCCATTTCTGACCAGCACACCTGTTACATATGGATTCCAGTATGCATCCCACCTACAGCACACGAGAAGTGTGATGCATACTGATATCCTTTAAGAGAGGGTGCGATGGTACAATGCGAGACTTTTGATCTAGTTCTTGATCACAGTTTGCAACACAGTTCAGGGATTTTGGCCGAGCAAGTGGTAATCAGTAAATAAATCATAGGGGTAGATCTAAGGAGGTTACTAGAGCCACCACAAGGGCAATTATAGAGCTTGTAAATCGATTATTCAGTTTATAAACAAAACCTAGAGATAGACTGAAGCAGCATTGATCTACTTTGCACTTGCATAGAAAATGCATTCGAAGGCTAGCTGGCTTGACTTCAGGCTCCATCTGTAAGTTTATAAAGCAAACAAATATAGACAAACAAACAATCTATTCGCTCCCCAGCGGAGTCGCCATTTTGTTATTGGGAAATCTAGTGTCTATGCAGAGCTACTAGTCCCACTAAGGCTAGTAGCTACCTTAGAAACAAACAAACTAAAACCACTTTCGTTTTCCTTTATAAAAAGTAGATAAGAGGGGAACAAAGGAGACCAACCTCTGTCTTGCGCTTGGTTCCTTGCTTGATTCCTCTCCCTTCTAATAGATCTTTGCCACTCGCTTCCTCGTCTACCCAGCTTCAAAGAGCACATGTACAATCAAAGCAGCATAACACTATCCAAGAATAGAGATCTACTATCATAAACAATATAGGACCAGATATATATTGACCACACAAATGCATATATCATCAATCATACAAAAATGTGGAGGAAAACTTGAATAGATTTATTAATAATCAAGTATAGCAAAGAGGATTACAACTGATTGTTCTGACCCAGCGTCAGCCTCTCAGCAAGAAATCCCTTCTTCACCTCATGAAATGCTTAGATCACCCAACATTATGATGTTACACCAAGAAACCAGTAGCACTTCCTTACAAGATACAAAATTCCAGCCACCGGATCTCTAGGATGAGGGATCCATATATAGATGTTTGTAAGGGGGTGAGTCAGCTTTTGAGATTTGATTAGTGTCCTCTCTCTGATAGTTCTTGATTCCACTTGGAGATTGATGATCTCTTACTCATCCCTGGGCGAATGCAGAGAGGCAAGTGTCACAGGAGAAGTTTTTGGAAGATTCCATGATCCTCCACCTTGAAGATTGACCCTGCCATTTTTCCACTCTCGCCCATCGCACCCCATAGAATGGATTTTCAGTATTCATTGCACCTCTCGTGTGCATTTAGGTGGGATGCAATGCACTTTAACCATGGAGCAGGTGAGATGGTCCAGTTTTGACCAGTTCTGAGTAGTTTTTCATGGAGAACTTCTAGGAGATGATGTAATCAGTTGAACTTGTTCTTTTAGGGGTTGGAACAACACTTTTAGGGACTTAGGAGCACTTGATTTATGGACAGTTATGCTTGGGGTTGTAGTGCCCAAAAATGTCTATAACACTTCTACCCATCTGGTTAGATATTTCGTCAGAATGATAATGTAGCATGCAACCATTTTCTTTCCAAGGGGCTAAAGTGGCCCAATAAAATCAATTTTCCACTTCTCAAATGCCTGCAAAGATACCTGAGGATGTAATGGTAGCTCATCCCTTCACGATAGTCAACAAATTCTTTGACATGTATCGCACACCTTAGAGTATGCCTTGCAACCCTTATGCAATGTTAGCCACCATAAACCTGTGCGAAATATATTTTGTGAAGTTACTTTGCCTACATAATGGCCTCTTGCAGCTCCTCCATGAGCTTCAGCAAGGATACTATCATGCTCAAAATCCGGCACATATCTTCACAATATTTCATCTACACCCATTTTGTACAAATGTCTCGCAATGACCAAAAAATCGGTTGCGCACACTATGCACACTACTAATTCTTTCTTTTGTTGATAGGTATATCCTTCAAGCTCCATCCTTGTAGTTAAAAAGTGAATAGTGTCTACAAAATGGTCATTAGTTACGTTCACCACAAAGAGCTACTCATTTGGCAACCCCTCCAAATTACTGGGTTCTTCGTCAGTTTCAGTTCACAATAGATGGTCGGGTCCAACATTCAACCTCACCGAATTCACAATGCCGTCAAATTCATACTCTTGAAATAATAAAAGCCATCTACAAATCTCCCCCCCCCGCCCAACACAGGATTGTTGACCAGGTATTTTAAGGCAGAATGACTTGTATACATCTTGAAATGCCCTCCTAATAGATAATGCCTAAATTTTGGCAGCACGTAGACCATGTCCAACCCTTTGCACTCAGTGGTTGAATAATTTTTTTCGACCTTCGATAAATTCCTACTTGCGAAGGCTATAGGATGGTCCATTTCCCCTTTACCGACCTATGTTAGCACTACACCCAATGCAATGCAAGAAGCATGACATGTACATGAAACTCCTTTTTCCAATCGGGAAATACCAATATTGGTGTAGTTACCATATTTTCTTTTAACACATCTAAACTGCGCTGACATTCTTCATCCCAACAGAATGTCACATCATTTTTTAGTAGTTTTTCCATGGGCACAGTAATTTGAGCATAAGATTTGATAAATTTTCTATAGTATCTCATATGTCCTAGTGTCATGTGTAGTTGCTTAACATTCCTAGGGTCCTCCAAGTTCATAATTACCACAATCTTTGCAGGGTCCACCATCAATCCTTGCTTGCACACAACATGACCCAGCAAGATCCCAAAAGGAACACAAAATATGCATTTTTTCAAATTCAGCACTATCTGGTATCTACGACATGTATCCAACATAAGGTGCAGACTTGCTACATGGTGCTTCACCAAACCAAACACTATCCAATCATCAAAGTACACTTCAAGGAGCTTATGAATGAATTCCTTGAACGCTGTTGCAACTACGCGGGAAAATATTGCAGGCGCATTCTTTAATCCAAATGGCATAATAGTGTACTAAAAACAACCCCACTCCATCACGAAGGTCATTTTGCTTCTATCCTCTGGCGCGATCTTGATTTTATGATACCCTGAAAACCCATCAGTAAAGGAATAGGCCTCCTATCCTCCCACATTATCTAACACTTAGTTTGTAAATGACATTGGAAATGGATCGTGAACACATGCATCATTAAGCTTCTGCAAATTTATGAAAATCCTTATTTCGCCCTTCTGCTTCTTCTCCTGGACCACGATCAAATTACCCAATCAGACTCTTCAATAGGTTCTATGATGCTCGCCTCCAACATTTTATCCAGCCCTTGGTGAACCTTTTCCTTATACTTAAGTTTAAGGTGATATGGCCTCTGTTTAATAGGCTTCGTGTATGGCTTCAATGTGATTTTCATAACACCCAAATCATCAATTATGCCCTTTAAATCTGAAAACTTATTGGGGAATAGATCTTGGTATTCGTGAAGTAATTCAATAACTTTATCTACTGTAGTGTCACCCCAATAATATCCAATTTTCACGAACTTCATTTCTTCTTCAGTGCCAATGTTTTCTTGCTTCATTTTCAAAGGTGCGGAGATGTTTGGGTTCACTATGTGTGGGCCTTCGACTTTGTGATGCCTTTCTGCTTCCAGAATACTGATATTCCTCAGTTCTTATTCCTCCTCTACAGCAGTCACATTATAGCATTCCAATGCATGGCGCAGCTGGGTACTCCAATCCGGTTGGGTCCATTTCATATGTTCCTTCGATTTTCTGAAGATAACCGCTTTAATCTCTTGTAGTGCTTCATCAATGCTTGAAATCTGTCTTCAAAAATGAAATTCAATAAGAAATATTCCTTCAATACATCCCATTCCATAGTGCCATGGCAGAGCTCCATTATAAGATACTAGTTCATGGGTATTGTATCCAAGGTATGACAAAATATGTGTACCCATTCTTCTTGCGGTTTGGTCCCCTGGGCCTTAGTCCATTTTGCTAGGTGATTTCACAGATCATTCTTCCCATTATATTTCTCAGTCATTCTAGTATTAGCACGCCCAAACCATAGCTTCATCATTCTTTTGTATTCTCGCCATCTAGTAAAACTATCCTTATGCGTACCCCACCATCGTGCAGGTGTAGCGCGCAATGCCAACTCCAATGCTTGAAAGCGGTGGTCCTCAGGGAATTCGTGCTCAAAGTCATCTAAAAAAAAACCTACATTAGTTAAACCACCATAATAAGGTAACTTTCTTTCCTTTGACAAAATATGGCGCAACGACTTTGTCATCATATTGCATCGCAATGTAGAAACTTCATGTAAATGATTCTGCCAATGCTTTAATTTTCATCTAAATGAGAGGTGCAGGAACTCTCCCGGTCCCATGCAATCTTCCCATCTGTCATTAGATTTATCCAGTCCTAGTCTCGCGATGTTCTCTTGTATATTTGATCTAGCTTGTCGTCACTTTCTTCATAATCGCGGACTGTTTCAGTATAGCGCACTCCCTCTACTGGATCCAGTGGCACTATAACCTAAAGTGATTTTCTTTCAAAGGACATTCTCCTTTTCTTAAAATTAATGACCCCATTCATGTCAATATCCTAGTCGATTCCAAGGAGCATGGGGTAAGGATTATTGTCATCAAAAATTTCTATAACTTCAAAGTCTGCTACTACACTCGCACCTTCAATATCAATTGTTACTCCATATAACCATCCCATGGGGATGATTTTTTGTTGATTCACCATCCTGAGCTGAATCGGATACCACTGCAACATAGGTCTCCCCATCCTTTCCCATTTATTTTTCGGTAGAACATTCACATCAGACCCCAGATCCAAGATGACCTCATCCATTTCATGATCACCTATTTGTGCTATTAGCCGCATCTCTCTCCCCATTTGTGCCTTATGCTTACCAATCTTTCTGACTGCACAGTGTTCATCAAGGGCCTTTTCTTTACTGGTATATTTAGTTATTAATTCCTATAGTCCTTCCACAGCCTTGCTATCACGTAGCAGCTTCATACAGGTCTCCAAAAAAATAGTGAGTATAGAAGAATCAACCTCTGATGGCGCACTGATTTATTGCATCTTGCCTTGGATTCCTGAGGTGGAGGCCTCAGCGAAGTTCTTCTTGGCTTCCATAAATGTTCCCTTAGCGCAATTCAGATCAAATTTGACTTATTTCTTCGGAGCTTTGTGGACCCATCCATCTTCTTTAGGTTGTTTATGTTTATCAGTGCCAGTCATCATTCCACTTCTCATCACAATATTAATGCTTTGATCTTCCTCGCAAGGCTCAACCCTCATCATTTGAAAATTTTGCATAGGTTGTTGAGCCTGTGTTTTCTTCTCTTGCATCTTAGCTATTAACACTGGGAATTCTTCTATGGTATGGTCGAACTGTTTGCAGTATTGACATGATAGGTGTGTAGGAATCTACAATTCTCACACAAAGTTCCGTAGATGTCTGCAGTTGTAGCAGATAATTTGACCGCAACCTCTACTAGGTCCTCCGCTTTAGCCCTAAAAACCTTCACACGTTCCTATAGAACCTTAATCTAGAGGTTGACTCTCTCCTTTAATATAGTAAGTAGGGGTTCTTTCTATCATCAGCTCATAGCTTCAACAATGGAACTCATCGTGGTCCACAGATTTGCAGAAATTACAGAACAATTGTTGAGGTGTTTGAACAAAATTATAAAGCCAGTGGCAGTTATCCATCGCATGCTGCCCAGTAACTTGACAAATGGCACACCATAGCATGGCCCCTGTGCTTGGCCCTGCTGGGGCTTTTGACCTCAGGGGAATCCCCCCCCCAATAATATAATTCGCAAACACAGGACAATGATCCTTATCATGTCCGTGGCCCTTGCACTTCAAACAACAAACTTCTATGCGCATGTTAGGCTTAGTCTGCTTGTCTTTCTTCAAACTTTGTAATTCTAGGTGTAAGCTTACTAATTGTGAGTGGATCTACTACACCCCTAGGTTCATGTCTTGAATAGGTGATGCATGCAGTCTCATCGTGATTTCCAGGGCCTATGCCCATGTTTCTATCTTTTGTTGTGACAAAGCAATTCTCAAATGGGGTAAAAGCGACGCTATAAACCAATCGCAATGCTAGCTATCTAAGATCTGCATGTTAGCCTGTCCGATATGGAACTTCAACCTCTGATCAAAGTCCCAAGGTATCTCCTCAACCTTCATCATGATCTCTTTAAATTAAATCAATGATTGTGAGTCAGATTTGGGTTTACTAAACTCTTTGTTCAAAGTCGTTTGAGTTTTTGCTAGCGATGCATGAGGATTGTCAGTACAATACTTAATGTACCAGGTTAGAGCATGATCCTGTAAGGTAGTAACCAGTTATGCCTTTTTTATATTATCATTGGTGATTTGTTGTGCTTTCCATACAATATTCACAACAAACCAGAACTTCTCTAGATCTTCACTTCCTATGCCCTTGAAGATCGACATCTTCATTGCGTTCACCATGTTGAATGGTGGTGGTGGAGGTGCAGGTGTGGGTGAAGGTGTATGTGGTGGAGATGGAGGTGGAGGTGGAGTGTATGGATGGTTTTTCCTAGGAATACCTTGAGTTATTAGCTAAACAACACTTTGTGGTGTAGTCTACACTGCCCCTTTTTCATCACTTGAGGGGGGTCCAACCAATGGGCTATACTCTGGTCCTGATCCTACACGATTTCTAAAGAATCTTACACTTCACATAGATTTGAATATCAAGATAGTGGCATTACTTGTTTTTCACATAATAGCATTTTAATCCAAGTATTCAATGATCTTAAATACTTCCCTCGAATTCGTTTGAAGAATCTTAGCTCCGCCTCGCTATAGTTGACTGAGGTATCAATTGCAAATTATGTAAAAAATCCTCCCAGAATTCGATCGAGCCAACGATCGATAGCCTGCGTGATCTTGTTTTCATAGGCTTCTAATTGTTGCACTAATTCTGGAGTCCACACTATGGGACTATCAAGCTTCCACCTTCCTTGACTGTCTATCAATTTATCTAACCACTCGTACAGTTCAATTAGGAAGGTGCAAAAGAAGATTTTGTGTATCTCTGTATACAGATATCTATTCAACCAATATTCCTTTGATAGGCACGGATTCCTTTTTTTTGGGCCACAAACTCACGCATCTTTTGATCCAACCAAATTTGAATCTCTTTCTTGGTTGGGTTCCAATGATGCAACATCACACATCTATTTTAAGCAGATCCTGATCCTAGCAATAGAACCATTTATTGAATTAGGTGGTTCTAACCTAGGTTTAGAGTTAGTTGTTCCAACCAACAAAACCCTATGCTACTGGCCCTTTTGGAAACAACCCGCATAGTGCAGGCTGCAATCTCACCCAAAGCAGTATGGGGGGATGCAAGAACCAAGTTTCTGCATCCAGAGACTAGTGTGAGGTTTTCCAACACCTTGGATCTGCCTCCACCCAAATCAATAAAATTATAGGCCACATCACTTCAACTCAATTAAAGCAGCCTTCAGACCTTCATGAAGTTCCATGATTAGTCCTTATGGACCCTTAACAGTCGATTTACCTACTTACGCACATAAGAAAGTAACCCTAGATTGGAGTTCGCGTAGATCTACTTTATTCATCAGAAAACATGAGAGAAATGCTCTGAAACTTCCCAGAAGTTGCTAAGAATTCATTTCATACATTATTAATGTAGATTTAAGACATTCACATAGCATTTAATAATCATTTCATTAAACATGTTGTTCATTGGCAGCATATAACATAAACATATACAAACAGAAATACTCAGTAATTCTTCAAAACATTGTCTTTATTGATCTTCAATTCATTGATTACAGACTCAAACTACCCTGCACACAAAGCTGAAGGGGTCCACGCACTCAGCTACAAACTTTTCCTATGCCTTTGTACACTCATTTTCAGAGCCTTCCCTCCTCTACCTAAGCGTAGGAAGCAGAGCCTTCCTGCCTTAGCTCTTGTCCAAAACTCTTCAATGAACCCAATTATCTATCAAAACATACTTCTTCTCCCAGAAGATTCACTAAGGCTCATCTACTTATACTTTTCTTTATACAATAACGTGGTCTACGAACCATGGGAGAATCTAAAAGCCAACCAAAAACAAGGGGCTAAGTCCCCTTTGACTCTATCTAACTTCATGCCCCGCATCCACTTTTTGCAGAGACTTTACATCTTTTACAAAATTTGTTACAAAAAATGACTAATTAATTCCATTTTTCCCTAACCCCATCCCAATAGCTAGTACACTCTCTACAAGCATCATTTTCCCTCCAATGATGTGATGATAGACATGACTACCCAAGATCTGCACCACTGCTGCAACTGTGTCTCGTGTCTCGAGTCTCTCAAATTCATGAATGTAGATGGTTGTACCCTATGCATGAGCACCTGGTACATAGTTCTTCTCCACAAACTCCCCTATATGCCTCCCATGAGGCAGCACCGTATTTATCTCACCAACCACCCCCAAGGGTGCCAATCTTATAAAAAATTATGTCCTAGATAGTGATCTCGATCTTATGCCCTTGCACCACAAATTCCTCCTGATCTGGATCCCAATAACTGACAATCCTGGACAATACTGGCTCACTAGAACTCAATCATGGGTTCTCCAAGAACTTGAGCAACCCATATCAAGCCAGAATCCCTCTGATTGCTTGGTTCCCCTGAACCTCAACACAAAGAGTCTTAAAATATCATTCTCCTTGTACCAACTTTATCTTTACCATACTTGCAAAATACCATAATGTTTTCTCAGTTCAAATTCAAAAGCATCCAAGCATGGTTCTTACCCTCAACTCCACAGAAACCCCAAGAAATTATTTCCCCTTCAGCTCAAAACACATTTTTTCCCCTCATAACTCCATTTTTCGCTTTTCTAGCCCCATTTTTTGTGTTCCAGAATGCAGAAAAGTGGCAAACAAGTGCATTACAACCGCGAGGAAAGGCAAGGGTCTCTGCCATTGAGTTGAGGCCCTAATCTAAAATTTTAATCCACCAAAATTGATGAGTAAGGTCAGGCCACCTACCTATAACTTGCGTATCCAAATTTCGATGGTCAGTTTGTCTACTATGATCAGGTCAAGATTTAGGGGCTTCTCCTCCTCTCACTATACAAATGAATTGGATTTGGGTGCAAGAAGCCCTTTTATAGGAAAAACCCTAGTTTTTTTTACGTCCATTGCGACCAAACTGTAGCTCATTTTGTTGAACCATCAGCACCATTGTAAATCTTTCCCCGACTTCTATAATGGGTCTCTCTTTGTTTTTGGCAATTTAACACTTCACCACGAAGCCATTTTTTCCACAAAGTCTCACTTCACCGCTTATTAAAATCGAATTTCTTCATATGAGTTGCTATACTCTGGTACCACTTTACCTTTGCAATAGTTGACTCACGTGTCAATTTTCGCCATGAGTAACCCTGTTTACTCGTGTTTTATGGTTCCCTTTGGGCCTCCCCCATGTGGCAACATCATCGAGCCACTCTTGTTCAAAGCATGAAAGATGAGTCACCCTTCCATATATGGAGTCTATTTCAAATCCCCATGAGTCTATTTATAGTGTTTCATCTATATTTTTGATGCATCCATCCCATTCTGCTCATATTTGACCTCTAGCTATACACATTGTCTTTGAAAATCCTTCATCTGAGTAATTAACCATCCCCTCTAGAATTGAGTCAGTCACTACCAAATCAACCATCCATATCATGCTCTGACAAGGGAAGTCATCATTTTTCCTCCCAGCTTGTATTCTTCCATCATCATCCCTGGTGTTAGTCGATGAGTCACATTGCTATGACCCTCAAGCCTTTGTTGAGGAATCCTCATTGCCTCACCATTGGCAGGCCCTCTTTTATCGATTTCAACACATTTATTCAAGGGGAGTGGTTTAGAGGGAGGTGTAACTTGGTTCAAATTTTCATCATTGTTCGATGCCTCGAAACAAGCAAATGGAATCATCATTTCCCTTTGACTTGGTTGTTTCTTGTGTGCCTGACTCCAACTCATTATCAAACAATTGAGAATCGTACACTTAATGTTCTAATGATCCAACAAATTGTACTAGTATTTCTCAGGTGTGTGTGAGATGTTCTAGACCTCATGAGCGGGTGTCCCTTTAGGTAACACCCCACATGCCTAGATATCAACATATTATGATCCATCCTCATATGTAGTTTCATAGACTTGACTCACTCAATCCCTGCCACGTGCAGTGTCCACATCATGCATGTATCATTCAAATGATCCATTCAGATCTTGAGATCCATTTCCTATTTAGCAAACCTTCTATGGTTGTGATTCCCCCTCACCATGTCAGCTTGAGGGGCATTATGTCTCATGTACTTAGATATTATTTTATTAAGTATTCGCCTCTATTTTCTAGGAACATTATGTATATGGGAATCATTATATTATTGTACCACATTCTGGCCCATTGATGTTAGTGTATCATATATCATGTATCATGTACTTTGTAGCTCAGTCCCACATTGTTGGGCACACCATTATCATTTGTACTCATTTATCTCGGTGGGTGTGGGTATGCCTCCCCTGCCTCATTTGATATCATGTACTCTAAAATAAAAGGAGACTTATATCATATTAGTAGGTCTCGTGCCCTCCATTTCTCCATCATTCCTCGCATTGCATTAGTTATATCTCTCTCTCTGTAACAGCCCTGGTTAAAACCTTGTGTAAAATATATAAATACCACGGATGATGGGACATGCATTCTGAGCTTAATGTTGAGCAAGACATCCTAGGGGGTGTTCATTTGGTTGTTTATGGCTAAGGAAATTGGCAAAGGCAAAGGAATTTTTGGCACATTTATTTATTAAAATAATGGAAATTAGGAGAAAAGGAAGATGGAAGGTCACAAGTTGCATGTGAGGATGAAATTGAAGGAAAATGATTGAAAATGAAGAAAATAGAGGCCTCATTGATAAAAGTCTTATGTGTTGGCAGGCTTAATCAGTTTAGTTTTGGAGCTCTCTCATTATTTTCTCTCTCTCTCACTCTTGGACACTTAGAGTTTTATTGGAGCACTTTGGCACTGGAGCAAGAAGGGAAAATAAGGAAAGAGGAAGCAAAGATCAAGCAGGGAAAGGCAGGATCAAGAAGCCACATCATGCTTCATTGTATGTATCTACTTGCATCTATATTTTCCTTACTATATTTGGCATGCATGGTATTGCATGTGGTTCTTTTCTATCATGGCATGGGTTTTTCTAGGTGTGACAGTATTCTTCAGCCTAGCCTTTCCATTTCATGATAGCTTTGATGAGATGGGTTTCTCATATTCAGTTAATGTGGGATGGTCAAATGGATTCGAAGGTGAGTGGGGTGGATCTCCAAACCGATAAACACATGGCCTAGTGGTCCCTGAACCAAACTGTGGATCACGATAAAGCCACTGTCCTAGTAACCCCTGAATGTGACTGTGGGTTGTGGTAAATCCAAATTGTGTTCCTCGGTGGGCCTAGGAATCCTTATCGTTGAATGGAGGGATATGCGATAAAGCCAAGAGGTGGATTTCTCTTTGTTGGGCCTAGCAGTCCTGAGATGGGATGTATGGTAAAGCCTAGAGAGTGTGTCTTGGTGTAGGGCCTAGTGATCCTTGCATCATATTGTGGATTATAGCAAAGTGTGAGAGACTAGACGACACTCAAATTCCTCATGGTGTAGGTGTAGAACTCTGGTGGTATCCATGCTTGTTGGTTTTTTTTGGTGTGTTCTATGAGTCCCACATTTATGTTTGGAATATGGCATGGGGGTGATTGGCTGAAGAGAGACTTGGCTTAGCTAATCTATGGTTGGGTGGAATGTGGTAGTCCCATCTCTGGTTGGTTTATTGCATTCATTAATGAGAAATTCATTCCCTTGATTTTAATTTGTAAATGTACTGACGTATATGTGTATTTTATGGAAGATATGTTTATGATATTTCTATCCCTATTATGCTGCTTATATGTATGTTTTATGACAATAGCTATGTATGGCTCTTGATATGTTTTTACCTGTAAATGAATGGATAACACCCATTGCTTCTCTACATCAATAAAAATTCTCAGTGCTCACAGACTTCATCAATGCATCTACAACATTATTCAAAGTGTCCACATTTACCAGCAACACCTTTTTGTCCTCAACCATATCCCTCAAAAATATTGAGCATCAATGTGCTTTGTCTTTGAATGATACACAGGGTTCTTCGCCAAGAAAATTCCACTTTGGGTGTTGCCATCTATCCTTATAGCTCATTGTACTAACCCCATTGCAACAAAACTGCTTCCTTGCTTGCATGAGTGGTTCCCATGTATTCTGATTGTGTAGTTGAAATATCCACTACAAACTATCTCTTTTTCATCCAACTAACGACTCCTCAAAATAGGTTAAACAAATACCCACCTATAGATCTTCTCTAATCCATATCTCCAACTCAGTCTGCATCAACAAAGCTGAAAATTTCCAAAACTCTGTACAATCTTGGTCTTCCTTGGTAGCATAGACCATAATCACTAGTGCCATGCAAATACTTGAAAACATGCTTCACAGTTGTCCACTGCTCCTTCCCTGGTTTTGACATAAACTTGCTCAATACTCCCAATGCATGTGCAATGTTTGGTCTAGTACAAACCATTGCATACATCAGGCTACCGATTGCACTTGCATATGGAACATGGGACATGTCCTCTTCCTCTTCTTGTTTCTTGGTACATTGTTTAGCATATAATTGTACACCTACAAGCATAGGAACCTTCACTAGTTTATTATCCTGCATATTAAACCTATGCATCATTTTCTCAACATACTTCATCTGGTTTAACCAAATATTACTCTTTTCCCTATCTCATTTAATTTCCATTCCCAAAATACATTTTTCATCACCAAGATCCTTCATGTCGAATTTGGAGGACAATTGGGTCTTCAAATCCTGGATAATTTCCTTGTCATTTCCAATCAGTGACATAACATCCACATACAAGACCAAATAGATAACATGGTCACCAATTAATTTAAAATACACACAGTGATCTGCTTTTCTTTTGGTGGTGCCAAGACCTTATATATATGTATCAAATTTATGATACCACATCCTTGGTGACTCTTTTAAACTATACATAGATTATTTTAACCTTCATACCAGTTCTTTCTTACCCTTCATCGCAAAGACTTCAGGTTGCTTCATGTAGATCCCTTCTTCCAAATCCCTGTGAAGAAATGTTGTCTTCACATCCATTTGTTCTACCTCAAAATCAAAATTAGTAGAAACATATAAAAGTAATCTAATAAAAGCTAACTTTGTAATAGGAGAAAAAATATCACCAAAATAAATTCTCAACACCTTGGAATAACCTTTTTCTACCAACCGATATTTGTATTTGTCCACCATGCCTTTTACATTCATCTTCTTCTTAAACACCCATTTTATTCCAATGGGTTTCTTTCCAACTGATAACTCCACTAGATCCCAAGCCTCCTTTTTTTCCAAAGATGCCATTCCATCAACCATTGCCTCTTTCCAGAGTTTTCCATCCTTTAAATCTACTACCTCCCTGACATTTCTAGGATCATCATCAGTAATAGATAAAGAAAAATTTGAACAAAAAGAAGATGGACTATACCTTTCTAGTTGCCTTCTCTCTTGAACTGACCTTCTCAAAGCTGAAGTTTGTGGCTCTTCATATTCCGATTCATGTTCTGTTGTAGAGTTTGATTCTTCCTCCTTTAGCTCAACCTCTATCTTCTCAGGTTCCTTTGGTAGGACTTCATGTTTAATAACATATTTCACCTATCTAAACACCACATCTTATTTGTACACAACCTTCCTTGTTTCTGGGTTCCAAAGCTCATAACATTTTAAACCATCCTTATACCCAATAATGATGCACCTTTCAGATTTACTATCCAACTTGCTTATTTTCTCCTTTGGAACATGTACATATGAATAACAGCCAAATACCCTCAAATGTGAAAGGGAGGGTTTCTTACCAATACATACCTCATGTGGATTATTATCCTGCAACATTGATGAAGGTGATCAGTTAACCAGGTAACATGCAATCTCCAATGCCTCTGCCTAGAATTCATGTCCTAACCCGAAACCACTAAGCATGATTCTTGCCTTTTCCATCAATGTTTTGTTCATTCTTTCTAAAACTCCATTTTGATGAGGTGTGTATGGAGTAGTCTTTTGTCATGATATACCACACTTCTTACAAAAATCTCCTCCATTATCTATTCTCAACACATTGATCTTATTCTCTATATGTTTTTCTAATAGAGCCTTAAATTCTTTAAACTTATCAAAGACTTCATATTTCTTCCTAAGGAAATATATCCATGTATTCCTTAAGTCATCTATAAAGGATACATAATACACAGAGTTACCCAGTGATGGAACCGACTCAGGTCTAAACACATCACCATGCATAAGCTCTAATATCCCTTTCATCCTCTTAGCTCCAGAGGGGAAACTCACTCAATTTTGCTTCCCATATACACAATGTTCACAAAAATCAAAATCCAGAGAGAAATTAGACACACCTTCTATAATACCATTACCATGCAGTATTCAAAGGCCCTTCTCTCCAATATGTCCAAGCCTTTGATGCTATAAAACGGTATTTTCTCCAGGGACCACTATGTTTTCTGCTCCACTTTCAGGAACCACATAATTGTTTCACCCATCAATAATAGTGCTACCCAGAAGCTTGTACAGAGGTCAAATCTGAACTCCTTAGGTCAATACTAGTGCTCCCCGAACCATCTTGCAGGCATCTTTCTTGAACACTATTTTTACACTTGCATCATCCATCTTGCTTACAAAAATCAGATTTATGGCCAATGTAGGAATATGTAGAACACCAGGAAGTGTTCTAATCCTTCTACCTTGCAACTTCATCTTTACTTTTCTACATCCAATGATTCTAGCCTTCCTATCATTCCTTAAGAATACATCGCCACCATAATATATCTCGTACTCATAGAACCAGTGAAAGGATGCACCTGATTCAATCAACCATGCCTCATGATCTACATGTGTACTTGAAGAAGAAGCCAAGTACACATCCCCACCTTCGTCTGAGGTGGTTTTTTCCTCTACATAAGGAGAATCATTAGATCCTTTTCCTTTCCTAGGAGTTTTAGATCTACAATCCTTTTTCTAGTGCCCTTCCTCTTCACATTTCCAACGTACCTTTACATGTTTTCTTGGAGACTTAGATCTCCCTCTAGATTTAGATATCCCACTCAAGGACTTATTTTTATTTCTGTCCTAGGACCATCCTCATATAGACAAGGCATCTCCATTCTATCTCTCCATATTTTTCTGGCTCATCTCCTCCGACAGCAAGGATGATACTATTTCATCAAACTTCAAGGTAGTTGTATTTATACCTATTGCAACAATTATACTATGCCACAAATATGGTAGAGAACACAACAAACTGATGCGCTTATCTTTTTCTGAAATTTGTGTATCAATAGATAACAACTGGCTTACCATAATATTAAAGGCATTTAGATGCTCTGTGAATGAATCTCCATCCTTCATCCTTAAGTTATAAATATTTTTCCGTAGGAACAATTTGTTCACCAGATACTTAGATTGGTACAAAGTCCCTAACTTGACCAACAAATCCTTCATCGTAGCTTCCCATGATACATTCAACAATACTAAGTATGAGATACACAACCTTTTTTTTCTCTTTTCCTACCAATCCAACTTCACCCAATCTTAGGCTAACATTTTCATTGGTTTAGTACCTGAATCTACCGTGATCCACTAATCTTTATCCAATAGTAGATCCTCCATATTGAGCTTCCAAAACTCAAAAATATAACCATTAAATTTCTCGATCTCTATCATTCCACTACTTGCCATCTTCTTTCACCGTAAGAATTGATCCCGTAGATCCCCCACTGAACAGGGTCTACCATAGGCCCGAGAAAAACGCCTCAGCAACAAAGGCGTCCCCTTGAAGCTAAAACAACTATGATACCAAATGTAAAATTACCTACAAACACATTCTTAGAACATAAAATATACAATTCAAAGAACATAAAACAAATAGACAAAGATTTTCACCTAGATCCCAAAGTCAAGACTACCAGATTGATTTTCCATTATATTCCTTTCCATCTTACAATACATATACATACACGTCAAAGAATTCATAAACCCCAATCCACTTAACCCTAGATTAGAACATAATCGTAGTTCCCTTGATCGGATCTACAAAATACCATGGGAAAAAAACCATGAGGCCTAAAATGATGTGAAAAAACCATGCACAAAACCATAGGTAGGTCAACCCACCTATTATAGGTTTCATTTTTGTTTTCCCAGGGCACTGCTCTCGACCCCATGTAGGGGGGATAACTCCTCCCTATAAATGCTCTAATAAAGGGGGTTTCCATCCCCCTTCTATGCCCAACGCAAAGAACAGAGGTGTCGCTCATCCCCTTGTGATGCCCCTTCTGCACCCAATGCAATGAACAGGAGTGGCTCTTGCCCCCCCTGTGACACCCTCGCATGTACGAGTAGTCATGAAAGAATATAACACACACCCAAAATAGTTATGTGCCTCGTAATACCTCTCCATTATAAGGGAATCCTAGTGCACTCATCTCTGTATTGATCTTCTGGTGTAGTCGATATGTTCTCTATCATCCCGATCAGTAGTGCGTCAAACCTATGGCAGAGATCCTCTAATAGCGCATCATTATCCACTCCCTGTCGTGATGTCAACCCTCTTTGATCTACAGCCTCGAGTGTTGTGCCTCATCTTGCATATATTATAGGCATCACCGGTGCTATATATACATACCACAAGTTTCATATTTTTTTAAAATTTACATGCAACCACAATATAGAAACTTTACTTACCGTCTAGACCCCACACGTGTCCTGGTGATAGTGGTAGTGGTAGATCAAGATCCCTCTTAAAGTTAATTCCAATATATGGATAATCATTTATGTACAATGGCATCTGGTCCTAATGAGCAAAGAAATCAAAGAAATCAGTTCAGAACACCCGTCTGACTCCCCCTCCTCCACCTCATTGCAGTAGCTGCCCGCAACGACGCATCTTAGGCTCCTATGGTCCCCCATCACGAATTTGTACATGTGGACAGATGGTTGGGATCTTCTCAAAGACGAATGAAAACACAAATGTCCCAAATGAATAGTTATTATTAGTCTATCACTTGCATATTCCCAACTATCATCGCAATTACGACAACATCATCTAGGCCCACCTATAGTAGGTCCCTGCCAGTGTTGGCTTAGGGGGTCCTAACCTAGGTTAAGATTTAGTTGTGCCAACCAAAAAACCCTACACTATTGGCCCTTTCAGCAAAAACCTACGTAGCACAGGCTGCAGTCTCACCCAAAGAAGTATAGGGGGATGCAAGACCCAAGTTTCTGCATCTAGAGACTAGTGTGATGTCTTCTAGTGCCTTGGACCTGACTCTGCACATATCAATAAACTTCTAGGGAATGTCACTACAACTCAGTTAAATTGGCCTTTAGACCTTCGCGAAGGTGAACAATTAGTCCTTGCGGACCCTTAACAGTCAATTTACCTACTTACACGCATCAAAAAGTAACCCTAAATTGGAGTTCATGTAGATCGACTTTATTCTTCAAAAAACATAAGAGAAATTATCTGAAACTTTGTGGAAGTGGCTAAGCATTCATTTCATACATTATTAAGATAGATTCAAGACATATGCGTAGCATTTAATCATCATTTCATAAAACATGTCATTCTTCGGCAGCACATAACATAAACATATACAAACAGAAATACTCAGTAATTCTTCGGAAAATTATCTTTATTGATCTTCAATCCACTGATTACATACTCAAAGTACAGTACACACACAGTTGTATGGGTCTGCGCACTTATCTACAAAGCCTTCCCTTCTCTACCTAAGCATAGGAAGTATAGCCTTCCTGCCTTATCTCCTGTCCAAAACTCTTCAATGAACCCAATTCTCTATCAAAACTTACTTCTTCCCCCCTAAGACTCGCTAGAACTCATCTACTTATACTATTTCTTTGTATAATACCATGGTTCGCAGACCATGGGAGAATCCAAAATTTGACAAAAAACAAGGAGCTAAGGCCCCTTTGACTCTATCTAACTGGGTGCTCTGGATCCACATTTTGTGGATACTTTACATATTTTACAAAATTTGTTACAAAAAATTAATAATTAATTCCATTCTGCCCTAAGGGACCCCATCCCAACAGGCCCCCAACACAAAGATCATGACTTGCCCTCGAGTCACTCAGCTCATTGTTCTACTTTCTGGTGGAGTTCATTGAATGCCTTGGTCAATGCCTGAAGCTCTACGATACTCTTCTCGACTGCTTTCTATACTTCCTGGACGAGTTTTTCGAGGGTTGGCCCCTTTACTACCAATTGCATAGTTCATTGTGTCTGTTGCATTTCCTTTAGCTTCTCAAGAATGGTCTGGGAAAACTGGATTACTTCCTTTGTCCAAGGCTCAAGCCATGTGCTCAGCATAGACTTCTTCTTCTATAATCCCTGTATTTGTTGCAATTTTTATTTTCCTTCTTGTTACAGGGAAAAGTGTCTACACAGAACTGCTTATCCCACTAAGGTGTGGTAGCTACCTTAGAAACAAACAAAGTAAAGCTACTTTCATTTTTCCTTTATGAAATATAGATGAGAGAAGAACAAAGGAGACCAACCTCTGTCTTGCGCTTATCTCCTAGTTCGATTCCTCTCTCTCCTGATAGTCCTTCGCTACTTGCTTCCTTGTACGCCCACGCCCAGCTTCACAGAGTACCTGTAGGATTAGAGTAGCATAACACTATACAAGAACATGGATCTATAATCATAAACAATCTAGGATCAGATGTAAATTGACCATACAAATGCATAAAACATAAATGACACAAGAGTATGGAGGAAAACTTGAATAGCTTTTATTGATAATCAAGAAAGAGCCAAGGGGAGTTACAACCAGTTGTTCTGACTCAGCATCATCCTCTCAGCAAGTAGGCCCTTATTCACCTCATACAAAGCTTAGATCACCCAACACTATGATGTTGTCTCAAGAAACCAACAGCAATTCCTTACAAGATGCAAAATTCTAGCCTCTGGATCTCTGGGATGAGGGATCCATATATAGATATCTGTAAGGGAGATGAGTCAGCTTGTGATTTGATTAGTGTCTTCCCTCTCATAGTTCTTGCTTCCACTTGGAGATTGATGATCTCTTACTCATCCTTGGTCGAATTCAGAGAGGCAAGTGTCACAGGAGAAGTTTCTGGAAGATTCCATGCCTCTCCACCTCGTGGAATGACACTGCCATTTGTCAATTCTCGCCCATCGCACCCCATAGAAGGGATTTTTTAAATGCAACACACTCACAGAGTGTACTTAGGTGAGATGCAATGCACTTTGCCTATGGAGCAGGTGAAATGATCCTGTTTTGACCAGTTTTGAGCAATTTTTCATGGAGAACTTCTGGGAGAAGCTGTAATCAGTTGACCTTGTTCCTTTAGGGGTTAGAACAACACTTTTAGGGACTTAGGAGCCCTTGGTTTATGGAAATTTTATGCTTGGGGTTGCAGTTCCCAAAAATGTCTATAACATTTTCCCCCTAAAGCATGAGGTCGTTAATCTTTTTTTGATGTCGGGTGAAATGCTTTATTATGAGGATCTGAAGTTCTTTCAAGCTGGGAGGAGACCTGTAATAAGATACAATACAATACATTATCTTCATAATTTTTTCATGATCTAGCTGAGGCGGGCATTCCCATGCTCAAATTTATAAATTCATTCTCATGTACATAGGACAGACAATCGTCTGAGTGTAGACTGATGATTCTGGTAGAGCCATCATCCCTTTCATTGGATGATTATCTGTGCAGCAATGATGTACATTTGATGTCTTTATTTCCCTGAATATATGTCGCAGCCCAGATGGATGAAACTAGATCCGGGGTCTTCAATCTCGTTCGATCTTCACTCGAAGTACAAGTCGATCCATGTGAGAGATGTTCTGGAGTCGAACATGGAAAGACATCGCCTGATTACCAGCCAATGATGTACGCTGTTAACAGATGCGAGAGGAGTCACCGATAATGATAATGACCCTCAAGGTACTGCAGTACAATTCACATGGTGTGAATAAAGGACTTGGCATTGAACACCATGCAAAATCTTTCGATCGAAGGCCATTGATGTAAACCTATCGCCGGAAGTGAGAAACTTGCCATTGAGGCATGCAAGCTTCAAAGTACTGAACGGGGTGTTCCTAGATCGACTTCTTGGATAATAAGCTGATGTTGACAAGAAGCGATCCATCATAGGAGGGCCTTAATGAATCCCACATCAATGACATGGAACAAAGCAAATGATTTTAACGGAGGCGAAAACAATCTGGTGATATAAGGTTCAGGGTGGCGGTCATGAAAGAATGGAGCGTAAATGTATTGTAGCGGCTGAGACATAGGTGAATTCTCTGAATGACTTCTCTTGAACATATCGGTGACACTAACGTGATGGATTGGTAGCATTAACCCCAAATGTGGATGGTGTGATGGGACCATGGTGATGTTACCGGTGAATGAAACAACCCAACCCGACTTGGATGTGGAGTGAAAGTGTCATGTTCAAGAGCGACTCGCTACCAACAAAGTTTCTTCAAGTTTTCTTCCCAATTTTTCCCCAGCCATTGCTGACCAGTACCTCTTTATTTTTTTCAAGCTTGAGGAGGATAACATATTCTTGTTCTATAATTTTCCCTTCGGGCAAACCCATCGCTATTTTTTAACAAGCCTAGCGATAGTGAAACTTGTTCTTGTCTGCTATGGACAAGTTTGTCACTATTAGGTTTTAACGAGTTTAACGACAAAGATAACTCGGTCCTTCTCAATTTTAGAGAGTCTGAAAAGGGACGTAAAGGAAACTCCAAAATTCCTTTTTCGTCATCTAATCCCTTAAGTCCGAAAAAGTATAAAATAATACAGAAGGGATGAATTTTCGATACTTTTAACGAGCCGAACAAAACAAGCGCTCGATAGTTTTGTGTAATAATCCCTCATGTCCAAAAAGATTAAAATCTAAAGGAGGGATAGCACTTCTGGTCCCTTTAACGACCTAGAGAGGCTAATGGCTCGGCAATCTTTTCATATTTTACGAGTCAGTTGGAAAGAGCTTAAAGGAGACTCGTCTTTTGAGGAACGAGTGATGAAATTGGGTAGCAGCTGATTCCAGGTAAGGTTTGGAATTTTCCAATCACGGCAGTGTTACAAGGATGGCTAGTGGGATCACTCTTCGCAACTGTTCCTCAAAAGGGGTAAACAATCAAGTGGAGGTGAATGATCGGCCAATACAGAGTGGAGGTGATGATGAGAACACGACCAAGGCTTTAAAGGTTGAAGTACTACATTCACGATGGTTATTTACCGGGGAATAGTTCATTTTTTAATGAGCTTAAATGCATGGAGAAACATTTGCTCATGAATTATGTTTATTTTTTAACGAGCTTGAACTATGTGCTAAAACTGCTCGATTAATCTAGTCGTATAATAAGAATGTCTCATATATGAAAATGATAATTTTTAGAGTTTTTCCCCACATCCTTTCTTTATGCAAGTTAGGAAATGACCAATCCTACGAGTTTAAAGGGTTAGAGGACCTACAAATTTAAAAAATAAATAGTCGCTCTTTGCTTGCACGCCAAAAGGTTTGCATGCCCCCAGGTATAAAATAAGGCTTCAAGGTCACCTTTTGTTCTACCGACAAAAAAGTTGTTTTATCAGGAAAGGTATACCTCTTTCAGGTTACCAAAGATTGTTCTATTCACAGCGCAAACAAAACATTTCTTCGGCGATGTCTACCGAAGTAGACAAAGGTGAGACAATCCACTCACATAACTTTGACGAGGGAATCTTGTTCCAATCTAACCCCCTTTTCCAATCACGGACGGGAGTACAGAATAGTCCTATATCTCTCGCGGAAACCTACCCTATACGCGAAGTTTTCCTGCCGAAGCAGACCAGGGTGCATGCCCCCTGGGTTTCAGTCATGTCCCCCGAATCACTCGCGCTCATCAGGTGGACGGACTGCGGATTGATGAGACATTCCTTGTGTGAAAAGGCCATTCAGGGATGGTATATGACTATTTGATATGTGTGATCTGGGAAATGAAAGCTGGTCTACGAGCTTGACCACTCTTCCTTCGTGCGGAAAACACATTACTCTAAAGAGTGATGAGACAATGGCTCCCATGTAATAAATATAGTCCCATCCAAGGAGTAGATTATAATCCAAGTGTTGTGGGGAAAAATGCCTATGCAGAACGATCTTATCCACCTAAGGTGTGACAGTGCCTTAGCAACAAACAGAAACAACTATTCTAGTATTCTTCCTTTATGAATTAAGAATGAAGAGAGATGGATGGACTAACCGGTGTCTTCCGTTTGTCCCTCGATCCGGTTTCTCTTCTCTTTGAGGGTTCCCAGCTACTTGCCTTCTCGCTCGCCCAGCTTCAACAGGTTCCTGCAAGATCACAAGAAGAGAACACTACACAAAGACATAGATTCATATTCATAACTAGTTCAGGATTAGAAATAAACTAAATACACTAATGCAATCATACATCAAAGACACATCAGCATATAGGAGAAACCAAGATAGCTTTATTGATGAATAACAAGGTTTAGGAGGAGATACAACCAAGAGGGCTCCAATCCAGCATCTCCTTCCCAGCAAATAAAATTCCTACCTTCACCCCCCTTCAAAGCATTAAGCACCCAATGATTCCAATCTCAAACCAACAGCAATTCTTTGCAATAACAAAGTTCTAGCCTCCTGGATCTCATGGAGGAGAGATCCATATATAGATGTTTGGAGAGAGGATGAGTCGGCTTGAGATCTGACTAGTGTCCTCTCCCTCTGCCAGTTCTTGCTTCCACTTGGAGACTAAGAGCCTCTTACTCATCACTAGTCGAATTCATTGAGGCAAGTGTCATTGGAGAAGATTCTGGAAGCTTCCAGGGTCTTTCCACCTCGTTGAATGAACTTTCCATTAGTCACTTCCCACTCAGCGCACCCTGGTAGTGCTTCTACTTGCATTGCAGTGCACCTAGCCAGTGTAATCTCTGCATTTCAGCGCAGACAGCTAGTGGAGCCTCTGAATTGATCCTGAATTGACTTGTTTTTGAGCAGTTTCTGGTGGAGAACTTCTATGAATTGCTGTGGTTTGTTGGCCTTGTTCCTCTAGGGGTAGGAACAACATGTTTAGGGACTTTGGATCCCTTAGATTATGGACATTTCATGCTTATAGCTGTAAGGCACAAAAATGTCTATAACAGTTGCCCCCTAAAGTATGAGGTCATTTATCGAGTGAAATGCTTTATCAGGAGGATCTGAAGTTCTTTCAATGCTGGGAGGAGACCTGTAATAAGATACAATACAATACATTATTTTTCATACTGCTTTCATGATCTAGCTGAGGCGAGCATTCCCATGCTCAGCTTTATAAATTCATTTTTCTGTACATAGAACAGACAATCGTCTGATGGTAGACTGATAATTTTGATGAAATTATCATCCTTTGGGTAGGATGATTATCTGCTGCAATGATGTACATGTCAATGTTTTTATTTTTCCTGAATATATATCGCAGCCCGGATGGATGAAACTAGATCCGAGGTCTTCAATCTCGTCCGATCTTCACTCTAAGTACAAGTCAATCCATGTGAGAATTGTTCTGAAGTCGAACATGGAAAGACATCGCTTGATTACCGGCCAATGAGGTAAACCGTTAACAAGCGCGAGAGGAATCACCGATAATGATAATGACCCTCAAGGTACTGCAGTACAATTCACGTGGTGTGAATAAAGGACTTGGCGTCGAACACCACGCAAAATCTTTCGGTCAAAGGTCATTGATGTATACCTCTCGCCGGAAGTGAGAAACTTGCCATTGAGGCATGCAAGCTTCAAAGTACTGAAGGGGTTGTTCCTAGATCAACTTCTTCGATAATGAGCTGATGTCGACAAGAAGTGATCCGCCAAAGGAGGGCCTTAATGAATCCCACATCAGTGACATGGAATGGAGCAAATGATTTTGATGGAGGTGAAAACGATCTGATGACATATGATTCAGGGTGGCGGTCATGAAAGGATGAAGGATAATGTATGGCAGTGGATGGGACACGGTTGACTTCTCTGAACGACTTCTCTTGAACATATGGCGACACTTATGCGATGGATCGGTAGCATTACCCCAAATATGGATGGTATGGCGAGACCATGGTGATGTGACCGGTGAATGAAACAACCCAACCCGACTGTGGTATGGAGGAAAAGTGTCATGTTCAAGAGTGACTTGCTACCATCAAAGTTTTCTTGAGTTTCTCCCAATTTTTCCCCAGTCATTGCTGACCAGTACCTCTTTATTTTTGTCAAGCTTGAGGAGGATAACATATGCTTGTTCTATAACTTGCCCTTCGGGCAAGCCCATCGCTATGTTTTAACGAGCCTAGCAATAGTGAAACTCGTTCTCGTCTAAAGACAAGTTTGTCGCTATTTAATGCTTTTAACAAGTCTAACGACAAAGATAACTCGGTCCTTTTCATTTTTAGAGAGTCTGAAAACGTACGTAAATTCAACTCCGAAAGTCCTTTTTCGTCATCTAATCCCTTAAGTCCGAAAAAGTATAAAACAATACAGAAGGGATGAGTTTTCGACAGTTTTAACGAGCCGAACAAAACAAGCGCTCGACCTTTTTGTGCAATAATCCCTCAGGTCCAAAAAGATTAAAATCTAGAGGAGGGATAGCTCTTCCGGTCACTTTAACGAGCTGGAAGGCCGAAACTCGGCAATCTTTTCATATTTTACGAGTCAGATGAAAAGAGCTTAAAGAAGACTCGTCTTTTGAGGAACGAGTGATAAAACGGGTTAGCAGCTGATTCCAGGTACGGGTTGGAATTTTCCAATCATGGCAGTGTCACAAGGATGGCTAGTGAAATCACTCTTCGCAGCTGTTCCTCAAAATGGGTAAATAATCATATGGAGGTGAAGGATCGGCCAATGGAAAAGTGGAGGTGACGGTGCAAACACGACCAAGGCTTTAGTGGCTGATAATGTTACATTCACGGTGGTTATTTACCGAAAGATAGTTCATTTTTTAATGAGCTTAAACGCGGAAAAACACTGCTCAGTCTTATGTTTATGTTTTAACGAGCATGAACTATGTGCTAAAACTGCTCGGATCTTGCGTTTATTTTTTAACGAGCATGAACTGTGTGCTAAAACTGCTCGATAACATGGTCTAATTTTGATTTTTTACCATAACTAGCTTTTCCCTTTTCAAAGATAGTACTATACCTTCAATTACTGCATCAAACTAGTTAGAAATGAATAACATTGGCTTGAAAATGAGATTAAAACCCTAATATTTTGCTTTGAACTACGTAAAAAACAATTAAAAAGTGTTTTTACCTCTCATTTTACCATTTCATTTGAACTTGGTTTGTTGGAGCTTTGGAGGTGCCTCTTCCCCCTTGATTTTCACCAGCTGATTCCGGGAGATTCTGTGGACGATTCTCGGCGCCGTCTGGACCAGGTAGGAGCTAAACCCTAGCTCTTTCTTTTCATGCTTTCCTTTTTGCATTCTGTGCCTCTTTTCCTATTTTTCTGAGCTCCTGGGGTTTCATGAGCTCGTTTTCCTATCAACGTACCCTATGCCTAGCGAAACCTGCGTTGAATGTCAGCCAGTATGAAGGCAGTTTGACATTCAATGCAGGTGAACCACTCCTGAAGGTGCGTTGGGCGAAAAAGAGGAACTTGTTGCACATTTTTTGATGAAAAGTTTTCCTGTTTTGCATCAAAATCAGGATCTTACTCCTTCTCTTGTTTGTTTTTCAGGGATCTTTGAGCAAAATGACCCTTACATGGCGAGAACGAGAGCATGAAGAAGAGGACATGATTGCCCTACATGATCCTGTCACGGTGAACGCGCTGCGGAACTGTGGCCTGCTGAAGTTTCTCTGTATCTCTAGCATGAGACAACAGATCTCTCTACTACAGTATTTGCTCGACGCTTGGGATCCTATCAACCAAGTATTTCAGATTAGGGGCAAATCTATCCGCTTGACCATAGTAGACATTTACTTCTTGACTAGTTTGTTGAGGCGGGGTGCCCCCATTTCTTTTTCAGGTTCGGCCCGAGGGAGTGACTCTGTGAGAGATTATGTCCGCCAGTATTGCAGGGAAGGATCTCAGCCGAGCAGAGATGGCAAGATCGTTATCCGTGAGATCGCTGACAGGTCCCTCAGGTCTATCTTGTATACTATTGGTAGGATAGCCGGTAGCGCGTCTCTTCACGTAGCCAACAGATCCTATGTGCAGCATGCCTTGGAGTGTCTCCAACCGAAAATATTCAACTGGTGTGATGCAGTACTTCTTCAGATGAAAAGTCAGTTAACCAAGGTAAAGGACGGGAAGCTGAAGAAATTTGGGTTTGGTTCTATTTTGACCGCCTTTGCTTTGGAGAAGATACCACTGATGCAGCCACAGTACATTGCACTCGACTTGCCTTCTCTTACTGAACCACGCATGCAGAGATGGGTTGATCACATGTCTAGGCATGCCGGTCAATCTCAGATTTCTTTCACTGATACCTTCTTCAGGTGGTTCAAGCGTCAGGAGATGGTCTATTCCAAGTATCCATATGTTGGTATGGACTTCCGGGGTGATCCGGATTTGGTACTGTCGGACGGCGAGCAGTGGGGCGCTATTGGTAAAATCTTCGACCATATCACTGTTTACTGTTTTTATTTATAATGTCCTTGTGATTTATTCTATCAAGACTTTAATCAAACTCATGTGTGCATGCAGATGTTGGTCCTGTTCATCCAGCATTTCGCCCGAGAGCGCCAGCCGCTGCCCCAGTAGGGGAGACTGCTGGGAGGGTTATTCTTCGTGACCTTGATGTGGCCGAGACCCTTACAGCTGTGCAGGAGCAGGTTGAGAGCCTTACTCTCGGCATTCCAGATGTGAGGATCGACGAGTTACCTTTACAGTTGCAGCGGCATACTACTGGTGTGCCTAGACGATGGACTCGTCTCTTACGCATTATCGCATAGGCTGTGACGTGCTATCATGAGCATCACTAGACTAGGGTGCCCCCTAGCATTTTTGAGTTTTTGGGTCATGTGACCGATTTTGTCTTGGTTACAGAACATTATATGTAAACCATAAACAGCTTATATATATATATATATATATATATATATATATATATATATATATATATATATTGATTTTCAGGGTTTTATTCTGGTTGAGTTATGTGATCCACATGCACAATACTGATGATGTGTTTCTTTTTATAAATGTCGCAAATGTCTATCTAACACATAGTTTGCTAATGAGTCGGTTAATGTGTTTAAGTTTCTGGAAATATACTGGTATTGAATTAAATCAAACTGTCTTTCCAAAATCTTAACCCTTAGGAACATGCGATAAATAGCTGGGTTGCGGACGGAATATATACCATTGAGTTGTAGTATTACGAGTTGTGAGTCTAGCCTGACGATCAGTCGGCGTATACCATGGGTGATGGCATCAGAGAGTAGTTCTATCAACGCGCTATATTCAGTGATGTTATTCGTTGATTGCCCAATACATACACCTTTGAAACTTACTAACTTGCCGCTTGGATCAAAAATGGCCCAGGCTGCGAAGGACAGGTTCCGCGAACTACGACTCGCTCCGTCGGCATATCCAACACATATCTCCAAAAGGTTTGACATCTGCAATAAATGTAAAAAGGTGGATTACTCGACCAAAACAAACACTTTAGCGAAAACAAAATACAACAAAAGCATACAGGTTACTATTTAAGCATAGTAACGCTTGAGGTACAACCCATTACGGGGCTGCGCCAGTGGAATTCCGTCATAATCCATTAACTCGTAGGCTCCTTTTGCTAACACTCGTTTAACAATATAGGGGCCCATCCATAAATAATTAAATTTACCCGCTCCCAATTTATCGGATTCTTGGTCGTAAAGCAAGACCAAGTCACCTTCTGAGAAGACACGGGGTTTGACATTTTTGTCGAACTGCACATTGACTCGTTTCTTATGGGCTTCGTTAGCCAAAGCGGCGTCACGACGGGTTTCATCCAATTGGATTAATTCCAAGAAACAGGCCTCTTCTTCTGAAGTTCCGGGGAGGAGATCAATTGCGAGTTTAAGAGACGAGATTTCACACTGGATTGGCAAGACTGCCTCCAGGCCATACACCAGTTGGAAAGGTGTGAACCCGGTCGCATTACTTACCGATGTTCGGTAAGCCCACAAGGCTGAGTACAGGATTAGGTGCCACCTTCTTTTGTGAACTCCGATCATCCTTTGCAACATATGCTTCAGGACTTTGTTGATCGCTTCAACCTGTCCGTTGGCTTGCGGATAATACGGGGTAGAGCTGTCGTGAGATAGCCCTAGCTTGGCAGCTAATTCAACCATCATGTGATTGCGAAAATGCGATCCATGATCCGTAACTATAGCCTGTGGTACGCCGAATCTGGCGACTACATGATTGAAAAAGAAAAGGGCAGTTGTTTCACCAGTGTTATCTAATGTAGGCATCGCCTCGGCCCATTTGGTAAAATAGTCAACGGCGACTATAATATACCCATGCCCCCCGGTCGAGGTGGGGTTACATGTCATGAAATCGATGCCCCATTTGGCGAAAGGCCCAACAGCAACTATTGGCTGTAAAGGTGCGGGTGGTCTTCTGGTTTTGCTATCAAAAATTTGACAAGCATGGCAACTTCTGACTGCGGTTATGCAATCTTTGAACATGGTTGGCCAGAAGTATCCTGCTCGTAAGATTTTCTGTGCTGTAGCATATCCAGATTGATGCCCCCCACACGCGCCTGAATGACACTCATTCAGGGCTTTTTCGGCCTCCTCATGAGTGAGGTACCTTCTCAGAACTGTATCGATACCACGACGGTAAAGCGTATCATCGACGATCATGTAGTCTTTTGCTTGGTATCGTATACGTTTCTGTTTTGAGTGAGAGGTGTCAGGCCTGAACTTTTGGGTTTGGAGATAAATTATTATATCTCCATACCACTCATTGCTTGTAGATATCAGAAACAAATTCTCGTCCACGATTGATTCCTCAGATGTTTCATCGTTGGACGACGATGGGAGATCGCACAATAATTCTGTGAAAACTAGAGCTTTCTTTGATTTGGATTTTACGAATTCTAGATCAAACTCTTGAAGGATTGCTATCCATTTTGAATATTTGCCCCCCAGCAACTGTCGCGACAATATATAAGTCATGGGGTTGCAATCAGACAAAATGGTAGTTTTCCGAAAGAGGACATAGTGTCGAAACCTTTGTATCGCTTGAATAGCTGCAAGTGCTAGTTTTTCAACATAAGAATATTTACTTTCTGTATCATTTAAGTTTCTACTTAAAAATATATAGGGTGTTCGATCCCATCGACTTCTTGAACTAAAACCATCGCAATGGTCGTATCCGCTGCAGCCAGATACAGGTTAAAATCTCTTTGATAGTCCGGGGCATACATTAATGATGCTTTTACTAGAGAATCTTTCAAAGCGTCAAAGGAAGCTTGCGCCACCTGATCCCAGACAAAAGGTACATCCTTTTTCAAAAGACGAGTATAACCTTTAGCAAGTTCTGCGTAATTTGGAATGAACCTCGTCAGAAAGTTTGCTTTCCCTTGGAGTTTCTGAATCTGAAGCAAGTTTGAAGGTGGAGGCAAATTTATGATTGCCTGAACCTTGCAAGGGTCGAGACGAATCCCATCTTTGGAGACTACAAAGCCAAGTAAACGACCAGAGCTGACGCAAAATACACATTTGTGTGGATTGAGTCGTATCTTGTAGTGTTGGCAACGTAGAAATATCGCTCTTAAATGCTGCGGATGATCAGTCCGCTTTCGCGAATGAGCCAGAAGGTCGTCGATGTATGGTTGAATGATGTTCTTGATGTCATGGAAGGCGTAATTCATTGCCCTCTGAAACGTCACCCCTGCGTTCTTTAAACCAAAGGGTAATTTTCGATACGCGAATGTGCCCCATGGACAAATGAATGCAGTCTTTGACTGGTCCTGTGGGCGGATATTTATTTGATTATACCCGGAGAATCCATCCATAAATGAAAAGATTTCACATCAGGCGCATTCATCAATTATCTGGTCGATGAAGGGTGTAGGGTAGTTGTCTTTTGGACAAGCTTGATTTACATCCCTATAATCGACACACACTCTAATTGTTCCTTGTTTTTTCATAATAGGGACAATATTCGATACCCAATCGGTTAGAGGAACCGGGTAGATGAAACCAGCATGGAGAAGTTTTTCAACTTCCGCCTTAATTGCAGCGGCTTTCTTGGGGTGCACCTGCCTGAGCCGTTGTCTTACCGGTTTGACATCTGGATACATCTTAATTTCATGTTCAACGATACTCGAGTCGATACCTAGCATTTCATCATATGACCAAGCAAAGACATCTCTGAATTCGCGAAAAGGAGCATTATATATTTCCAGTTCTGAAGGAGAACAACATTTGCCAACATAAATATTCTCTACAACATCTGCTTTGGTTGAGATATTTATGGCTATAGTCTCTTCAATATTGGATAGGTTTCGCTCGGAATCCACCGTGTTTACAGTATTTGATAGGAATTCAAAGACTGAAGGATGATAAAGGTCATCCTGAGTATCTTCTTCACAATCTGGAAGAAGGGAACGATGGTGGCTATCATTCCATGGTGCCCCCTCAATCAACATTGATTGTATGATTCCTTCGTCGGTTCCATGCACTCGCGACCAAGGATCCAAGGGGGTACCATATTCTCTACACCTATCTACCCAAATGCATGATGAGCGTTGATTTGGGTTCGCCTCCCATGTTAGAAACATTGATTGCTACAATATTTCTATTGGGCTTGGGGGCAAAACCATTGCATGATCCATGTCAATATCGTCTTCTGAAATCTTTTGCGCGGAAGATATCATGTTGCAGGCTCCTACCAACGCTACTTCTCCTATATAGATTGGAGGTGGAAGTGCGAAATTTCCCATTAATGTGGGGTCTTTCAGTAGGCCTACTCCGATATTTTGAAGCGAATGGTTGCTTCCATGGATCATGGGAATGCTTCCTGTAACTTGTGAACCATTAGGGAGGAAGTTTTGTTGGTCGACGATTGTAATCCCCCCTTGAAAGGGGAATGCAATCTTTCTAAAATAGGTCGACACAACAGCTGCCATGGCGTAGATCCACGGTCTTCCTAGTAGGATGTTGTAATCAAGATTCCCATCGATGACTTCAACATCTATTTCTACTATTTTTCCCCCTAGTTCAACCTTCAAGTTATTTAGGATACCATATGGGGTATATGTCCTTCCGTCGAATGCTTTTAATGTTGTCGAAGATTGCGACAAGGTTGGAGATCCTAAAGTTTTCCAGCAACTCATCGACATAATACATGTAGATGCCCCCTCATCAATAATTGTTCAATGAACAGTTTTGTTGAGGGCTTTCACTTGGATAAGGAAAGCTAGTTGAGCTGGTAACTGAGGATTGTATCCTTTATGGTCAAAGGATACAAGATTGGAATCCTTAGGATCAACCCCACCAATGGCTGATAACAAAGCCTGCCTTTGGGATGGGCAATTTTGTAGTACTTCAAGAGTCGACATAGCGGATGGCGATTGGGCCAAATCTTCCACTATGTTATAATGCTACGCTGCTCTGGCGCGAGGATTAAATGTCGACTTGTGTACTACTCCCTTTGGTGGTTTTATTGTTAATTCAGGAATGACGGGTGGTACAACTTCTGTCGAAGTTGTTGTCGAACTGCTTGGTTGATCTTTATCCTTGCCGTTCGACAGCTGCAGATTCCCGTAATCTTTGTTCCTTGTCGAAATCAAAGCATCATTTTGTTGCTTGGAAATCGACAACATAATCACTTGCGACGGGGAAGCATTTCCACTATTAACCAGATTTTGTCCTAGATTTGGAAACGGATCAGTTAACACAGCTGAGGTTTGCGAACTCTTGAAGAACCTTTTAAGCTCAGCTTTGTATGGACATTCTTTCGTCCAATGATCCTCATCACATATCTAACACCCCGAGGGGGGAGGTTTCCTATTTCCAGGAGGGTTTGAAGAAGTTTTTTCAGGGGATGACTCACCCTGTTTCTTCTTCTTCCCTTTGTTTTGCTTCTTCATGCTCCCTGGTTGTTTGGTTTCTTTGCCTTTATCTGCTGATACGGCATTTACTTCCGAAGCAAGAATTTCTTCTTTTGCATTTTGATCTGAAATCTTACGGGCCTTCTTGGAGTTGGCCTTTGTCGATTTCGCGTTTGTCGTGCCAATCACGCCATCGCCGTCATGAGAGTCATTGTTTGATTTAGGAGGAGGAGGAATTGAGAATTCCGGTCTAGGGGTGTCAGGTATTTTATCGTAGAGCATGCCAGACTGAGTGTAGACTAAGTCTAGATATTGCGCACGAGCGATAACTTGCTCTTCCGTTACGACTCCTCCCTTTTGCCACATCTTCCATTATAGCAGGAAGTAACGACTTGATAAACCATTCAGCTAATAGCTGATCGGGGACGTACGTTTTTACCATCCTACGACGACGTCGCCACTCATGTATATGATCAGATATGTGAGTGGCCGTCGTCTGTTTGAAGTTGGTTAAGATTTCCGTTCCCGTTTCATACCTTATCGGTAATTGAAAATGGGTCAAGAATGTCGTGGCTAAGGTGCTGAAATTGTCGAATGAAGCTCTAGGCAATTCAATATACCATTTTGCTGCTGGACTCGTTAATGTCCTCTGAAAAAGGCGAAGCCTTATCGAATCATCGTTTAGGGTGTTTGATGAACACCATGGATGAAATGTCATCACGTGATTTGATGGGTCCTCACCTGGATTTCCATTAAATTTAGGAATGTCTGAAGGAAGTTTGTGAGGAATCACTGGCCACCAAGGGGTGTAAGCAATTGGATCGTTTGTTAACCGGTGTCAATCGGGTAACTCTAAAGTTGCCACGAATGGTAACTGTTGATTCAGGTTAGGTGAAGCATACCCAGGATACGATGGGATTGCCTGAGCAGTTGGCCTTTGCATACCAACATAATGTAATTGATGTTGGTATGACTGATACGGTTGGTGGACATGACCACTGTAAAGGGGTTGATTTTGACCGTTTTGAATGTACGGTTGTCCACTGTTCGCAAAGATCTGCTGCTCATAACCTTGGTATACTTGTTGGAATTGTGGTTGTTGGTATTGCACCAACCATGGTTGCGAAGCCATGTTCTGTTACGCTATACTAACCATTGGACCAAGGTGTGGGGTAATTGTACCCGTTTGGACCTGTGTCGCCCCACCAGTAGGCGATTGTGGTAGAGTCACAGGGTCAAGGGGCTGTTGCATTACAACCTGAGAAATCTGAGGTTGACATACAACAGGCAACGTTTGAACTTGCGACACTGTCACAATAGCCGGTGTGGTCGGGATGTTCGACATAGGTACACATTGTTGCATAGAATACACAACCCTTGGTTGTTGAGGTAGCATAGGTACCCAACCACTTGATGTAACTCCAGTATAACCTGAATACTGTTGTGAACTCCCGTATGGATATCCTCCAGGAGGGGGTAATGAAAGGGCATACTGCCCCCCATACGGTGGCAATCCGGAACTCAAGGGGATTGTTTGTCCTTGGGGACTGGATTGCCCAAATTGACCTCCAAATGGATCAATCTGGCGAGTTTCAACATAAGAGTTGCCGGATATTATTCCGGAGGAACAAACTGGAACGGACCACACTGTCGAAATAGTCCCTGGGTGGACTCCTTCTAGCGGTTGTGAGCTAGTCGGGACAGATGGTATGCCGGCAAACATTGTCGGAGTGACGACATGGAGTTCTCCTGTCGCTGTGTCATTCGACATAGTCCTAGATGTTGACGGTTGTTCAGACATTTTGAGTCTATCCAAGAGATTACCTAGCGATTCTACAGGAACTTCCACTGGTGATAGACTAACTTCTGATGTCGAAGGAAATAGAGTGACCCCGACTCCAAAATGTGTTGGAGTACTTGCTTGCGGATCTTCTACAATTTCCTCTATCACAATCAAACCAGGTGGAAGGGGAAGACCGTCAGGTCCGTAAAATATTTCTGGTGCCGAAGAAGGGGTTGAATCAACAGCGACAGATGTTTGAAGAACAAGACTCTCTGAACCGGTTACAGATGGAACTGGTTCAGTAACACAAGTGTTTGTTCTCAGACTAGGATCAGTATCACTGTCCCTCTGTGGCTGTTGAACTTCTTCTGTAGAGGTAGGGTTTCTAGAAATGTTTGGAGTAACCGAAATCTCAGATGTTGTTGGAACACTTGTTCTAACTTTGATAGGAGATTTCGAACCGGTTAAACGAGTTCGCTTTGTACGTACTGTTTTCGATTCCGGAGACAAAGACGGTTGACTCGTAAGCCTCCACGAACGACGGGGTTTCAATTGACTTTCTTCCACGATTGCAGATTACTCGATCAAACAAAATACAAAAAGGGGAAAGTGTGTTTCCGAATTAAATGAATTTTTTTGACGCTTTAGACACAACTTGCTTTTTCAATTTTAAAGAGTCGAGAAAAAGCTAAAGACAACTCTAGTCTCCTTCGTTGTTTTAACGAGCCCGAAGTGACAAATGCTCGGATGGACTTTTTCCGTTATAGAGTCTGAAAAAGGCCAAAAGGAACTACTCTGGAGTTCTAGGTAGAGGGTGTGCCAAACTTTTCGCAAAACCGCAGAATACTTTTTAAGGTACAGGTGGTCAATCTTCCTGAATGCTGTGTTTAGTGCATTGCGATCAGTAGGGCGGCCGACACGGCTTCCTAAGGATAAAGGTTTTATGCCTATAGGGGTCTCCCAATGTATACTCGATGGTACGTGGGAGCACAATCCGTACTGGCGCTATCGTCCCTCAGGAGGAATCACCCACCATCAGCGAGATCGACAGTCACCAGGCTTTACGACGCCGAAACACGTCTCTAGCCTAGACCTCTATGTTGTGCGTTAAGTTACAAAGCGTTGTTAAGTTCATTCAATTTATTTTAGGTTGATCTTTCTTAGAAGTTTTCCTTTTGGATCACCATGAGATGTATGATATAATTCCTAAATGCAGTCTAAAGATGATAAGCAAGCTTTTATATCTTTTCAACAATGAAAATCCTAGCTACAAAAGGAAAAGAAAGACACCATCTTTTCTCAAAGAGCAATCAGCACACTCTAAATGCACTTTTCCTAAATCAAGCATGGAAACTATTAAGATGCAAATGCACAATGCAGGTGTTTGTTTTCTGCTCTCTTAATATTGATGCCTAAAAAGAAAGTTTTTTGTACAACTTTGAATTTGCTTTTAAATGAAAAATACAAACAAGTTTACTTTTTCGAAATTAGAAAGGGTAGAAGAGAATACAACACTTTATGACTTTCAAAATGAACACTTGTTTCGACACTTAAAAGAGACAAACTCAAACCAAAAGCAAAAGTAAATGTATAATCAACTGTAAAAAGCCAATGAACTCTCTCCTAAGATCACAATCAACAGATCTAAATCAAGGGCTACAGGATGACTATTTCACTCTTGCAAAGGAAAACTGTAAATGACGCCACAAACACATAAAAACACTCACAGTCTTTTTGTACAAAAGGAGGCAGAATTTAAGCAGAGAAAAGGGGTTATCAGATAGGTACCTATGCTGGTTACAGGCTGCAAAAAATCAGAGATCAAAACAAGGCAAAACAGAGCAGAGAACGCCAGCTGCACAAGGCCTAACTGGATCAGCGCACCCCCAACACAGAGGTTTTGGCATTCAGCGCAGGTAGCCTTCACGAGACCTGCGTTGAAATGCAAAACCTCTTCACAGAGTCTGCGCTGAAGCAGAAATGAGAGTTGTTTCTGGGTTCTGGGTTACAGTTTTCTATTTAATCTACAGTTTCAGGCCAAATCAAAGCAACAAGCAAGGTACAATCAAAGGGATGCTTTGAAGGAGCACTAAGATCTATCACAAAGGATCATCAAACCATTTGTGAGTCCATTGTTCAGATCATAGACAAATCCAGTGATTGGATCAAAGCAGCAGCTGTCTACTTTGCATCTGAGAATAGCAGATGCAGTTCGATTGTTGCTGTTGAGTCTATGAAACAAACAATGATAGAGACACAAATAAAATGACTATACAGATCTCCCCAGCGGAGTCGCCAATTTGTTGTGGGGAAAAATGCCTATGCAGGACGATCCTATCCACCTAAGGTGTGACAGTGCCTTAGAAACAAACAGAAACAACTATTCTAGTATTCTTCCTTTATGAATTAAGAATGAAGAGAGATGGATGGACTAACCGGTGTCTTTCGTTTGTCCCTCGATCCGGTTTCTCTTCTCTTTGAGGGTTCCCAGCTACTTGCCTTCTCGCTCGCCCAGCTTCAACAGGTTCCTGCAAGATCACAAGAAGAGAACACTACACAAAGACATAGATTCATATTCATAACTAGTTCAGGATTAGAAATAAACCAAATACAATAATGCAATCATACATCAAAGACACATCAGCATATAGGAGAAACCAAGATAGCTTTATTGATGAATAACAAGGTTCAGGAGGAGATACAACCAAGAGGGCTCCAATCCAGCATCTCCTTCCCAGCAAATGAAATTCCTATCTTCACCCCCCTTCAAAGCATTAAGCACCCAATGATTCCAATCTCAAACCAACAACAAGTCTTTGCAATAACAAAATTCCAGTCTCCTGGATCTCATGGAGGAGAGATCCATATATAGATGTTTGGAGAGAGGATGAGTCAGCTTGAGATCTGACTAGTGTCCTCTCCCTCTGTTAGTTTTTGCTTTCACTTGGAGACCAAGAGCCTCTTACTCATCACTAGTCGAATTCATTGAGGCAAGTGTCATTGGAGAAGATTCTGGAAGCTTCCAGGGTCTTTCCACCTCGTTGAATGAACTTGCCATTTGTCACTTCCCGCTCAGCGCACCCTGGTAGTGCTTCTACCTGCATTGCAGTGCACCTAGCCAGTGTAATCTCCGCATTTCAGCGCAGACAACTAGTGGAGCCTCTGAATTGATCCTGAATTGACTTGTTTTTGAGCAGTTTCTGGTGGAGAACTTCTGTGAATTGCTGTGGTTTGTTGGCCTTGTTCCTCTAGGGGTAGGAACAACATGTTTAGGGAATTTGGATCCCTTAGATTATGGACATTTCATGCTTATAGTTGTAAGGCACAAAAATGTCTATAACACCAAGGGTCCTTGGACCACCATTACGTTCATATGAACAGTTTTCCCTCTCAATGTTATGGGCACATTGGGAAGGATCCCTAAGGGTCGACTAGTTCCTTTGTCAAAGCCTGTTAGATTTCTCATCTCAGGCAAAAGCGATGGAGAACCAAGCGCTTTCCAAGCAGTCGAGGAAAGGATACTCACAAAAGCCCCTTCATCTATGATGGTACCGGCCATAACCATTCTATATATTTGAGCAATGATTCGGAATGGTACACTAGCCGGTAAACGGGGTCTGCCTAGTTGGTTCCAGTCAAAGGAGACAACTAGGTTGCTTGGAGGTGGGACCGAATAGACGACCGGGTACGACTCTGACGAACTTCCTTCCTGCGGTAAAGGAATGGGTAAATTTCCCCCATGTTCATCGGAGTCTGTGCTTACGAAAAGAATTTGGACGGTGTCATCCTTGTTCTCTTCGGTGACTGTATCATCTGAAGATGGAACCTCTGAAGGCAAGACCGGGTCAACTGCCACCTCGACCTTTTGACTTTCGTTTGGTATGGGTTCAGATGGTTCGTCTTCAATGATAGATGCTTCGGCTGGCCACTTGGGCGGGCCAGCCGGATTTTCAACTAGTGACGGACTCGGCAAGAGTTTTTTTATATCCATGAGGAAGTCGTAACGGTGAAACCAGATGATCGTCCAAAACTCGTTTAGCCTCGTTGAAGAAGGGACAACGGTGGACGGCATAATCGCCTTCGCGCAGTTTACAAGGAAATCTATACTTTCCTTTTTGTCCTGGGGCTTCACTTTCACTAGTCGACGGTGTGTTTTCAACATGATCATCAGAGGTTGATGACACCGGGTTGTGCAAATGGGGAGACCAGTCCCTTAAGATCCGAGGGATGCAGGGACAATCTCGATGATAGTGGTCTCCTTTGCAACTGACACATGGCGATTTAGGCCTGGTTAGTGCAGTGTGTGGATTTTCACTAGACGATGCTTGGTTGCCCCCTTTCGCTTTTGGCTTCTTCTTCTTCTTCTCTCTTCTTCTTTTCCTTCTTCTTCTCAGGTACTTGATTTTTGGCTTTACTAGCCCCATCAAGCGAAGAGGAAGGAGGAGAGGAAGAATTGGAGGAAGTAGAGGGTTGGGGAGTAACTCTAGATTCGTCTAGTTGCTGATTCGATTGTTCAGGAATTGCGATGTTCTGAACAATAGAGGTTGAGAAGAGCCATACGGGCAAGCCGATTGTCAGTCCTGGAAGCGACAATGTGGCCATATGAGGCGCACCAACATCTCCCCGAGAGGAGAAGGGACTAGGATTTCCTCCAAGGGGAATTCCTTGGTTGGTGGACTCCATTTTCTCAACCTAAGATCAACGTAGGAAAGGGTGATGATTATTCCATTTAAAATAAATTTTAGACGCTTTGACACAGCTTGTTTTTTCAATTTTAAAGAGTCGAGAAAAAATGAAGATGACTCTAGTCGCCTTCGATTTTTAATGAGCCTGAAGTGACAAGTGCTCAGATGGACCTTTTCCGTTAAGGAGTCTGAAAAGGAACGAAAGGGACTGCTCTAGAAATCTAGGCAGAGGGATTACCAAACCAATCGCAAAACTGTAGAATACTTTTTACGGTACGGTAGTCAATCTTCCCGAATGCTGTGTTCAGTGCATTGCGATTGATAGGGCGGTAGACACGGCTTCTTAAGGATAAAGGAGTAAGCCTATTGTGGTCTCCCAAAATATACTTGACGGTACGTGGGAGCACAAGTCCGTACTGGCACTTATCATCTCAAAGTGGAGGAATCACCCAACCATCAGTGAGAACAATAGTTACCAGGCTTTACGACGCCAGAATACGTGCCTAGCCTAGACTTCTAGATGTTGTGCGTTAGGTTCCAAAGCATTGTTAGATTCATTAAATTTATTTTATAGTTGATCTTGCTTAAGAAATTTGCCTTTCAGGTTCACCGCGTGATGTAGATGTACAATTCCTAAAATGCAATCTAAGATGATAAACAGTCTTTTATCTTCTTTGTGCAATGAAAATCCTAGCTACTAAGGAAAGAGAGACAGTATTCTTTCACAAAGAGCAAAGAGCACACACTATATGCACTGTCCTAAATCAAACCAATCAAACAGTCTAAATGCAAATGCACATGCATGTATTTTTTTTCGACTTTCTTAATATGTGAATGATAAAAAGAAAGCGAATGCGCAAATCTGAATTACTTTTCAAGCGACAATTACTAACAAGTTTTTTTTTTTTTTTTTTTTTAAATCAAAATGAGGATAATGAGACCACTTTACGATTTGGAAATGAATACTTGCTTTCGACACTAGAAAAACTACAAATTCAGATCAAATACAACAGTAACAGGGTAATCGACTATCAGGAGCAATCAGACTCTCTTCTACGACTGAAAACAACACTTGCGACACTTTCAAATCGAGAAATGACAGTACAACTACGTAACTTTTTTGCAAAGGAGAACTGAAAATGACTCAATAAACACACAAAAACATTTACAATTCTTTGCACAATGGAGGCGGAATAACAACAAGGAAAAGGGGTTTCAAACAGAGATATACTGACTACAGGCAACAAAATTCATGAATAGAACTGAAAAGAATGAACACAGAAACAAAAACTGAGGAACAATGCCTAGTCTGATTAGTGCACCTGTAACACAGTGAACTTGAAATGCAGCGCACCTACTACACTCAGGAAGTGCACTGAATTTCAGATTCACAGAACAGAGCCTGCATTGGGCCAGAGACGAGACTTTGCTTAGGTTCTGGGTCACAATTTGTTGTTCAGTTCAAGGATTTTGGCCGAGCAAGTGGTAATCAGTAAATCAACAATCAGGGGTAGATCTAAGGAGGTTACTAGAGCTACCACTAGGGCAATCAGAGAGTTTGTAAATCAGTTGTTTAATTCATAAACAAAAACCGGAGATTTATTGAAGCGACATTTATCTACTTTGTATTTGCATAGAAAATGCAGTTCAAAAGCTACCTGGCTCGACTTCAGGCTCCGTCTGTAAGTATATAAAACAAACAACAAGGAAGATAAACAAACAACCTAGTCGCTCCCCAGTGGAGTCGCCATTTTGTTACAGGGAAAGTGTCTACACAGAACTGCTTATCCCACTAAGGTGTGGTAGCTACCTTAGAAACAAACAAAGTAAAGCTACTTTTGTTTTTCCTTTATGAAATATAGATGAGAGAAGAACAAAGGAGACCAACCTCTGTCTTGCGCTTATCTCCTAGTTCGATTCCTCTCTTTCCTGATAGTCCTTCACTACTTGCTTCCTTGTACGCCTAGCTTCACAGAGTACCTATAGGATTAGAGTAGCATAACACTATACAAGAACATGGATCTATAATCATAAACAATCTAGGATCATATGTAAATTGACCATACAAATGCATAAAACATAAATGACACAAGAGTATGGAGGAAAACTTGAATAGCTTTTATTGATAATCAAGAAAGAGCCAAGGGGAGTTACAACCAGTTGTTCTGACCCAGCATCATCCTCTCAGCAAGTAAGCCCTTCTTCACCTCATACAAAGCTTAGATCACCCAACACTATGATGTTGTCTCAAGAAACCAATAGCAATTCCTTACAAGATGCAAAATTCCAGCCTCTGGATCTCTGGGATGAGGGATCCATATATAGATATCTGTAAGGGAGATGAGTCAGCTTGTGATTTGATTAGTGTCTTCCCTCTCATAGTTCTTGCTTCCACTTGGAGATTGATGATCTCTTACTCATCCTTGGTCGAATTCAGAGAGGCAAGTGTCACAGGAGAAGTTTCTGGAAGATTCCATGCCTCTCCACCTCGCGGAATGACACTGCCATTTATCACTTCTCACCCATCGCACCCCATAGAAGGGATTTTTGAAATGAAACGCACCCACAGAGTGTACTTAGGTGAGATGCAACGCACTTTTCCTATGGAGCAGGTGAAATGACCCTGTTTTGACCAGTTTTGAGCAGTTTTTCATGGAGAACTTCTGGGAGAAGCTGTAATCAGTTGACCTTGTTCCTTTAGGGGTTATAACAACACTTTTAGGGACTTAGGAGCCCTTGGTTTATGGAAATTTTATGCTTGGGGTTGCAGTGCCCAAAAATGTCTATAACACTTCTTGTAAGTGTGCAAAACATTGGACTTGTGCCAACATCCCCAGTATCCTGTTGATCTCATCATACTGTTGTTGTGCTTCCCTGATTTCTATGCTCAACTGTTTCAGAGTAGGATCCTCCTGCAGTATATCCTAGAGGCCCAGTGCCTGAGTGAAGAGCATGTTTCACCCTTGAACTGTGAAATCTAGCTGGGCCATGGATTCTATAATTACCTCACCTCTTTGTTCCTAAACCTTTGGTGGTGCGGTCAGCTACAACTTCAACTACAGCTCAGCTATCTACATCCGTAGGTCGAAAGTCACCTTGTCAACCTTCTCCTTTGAAGTGTGCACTGTAGTAACTAATTTCCTTACTTGCATCATCGAGTATACCCAGCTTAGGTACATATTTGTAGGTCTGCTCATTCGCTATGACCAGGTTCTGACATTATGTCTACAACTCCTCCTGCTCCTTTAGGGCCTGATTATTTTCTGCAAAAAGTCACTGGTTGTTGACTTTGAACTCATTGATAAAAGTAGGTGCATGATGTTCTCTTATTTTTAGCTCATCAGTGACCTCCTGATGTAGTGCATGAAGAGACTTGAGCGGTAGTGTGGCAAGGTTGAACACCATAACTTTTACTGCGCGAAGCACCACGCGAGCCTCATCCAACTCCACATGAACTGACCCTTCAGGTAAAGGAAAGACTCTGATGTCCTGAGGCCATTCAATCTCTGATAGTGCACTCCTTCCCTGTGTTAGGCTTCCTTTCGCACTGCTCACCTTCTCGACATCCGCCTAAATTCTGTTAGCCTGGATATGTAGCTTGCGCAAATCTTTCTAGACGCTCCCGAGCATCTGCATGTATTACTACTCGAATTGTTGCAACACCTTTGTCATTATGTCCCAATTTTTGTCGCCGATCTCATTGAGATTGCCCTCTATTAGCACCATGGGATCAACATGCATATGCTTATCATACTTTTTTTTCTTTCATTACCCACCTTTCTATTCCTCCATGTGTCTCTTCAAGATGAAAGGCGTGGTTTTCTCCTCACTACCACCTCCTCCTTGCTATGGTACCTCTTGCTCGTCAGTGTGGTGGGAAGCAGACTTCGCTCTTTCCTCATAATCCTTATGTTCTTTCTTTGCCTATGTTATGGCATCATGCTACTCCTCCATATGTGCCTTCTCTGTATCTTTTATAGCAACCTCCTTCTTCTTTTGCTCAGCCAATGTGTGCGCAACCTTCTGAGCGGCGTCCTTCCACTTCTACGTAGCAGATCTTTCTCCGCCTGTGCTTGTTCCTACATCTAACTCCATAGACGTGAACCATTCCTATGGCAAAATCTCCAAAAATTCTTGAATATTTGTATCCGTCACCATATAAGGCAACGAGTGCCATTTCTGCTCAGGGTCTTTGTGTGCTTTGATCGAGACCCTGTGAAAATTAGCTTTGAATTCTGCATAGGCTAATAGTTGCATGTACAAGGTGGGAGACAACCTTGGTCGCTGGTTAACCACCATGTGCATGTCCATATCCATCAAAACCCAAAAGATCTTTGTCAACTTAACATGATTTGGATCTTTTGAGGTCCATAATGAGGAAAACCGTGTTGCCTCAGGAAATTCTTCTTTGTGCGGAGGAAACTGGCTATCCTCACGTAACCTTCAAGCAACCAAAATAATCGAAAACAATAGCCAAGCATAATGGAATGGCCTACTCTCTTCCTGGGCCTCTTGGTAGTTTGTAAGGAACTCTTGACATAGATACTGGGCCCAATTGTACTGAACCCCCTTCACACGCTAAGATGCGAGTGACATTTTCTCATTAATTTTCTTGCTAGAATCTGGGAAGCCAACTGTACTACCAGGTCTGATATGGACATGATGGAGTACCCTAGTGAATTTTTTATCAGACCAAAATCCTTCTTCATCTTATCTGCCAACTCTTTTTCTTGGTTTTTCCTCCAAACTCTTTGGCACGGTTCACCCCTTTGTAAGATAACTTAGTGATCCTCTGGATCAACATGTTGGTGATAGGGATAGGCTCTCCTAGCCATAGGCACCGATCATGCACCAGCACGAGGAGCTGGTGCACACAGATCATATTAATGAGGGAACATTGATAATGAGGCACTAATAGCAGATTGAGCAACCCTAAATAGTCAACTCCACGGACCCACTTCATGGGCTCCAAATTTGTAACCCCCATGTCCTCATAGTAGATTATCTACATATACTTATGAGTTTCCAAGTGCGGAAACTTTGTATGGTCTACGAGGTCCCAATATTCCATTTTAAGCAACAGAATGTGCACCAGCCTAGGACCTGTTGATGTCCCAAATTGCCCTATTTTTACCCCATTTCTATAAACATTAACCTCTGTTTTATCTCAACTTAAACCTCTCTTTCGTGCACTAGTCCAAGATAACTACCTATTGCTGCATCTGCTTCATATTTTACATTAAGATTTATTAGAGTGCTTTATTAATCATTTTTACATAGATTTCATGCTTATTAAGTACTTCTTGTAACTTATGATAATTTCCTAGAAGTAATTGAGGAACTTAGTGTTAATTATGAGTTAGTATGATCAGTGTAGGTAGATTCCTGCACCGCCACGATGATTGACCTGAGATTTCTGTGAGCTGAATCTTTCCACGCAGGTGTTTTGATCCATGACTCTAAGTTTGGTTGCTGATTAACTGTGGATGAATATTGGTGGTGCACAATTAGGATGTTTCCCAAGGATGGTCTATGACCATCGAAGTACATGTTCCATTATAACTGTTAGCCGATTTTGTAATGTTTATTTGTTAGTCTGCTCAGTCGAAAGGCTTGAATAAGAAAATGACTGTAATAAGTGGAATACGGCTAAGGTCGAAAGGATGTATAAAATATAGATTATGGGTAGAACTACTAGCGATCCTTAGACTATAATTTCATTTTCTATGTAATATGGTATCGTCCTTAGCTCTAGGCTGGACTCGCACTCAAGTAATACAAGGAATCTTCCATGTTATTCATGCGCTCTGTTTAATTTATCTTTGATGCATACTTGAGTGTTGAATCTTTTCGTTTCTTAAACAAGAAACGAAATGGTTGGCTAGGGCCTAGCCAACTCAAATTGTTAACCCTTGTGCTTTCATTATTCAGAAAGCCTGTGTGGATATTTACCTTTGCAGTTGGATGGTGTGAACAATTTTATATTTATTTACGAAGTTCTGATTTAAATCTATTACAGAGTTAAGTGTGAAACGGATCCATGGCCTGGGAGTTAATTGAGTTATTTCTTTTCTGTAATTCCTTTCTCGCATTTCTTTACTCGTAGTTCTTTTCTCGATTTGCTTCCACTTGGATCGTGCAGGAAGCCCTTTTCCTGTACCAGTGCATGTGATTTCCTGCACTCCGGTTCAGTCATTTATTTTACAGTGAACATTTCATTTCTTTCCCTGATTATCATTTCAGTTATTCTTGCAAGAAAATGGACTGTTAATTTTAGTAATTGTTTACAGCATTAAAAGTATATTTCTGAAGGATCTAAGAAAAATTGCCTAAATTTATCATAGACGTGTTATACATTCATTTTATGCTTTAAAACCAAGGAACAGAAACACTTTAAGTGGATTGCCAAAGTCAGATGATACATGCAGATCACTTAGACTATTGCTTTGATTACTTCGAGTTGCTTTCATTTCATGAAGTTTACTTCCTTTGCAAGATTTAATTAATTAAATCATTTCTTTTCCGTAGATAATTTATCTCAAAATTTTGTTTGCAATTGCAATTCTTTTTCAGCATGTCTTTCAATCTTTTTGAAAGTAGATTAGAAACTTGGTGAAGGAAACTTTGCCTCAGTGCAAAAGCTAGTCTCTTGTCATAGAAATAGAGTGCTCTAAGCCCTGAGGCTTAGATCACCTCCAAAAAGACATAAATCTTCAGTAAGGGAGGTAAAATATACTTTTACATAGACGCATTGAACCTACACTAGTGCAAGCACATTGCAATAGTACAAGAATAGGTTGTTTGTGTAGAAGGAAGAACAAGAAGAAAAAAGATCTCTACAAGGGCCCACTTGTCAGACTATTAGCCATCTATCTGAAGATAAACATAGCATTTCCTTCTAGCATTTAGGATTGCTTTAGTTGTGTGAAAGTTCCTTTACTTGATTTACTTGCAAATTGTTCTTTTATATTCCAACACTAGAGTTTCTTTGGTGTCAATTGCCATTAAGATTGTTTTCTGTCTGATTCTACAAACATTTCCTTTAATAAGTAGGATTAAGAATAGGAAAATTTCATACCACTTCTAGCATTTCCTGTGCTTTGTCTCTAAGTTTACAAAACCCCTAGGTTGATAATTAAGTGTTGAGGAGTTTTCTTAAGTGTAATTCCTGCACCCAACAGGATCCTCGAACAAAACCTGCTCAAGTAGCAAAGGTGTTGAAACTAAAAATTTCCCTATATCAAGATCCTTCATGACTTTAGATTTCCCCTTCTGCAGAGGGATATATTTAGGAAGCCTCATCATAGACTCTACCCCTTCGACATCAATATCCTTGATACCTTGGAATTCTTCCTCTTCTAGGTCCACTACTTTTGCTGGCTGCTTATCCTTTTTCTGCTTCACTTGTGTCTCAGTATGCTTCCTCGGTGACATGCGCACCGACACCGACTTCTTCAGTTTTTCCTTCACGGTTGGTTTCTTTTCTTTCATTGCAGGCTACTTTTCTTTAGCCCCAGTTTGTTTTAGCCTAGGCGACCTCGATGTCATGGGCATAATAGGAATAGCCTCCATACTAGACACTTCAAGTCCGGGCACATCGGACACAGCTGCTTCCGAACTCAAGGCTTCAGCGTGGTTAGTGGCAATCATTCTTTCCATAAATAACTCTTGGGCTACTGAAGAACAGTTCACAAGTGACATAAATTATTCCCAGAACGCTCGTCTCATATGTGTCAGATAGCAAAAGGCTCCACACTCTGAATGCAAATTGTTCTCTTCTGGATGACACACATAATTTATAATGGAATTTGAATTCAAATCTGACCATTCCCCCCAAATTTTTATAATAAATGATATTTTGGTGTCACATCTTTAAATATTTTCACCTTAATTGTCGCCATCCAGCTCATCTTAATCTTTTGCTGGCCATCAGATCATGAATAGTAACTCCAACATTCATTTTCCTGTTGGGCTATGTGGTACCTTCCCCCATGACACAACTTCCTTAGCACAACTTCATTTTTTGCATCCTCGTCACTCTTCACACAGTCGGGTCACTGCCTTGTCCTCCAACCTAGGTAATGTAGTTTATAGTCCCATGCTTCCTTGCAATTGCATGGAGAACTAAGACTATCTTGCTGCCATATATTCATTGTGTAGGATCCCCTGTATACAACTTCAACCTACTCCCATTCACTTTTCCCAGGAAGGGTTCCCTATTCAGCTTCACTAGCTGAACTGCGCCACCATCTATAATTTCCTTGTTAATATATGGCCCTAACCAATGCATCTGGAATTTACCTAGAAATTTAGTGAACTTACTATCATATAATAATACAAGATCGTTTACCTTGAATGTGGAAAGGTTGATATGGTGATCAAGCCATGCTTTTTTGCATTCATTCTATACTTATTGATGGAATCTAGCCAAAAATCGGTCTTCTCCAAGCTCCATGAGCTGCGAGAGCCATTCTTCTAGGGCCTCGTGATCCGCCATACCCATTAAAGCTATTATGTGCATACTAGGCACAATGTATTCCATCAACATTATGACTTCGACCCCATATACTAATCTGAACAATGTTTGTCCTGTCAACTTCTTACAAGTAGTTCTATAAGCCCATAGCACTGCAAGTACGAGTACCTCCCAATCATTTCGTTGTGCGTTACAGATCCTTGTCAGCGCGTTCTCGATTTTTTTTTTTAAAACTTCGTTAGTTTCGTTTTCCTATGAGTGATATGGTGTACTCTTGTAATGGTAGACCTAGAATTCATCAGTCAATGCGTTGATCATTTCATTAAGAAAGCGTACCCCTGTCACTCATCAACACTTTTGGGCATCCAAACCTTGTTAAGACATATTCAAACAAGAATTTTGTTGTTGTAGCCCCTCTATAATCCTTGACGGGTTGTGCTTCTGCCCATCTGGTTAGATATTCCATCACAATTTTAATGTAGCATGCAACCGTTTTATTTCCAACGGGCTAAAGTGGCCCAATAAAATCAATTGCCCACTTCTCAAATGCCTGCAAAGATACTTGAGGATGTAATGGTAGCTCATCCCTTCGCGATGGTCTGCCAATTCTTTGACATGTATCGCACACCTTAGAGTATGCCTTGGAATCCTTATGCAATGTTAGCCACCATAAACCTGTGCGAAAAATCTTTTGTGCACTTAATTTGCCTGCATAATGGCCTCTCACAGCTCCTCCATGAGCTTCAGCAAGGATACTATCATGCTCAAAATCCGGCACATATCTTCGCAATATTTCATCTGCACCCATTTTGTACAAATGTCTCGCAATGACCGAAAAATCGGTTGTGCACATTACTAATTCTTTCTTTTATTGATAGGTATATCCTTCAAGCTCCATCCTTGTAGTTAAAAAGTGAATAGTGTCTGCAAAATGTTCATTAGTTACGTGCATCACAAAGAGCTACTCATTTGGAAACCCCTCCAAATTACTGGGTTCTTCATCAGTTTCAATTCACAATAGATGGTCAGGTCCAACATTCAAACTCATCGACTTCACAGTGCCGTCAAATTCATACTCTTGAAATAATAACATCCATTTGCAAATCTCCCCCCCCCCCCCCCCCCCCCCCACCAACACAGGCTTGTTGACCAGGTATTTTAAGGTAGAATGATTTGTATACATCTTAAAATGCCCTCCTAATAGATAATGCCTAAATTTTGGCAGCACGTAGACCATGGCCAACCCTTTGCGCTTAGTGGTTGAATAATTTTTTTCGACCTTCGGTAACTTCCTACTTGCAAAGGCTATAGGATGGTCCATTTCCCCTTCACCGACCTATGTTAGCACTGCACCGAATGCAATGCAAGAAGCATGACATGTACATGAAACTCCTTTTTCCAATCGGGAAATACCAATATTGGCGTAGTTACCATCTTTTCTTTTAACACATCTAAACCGCGCTGATATTCTTCATCCCAACAAAATGTCACATCCTTTTTTAGTAGTTTTTCCATGGGCACAGTAATTTGAGCATAAGCTTTGATAAATTTTCTATAGTATCTCATATGTCCTAGTGTTGTGTTTAGTTGCTTAATGTTCCTAGGGTCCTCCAAGTTCATAATTACCACAATATTTGCAGGGTCCACCATCAACCCTTGCTTGCACACAACATGACCCAGCAAGATCCCAAAAGGAACACAAAATATGCATTTTTTCAAATTCAACACTGTTTGGTATCTACAACATGTATGCAACATAAGGTGAAAACTTGCTACATGGTGCTTCACCAAGCCAAACACTATCCAGTCATCAAAGTACACTTCGAGGAGCTTATGAATGAATTCTTTGAACGCTGTTATGACTACGCGGGAAAATATTGCAGGCGCATTCTTTAATCCAAATGGCATAACAGTGTACTAAAAACAACCCCACTCCATCACGAAGGTCATTTTGCTTCTATCCTTTGGCAAGAACTTGATTTTATGATACCCTGAAAACCCATCAGTAAAGGAATAGGCCTCCTATCCTCCCACATTGTCTAACACATCATTTGTAAATTACATTGGAAATGGATCATGAACACATGCATCATTAAGCTTCTGCAAATTTACACAAATCCTTATTTCACCCTTTTGCTTATTCTCCTGGACCACCATCGAATTATCCAATCAGACTCTTCAATAGGTTCTATGATGCTTGCCTCCAGCATTTTATCCAGCCCTTAGCGAATCTTTTCCTTATACTTAGGTTTAAGGTGATAAGGCCTCTGTTTAATAGGCTTCGTGTATGGCTTCAATGTGATTTTCATAATGCCCAAATCGTTAATTATGCCCTTTAAATCCAAAAAATTATTGGGGAATAGATCCTGGTATTCGTGAAGTAATTCAATAACTTTATCTACTATAGCGTCGCCCCAATAATATCCAATTTTCACAAACTTCGGTTCTTCTTCAATGACAATGTTTTCTTGCTTCATTTTCAAAGGTGCGGATATGTTTGGGTTCACTATGTGTGGGCCTTTGACTTTGTGATGCCCTTCTTCTTACAGAATACTGATATTCCTCAGTTCTTATTCATCCTCTTCAGCAACCACATTATAGCATTCCAATGCATGGCGCAGCTGGGTACTCCAATCCGGTTGGGTCCATTTCATATATTCCTTCGATTTTCTGAAGATAACCACTTTAATCTCTTGTAGTGCTTCATTAATGCTTGAAATATGTCTTCAAAAATGAAAGTCAATAAGAAATATTCATTCAATACATCTCATTCCGCAGTGCCATGGCGGAGCTCCATTTTAAGATACTAGTTCATGGGAATTGTATCCAAGGTATGACAAAATATGTGTACCCATTCTTTCTACATTTTTGTCCCCTGGGCCTTAGTCCATTTTGCTAGGTGATCACACGGATCATTCTTCCCATTATACTTCTCAGTCATTCTGGTATTAGCACCCCCAAACCATAGCTTCATCATTCTTTTGTACTCTCACCATCTAGTAAAACTATCCTTATGCGTACCCCACCATCGTGCAGGTGTAGCGCGCAGTGCCAACTCCAATGCTTGAAAGTAGTGGTCCTCAGGGACTTCGTGCTCAAAGTCATCTAAAAGAAAATCTACGTCAGTTAAACCATCATAATAAGGTAACTTTCTTTCCTTTGACAAAATACGGCGCAACGACTTTGTCATCATAATGCATCACAATGTAGAAACTTCATGTAAGTGATTCTACCAATGCTCTAATTTTCATCTAAATGAGAGGTGCAGGAACTCTCCCGGTTCCATGCAATCTTCCCATCTGTCATTAGATTTATCCAGTCTTGGTCTCACGATGTTATCTTGTATATTTGATCTAGCTTGTCGTCACTTTCTTCATAGTCGCAGACAATTTCAGTATAGCGCGCTCCTTCTATAGGATCTAGCGGTACTATAACCTGAAGTGATTTTCTTTCAAAGGACATTCTCCTTTTCTTCAAATTAATGACCCCATTCATGTCAATATCCCAGTCGATTCCAAGGAGCGTGGGGTAAGGATTATTGTCATAAAAAAATTCTATAACTTCAAAGTCTGCTACTACACTCGCACCTTCAATATAAATTGTTACTCCATATAACCATCCCATGGGGATGATTTTCTGTTGATCTGCCATCCTGAGCTGAATCGAAGACCACCACAACACAGGTCTCCCCATCCTTTCCCATGTATTTTTCGGTAGAACATTCACATCAGACCCCAGATCCAATATGACCTCGTCCATTTCATAATCACCTATTTGTGCTATTAGCCACATCTCTCTCCCCATTTGTGCCTTATGCTTACCAATCTTTCTAATTGCACGGTGTTCATCAAGTGCCTTTTCTTTACTGGCATATTTAGTTATTAATTCCTATAGTCCTTCCACAGCCTTGCTATCATGTAGCAGCTTCATGTAGGTCTCCAAAAACATAGCGAGTATAGAATAATCAACCTTTGATGGTGCACTAATTTCTTGTATCTTTCCTTGGATTCCTGAGGTGGAGGCCTCAGCAAAGCTCTTCTTGGCTTCCATAAATGCTTCCTTAGCGCAATTCAGATCAAATTTTACTTCTTTCTTCGGAGCTTTGTGGACCCATCCATCTTCTTCAGGTTGTTTATGTTTATCAGTGCGAGTCATCATTCCACTTCTCATCACAATACTAACGCTTTGATCTTCCTCGCAAGGCTCAACCCTCATCATTTGAAAATTTTCCATAGGTTGTTGAGGCTATGTTTTCTTCTCTTGCATCTTAGCTATTAACACTGGGCATTCTTCTATGGTATGGTCGAACTGTTTGCAGTATTGACATGATAGGTGTGTAGGATTCTATAATTCTCACACAAAGTTCCCCAGATGTCTGCAGTTGTAGCAGATAATTTGACCGCAACCTCTACTAGGTCCTCCTCCTTAATCCTAAAAACCTTCACACGTTCCTATAGCACCTTAATCTAGAGGCCAACTCTCTGATTTAATATGGTAAGTATGGGTTATTTCCATCATCAGCTCATAACTTTGAAAATGGAACTCATCATGGCCCATAGATTTGCAGAAATTACAGAAAAGTTATTGAGGTGTTTGAACAAAATTCTAAAGCCAGTGGCAGTTATCCATCGCATGTTGCCCAGTAACTTGACAAATGGCACACCATAGCATGGCCCCTGTGCTTGGCCCTACTAGGGCTTCTGACTTCAAGGGAATACCCCCCCCATAATATAATTCGCGAACACATGACAATGATCCTTATCATGTTCGTGGCCCTTGCACTTCAAACACCAAACTTTTATGCGCATGTCAGGCTTAGTCTCCTTGTCTTTCTTCAAACTTTGTAATTCTAGGTGTAAGCTTACTAATTGTGAGTGGATCTACTACACCCCTAGGTTCATGTCTTGAATAGGTGATGCATTCAGTCTCATCGTGATTTCCAGGGCCTATGCCCATGTTTCTATATTCTATTGTGACAAAGCAATTCTTAAATGGGGTAAAATCAATGCCATAAACCAATCGTGATGCTAGCCATCTGAGATTTGCATGTTAGCCTATCTGATATGGAACTTCAACCTTTGATCAAAGTCCCAAGGTATCTCCTCAACCTTCATCACGATCTCTTTAAATTCAATCAATGATTGTGAGTCAGATTTGGGTTTACTAAACTTTTTGTTCAAAATCATTTGACTTTCTGCTAGCGATGCATGAGGATTGTCAGTACAATACTTAATGTACTAGGTTAGCGTGTGATCCTGTAAGGTGGTAACCAGTTGTGCCTTTTTTATATTATCATCTGTGATTTGTTGTGCTTTCCATACAATATTCACAACAAACGAGAACTTCTCTATATCTTCACTTCCTATGCCCTTGAAGATCGACATCTTCATTGAATTCACCATGTTGAATGGTGGTGGTGGAGGTGCAGGTGTGGGTGAAGGTGTATGTAGTGGAGATGGAGGTGGAGGTGGAGTGTATGGATGGTTTTTCCTAGGAATACCTTGAGTTATTAGCTGAACAACACTTCACGCTGTAGTCTACACCGCCCCTTTGTCGTCACTTGAGGGGGGTCCAACCAATGGGCTATACTCTGGTCCTGATCCTACACGATTTCTAAAGAATCTTACACTTCACATAGATTTGAACATCAAGGTAGTGGCATTACCTATTTTTCACATAATAGCATTTTAATCCAAGTATTCAATGATCTTAAATACTTCCCTCGCATTCGTTTGAAGAATCTTAGCTCCGCCTCACTATAGTTGACTGAGGTATCAATTGTAAATTTTGTAAAAAATCCTCCCAGAATTCGATCGAGCCAATGATCGATAGCCCACATGATATTGTTTTCATAGGCTTCTAATTGTCGCACTAATTCTAGAGTCCACACTATGGGACTATCAAGCTTCCACCTTCCTTGACTATCTATCAATTTATCTAACCACTCGTACAGTTCAATTAGGAAGGTGCAAAAGAAGATTTTGTGTATCTCTGTATACAGATATCTATTCAACCAATATTCCTTTGATAGGCACAGATTCCTTTTTTTTTGCACCACAAACTCACGCATATTTTGATCCAACCAATTTTTAATTTCTTTCTTGGTTGGGTTCCAATGATGCAACATCACACATCTATTTTAAGCAGATCCTGATCCTAGCAATAGAACCATTTATTAACTTAGGGGGTTCTGACCTAGGTTCAGAGTTAGTTATTCCAACCAACAAAACCCTACGCTATTGGCCCTTTTGGCAACAACCTGCATAGCACAGGCTGCAATCTCACCCGAAGCAGTATGGGGGGATGCAAGAACCAAGTTTCTGCATCCAGAGACTAGTGTGATGTTTTCCAACGCCTTGGATCTGCCTCCGCCCAAATCAATAAAATTATAGGTCACATCACTTCAACTCAGTTAAAGCAGCCTTCAGACCTTCATGAAGTTTCATGATTAGTCCTTATGAACCCTTAATAGTCGATTTACGTACTTACGCACATCAAAAAGTAACCCTAGATTGGAGTTCGCGTAGATCTACTTATTCATCAGAAAACATGAGAGAAATGATCTGAAACTTCCTAGAAGTGGCTAAGCATTCATTTCATACATTATTAATGTAGATTTAAGACATTCACATAGCATTTAATAATCATTTCATTAAACATGTTGTTCATTGGCAGCATATAACATAAACATATACAAACAGAAATACTCAGTAATTCTTCAAAACATTGTCTTTATTGATCTTCAATTCACTGATTACAGACTCAAACTACCCCACCAAAACTGTAGGGGTCCACGCACTCAGCTACGGACTCTACCTATGCCTTCGTACACTCATTTTTGGAGCCTTACCTTCTCTACCTAAGCATAGGAAGCAGAGCCTTCCTGCCTTAGCTCCCTATGGACTCTACCTATGCCTTCGTACACTCATTTTTGGAGCCTTCCCTTCTCTACCTAAGCATAGGAAGAAGAGCCTTCCTGCCTTAGCTCCTGTCCAAAACTCTTCAATGAACCCAATTCTCTATCAAAACATACTTCTTCTCCCATAAGATTCGCTAAGGCTCGTCTACGAATCATGGGAGAATCTAAAAGCCGACCAAAAACAAGGGGCTAAGTCCCCTTTGACTCTATCTAACTTCACGCCCCGCATCCACTTTTGCAAAGACTTTACATCTTTTACAAAATTTGTTACAAAAAATGACTAATTAATTCCATTCTACCCTGACCCCATCCCAATAGCTAGTACACTCTCTACAAGCATCATTTTCCCTCCAATGATGTGATGAAAGGCATGACTACCCAAGATCTGCACCACTGCTGCAACTGTGTCTCGTGTCTCTAGTCTCTCAAATTCATGAATCTGGATGGTTGTACCCTATGCATGAGCACCTGGTACACATTTCTTCTCCACAAACTCCCCTATATGCCTCCCATGAGGTAGCACCATATTTATCTCACCAACCACCCCCAAGGGTGCCAATCCTGTCAAAAATTATGCCCTAGATAGTGATCTCGATCTTATGCCCCTGCACCACAAATTCTTCATGATCTGGATCCCAATAACTGACAATCCTGGACAATACTGGCTCACCAACACTCAATCATGGGTTCTCCAAGAACTTGAGAAACCCATATCATGCCAAAATCCCTCTGATTGCTTGGTTCCCCTGAACCTCAACACAAAGAGTCTTAAAATATCATTCTCCTTGTACCAACTTTATCTCTACCATACTTGAAAAATACCATAATGTTTTGTCAGTTAAAATTCAAAAGCATCCAAGCATGGTTCTTACCCTCAACTCCACAGAAACCCCAAGAAATTATTTCCCCTTTAGCCCAAAACACATTTTTTCCCCTCATAACTCCATTTGACACTTTTTTAGCCCCATTTTTTGTGTTCCAGAATGTAGAAAAGCGGCAAACAAGTGCGTTACAACCACGAGGAAAGGCAAGGGTCTCTGCCATTGAGTTGAGGCCCTAATCTAAAATTTTAATCCACCAAAATTGATTAGTAAGGTCAGGCCACCTACCTATAACTTGCATATCCAAATTTCGATGGTCATTTTTTCTACTATGATCAGGTCAAGATTTAGGGACTTCTCCTCCTCTCACTATACAAATGAATTGGATTTGGGTGCAAGAAGCACTTTTATAGGAAAAACCCTAGTTTTTTTTACGTCCATTGCAACCAAACTGTAGCTCATTTTGATGAACCATCAGCACCATTGTAAAGCTTTCCCTGACTTCTATAATGGGTCTCTCTTTGTTTTTGGTAATTTAACACTTCACCATGAAGCCATTTTTTCCACAAAGTCTCACTTTGCCACTTATTAAAATCGAATTTCTTCATATGAGTTGCCTATACTCTCGTACCACTTTACCTTTGCAATAGCTGACTCACATGTCAATTTTCTTCATGAGTAACCCTTTTTACTCATGTTTTATGGTTCCCTTTGGTCCTCCCCCGTGTGGCAGCATCATCGAGCCACTCTTGTTCAAAGCATGAAAGATGAGTCACCCTTCCATATATGGAGTCTATTTCAAATCCCCATGAGTCTAGTTATAGTGTTTCATCTATATTTTTGATGAATTCATCCCATTGTGCTCATATTTGACCTCTAGCTATACACATTTGTCTTTGAAAATCCTTCATCTGAGTTCCCCTCTAGAATTGAGTCAGTGACTGCCAAGTCAAACATCGATATCATGCTCTGACAAGGGAAGTCATCATTTTTTCTCCCAACTTGTATTCTTCCATCGTCATCCATGGTGTTAGTCCATGAGTCACATTGCTATGACCCTCAAGCCTTTGTTGAGGAATCCTCATTGCCTCGCCACTGGCGGGCCCTCTTCTTTCGATTTCAACACATTTATTCTAGGGGAGTGGTGTAGAGGGAGGTGTAACTTGGTTCCAATTTTCATCATTGTTCGATGCCTCGAATCAAGCAAATGGAATCATCATTGCCCTTTGACTTGATTGTTTCTCATGTGCTTGACTCCAACTCATTATCACACAATCAAGAATCATACACTTGATGGTCTAATGATCCAACAAATTGTACTAGTATTTGTCGGGTGTGTGTGAGATGTTCTAGACCCCATGAGCGGGTGTCCCTTAGAGTAACACCCCACATGCCCAGATATCAACATATTATGATCCATCCTCAGATGTAGTTTTGTCGACTTGACTCACTCAATCCATGCCACGTGCAATGTCCACATCATGCATGTCTCATTCAAATGATCCATTCAGATCTTTAGATCCCTATCCTATTTAGCAAACCTTCTATGGTTGTGATTCCCCCTCACCATGTTAGCTTGAGGGGCATTATGTCTCATGTACTTAGATATTATTTTATTAAGTATTAGCCTCTATTTTCTAGACACGTTATGTATATGGGAATCATTGTATTATTGTACCACATTCTGGGCCATTGATATTAGTGTATCATATATCATGTATCATGTACTTTGTAGCTCAGTCCCACATTGTTGGGCACACCATTATCATTTGTACTCATTTATCTTGGCGGGTATGGGTATGCCTCCCCTGCCTCATTTGATATCATGTACTCTAAAATAAAATGAGACTTATATCATATTAGTAGGTCTCGTGCCCTCCATTCCTCCATCATTCCTCACATTACATTAGCTATATCTCTCTCTCTGTAACAGCCCTGGTTAAAACCTTGTGTAAAATATATAAATACCACGGATGATGGGACATGCATTCAAAGCTTAATGTTGGGCAAGACATCCTAGGGGGTGTTCATTTGGTTGTTTATGGTTAAGGAAATTGGCAAAGTCAAAGGAATTTTTGGCACATTTATTTATTAAAATAATGGAAACTAGGAGAAAAGTTAGATGGAAGGTCACAGGTTGCATGTGAGGATGAAATTGAAGGAAAATGATTGAAAATGAAGAAAATAGAGGCCTCATTGATAAAAGGCTTATGTGTTGGCACGCTTAATCAGTTTATATTTGGAGCTCTCTCATTATTTTCTCTCTCTCCCACTTTTGGACACTTAGAGTTTTATTGGAGCACTTTGTGTTGGCATTATGATACAAGTGTTGTCCTTGATGGAAACTCACTCAGAGGCAGGTACAGGTGATGGCAACTTAATCAGAGGACAGATCTTAGCACACCAGGACAAGAAAGCGATATACGCAGGTTCAGTAAGGAAAATCAGCGTGTACACGCAGGTTGGCTTCAGTAAAAGCGCGTACATGTGGAAAACTTATCTTTGCTCCGTGGCGGTTAGTCCTTGGAAGTTGTGCCTATGGTTTTGGACCATGGTGTCTCGACAGACGTGTTGATCCCTAGTTTTGAAGTTGATGGTATTGTGTTACTATGGTTTTGGACCGTGGTATTGTGAAGGGCCTAAGCCTATATAAGGAGAAGATCATTAGGCTAGATGATGAAGTGAGTGCGTGTGAGTGATGAAAATCTGAGGAAGTGTGAGATCCAAATGCTGGTTATGGGTTGGTGATCTGAACCAAGGTTTCACTCATGTGGAGGATGATGGAACGAGATCTTAAGGCTTGGAATGATTATCTTCATATGGTTTGACTGTGGATAGACTAGATCTACTGACGCATGTTTATTATTATGATCTGGGTATGTTTTGATGTCTAATATAGCTACGGAGTTTTAAGCTTGAATTTGCAGATCTGTACCCAGGTTGGTTTTGGTAAAAGAGCGTATACACGCAGGTTGGGTTCATCCAAGTAGCGTATACAATGTGAAGTATGATATTTGAATATGGAGTTGGATCTGGTTGTTGTTATGATGTTGTTGACAGGGTTTCAGTGATTCAGTATTGGGTGTTTCAGTGATTGATGATGCAGTTTGTACTACAATGGTGATTGTCTTATGGATCCAGTATGAAAATGTATGAAACGTGGTCCCGGGAAGATCGTAGGCCGGCACCTACATACTGGTAAACATATCAGCCAGTACAATAGCCAAGGGGTTGTAGCTCCCTTCCAGGAACAGCTGGAAAACGAGTGAAGGTTGTAGCCTTGTGTAGGGTTGGCACCTATGTACTAGTAAATGGATTGGCTAGTACAAGAGCTATGAGGGTTGTAGCCCTCTGCAGGTTGTAGCCTGCGTGCTGGTAAAGGATTGCACCAATACATTGTAAAAGAAGATTCTTATTAAAGAAGAAAGAGACGAATTGCAGCAGGTGGTTTTCACCCACATTGGGTTTCCACCTTATATCATGGTGTTCATGTGTGTGGCTTTTGTGTGATGATCTGTTCTGTTATACTGCACCTGTTTACTGTTAATATGGTTAATAATGTTCTGATGCATTTACTGAAGATAAGCTAACTGAATCATAAGATTTCTGGATATACGCTAGTTGCTTTAGACACAGTAGCGTGTACACGCGGGTTCACTTAACTGAAGTAGCGTATATGTTTCTAAGTATGAAATTTGTAAAGGTTTTACTGATCTGATAATATTGATTCACCCCCACCCTCTCAGTATTATTTCCAACACTTTGGCATTGGAGCAAGAAGGGAAAATAAGGAAAGAGGAAGCAAAGATCAAGCAGGGAAAGGCAAGATCAAGAAGCCACATCATGCTTCATTGTATGTATCGACTTGCATCTATATTTTCCTTACTATATTTGGCATGCATGGTATTGCATGTGGTTCTTTTCTATCATGGCATGGGTTTTTCTAGGTGTGACAGTATTCTTCAGCCTAGCCTTTCCATTTCGTGATAGCTTTGATGAGATGGGTTTCTCATATTCAGTTAATGTGGGATGGTCGAATGGATTCGAAGTTGAGTGGGGTGGATCTCCGAACCGACAAACACATGGCCTAGTGGTCCCTGAACCAGACTGTGGATCATGGTAAAGCCACTGTCCTAGTAACCCCTGAACATGACTATGGGTTGTGGTAAATCCAGATTGTGTGCCTCAGTGGGCCTAGGAATCCTTACCGTTGAATGGAGGGATATACGATAAAGCAAAGTGGTTGATTTCTCTCCATTGGGCCTAGAAGTCCCGAGATGGGATGTATGATAAAGCCTAGAGAGTGTGTCTTGGTGTAGGGCCTAGTGATCCCTGGATCATACTGTGGATTATAGTAAAGCCTGAGAGACTAGACGACACTCAAATTCCTCATGGTGTAGGTGGAGAACTCTGGTGGTATCCATGCTTGTTGGTTTTTTTTAGTGTGTTCTATGAGTCCCACATTTATGCTTGGAATATGGCATGGGGGTGATTGGCTGAAGAGAGACTTGGCTTAGCTAATCTATGGTTGGGTGGAATGTGGTAGTCCCATCTCTGGTTGGTTTATTGCATTCATTAATGAGAAATTCATTCCCTTGATTTTAATTTGTAAATGTAATGATGTCTATGTGTATTTTATGGAATATATGTTTATGATATTTCTATCCCTATTATGCTACTTATATTATGTTTTATGACAACAACTATGTATGGCTCTCAGTATGTTTTTACCTGTAAATCAATGGATAATGTATCTATGTCCTAATAGATGGTAATGCAGCAAATGACATGAGGGAACAATGGTTCATAGCGATTCTCTGATATGTATGAGATCCCTACACTTAATTCCATTGTTTACACCTGTAGGTTACATGTTGATGATATGTTTAACGAAATGCCTGTCATGGCTAGTAGGGGTCTGGTTAAGGTCTTGTTCAACTTATTGCTTTAGCATCATTGTTTTCATATTATTTTAATGAGATTAAGCTATCACTCCATTCTGGGAAATGACCTAGGCTATGGGTCTGAAAACATTGCTTAAATCTCAGGGTCGCTAGTACAGAACTGGCAAATTGGGTCCCTAGACGTTGGCACATAAGCCTATAAGAGTGACTTTGGGTTTCTTGATGTTGTCATGCCTATAGCATGAGAGCGACTGAGGCCTAAGATGGTCAAAACTTCAATAGGACCCAAGGGAAAGTTGTTTGAAGTGTTGGATTGGCTTCTATGGGTCCTGAAGCTAATGTTGGATGACTGTGTGATGTTTCTATCAATTCCACTTCCTTAAGTTTAGATAAAAGGTAGAATCCAATCATCTTAGCCTCTCATCGTGTGTTTACCCCATTTGGTTAGTTACTTGGGTAAACTTGGGACGAGGGTGTTACAGAGTATTATCAGAGGATGGTTCACCCCTTAGACTGGATGGGCAGTGTGTGTTGGTCATTCATGTATTTCAGTTTCATGTGTCTCTTACACTTGCATTCCATGTGCTTGTTTCATTACATAATGTTGATTATGGTTGTAGAAATGTTGTCATGGAGAATTTGATGTTGATATTGTGGAATGCATCATCATGAGTATATGACTACTTACATATTGTTACATTTCACTTACATGTTGCTTTTATGTCACCTACTTACATCCTTGTATGTTAGGTTGCATTCTTGTATGTTTGATTACATGTATCAGTCTTGTAGGTTGGTTACAAGTATTGATTTCTTTTGCTCGACTACATGCATTCGTGCATATGTGTAGCTGATTATGCATTGCTTATGCATGTTGATGGTTGCATGTGAAAATGTGTACAGTGGTGTAATGGTTTTTTTCTTGCATTATGTCATGGTTTGTGAAGTCGATATCGTCATGAATTAATGACTGAACTCTAGTGAGAAGTATATGGCTTTGTATTCATGTGTTATATGTCTATATGAAGTGGTTATGCATGTATGGTCTTGGTTATCGTTATGCATGAATAGTAGGTCAAACATGCCTTATGAAGTTGTGGTATGCAATTTAAGTCATCATTGTGTTATTGGTATGTTATGATGCTAATGTGTTGAACGAGGTAAACAAAGAGATGTAGATCATCAAAGTGAAGTTGCAGCATTGGACCTTGAGGCAAGAGCATGTTTTCATATAGGTTTATACGTTGGATGTGCAGGTGTGTAGGTTAGGGATTGTTATATTCTTTAGGGTTATATACATTAGGTTTATGTACATGTCTTTTGATGTTGTTACCACTCAAGTATTTATTTTGAGTTGATGAGAAAGAAATGATAGAGGTAACCACAAACCTACTTTGGAGATTAGGATATAGCCTTCCTAATTCTCAGAGAGGGCTCTCACTTTATGATTTAACTTTGTTTTAGTTATTTAATTTTAGGCTAGTTATGATTGTACTTGGGTTTTGATTTGGATTTGGTGGTGGGATCACTTAATTAGATGGATAGAGGGATGTCTTTTACCATTGGGCTATGGGGTCAAATGTCAAGCAAACAGGGTTGGATCAAGTTCTAAAAATAGTGTCTACAGGGTAAGATAGTTGAGTTAGTTTAGATCTTAAGGCTGGATGGTGAATCTGGTTTCAATTGGATCCAAAGAGAAATTAAGGGTTCCAAAGAACAGATTTTGAATGAAGTGAAAGAGGTCAACCGGGATGGAAGAGAAATTTAGGATTCTCATATACGGATATCAGAAGAAAACATAAAAATGATTAACTGTTCAAGACAGAGTGTACTTAAACAAATTCTGAGATAAATTTCCAGCTAATTCATTCACTTTAGATAACATTTAAGTTTGTGAGATACATAAGAAAATAAAAAATATGACAAAGAAAATACTTCACTGTAATAGCTCAACACATGAGTCCTGTGATTCAATCTCTTTATTACTCAATCCAGTATGTTGACTTGAAAAAAATTGTACAATAACCCTCAGGTTTATGATCAATACAACTCTACAAATGTATGGAAATCCACACCTAAATACTTCGATTTATGAAGTATTTATACAAAAATAGTTTACAAAATATCCCAAACTGTCTTGGGCATTATTCTAGGAGAAATAAATATCTTCATGCAACAAGATAGAGATCGATGTTCAACTACTGTATGTTGTCCCTATTTATTAGGTTGTGTTATCTTCATGCTCTGATATTTTTCTTTTTATTCTCTGCCTTTATGTTGGTCTTCACGCTGGGTCTTCTTTGTACTTTGACCTTTCAACTGATACACTTTTAACTAATACTCTTTTACCTGGCTGATCTATCATTTTTCTTTTACTGTGTTGTTTTCACCCTTACTATACATTTTTACATTTTGACTGCGTATCTTTATAGTAAGTCATTCAATTTCTCTATGTGTCTGCATCTGGTAATTGGATATTTAGCATCTTCCTGTAGATTTCATCTGCTTCAGTGCATTTGGAAAAAGTTGGTTTATTTACAAAAAGGTGTTTTACCTCATACTAGAGGTAAAACAAGTTCTCAGAGGTCTGATATAGGACCTTTCCAGTAGGAATACCCTTCATAGAGGAAGTATTCACCTGATACCTTGCCACTTCTCTTATCCTTCTATTGTAATATTCCTTTGGCATTAGTTTTCCCTTTGTTACTAAGGGATTTGGTAGACCTTTCTGCCTCAAAACATCAAATTTAACCATGAATCTGTCTATAGCCAGTTACATGGTTTGGCACTTATCCTCTAGGTTCATCATCAAATTCCTCTTGGTGAGGACCCTTTTTACTTCCAGTATTGTACCTGTCCTGTCAGGTATCTCCAATTCTTGTAATTCATATTTGTTTTTGGAGTTAAGGAAGTGAATGATCCTAGTGGCTTCCTCTAGCATGTCTCCCAGTTCTGTTTTAACTCTCTGTATGGCTTCTGTAGCCTCTTTCACTAAGTCACTGTGCTCAAAGATTACTTCAATGGATTGAAAAATATCATTGACAAAGTCAATGATATTGGCCCACAATTATTCCTTGGCTTAGCCAAGTGGTCCCTTTAATGTTAGCTCTTTTTCTAATCTCTTTACTTTTTCATTCACTCTAGTTGCCTTATGTACTTCTTCTTTGTGCATAATCTGGGCAAGCTTATAATCATTCTCTAAACTGGTTATTTTTTCCTTAAGTTTGTTCATTTATATGGTCTGAATGGACATGTCTTCCATTTCTTTGACCAACTTACTTGCCTCATCACCTGGCTCAACTTCTACTATTGTCGACCTTGTTGCTGATGTAGATGTTGTGGCAGCTAGCAATGTTGTAACCATTGGAGCTGTAGGAGCTAATGATTCTGCCAAGGTGGATGGTACTGCAGTAGTAACTGTTGGGATAATAGTGGCAGAGGCAGTCTCAAGACTAGCTTGTTTTAACTATATCAATTTGTCTAACTCCTTTTCCATTTCCTTCAGTTGATCATTCAATTGTAAAACAAGGTCCATCATTTCCTCCCGATGTGAACCAAAATACTGCCCATAGCTATAGGAGCTAATGATGTTGCCAAAGTGGATGGTACTGCAGTAGTAACTATTGGGATAATAGAGGCAGGGGCAGTCTCAAGACTAGCTTGTTTTAACTGTATCAAGTTGTCTAACTCCTTTTCCATTTCCTTCAGTTGATCATTCAATTGTAAAACGAGGTCCATCATTTCCTCTTAAACTAAAAACTGCCTACTATTGATTGATTATTTCTATGCCAAAGTGTGACTGTTACCTGTTAAAAGGCCGAAAAATCCCCAATTCACTCTTCTCTTGCATTCACACTGGGGTCATGTCCCAGCTCAATTACCAAGTCCTCCAGTGACTTGATCCTGTTGTCCTTGGCTTGTGAGGGGGCCTTTTCCAATTTATACTATGTTGTAATATTATCTAATGAAATTTGCAGCTTATGTGTAGCCATGGCTTTTCTTGTCAAGGTGGAATAAATCATCTCACCTGCTTGCTTATGGAACTCAATTTGGTCAAAGGGATGAACATCCCTGGCCAAAACCTCAAAGTTTGTTTTCATATAGTCAGCTGATGTTTTTGGCTACTGGACAATAGGCTGCATCAATGACACTTGCATTTTTCCTATTTTGATGTCAAAGGTTGACATCAACTTGCTTTGATTTACTGGTGTCTGTTTGAAGTATTGAGCATAGGTTTCAGCCTTCAACTTCTCATTCCTCAACTTAATTTCTTTATATCTATCCTTGATATCCATTTCTTTATCCACAGGCCTAGTGAATGAAGAAACCTCAATGTTGAGTTGTCTCTCAATAAGTTGAGTGTTAGATGTGGAGGGCTGCTAAGTTTCTCCTGAAGTTGTTGTGCCTTTGCTTCTTTCCACCATTGTATCAGTGCCAGTGATTTCCATAGAGTCAATGGTGTCCTCCTGTTCAGTTATAGGATTAAACTTGGGCCTTTTCTTATAACTGATCTCAAACTGTTCATCTGTGGTTTCCATGGCTGAACTAGAACCCTCCTCTCTGTTTCTCTTTGGGTTTCTCTCCTCATTTGCTGGAGTCTATAAAATAGGAGGAATATTCATTGGTTCTCCTAGTTTTGGAGCATGCAGGAAGGAACTTTCATCAATCTATTTCTCTACATCAATCAGTGTATTTTATACATCAACTATAGTATTGTCCATATCAATTAGAGTGTTTTCCAACCATTCTAATAGGTTGGAAAACCTCTCAATGTCTAGTCTGGGATGATGGACGAAAGGTCCCAATTTAACCTTGATCCTTAGCTTATTTATCACTCCATGAGGGTCATACTGCCACATAAAACTATTTATGAATTTCATTTGTTGCAAAATCTTATCTACCTCTAGTCTAGCTTCTCTGGTATTACAAATGAAGGGGCCCAATTGATTTTTCATTTTGACTTGGGTTTTCTTCCTAGCTGCTAGGAAGTTGACTCCGTCATAATTGATAATCTGCCTAAAGTATTCTAGTGCAAATATCCTCATGGGGAGTTATTTGGGAAGTTTGTAAGGGGCAAGTTGGCATCGATATATTCTTATCTCTTTTTGGTTCTGGTACAGATACCAGTCTCCCACCTTACTGTTCTTTACCAACTGTAATACCCTTTTGATCTCTTAACTGATTCTGGGCTGAGGGCTACTCGTTAGCATAGTCATAACTAGATGGACAAATGAATCAATGAAGTCCTTGTAAGTAAATGCAGTGGATACTTTTGGATCAAGGGTGTTGAGTAGATAACTGACCTTGGATTTCCTTTGGTATCCAATTTCTTAATGCTGACAGGGAATTTATCTGACTGGTAGTACAAGAACATATGAAATAAAATTGAAAAATACTTGAAAACTCTTTCAATTGGTAGTCTGGTGAATTGTTCATGCATCCTATCTGCTGTGAACTGAGCATAATTGTAAATTAAAGTAGGAGGCTTGCCTAGGATAAAAATGGAAAGGAAAGCTAGGACAACCTCATCCACATGCTCATCTGTGATATATCCTAAAATGCAAGAGAGCATGGTAATAATCTGTCTGCCTCTCTCAGAAAAAATGGTGGCAGCATAAGGGTGACTATTTGTGGGAGTATGACATTCCTCTATGATGAAAGTTTGGAGAATTTGGGTTATTCTAGGAAGGTCTAACTTGGTATAGAGGTCCAACAAGTTTCCAATATACAGTGGGGTCTCATTAGGGCTTGGTTGGACTTGCAGCATTTGGTTAATGGATTCTACAATGATGGTAAACAACACTTGCTAGTCAGGGGTGACAATGGCCCTTTGGTTGGGAATGTAGTAGGCATGATAGAAGTGGATGATTTCTGGGAATGGGTGTACTTTTGGAAACAAATAATTGGGTAAATTAGACTACCAAAGGTGAATGTCATTGTTTTGGTTCAAGAATTTGTCCTTCAGCAGTGGAGCTTTAGAAGGTAAGCAGGGGAAGAAGTATCCTTTATTTGGAAATATATGTCTGCTAATGCAAGGTGGTCGATGTCCAGGTAAGGGGTTTGGAGAGGTCTCATGTCCAGAGAGGTTTTGGGAGCCATAATTGGGTTTACAGATTTGAAGTAGGCTTGTAGTGTTTTTAGGAGTGAGGTTTAGAAGCTCTGGTAGAGTGGGAGGGTAATTATAGTATGTAAATAGGGTTTGGGGTGTATAACAGGTTTCGTTTCAATTTAGAAAAGTTTATTTAATTAATTCAATTAATTAACCTTTCAATTTAAACTGTACGGTTTCAAATTGAAGGGCGGTTTTGGTTTTTCCCAAGAATACCTGGAAATCAATGGTTTGACGTGCAGACTGGTTTCAGTGGAGGATGTTGAGGGTACTGTGGCTTCAACTGTCAAATGGTTGATTCAGTTGGGTATCCCACGCATCTTCAGGCAGCAAAGGGTGGTTAAATTTGGTCACAGAGGTTTCAGGGTGTCGCAAATGGCTTAGTAGCAGTTTACAGTGAAAATGCAAGAAAAGAGAAAATTGGGGCTTTTTTGGCCTTTTAACAGGTAACAGCCACATTTGGCATAGAAATAATGAATGAATAGTGGGCCATCACACCGCTTTTGGAGGGTAGGCGGTATTTTTCGCGAGCACGCAATCTAGCCTGGTGTCACCACATAACAGAAATGCGCCCAGGAAAAACCGCGAGTCTCACGTGCTCTCAGGCTATTATAGATCAGACAATGAACCCACATGATATGGATGTACACCGTCGGATTTGAGCATAGGAGATCGAAGGGCTGTCACGCAATTGAGTTGCACGGATGAAATCGGGACAGTGATTTAGCAGGGCCCGGGATTTAATTACAAATAATTGTAATTAATTAGTAAATAAGTTCAGGATTTAATATAAGCAGTGGGTATTAAAGTGGGACCATGGGCTATGTGGTTGGGGTTTTTTAACTCCACCAAGGGTTGGTAGGTTAAAAAAGGTATCGGGGAAATATGAAGCGAGGAAGTTAATTAGATAAGGTGGGGGCATAAAAACTTAGGATAAGAGCGGTTTTGTGGGTTTTCAAGGGGAAAAGAGAAATTAATAAGGGGGGAAGTGATATTTGTAATGGGGAATGGGTTTAACACTAAGAAAAGGGTTTTTGGGAAGGGGGGATGATTTTTGAAGGGTAATTTCTAGGGAAATGTGTGAAACCAAGGGGTAAAGGTCAAAATAAGGGGAAAAAAGGGTATTTATACATGATGAAGGGATAATGGGGAAATTAGAAAATAAGCATGTGGGGGTGTAGTGAAATGAGGGGAAATTAGTAAACCAACTTGGTAAATGTCCTTTCTTTCTCACAATTCTTCCTAGACAAGAAAAATAGGTTTAAGCATGATAAATGTTCTTTTGACTCAGCAACCTTGTGCATTTGCAGCCTTTCTTCTACCTACCCCTTATTTACCCTAACATTTTTTCTTCATTTCATTGGGTGGATTTGAGCTTGCTGATCCTTTATTTCATTTTCTTTTGACAAGAAAACTATCCAATTCTAACCTTATAACTTCCAATGGCTCATGTTAAACCGATGAGCTCATTTTTATTCTCTACCTAACTACTGATCTGCCAAGGTTAAACAGTTTTCCTAGATCTTCATTCTCTATCTATTAACATGAAATTTAAAACATGAGTGAGTCAAGATTAAGCTATTTGACCATCATGGATTGTGGCATTTCTGACAAGATGCACACAACCTTATTTTGCATAGTAAAGTAAAAAGTAGTGGCATTTGAATTTTCACACTTTCATGATCTGTTTTATTTCTTTTTGGGGATCATAGTTTTCACTTTTTTAATCTTTTTCTTTTTTTTGTCCTTTGATTATTCTTTTAGGACATACCCTCTTTACATTTTTTAAATTTTAATATGGAAAACATTTTGCAGAAAGAAAAAGTATGTACAATATTACAAGACTAACCATAGCTAATTCAACATTATGAATCCTATTATTATAGGACCCTAACAGTGGCTCCACATGGGGATGTAATTTCCTGGTGAAGTGTCAAGAACTTTAAGATTAGTAGCCTTTGAAACTGTGATTGTAGTTAACTTGTAAACTTCTCTTCTGTGATTCTACTTTATTCATACTTATGATGGTGAACCCTTCTGTTATCACAAAATTTGACCCTGATAGGCTGCTGATCAAGTAGACTCTCAGTAACTCTTTCAAACCAATCTTTTGGTTGAGGCTTAGCCTCCTCAACCTGAGAGGGCTCTCTCAATAGGTTTAAGATTTTTGATTAATGATTAGATGGCTAACTCCAGGAATAAAAATGGACAAAAATATATAATTGGTTGAATCAAATATTAGCAAACATCTATTGGGCTATGGAGTCAAGATAGTCTTCAAAAAAACATCATGACCAACAAAACATGGAAGTCAAGGCACTTGGAGTTTAGGTTTATCAGTAAAACAATAACACAGAGAATCAACACAGTTTACAAGCATGTGAACGAAGTTAGAGAATTTTCCAATGAATTCTAAGTATCACAAGCTCATACCACTGCAAATAAGTAATTGAAAAAAAAAAACCATAAGGACATCAAACACATAAACCCCTTGTGAATCTTGAGTAGTAAAACTGATCTCTGTATTAAGTTTGAAAACCCACAGTTTCTTACAATAACACAGCTTTCTTTTGCTAATAAAATTACCAACCCTGAGGAATTAGATTCTCATGCTTTATATAGAATTTTTACAACCTTGGATTCTATGATCCCTCCTTAGGATAATTTGAATTCCTAACATTGACACCTATCTATTCATAAAACAAACTTCTTAATTACAAACTGACAACTAACTGTCTTTAAGAGTCCTAATACAAATAGGAGTGAATCTCCTAAAACATGCTTCAAAAACCTTATCTATGACTTAAATACATTCTTTAATAAGCTGCTAATCCATGTCTTCAAGCTTTATGATGTCTCTAGTATTGTTGCAAACCCTACTGATTCATGACCTAACTGTCCTAAAAACAAGGAGACAGAGTTCCTCCTTTTAAGCGCTTAATCCTTTATGCTTATCTTCGAGTAATTTTGCTGGTGTTGATGATTGTTTCATATATGTGGCATGTATTAGTAATCCATTAAGACTTCATTTCTCCACCTGTGCAAAAAATGGAACCTCGAATAGATGGAAAAGAGGATGAAACATGACTGTGCTACGAAGATAGTCTGTTTTCGTAGCACAGCCTTTATATCACTTATGAAGTACATATTTGAACCATTGTTTTTGCATCATTGCCTTCTAAACTTCATCTATGATCCTCATATGTCTACAAACAACATAAAAACTTGGAATTTATCAGACCTTACATCAGAATTTATCAGAATTTATCGAAATACATCTATAAAGTGCTAAAAGGTTGCCTTCAGTAGTTTTGTAGCGCGCTACGAAATTGTTGTGTATGCACTTTTTTCAACACGACTTTAAAAAATCTACAGTTTGGGAATTTTCAAAATTTCATAAAGACTGATATGATCACCAAAAATCAAAACAAATTAACCTTATAAGATTTTCTTCTTCACATATGACCTTCTTTTTAATACCAAAACTGTTTTAAGATATATTTTTTACTGCCCTTTTTCATCACCCTGTTTCATTATTGTTGTAGCCTTTCTTCAAATCTTGTTAACTGTATTTCTAGGTCTTCAACCTCTCTCTTCAATCTCGTATTAGTAGCTCTCAACTGAGCATTCAACCTCCTTACAAATCTGGCTTCTTTGATTGCAGGAACAGTCCAAGTAAAGTACGGAGTTTCACTGCTAACTATTTCTGGTTTGGAAACTTTTTCAACTTCCCAGAGAGCCTTTATCCTTTTGAAATCTGTCTTTTCAGCAGCATGCCTTCTTTCTGTCATCCTTAGTCTAGCAATTTCATTATTAGCTGCTCTTAACTTTCCTTCCATTTCTTCATAACTGGCTTTTTTTGTTTGAGTGGAAAAAACTTTGTTTTTGTCACCTTCAGGTATTGGTGATGAAAGGTCTATCAACTCTTCCTGAACAGTGGAAGCTTCTTCTATTTTTCCTAACTCAATATTGGACTCTTGCATCTTTTTGGATTGTTTAGTTAAGGGCTTTCTGGGCTTGAACACAAATGTTGTAACATCATCCTCAAATTCTAGTTCCATAGAGGATTTCATCCTCTTCAACTTTCTTTTATCAAACTCTGTGACATCTGCCTACACCAAAGGGGATTATGCAATATCATTGGCTTTTAAAATGTCCTTTAAATTACCCTTCAAGCTTGAACTTTCTCCTGAGATCACTGATTTACCCTTATCCTTTTCAATTTTGACTTCTAGTCAATCTTTTTTGAATTGGTTTGTTAGCTGACTATTCTTGTGTCATTTCTTTAACTTCAGCTCTCTTTTCCTTTGAGGATTTAGGAGTCTCAAGAATAACTACTGATGTTTTGCTCACTTGTTCTTTCACCTGCTTTCTAGGTTTCAGCTTAACAAATATTTTTGACTTGGACATTACAAGCTTGCTAGTTTCCGCTGATGGAGTTTATTTAACCTTAGGGCTAATACCTGTATCTTGATTTTCCACTCCAAAATCACATAAAAATAAAAGTGAAGACCATTCTCTGTTGATCCTTCTGAGTTCATGTAAAACTATCAGTTTAATTAGACCATGATGAAAAAGTAAAGTTTCATATCCTTGAGATTTAAATTGCACTTTATCTACCATATTAAATATACTTCGATACAGGAAGTAAGGCAAATCTAAAGAAATCATAGCAGTAAAATGCAACATGAGTTTAAAATGATATAAATAAAATTTTTGATATCTGCCCTCACAGGTAAAATAAAGTTGAATATTGAAGAGTAAGTTGGCATAGATGTCTTTGATGTAGTTCCTTGGAATTGCCTTCGTTAAGTCTGTTTTTGGAAACTCTGGCTTTATAAACACTTTACAAGGTTCCATGTCAAAACTAAAGTTTTTGAACCATATATCTTGCCCCCTAGGAATCTCTGTCACCAAAGCTATGATTTCTGGAGAAATTTGCAAGTTTAGGATTCCAACCTTTGTGTTTGAGCTATTGAAATGTAGTGAAAACTCCTTTGTCACCTGAGGATGTCCTCCCTGCAATTTTTTACAAAACTTCCAGCATCCTACTTTCTTAAAAGCTTCCACAACTGATTTATCTCTAGCTAAGACCTCGGTGCTTTCAGGCTCTGTTCTTAAACAATGACCAGACTTGTGACTTTCCTTTCTTTTGTCATATTTTCCTTTGAATTCTTGTAACAAATCAGCCTTGCTTGAAACTCTGTTTATCAACCTCACTTGATTATGGTGGTCAGCCTCGCTTGAATTATCGATGAGAGAAACCTTGGTAAGAAATTACCATAAGCTTACCATTCGAAAAACAATTTGTTTGAGGGTTTGCATGCAAACTGCAACAAGAAACTAGCCAGCCCTTTCAAATTTGAAATTACCTATCATGATGACCCCTAAATTAGAAATGATGAATTTTGGATGGTCTCATGCTTAAGAACTGACTCCTAGTTGACACCTAATAATGAAAATTTAATAGAATCTTAACGGATTGATGTTTTGACAAGACTGCCTACAAATCCGCGCTTTTGTAGAGCGCAAGGAAAAGTGCTACGAAAAGAGCAGCATCTTCATAGCACAAAATAGACATTTTACAGTGTCTATGCTATGAAAACATGGTTTTGGGGCTAATTCCAAAAACTTTTCAAAATGGTTTAAGATATGAGTTTCTAAATAGAAGTGAGACTTCTGAGACATAGAATAAGGTTGTTAAACTTTATTTGGAAACAAAAATGAGACTTTTAAGACTCTTAACCTACCACCTACCCATTAAAACATAAAATTACTTGAAACTTATCTAAAACCATGATTAGGAACAATGTAAACTCTTATTTTGGTGATAACACCTTCAAAGCTTAGGGCCTTCTCTCTGGGCTTCAACTTTTAAAATATTACCATCCAATCCAATCTAAACTCTGCAATGTTATATACAATGAGTAAAGTAAAGTGAACTACTATTAATCCGTGGATAAGTAATGCTTCAACATTCTACCTTTTATAGGTCCTCCTGGTAGATCTGTTCCACCTAACTCTCTCAATAAAAATGCATTGTTACCTCTGTAACCATAAATGATATAAGGGCCTAGCCATAGGAAATCAAATTTTCCAAGTTTTCCCTTATCTTCTCTTCTAGAATCCCATTTAATTTCTTTCTCACCTATGTAAAAATCATCAGATTTAGTCTTTTTGTCAAAAACCTCTTTGATTTTATCTTGGATCACTTGTGATTTGACATAGACTTCTTCTCTGGTTTGCTGCAAGTGTATTGTTTGATTTATCCTCCTTTGGATATCATTTGGTTCTACCTACAACTCTTGAATGATCTTCATCACTGGTACTCCTAAAGAGGATGGAAAAACAACATCCATACAATATACTAACTGATAAGGAGATGTACCAATGGACTTTTTGGTAGTTAGTCTGTCTACCCATAAGTCATTTACCAACTTTTTATTCCATATCTTCTTGTTGTCTTCCAGTAGTTTCTTAATGATATTAAAAAGAATTTTGTTTGAGGATTCTGCAAGTCCATTACCTTGAGGGTAATAGGTAGTGAAATGGCCAAGGGTAATGTGATATCTGTTACAAAAGTCTACCATTTTCTTGGGTTTAAAAGCAACTGCATTATTAGTAATAAGCTTTTGGGGGCATCCAAATCTTGAAAGGATATTGTTTTGAAGAAATGAGATAATGAGATAGTTTGTGGCTTGTTCAGAAGGGATGGCTTCTATCCATTTGGTAAAGTAATCAGTGGCTGTCAAAATCCATTTATGTTGGGCTGAGGAGTCTAGGTGAATTTCCCCAATGAAGTCTAAACCGCATTGTTGAAATGGAATTTCTGTGGATATAGGTTTGAGAGGTAAAGGTGAAAGCTTCCTTTTACTCTCAAATATTTGGCACTTATGACAGGAGGTCACATGTTTCTTGACATCCGCAAAAAGGGTGGACCAGTAAAAACCAGCCCTCAGAATATTCCCAGTAGTTGTTTTCCAATACAAGCGTCCTCCACAATATCTTGCATGGAATTATTGCATAATTTTGTCAGATTCATATTTTAATAGACAATTTAATAGAATGCCACCATTATCTTTCCAAAATAAAGCATTATCTATGATACAATATTTCATTGATTTCATTTTCAAAACTCTAGCTTTAGTTCTAGATAAACCAGGAGGAGCTTGTAAGTTTAGTAAAAAAAAATATGATATATGCATACCAAGGTGAATCTGTAAAAGTTTCACTGATCTGTGGAGTCGCCATCTCTTCCTGATCATCTAGGGCATCAATGAAATTTATATCTAAGGCCTGACAGTTTGATTCAACCATGAGTTTAGCTAGACCTTGGCCTTTGATAAGTTGTGTATGCTTTATTTCAATGTCATATTCAAAAATAGTGGAAATCCATTTGCCTTTATTTCCTTCAGGCCCATTCTGTGTCAGAATGTCCTTTACTACTGAATTTGGAGCATAAGCAATGATGCGTGAATATAAGATGTATACTCTGAAATCTTTAATAGCTTTCACTAAGGCTAGTGCTTGTTTTTCCATTATGTTTTACTTTAGTGTGGAATCTCTTAAAGATTTATTGATAAATGCAATAGGTTGCTCATATCCTTGATCAATATTTTGCAACAAGATTGTTGTAATAGTATGTTCTGAAGCAAAAGAAAAAATTATAAAATCTTTTTGGAAATCAGGACTTATGAGGACTGGAGTTTTGGTAAGGGCTTCTTTAATGGCCTCAAAAGACTGTTTGGCCTCTACTGTCCACTTAAGTGTTGAATCTTTCCTTAAATGTTATTTAGTTCTCTAATTAATTATGCTAAGTCTGAAATGAATCTCCTAAGAGAAATTCTTTTGCCTAAAAATGACTGTAATTTTTTTATGTTTCTAGGATGAGTGATGGTCAAGATTGCCTATATTCTAGCAGGATCTATTATAATTCCATCTTTGGATATTATGAGTCCCAAGAGTTTACCTTCTTCTAGACCAAAGATTGTCTTTTTGGGATTTAAGGAAATACCAAATTTTCTACATTTACTAAAAACGCTTCTTAGGTGATCTAGAGGTTCATTATCAGATTTTGAAAACACTGTGATGTCATATTGGTAAACAACTAGAAAGTCATGGATTTCTTTGGTAAATTCTATATCCATAGCTCTTTGTAATGTTTCTCCTGCATTCCTTAATCCAAAAGGCATCTTCAAATACATGAAAGTACCCCAAGGAGTAGTAAATGCAGTCTTTTCCTAGTTCTCTGGTTGGACTAAGATTTGGTTATATCTAGAAAATCCATCAAGCAATGAAATTTTGGATGAGCCTACTACCCTTTGAATAATATGGTCCATCTTTGGGAGAGGATAGTTGGCTTTTAACGAGAATTTGTTCAAGTTTCTGAAATCAACATAGAGTCTGATTTCTCCTATTTTCTTCCTAGTAGTGACTAAGTTTGAGACCCAATCTGAATATCTGATGGGTGCTATGATTTGGGCATCATACATCCTTTTTACTTCCTTTTCAATTGATGGTATAAGAACTATATTAATTCTCCTAAGATTCTGTTTGAAAGGTTTATGATATTCTTTGATATGCATCTTGTGTTGAATTATGCTAGTGTCATTAGACTTAAGGTCTTCATAACTCCAGGCAAAGACATATTCAAACTCTTTGAACAACTTTATATATTTTATCTTTTCACCTAGAGGTAAGGTTTTTGATATTTTGATAAGATTAGGTTTGTCTTCAGTTCCTATGTTACATTCTTCTATATCTACTCTTAAAGGCGCCCTTTTTGGTTTCCTAGCTACATCATTTGAATCAAACAAATATTCTAATGGGACTAATCCCTTAGGAAAAAAGTTATTTTTAAGGTTTAGTATTTTAGTATCATCATTCATTATTTCTTCTATTTCTACATTTTCTAAGTCATCTATATCTACTTTAGTGAAATTAGTGGGTTTGCCTATATCTAAATCATTTAGATCTAACTCACTACCTATGTTATTATCTATTGTACAATTTGTATTTATATTACAGTTTTGAAACTCTCCTTCGCATTCATGAAATCATAAATTTGAGAATCTCGTGAGAAAATCTGCCAATATTTCAAATTGTCAGGTATGACAAGCCTATGTCTCACCTCTGCAATGTACTGGTGGTTGGATTGAAAAGGCAATTTGCAGGTACTAGAAAAAGTGGCTAGATTGTGAGCTTGCATATTCTGATTCCTAGGATTGGCAACAAAATTAGTTTCTAGAAGGTCTTTAACCAAATCAAGGATAGTTTCTCTATACTGACTAAGTTTGGGATTATTTATAAAGTATTCACCTTTGATTTGTTTTATAATCAATTCTGAGTCTCCCATCATACAAACTCTCTTGGCTTCAAGTTTTCTAACCATTTGTAGTCCTATGATTAGAGCTTCATATTCTGCCATGTTGTTTGTGCACTTAAAGTTTAATGTAAATGTATGACCTCGAGAATGATTATTTTCCATGTTTTGAATCCATACTCCTACACCTGCTCCTAATCTATTCATAGAGCCATCAAAATCTAAATGCCATAGGGATTCATAAAAAAAAATTTCACTATCAAGGGCTTTGTATTTTTCTTCTACAACTGTGATTTCATTTTTGTCATGTTCTGAATTGTACAGGATAAAAGAGTCCATATCAGAATGCATGGAGTATATATGGAAATTATGTTGTTTTTCTACACTAGTCACCATGTATTGCATCAAGGTCTCTCTATAAAGTTTCCTTTGTTTACCAAAAACATATATGGTGGCATATGACATATCTAACTGTAAAGATCCCTGCAATTTTTCTCCCCATGAGCAAGATAACAACATTCCATACTTGGGTGGGATATTAGCAACTACTATGTCCATCAAAATACTCTTTGTTGGGCACTAGACTAGAGACACACAAATCTTTAATCAGGCAAAGGCACTTGACTTGGCTAGAATCAAAAGAAAATAGGTCCTTGTATGGTCTGGTGATATCTAAGTTTAGTCTCTCGATGATTGCTTTTGGCATTAAGTTATGGGATGCCCCTAAGTCTAGCATAGCATTATGTAATATTTTATCATGAATATTCAAGCTAATGTAGAAAGGAGGGATACCCCCTTGTTGAGGTGTGCCATCTACTTCAGGGCCAAACAATAACTCAGGCTGATCATCATCAAATTCACAGCATCTTCTCCTTCACCTATATTTCATGTTTCAGTGATTTGTGATCTATATGATTCATTTTCCACTAGCTTAGTCAAAAGAACTGATATTTTCAATTTTGTTATCTTAGTTTTAATGTTGAATGGCAATTGAGTTTTGCTTGACTAGATGAGATCTTCCTTAGCAAATGTGGTCTTTGTATTTTTATCTTATTTTTCATTACTAGGAAAATCAGTCTGTGTTTCAATAGTTTTGTTTTGAATTCTCTTATTTTGAATGGTCTGAGTAACTGTTTTAGTTTTGAGTTTTAGATGAAGTTATATCTACAATTTTTGGGCTGGAAGTCTCCTAAGTTCCCCTAGGGAGGATTTGTAGGATTTTGGTCACAAGAGCTTCTGTTATCTTTTTAGTTTGGGTTTGGATTGATCTCTTAGTGGGAATTTCATTATTCTTTTTACTTCTTAGGCTATATTGTTTGTGAACCTCATATATAGAAGATTCATAGCCCTGTTTAAAGTCGAAGGACTCTCCAGATTCTAACTGAAATTGTTGCAGCATGTACAATTCATCTTATTCTTGAGTAAGAAAAACATCATCTTCATTTTTAATCCCTAATAGATTTATCTGGGTGTCATCCTCTCCCTCATGGTTTTGTGAACCCTCATCATAGTTTTCCTGGAAGGGTGGTCTAATTTGCTGATCTAGTATACCATTCTTTCCAGTGTTAGGATTCCTCCTAAATTTGGGGCTTTTTATTGGGGGTGGTTGTTGATTCTCCCATTGAGTTTTTCTTTCCATGTTTTCTAATCTATCCATTATTATTTCTACACTCTTTGCTAAACTATCTATTTTACCATCAAAAGTGGAAGTTTCCTCTTTAATAAAAACTCTTTTTTCATTTCTCATTCTGGCTTTTTTATCTAATAGATTGGCTTCTACACTAACAGGATTACTTTGCATTTGTTCCAATGTTTCAAGATTTCTTTCTCTTAACTGGTATGACATGTTAGTGTCAAGACCATTAGGGAATTTTATCAATTCTAGGTGTGGTGGAGGGTTAATATTAGGAGGGATTGCATTGTAGATGCTATTGAACCTAGTACAATAATCATGCACTGACTCATTAGGAGCTCTTACAATTTTATCATATTCAGATAGTATTTGCATAGGGTTTTTCTTTCTCTCCCATCTATTAATGAATGATCTATGAAAAGTAGCTAAATCTGCAATATGATTAGCAGGTAAACCTTTGAACCATTTCTTAACATCTCCTGTCAATGTTTGGGCAAATAACCTCATTTGGACATCATATTCATCAATCTCATGCAATTCAAAATAGTTATTCATTTTGTTCACACGCTGTTGGGCAGTATACTAACCAGTAGCATCAAACAAAAATATTTTTCTTTGGTAATCTTGGGGCATGGCATGGAGCTGTGCTGGTAAAACCAAAGGTGCATATCTGTTTGCCATGGTTGAGGTTTTAGTTTGACTAGGGGGAAAAGTAATGGTGCTCGAGGAAGGGATTGAAATGGATGGAGATGAACTAGATGAGGTTGAGGTGTTTGGTTGGAAAGGAAGCTGATGAATAACTGGTTTAGGGGAATGAAATGTGGTGGATATTATAGGTGAGGTGGTAGTAAATGAAGGTGTATTTACAATATTTGAAGATTGTGTATAAAGTTTAGAGGCAGTAGCAGTGAGGGCAACTAATTCAAATGATTGTTGAAGATAGTCATCGTCTATATGGCTTATCAATGTAGAGGTTAAATCTTCTAGCTTGTCAAAAGTATCCAACACAAGTTTATCTAAATCTGGATGTATATGCACCTTTTTTGACTTAATGAATTGAATAGAATTAGGGTCTAACACAGTTTCATGAATTTCATTTTCTGATTTAGTTCTAAACAATGAGAGGTCAAATGACAAATCAAATGGAATATCCTCTAAAGTTTATAATTCCTCAGGGAGTGAAATTTCTTTAACTAACTGGCTACTACATGCTTGAGTTTCTACCTTTTTAGTTTTCTTAAAATTCTGTCAAGGTCATCAACTATTGTATGAGGGTTTGGATCTGGATTTCCCTTGGTATAGTGAGTTTTTTTGGGAGCCAGAATTTTAATTTTTTAATTGTTTTTTGAAATTTTTTAACATTAACTCTAAAATGACCTTAAGGGGAAAAAGATGAGAATTAAGATTTCCTTAAATTTTTATTACACTGAGGATTGAAGTCCCCAGTATGGTCACCAATATGTTATCACTCCAATATTTGTTTTGATTTGATGAGAAAGAAATGATAGAGGTAACCACAAACCTACTTTGGAGATTAGGATCTAGCCTTCCTAATTCTCAAAGAGGTATCTCTCTTTATGATTTAACTTTGTTTTAGTTATTTAATTTTAGGTTAGTTATGATTGTACTTGGGTTTTGATTTGGATTTGGTGGTGGGATCACTTACTTAGATGGATATACGGATGTCTTTTACCATTGGGCTATGGGGTCAAATGTCAAGCAAACAAGGTTGGATCAAGTTCTAAAAATAGTTTCTACAGGGCAAGATAGCTGAGTTACTTTAGATCTTAAGGTTGGATGGTGAAGTCGGTTCAATTAGATCCAAAGAGAAATTAAGGGTTCCTTAAACCACAGTTTGAATGGAGTGAAAGAGGTCAATCGGGATGGGAGAGAAATTAAGGATTCTCAAATCCAGATATCAGAAGAAAACATAAAAATGATTAATTGTTCAAGACAGAGTGTACTTAAACAAATTCTGAAATAAATTTCCAATTAATTGATTCACTTTAGATAGCATTTAAGTTTGTGAGATACATAAGAAAATAACAAATTTGACAAAGAAAATACTTCACTGTAATAGCTCAACACATGAATCCTGTAATGTAGTCTCTTTATTACTTATTCCAGTCTGTTGAATTGAAAAAATTGGTACAATAACAGTCAAGTTTATGATCACTACAACTCTACAAATGTATAGCACTCCACACCTCAATACTTCGAAAGAAAATACTTCACTGTAATAGCTCAACACATGAATCCTGTAATGTAGTCTCTTTATTACTTATTCCAGTCTGTTGAATTGAAAAAATTGGTACAATAACCGTCAGGTTTATGATCACTACAACTCTACAAATGTATAGCAATCCACACCTCAATACTTCGATTTATGAAGTATTTATACAAAAATAGTTTAGAAAATATCCCAAACTGTCTTGGGAATTATTCTAGGAGAAAGAAATATCTTCATGCAAGAAAATAGAGACAGATGTTCAACTGTTGTATGTTGTCCCTATTTATTAGGTTGTGTTGTCTTTATGCTATGATATTTTTCTTTTTATTCTCTGCCTTTTTGTTGGTCTTCACGCTGGGCCTTCTTTGTACTTTGACCTTTCAACTGATACCCTTTTACTTGGTTGATCTATCATTTTTCTTTTACTGTGCTATTTTCACCCTTACTGTACATTTTTACATTTTGACTTTGTATCTTTACAGTAAGTAATTCAATTTCTCCCATGTGTCTACATCTGGTAATTGAATATTTACCATCTTCCTATAGATTTCATATGCTTCAGTGTATTTGGAAAAAGTGGGTTTATTTACAAAAAGGTGTTTTACCTCATGCTGGAGGTAAAACAAGTTCTCAAAGGTTTGATATAGGACCTTTCCAGTAGGCATCCCCTTCATAGAGGAATTATTCACCTGATATTTTTCCACTTCTCTTATCCTTCTATTGTAGTCTTCCTGTGGCATCAATTTTTCATTTATTACTAAGGGATTTGGCAAACCTTTCTGCCTCAAAACATCAAACTTAACCATGAATCTGTCTATAGCCAGTTGCATGGTTTGGCACTTATCTTCCAAGTTCATCATCAAATTCCTCTTGGTGAGGACCTTTTTTACTTCCAGTACTGTACTTGTCCTATCGGGAATCTCTAATTCCTGTAATTCATATTTGTTTTTGGAGTTAAGGAAGTGAATGATCCTAGTGGCTTCCTCTAGCATGTCTCCTAGTTCTGTTTTAACTCTCTGTATGGCTTCTATAGCCTCTTTCACTAAGTCACTTTTCTCAAAGATTATTTGAATGGATGGCCAAATATCATTGACAGAGTCAATGATATTGGCCCACAATTGTTCCTTGGCCTGGCCAAATGGTTCCTTTAATGTCAGCTCTTTTTCTAAGTTCTTTATTCTTTCATTCATTCTGGTTGCCTTTTGTACTTCTTCTTTGTGCATAATCTAGGCAATATTATAGTCATTCTCTAAACTGGTTATTTTTTCCTTAATTTTGTTCATTTATGTGGTCTAAATGGACATGTCTTCCATTGCTTTGACCAACTTACTTACCTCATCACCTGGCTAAGCTGCTGCTATTGTTGACCTTGTTGCTGATGTAGACGTTGTGGCAACTGGCAGTGTTGTAGCCATTGGAGTTGTAGGAGATAATGATGCTGCCAAGGTGGATGGTACTGCAGTAGTAATTGTTGGAATAACAGTGGTAGGGGCAGTCTCAAGACTAGCTTGTTTTAACTGTGTCAAGTTGTCTAAGTCCTTTTCCATTTCCTTCAGTTGATCATTCAATTGTAAAACGAGGTCCATCATTTCCTCCTGATGTGTCTGGCTCTCAAGGACCTCTTTTTTCTGTGGGTGCTCCGAATGAGGCAATTTGAGTTTTTTTCTGAGAGTAACAATGTCCTCATTCTTTTTCTTTATTAACTTCTCAGCAGCCTTGATATCATTGGTATCATGTCCCAGCTCAATTACCAAGTCCTCCAATGACTTGATCTTGTTGTCCTTGGCCTGTGAGGAGGCCTTTTCCAATTTGTACTGTGCTGTAATATTATCTATTGACCTTTTCAGCTTATGTGCATTCATGGCTTTTCCCGTCAAGGTGGAATAAATCATCTCACCTGCCTGCTTGTGGAACTAAATTTCTTCAATGGGATGAACATCCTTGGCCAAAACCTCAAAGTCTATTTTCTTATAGTCAGCTGATGTTTTTGGTTGCTGGACTATAGGCTGCATGAATGACACCTGCATTTTTCCTGTTTTGATGTCAAAGGCTGACATCAACCTTCTTTTCTTTGCTGGTGTCTTTTTGAAGTATTGAGCATATGTTTCAGTCTTCAACTTCTCATTCCTCAACTTAATTTCTTTATATATGTCCTTGATATCCTTTCCGTTATCCACAGACCTGGTGAATGAAGAAACCTCAACGTTGAGTTGTCTCTCAATAAGTTGAGTGTTAGATGTTGAAGATTGGTGAGTTTCCCCTCAAGCTATTATGCCTTTTCTTCTTTCTACCATTGTATCAGTGTCAGTGATTTCCACTGAGTCAATGGTGTCCTCTTGTTCAGTTACATGATTAAGCTTGGGCCTTTCCCTGTAACTAATCTCAAACTGTTCATTTGTGGTTTCCATGGTTGGACTGGAACCCTCCTCCCTGTTTCTCTTTAGGTCTCTCTCCTCATTCGTTGGAGTCTGTAAAATAGGAGGAATATTCATTGGTTCTTGAAACATAAAAACTATGGTTGAAGCAAGAAAACTGATAACTTGGAGACTTGAATGTAAAAATACATAGAGGTATTTAATAATAATAATTTATTAATATATATAAAATGTATAAGTGATGAATGTTTGCAATGAGGACCTGCATTTATATACCTAAGCAGGTTTCCTTTTGTGAATGGGTGTGTCCTTTCATGAATGGGCATGTCTTTTAGACATGCCTTTTCACTTAACCTAATGATTATTTTGCCTAATTAATATTTAATTATTTAATATTTATATTTAGTTTATTTAATTACTTGTTATGAATTATATTCATAACATAGCCCCTTCCTTCAAAGGCTTTGTCCTCAAAGCTATATTGTTGGCAATTGTCTTTTCGGTTGTCGTCTCGGCATTGGAAGGTGGAAGTCTCTGTCACAGGTGGCTCGGCATCTATAATTCGCTAATAACTCTATTTTGAGTCCAAGGTTGTCTTCTTTTTTCCCTTTTTTTTGGGTTAATTAATTAATGTATGGATCGATCACATCTATATGATAAAACAATCCATTCAGGTTGTTTGAACCTTCACCCATTCACGTCGCTTGACGGCTGGGAGGATCATCGTTCTTTTCTTCAGCTGAGTTATCACTAGGATTATCGTCTTCCTCATCTCTGCTAGAGCTTTCACCCACGGACTCATCTGAAGTGTCTATTGGACTATACGAACAATCAATTAGTACGTCATCGTAAAATTTATTGGACCATTTATAAATCCTTCCTAGTTGACATCCCATGAATAAGTCATGAGTTTTTTCATCGTATGCAAATGCCCACGGTACCAGAAATCTTAGTGCCAACTTTCTTATATCAGAACAATTGGAAGCACCGGTTGTAATCTTTGTGATGCATTTGCCCGTAAAAATGCTACTGATATTGATCGTCAACATTTCTTATCGTGACGGCTCATACATATTTACTTGGTCATGGCAAATAGATATAACAATATCCTGCGCATTTGTAATGTACGAACCGAAGTAGAGGTTGGGCATACATATTCGGTGGTCTTGAAATGTGAGCAGAATCTCACCTTCTAAATTAAAAACATTAAGGCTTATCACGCCTCTCATCTGGGTGTGGCAAATGAACAACTTTCTCTTGTATAAATAATAAGGGCAACCCAACATTTCAATATTGGTTGTTTTTATTATTTTGGCTACTTCACCAGATATATCCAGGATCTGCATTCCAGAATTCAATTGTTGCCAAATAATTCTATCAGTGCCGCAGAGTTCCATGCAGCCAATTAGTTGTCATGGATAAACAGGTATGTAAATTCGCTTGCGTAGCTTTCCCATGTGTTTGGAATAAATTCTCAATAATGCTTCTTCCCTTGCCATGCTTGCACATCCCCTTGTCATGAAGTTGTTGCTTTCATCTTCCATGTCGTTGTCCACATCACTCGTTACATGATCAAGATTAATGCTACCCACATCACTATCCTCATCACTGTCACCGTCGTCACTATACTCATGACAATCTCCACCGAAGACATAACTTTCAGACTTCTCATCTCCAGTTTTCATATAACTACTTTTACTATCTTCCTCATCACAACCGTTGTTGAGATTTTCTTCATGTGGATCTTTGTCACTACGACCAAGTTTATTTTCACCTTTATTAAAAGTAGTGTTTTGTGCCTTATTCTCATCATTTTGATCATGGTTTTCTTCCTTATTATTGATTTCCTTTCAACATTCATTAACTTCTGCAATTGATTTTTCCAATCGCTAAAATGCTTCTTGAGTACTAAACTACTTGACCCAATCAGGATGTGAACGTAATGGCACATTGTGTGGTGAACAACATTCAAAGACTCGCATCATTATATTGTGTGCCATGGCTCTGATACCACTGAAGCATAAAAACTATGGCCGAAGCAAGAAAATTGATAACTTGGAGACTTGAATGTAAAAGTACACATAGGTATTTAATAATACTAATTTATTAATATATATAAAATGTATAAGTCATGAATGTTTACAATGAGGACCTGCATTTATATACCTAAGCATGTGTCCTTTCATGAATGGGCATGTCTTTTAGACATGCCTTTTCACTTAACTTAATGATTATTTTACCTAATTAATATTTAATTATTTAATATTTATATTTATTTTATTTTATTACTTGTTATGAATTATATTCATAACAATTCTCCTAGTTCTGGAACCTGTAGGAAGGAACTTTCATCAATTTATTTCTCTACATCAATCAGTGTATTTTCTACATCAACTACAGTATTTTACATGTCAATTAGAGTGTTTCCAACCATTCTGATTGGTTAGCAAACCTCTCAATGTCTGGTCTGGGATGATGGATGAAATGTCCCAATTTGACCTTGATCCTCAACTTATTTATGACTCCATGAGGGTCATATTGCCACATAAAATTGTTTTTGAATTTCATTTGTTGCAAAATCTTATCTACCTCTGCTCCAACTTCTTTAGTATTACATATGAAGGGGCCCAATTGATTTTTCATTTTGAGCTGGGTTTTCTTCCTAGATGCTAGGAAGTTGACTTCATTAGAATTGATAATCTACCTAAAGTATTATAGTGCAAATATCCTCATGAGGAGGTATTTGGGTAGTTTGTAAGGGGCAAGTTGGCATCCATATATTCTTATCTTTGTGTGGTTATGGTACAGACATCCGTCTCCCACCTTATTATTCTTTTCCAACTGTAACACCCTTTTGATCTCTTGACTGATTCTGCACTAAGGGCTACTGGTTAGCATATTCATAATTGGATGGATAAATGAATCAATGAAGTCCTTGTAAGTAAATGCAGTGGAGTACTTTTGGATCAAGGGTGTCTAATAGATAACTGACCTTGGATTTCCTTTGGTATCAAATTTTTGGATGTTGACAGGGAATTTATCTAATTGGTAGTACAAGAACATATGAAATAAAACTAAAGAATACCTGAAAACTCTTTCAGTTGGTAGTCTAGTGAATTGTTCATGCATCCTATCTGCTATAAACTGAGCATAATTGTAAATTACAGCAGGAGGCTTGCCTGGGCTAAAAATGGAAAGGAAAAATAGGACAACCTCATCCACATGCTCATTTGTGGTATATCCTAAAATGCAAGAGAGCATGGTAATATTTTTTCTGTCTCTCTCAGAAAAAATGGTGCCAGCATAAGGGGGACTATCTATGGGAGTATGACATTCCTCTATGATGAAAGTTTGGAAATTTTGGGCTATTCTGGGAAGGTCTAACTTGGAATAGAGGTCTAGCAAGTTTCCAATAGACTGTGGGGTCTCATTGGGGCTTGGTTGGATCTACACCATTTGGTTAATGGATTCTATAGTGATGGTAAACAACACTTGCCGATCAGGGCGACAATGGGCCTTTGGCCAGGAATGTAGAAAGCATGATAGAAGTGGATGATTTCTGGGAATGGGTGTACTTTTAGAAACAAATACTTGGGTAAATTAGACTCCCAAAGGTGAATGTCATCATTCTGGTTCAAGAATTTGTCCTTACTCTAGAAATGGAGCTTTAGAAGGTAAGCAGGGGAAGCAATATCCTTTATTTGGAAATATTTGTCTACTAATGCAATGTGGTCGATGTCTAGGTGAGGGGTTTCTAGAGATCTCACGTCCAGAGAGGTTTGGGAAGCCATAATTGGGTTTACATATTTGAATTAGGCTTGTAGAGTTTTCAGAAGTGAGGTATAGAAGCCCTGGTAGAGTGGGAGGGTAATTAAAGTCAGTAAACAGGGTTTAGGGTGTATAGTAAGTTTCTTTTAAATTCAGGAAAGTTTCTTTAATTAATTCAATTAATTAACCTTTCAATTTAAATTATACATTTTCAAATTGAATGGTGGTTCTTGTTTTTCCCAGGAATACCTGGAAATCGATTGTTTGACGTGCAGATTGGGTTTAGTGGAGGATGCAGAGGGTACTGTGGCTTCAACTATCAACTGGTTACTTCAATTTGGTATCCGGAGCGTCTTTGGGTGGTAGAGGGTGGTCAAATTTGGTCACAGAGGTTTCAGGGTGTTGCAAATGGTTTAGCAGCAGTTTACAGTGAAAATGCAAGAAAAGAGCAAATTGGGACATTTTCGGCCTTTTAACAGGTAACAGTCACATTTTGGTGTAGATATAATCAATCAACAATGGGCAGTTTTGGCTTAGGTGGGGAGGTGTTTTTCTAGGCCGTCACACCGCTTTTGGAGGGTGGGCAGTATTTTTCACGAGCACACGATCTATCCTAGTTCCATCACTTAGTAGAACAGTGCCCAGGCAAAACCATGAATCTCGGGTTCTTTCAGGATGTTATAGATTGGACGATGAACTCGCATGATATGGATGTACACCATCGGATCTGGAGGTAGGAGATCAGAGGACTATCGTGCAATTGAGTTGAATGGATGAAATCAAGACAATGATTTGGCGGGGCCTAGGATTTAATTACAAATAATTGTAATTAATTAGTAAATAAGGTCGGGATTTAATATAAGCAGCGGGTATTAAGGTGGTACCATGGGTTATGTGGCGGGGGTTTCTTAACTCCACGAAGGGTTGGTGGGTTAAAAAAGGTATCAGGGAAATATGAAGTGGGGAAGTTAATTAGATAAGGCGGGGGCATAAAAACTTAGGATAAGTGGGTTTTTGTGGGTTTTCAAGGGGAAAAGAGAAATTAATAAGGGGGGAAGTGATATTTGTAATGGGGAATGGATTTCACACTAGGGAAAGGAGTTTTGGGAAGGGGGGATGATTTTTGAAGGGTAATTTCTAGTGAAATGTGTGAAAAAAGGAGTAACGGTCAAAATGAGGGGAAAAAATGTATTTATAAGTGATGAAGGGATAATGGGGAAATAAGCAAATAAGCATGTGGGGGTGTAGTGAAATGAAGGGAAATTAGTAAACCAACTTGGTAAATGTCCTTTCTTTCTCACAATTCTTCCTGCACAAGAAAAATAGGTTTAAGCATGATAAATGTGCTTTTGACTCAACAACCTTGTGCATTTGCAACCTTTCTTCTACCTACCCTTTATTTACCCTAACATTTTTTCTTCATTTCATTGGGTGCATTTGAGCTTGCTAGCCCTTTATTTCCTTTTCTTTTGACAAGAAAACTATCTAATTCTAACCTTATAACTTCCAATGGCTCAGGTTAAATTGATGAGGTCATTTTTATTCTCTACCTAACTACTGATCTGCCAAGGTTAAATAGTTTGGCTAGATCTTCATTCTCTATCTATTAACATGAAATTTAAAACATGTATGAGTCAAGATTAATCTCTTTGACCATCATGGATGGTGGCATTTATGACAAGCTACACACAACCTTATTTTGCATAGTAAAGTAAAAAGTAGCGGCATTTGAATTTACACACTTTCATGATCTGTTTTATTTCTTTTTGGGTTTCATATTTTTCACTTTTTTTATCTTTGTTCTTTCCTTTTTGTCCTTTGATTATTTTTTAGGACATACCCTCTTTACACTTTTTAAATTTTAATATGAAAACATTTTGCAGAAAGAAAAAGTAGGTACAGTATTACAAGACTAACCATAGCCAATTAAAAATTATGAATCCTATTATTATAGGACCCTAACAGATGTTATTCTTAAATACATGATAGATGATAGTTGATTAGCATAGTCATATGCACATGAGTCGAGTTGTCAAGAATTATGGTAACCTATGGTTGTATGCACTGTTATTGTTGTTTTATGTTAGATAACTTGATGATTAGGTTATATGTTATTGATGAGAATGATATATAGCTTATTTTTGTTATATTCTATTAACTTGATGATTAGGGTTATTTCATTGACATGTTGATGTTGTATTTTTGATTGGTCATATGTGTGATTATTATGTTAATTGCATTCAAGATGTTGATGTTATATGTACTGTGTTAACTAGGTTTTACCTATGGAGATGGTTATGGTTTCGATATTCCGGTATGAGCCAACATATTTGTGATATGGTGTCGTACTAATCTAGATTGATCATACATATGTGATTTTTATGCATGAACAACAAATACTTATGAGATTATGATGTGAACATGTTAGTTAGTTATGTTTGAGTTGATATGTTGTGAAGTTGTGTCGTGCTAACCTGGATTGATTGTGCGGACAAGATCGCCTCCCTTGAGATATATTATGCTATGAGTTTTCTTATGTTGTATATTTGGTACTTGATTTCTTAATTATGTTGTCTAGTTCATTTATTTAACACTGTATGGTTGCAAGTTGGTTGAATATTTGATGAATTTCATAATTTGAGTATGTGTTCAAAGATCTTGTTTTAAGATAGCTGTACTTATATATATATATCTGTGTGTGTGTGTTGAGACAGTTGTTGGCTTATGTTGGGCTAAACTATGTTCAATCCTTTACTACGCACCAACAAAAGCCTCCATGACTGGCCCTTTCGGCAATGATCTGCAAGCATATTGCAGTCTCACCCGAAGTGACTATGGGAGGATGTAGAACCAGGTTTTTGCAGCCTTGAGGGATGATGTGATGTGGTATTTTTTTGTTTTCTTATACTTAGCATTCATACATTACTTTGCCACATTACATTCATTACTTAAAACATATCATATACATCCATAAAACTTCAGTATATTGAAATAAAATGCAACTGCTACACTACAACATATATTAAGCAAATAAACACACGAAGACACATATTTTACCGTGGTTCATCCAAATGTGGGACTACATCTACAATAGTTGTTTCTTATAATAGAGAATTTGTACAAAAAATAGTTCTTGGCGTGCACACCCAGTTGTGGCCTCAGGCCTTTGTGCACTCAGCTACAGAGCCTTGCCTTCCTTCCAAAGTACAGATCAACAGGATACAACCATAACATAGATTTGGATCATAAGATGATGATTCTTTTATTTATTATTGATCCCTATATATACTATTACATCGAGGGATATATCATCGAAATACCATGGTCCATATACCATGGACTCCCATAATACAAGCTACTATGGTAAAAAACCATTAATCATTTATAAAATAGTATTCTTTTACAAAAAGGGAGGGGCTTCGACCTACTCTGAAGCTCATATACCGCATAGTATATCTACTATGTAGTCCATTTTTGTGCTTCGTTGCTCCACTGTGTGGTCCACTTCATGCTCCATTGCATCCTTTACTTTGCACTCTACTCCCTAAAATGCGGATTCCTCATCAAAATATAGGCCAAGTTGGGTTGCGCCCAATAGGCCCCCAACACTCACATGTGACTTGTCCCGAGTCACTCAACTTCTTTGCCTATGAGTTTTGCTACAGTGTTATTGTAGGCCTGGTTGAACTATTGCAGAGTTTATGTCACTTTCTTTTCCTCGCTGCGTGCTTCCTCCAACAGTGCCTCTATCACCCGTTCTACAACCTTTTGTATCAACACTATTTCCATTTGTCGAAGCTCCTAAAGCTTCTCATCCACTGCTTTTGATAATTGGAGGGCCTCATCCTACCAAGGTTGAGTCCTCTCTATCAAAATCTTCTCCTCCTTCTTCATTTCCTCAATTCTCTTCTAGAGGACCTTACTCTCATTGATCTTCACGGGCCTCTGCGAGATGGGTAAGATCTTCGCAGATGCCCAAATTTCTTCTAACTATTGTTTCTTTTGCTACATTTCTTCCTGCAGTTTCTATACATTTGGATCTTCCTTCAACGAAGTCCAAATTTGCAAACTTTCCTCTAACAAATTCCCATAGTCTACCAATGTTGTGAAGATGCTGGCCATCACAGTCTTTAGGTCAATCTCTCTGATCCCTCACTTCCCGTGGCATAGTTGATTGTAGCTCCATTTGCAGCTCACTAATCTACATTTCATACTTGAATTGCACTACACAATTTTGTCCTTATACCCCTTCACTACAAGGCTAAGCTTTGGGAACTTGTCTGATATTGGATCTTCCTCTTGGACATCAAGGTCCAAAATCTATTTAAATGTGGCTTCAACCACCTCCTTGATCTTCTAGCATTCGTCATCCATTTGATCCTTTTCTTGCATCACCTGCTCAAGATTTTCTCAAAGCGCATATCACTCTTTTTCTAATTGTATATTCAACTGTGATGTATGTTGTTCCCTCAACTTCAGTTCTTCAATTATCTCCATGTGTAATTTATGTAGTCTTGGCAATATCACTGCTACAATGTTCATGTTGACGTGCTTCCATTCTTTATCTTGTTGTTGTAGTTCATAAGATTCAAACTGTAAGGCTCCTATAGGTATCTGCGATAGTCTCGATGTAAGCGTATGATCTATATGCCTTTCTTCTCTAACTGTTTCCTCTATCTGTGCAAGTTGTCTGACTATCTGTTCCAGTATCTTCAATTATATGATTCGCTCTATGACACTGGTCAAAAGTGAGTCGTAGCGATCTTTGACTCTGTCTAAGGATTCTATTGATTTTTCCTGTATCTTGTCCCTGATTTGATCTAATTCCTCTTCAGTAAGGACCATGACACCCTTCATCTTATCGGACTTTTTCTTATTCTTTTTCTTTGAGGTAGCTTCACCTTTTTCCTTCCTCTTCTCTGCAATAGTTTTTTATGTTTCTTTCTTTTTTGTCTCCTTGGTCTTCTCATCCCCTCAGGAGGATCATGTTGAACCTCTTCATGGTGATATTCCTTCTCTGACTCATGTTCATCCTACTCCTTATCTTTTCCATTGGCTTCACCATTTTGCGAAGTGTCCAACACTTCTTCTATCTCACTATCTCCTACTTCCTACAGCGGACCCATCCATTGTATGGGCCAATTTTGTATCTGTGCCCCAAGATAATCTTCAGTTACCATCTATGGCAAGGTATTTCATTTATTATTTTTATCCCTATTTAGTGTAGGCCACCACAACCATGCTCTCAAAATCTTCTGCGTAGTAGATTTTCCTGCATAATGTCTACTAGTTGCGCGCTCATGAGCCTTTGTAAGAATGATTTACCTTTCATGTTTAGGAACATAATTGTGCAATATCTCATCTAGTCCGATCTTATATAAGTGTCTTGATATCAATGAAAAATTATCTGCCTTCACTACTAATTCTTTCTTATGCTTCATGGTATATTCTGAAGGAGTCATTGACGTGTTTAAAAATTAAATAATGTATGAAAAATGGTCATCTGGTACTCTAATTACAAATAGTTGTGCATCAAAGAGATTATTTTTTATGCTAGTTGGTTCTTCACTTGTTTCCAATCTTGACAAATGGTCCGGTCTTGCATTTAGTCTTCCTGGCTTAAAAATGATCTCAAAGTCATATTCTTGGAAAAAAATAGCCATCTACAAATATTTCCTCCTAAAACATGATTATTAACCAAATACATTAATGCAGAATGATCTGTAAACATCTTGAAATGTGATCCCAACAAATAATGTCTAAATTTTTGAAAGGCATATACCATTTCCAATCCTTCTCTTTCTGTAAATGTATAATTCTTCTCTACTTTAGATAATTTCCTACTTGCAAAAGATATAGGATGATCAATTTCTCCAGCACTAGGTTGTGCTAGTACTACTCCCAAAGCTATACAAGAATCATCCACATGTACATGAAATTCCTTATTCCAATAAGGGAAAACTAGTATAGGGGTAGCTACCATCTTTGCCTTCAATATGTCAAGGCTCTGTCATGCGGAAAGAGTCGATAGTGCGGACACAACCGACCTCCCTAGAAGCAAAAGCTTTCTAGTGACAAACAAGACAAATAAACACTACCTTTCTCTAAACATGCATTGAGAATACAAGTAATCAGGGGATCTTAACATACCTTTAGTCCAACGCTTTTTAGTAGTCCAGCCTCGCCGATCCGGATGAGCTCCTCCTTCTCTTCGAAACCTGCATTCACTAACAAGCCAAAAGATTAAATAGCACCTGATAAACTCATAAAACAATAAATATCCATCATACAGACCAAGGAGTATATGAAACAAATCATGAATAACAATCTGTTGAGAAAAATGAGTTCATTTGTATTAAGAGGAAACAAAAGGAACCATTACAACCTGAGCCTTGGTGTTGTGCAAGTCCCTCCGAGGGTCCAGCAAGAGTTTTCCTTTACTTTGATCAGCTCACCCACTCTCAAATAAGGCTAGGAAAGGATGGGAATCTCTCCTCTCAAGCTTTACAAGGGAGTCCTAATTCCAGCAGCATCTACCCTTAGGAATGTTCAGCTTTCAACCTCTCCTCCCTTTGGCCCAATGCCTGTATTTATAGTGCTGTAGAGGAAGTTATTCAGGTCCACCATCAATGGGATAAGCCCCTCTTTGGATGGGATAGCTCCCCTCTTGATGGGATAAGTCCCTCTTTGGTAGGGATACATGAACCATCTGGAGGTGCTTCATACACGTCAAACAAGCTTCTAGAATGCTCTAGAAATGACCACAAGTAACTTTTTGGGAGTGAAAATTGCGCCTTTTGACCTTTACAGGAGTACGCACCCATTGCTTTATAGACAGAGCATACAAGTACGCAGGTATTGTGAACTTGGGGTGCGTACACGCAGGTAAGGCTAAGAGAAACTGCGTACCCAGAGATATATAGATTTTTAATGACTTTCTCTCTTTCTTGGAGTTTGACATGGAGATCAGAGGTATGAGGCTTGCCAAGGAGGATAGTATGACAGTTGATGAAGCCATACTAATTGCAAATAGTCATGGTGACAAATTTTAGTGTAACAGATTGCCCCCTAAAGTGCGAAGCCTGTAGTAGATTAGGGTTTCATATCATCTAGGAAGGGTGAAGTACTTTATCCTTTCAAGGATTATCTTGTGGAGAGCCCAGTCGGAACCTGCAAGTATTCAACACAAAATATATATATGATCATATCATCGCTGAGGTAGGCATTCCCATACTCAGATTGAAAACTTTAACTAATTGACTATCTACTGCTCTGATACAGGAATGATTCTGCAGTACATCATAATCATAGAATTTTGTAGACACAGTATGGACGCAACCATCTATTTATAGTTAGTCTACTGTATAATGAATACAAAACTCCTCGCAGCCTGGATGATGGAAAGTAGATCCAGGGTCTTCATTTCTACTTCCCGAACAGGTACGATTCTATCCATGCGAATAAATGAGTTGATGTCGAACATGGTAGAAACCACTTGATTACCAGTCAATGATGTAAACTGTTAACAAGCGTGAGAGAGACCACCAGTGATGTCAATGGTTCTCAAAGTACCCAGTACAATCCATGAGATGTGAATGAACGAGTTGATGTCGAACATTTCACAGAATCCTTCGATCGAAAGTCAATGATGTAAACTATCGTCAAAGGCGAGAAACCTACCATTGATGCATGCAGACTTCGAGGTACTGACGATTCCTAGGTCATCTTTCTAGATAATGTGCTGATGTCGATAGAAAGCGACCTGTTGCAGGCAAGCCCACAACACGAAATCATAGATCAAGTTGAAGAAATGTAGCTGTAAGGACTAACTCAGGGATGGTCAAAATGGATGACGAGTATTTTGCAGATGAATGTTTATTGCAGAGACCTCTTGAACACATAACGACACGATAGATGGCTTGGTGACATTTGACCCAAAGTTAATACCCGGCTAAAGACTTTCAATGTGGTTTGATCAACTGTGAGGCAAAGGATTTCCCAACCCAGGTGAATGAAAAGTGTCGTGTTCAAGAGTGGTAATAAGGCTTCTTCTGAGACAAACGATAACAAATGGGTTCATTTTTCTCTCTTTTCCCCCACCATTTCTAGCAAGTACCTCTTTATTTTTTACAAGCTTGAGGAGGATAACATATGCTTGATTATAAGCTCATCCTTTGGATGAGTCCAACTTAGTTTTGATTCGAACCCTAAGAAGGAGTGGTCCGTTCCTGTTTGTAATCGAACAGGTCCTTTACTGTGAAATTTTAACGAGTCCAGTATAGGAGAAACTCGGCGTTTTTCATTTTTAGAGAGTCTGAAAAAACTTAAGAAGGCTCCAGGTTGAACTTTTTCGTAAAGTTGTGTCTCCCAAGCCCGAAAAAGTATAAAATAATACTTGAGAGAACCGCTTAGTCTTGCGACCAAGGAGTACTTTCATGATTAGTGCCTCTGACCTAAAAAGTAAAAAGCGATCAAGGACACGTCATTTTATTTCCAGTATCGAGTTTGAAACGACAAAAACCCGACAATCTTTTTCTGTTTTTACGGTCAGAAAAGAGCTATAAGGGGACTGTCTTTTAATTCCGTTTTAACGAGTGTAAAAGAAACGCTCGGCAATCTTTTCATGTTTTAGGAGTCAGAAAAGGGCTTAAAAGATGACTCTGATGTTTTGGTTCATGAAAAATGATAATTTTCCCTGAAAGTCGTTTTGTCCTGCACAAAAACGACACATTACTCATACCTGTTTAAGATAAGCAAAAATGCATTGAGAAATATCCTTCCATGGTGAAAAATAAACAAACTTAGCATTCATTTATCCAAAAAACCTATAAAAAGACCTTTTACCATGTCATTTTTACCATTTTACTGTTGAGGGAGAGAAAAGGGCTTTTGGCAAGAAACTTCCCGTGGACTTTGCGGAGAATCCGACCGTCGGAATCGAGTGCCGTCTCTTTCAGGTATTTCACAACATCCTCCTCTTTGTTTTCATCCATTTAGAATTTCATTTTAAGCCCTAGTTTGATTTTTTGGGGGCTTTGGGGTTTTAGGATCCGCTTTTCGGGGTACGCAGGTGCCCCATGGGCGACCTGCGTACCCCGACATTTTCGTTAATGGGAAAATGGCAGGAGTACGCAGCCTACCTTCAGAACAGCTGCGTACCCACGCTCTGTTTTCTGAAAGCAGGGTGCATACTCCGCGCAAAGTAAATTTAAAACCCCAAATCTCAAAACTAAACCATTAATTTTTGATTTAATGAATTCTAATGAATGTTTTCTGGTGTGTAGATTGCCCACCATGCTTGATTGGTGTGAAAGAGAACACGAAGATGTCGATTTGGCCGCAATAGATCATCAACCTTCCATTGATGCTTTGAATGCATGCGGTCTCTACAAATATTGGGCCATACCTGGCATGAGGGCCCAGGTGCGATTCTATAATGGCTGGTTGAAAGGTGGAACGTTTAGGATCAATGTTTTTACATCGGAGGGCATCAGCTCGAGATAGAGCCCTCAAACATATATTTTCTCACTGGTTTACCTAATAGGGGCGAGCAACTGACTCTGTCCAGGACTAGGCCGGGTGGCCAATCCCTTGCTAGCCTCCGACTAGAGTGGTGCAATAATCAGCACCAGGAGAAGGGGATAGAAATCAAATACATATCCCTGCCTGAACTTATGGTAATTGCCTTTACAGTTACCAGACTTTGCGGCGCAGCCTCTTTGCATATTTCCACCGGGTCCCAAATGCGGATAGCGATAGATTGCTACTGAGGCACCATTTTCAACTGGTGTGATGCTGTGTTGGCCAATATGAAGGGCCAACTGACTAGGGCAAAGAATGGAAAATTAAAGACCTTTGGGTATGGGCCTCTAGTTGTGAGCTTTGCCTTAGAGAGGGTTCCGATGCTGATCCCACAGCATCTCACCATCGCAGTTGGGCCTCCTCGGGAGCCAAAGTTGATGCGATGGGCTGCGGTGATGGCCCGGCATCCTGATGAGGGAGCGGGAGTTGTCCGATTTCCTGTGGGTTACTTTCACTGGTTGGAGGACCAGGTCTTTGCGATCCAGGATTTTCCTTATGCCGGAGTAGATTTTCGCAGTGATCTGGACATGGTTCTTCCACAGGGAGAACAATGGGACGACAGAGGTACTTCATTTTTCACAAGTTTTTAAATTATTTACTTTTTTGTTTGTTTTTTATATCGTCTCAAAACTGACAGTGACAATTTTCAAAATGCAGATGTAGGTCCACAGCGTCCGGCCAATCTCCGGCCATTCGAGAGAAGAGTACCAGTTGCACCAGCACCGGCCCCACAGGATGCGGCCGCAGAGACCTTAGCCGAGTTGGAACAGGACCTAGAGCGTCTCACGACGGACATACCAGAGACGACTATAGACGATATTCCTATCCGACTTCAGCGCTATGTGGTCGCAGTCCCAGGACCTTTCAGGAGGTTCCTGTGTAGGGTAGCGCGGGCAGTGGTGTCGTATAGAGAGCACCACCAGTGATTGGCTAGTCACTTTTTGTAGACACATGTGACATTTTTGGTTTTTTGTACTTATCATTTTTGCCTCATAAGGTGTTTTTCAACCTATGATCAAAGACGATGTATATTTTTTGACACACTCCTATCTATATATATATCATTATTACCGGCTTATCTTGTTAAACATGTATGATGAAATGTTTTTAAATTTACATTTATGATTATCGCAAATGTCTGTCTAACATTCGAGAAGCAATTGCATCTGCTAATGTATTTAATGACCTTGGAATATGCTGATATTCAATGTAATCAAATTCACGTTCCAAGAGGCGCACTCTCAAAAATAACCTTAATAACACTGGATTTCTAATGGCATATACTCTATTAAGCTATAATAAAACGAGTTCAGAATCTAACCTCACTATCAAACTCTGAATCCCAAATGAAATAGATTCAGATAATAACTCAATCACTGCACTGTATTCTGCAATGTTGTTTGTTGTTTGACCGAGGCTCACCCCATGCATAGAAACTAACTCGTTAGAGGGCGAATAGATAACCCAAGCTACGGAAGAGATATTCCATGTACTACGACAAGCACCATCAGCAAATCCAATGTACGTTTGGAGAGGCGTGGACATCTGCAATATCAAGAGTAAAACCAAGATAAGCCAGAATAATGACGAAAAACACACTCTCTAAGCTAAGCACACTGTCTATACTAACAAACACACCAGCTAGAAAGAAAAACTAACCTAACTAAATCTCCATACCCATCATTTAAGCATAATACCTCTTTAGGTAAAGGCCATTTCTGGGCTTACCCAAAGAGTCCCCATCAAAATCTACCAGCTCATAGGCCCCTTTTGCTAGCTTTCGCTTGACAATGTAGGGCCCATGCCACATAGGAACGAATTTTCCAGCACCTAATTTATCGTTAGCTTGATCATATAATAGCACTAGGTCTCCTTCCGAAAAATTACGAGGGGTCACGTTGCGATCATATTGAGCTTTCATCCTTTTTGCGTGAGTCTCGATTGCCAATGCAGTGTCACGTCGAGTCTCATCTAATTTAGCTAAGTATAATAGACGCTTCTCCTCTTCGGAAGTAGCTGGAAGTAATTCGACAGCCATTTGAAGTGATGGGATCTCACATTCAATGGGCAACACTACTTCCAAACCATAAACTAGTTGGAAAGGAGTGAACCCTGTTGATGTTTTCATTGAGGTTCGGTATGCCCAAAGCGCTGAAAATAACATGTTGTGCCAATTCGACCGATGAATACCAATGATTCGTCGGATCATGATAACTAGAACTTTGTTGATGGACTCAACCAAACCGTTTGCTTGGGGATAATAAGGAGTAGAACTATCATGACGTAAACCAAGCTGGCCTGTAAGTTCTATCATCATAATGTTTCGAAAATGGCACCCATGGTCAGTGATTATCGCTTGTGGGACACCAAACCTAGCAATAATGTGATTGAATATGAAAATCGCAGCGGTCTTGCCGTCTGCCTCGAACGTAGGCATCGCCTCGGCCCACTTAGTAAAATAATCAACCGCAAGGATGATATACGCATGCCCCCTGGCCGAGTGAGGGTTACATGTAATAAAATCGATACCCCATTTAGCAAAAGGACCAACGGAAATTATAGGGTGGAGAGGAGCAGGTGGTGCGCGCATCTTGCGATCAAACACTTGACAGTTGTGGCATTTTCGGACCGCAATGATACAATGTTTAAACATGGGTGGCCAGAAGTAGCCAGCACGCAACACCTTCTGGGCTATGGCATACCCAGACATATGACCACCACACGCTCCAGAATGACAGTCATTCATAACCCTTTCTACCTCTTCATGAGTTAAGCAACGACAAAAAACCAAATCTGCCCCACAACGATAAAGAGTATCTCCAATAATTTTGTACTGTTGGGACTGGAATCGAATTTTCCGACGTTCCGACTTTGAAGCTTCGAGCCGAAAGGATTGGGTTTGGAGATAGACGATTATATCCCCATACCACGGATCTAAAGTGCTGATGAGAAATAGAGATTCGTCCGCAATGGATTCCTGTGCCACAGTTTTCGTGTCAGCACGCGGGAAGTCACACATCAACTCTGCAAAAACTAAAGATTTCTTAGACTTAGATTTTTCAAACTCCAAGTCGAACTCTTGCAAGATAACAATCCATTTAGAGTACTTGCCCCCTAGCAATTGTTTAGTCAAAATGTAAATCATAGGGTTGCAATCCGAAATGACTGTAGTTTTACGGAGAAGAATGTAATGACGAAAACGTTGGACAGCCTGAACAGCTGCCAGGCCAATTTCTCCACATGCGAATATTTTAGCTCAGTGGGATTTAACGTCCTACTAAGATAATATATCACATGTTTTGTTTCGAATTCATCTTCCTGTACTAAGACCATTCCAATGGTGGAATGAGCGGCGACGAGGTACAAAAAGTAATCCTGGTTGTAGTTGGGAGGATGCAGCAACGGTGCATGGGTCAACGCGTGCTTTAGCGCATCAAAAGATTTCTGAGCTATCTCATCCCAAGAGAATTGAGCATTTTGTTTCAACAACCGGGTAAAACCCTTGGTAATCTCGGCGTTGTTAGGAATGAATCAGCGTAAAAAGTTTGCTTTCCCTTGCAAACTTTGGAGTTGGCGCAGACTCGAAGGAGGAGGCAATTTGATGATAGCTTCAACCTTCGAGGGATCGACGCGAATGCCGGCTTTTGAAACTACAAATCCCAGCAATCATCCCACTTCGATGCAGAAGACACATTTGTGTGGGTTCAATCGTATATGATAATGTCTACACCTCATAAAAATTGCTCGTAAATGGACAAGGTGATCAGCTCGATGTAAGGAGTGAGCGGGAAAATCATCGAGATACGGTTGCACAATGTGCTTGATGTCATGAAATGCATAAGACATCGCCCTTTGAAAAGTGGCTCCAGCATTATTAAGCCCAAAAGGTAATTTGCAATAAGCAAATGTCCCCCATGGACAAATGAAAGTCGTTTTTGGTTGATCGGCAGGTAGAATATTGATTTGGTTGTAATCGGAAAAACCGTCCATAAAGGAAAATATTTCATTGTCGGCACAATCATCAATTATTTGATCGATATAGGGCATTGGATAGTTGTCCTTGGGACAAGCACGATTGATATCCCTATAGTCGATACATATTCTTATTGTTCCATGCTTTTTGTTAACTGGAACAATATTCGATACCCAATCCGTTAACGGGATCGGATAAATGAAACCTGCTTTCAACAGCTTCTCAACTTCTGCTTTAATTGCAGCCACTTTCTGAGGGTGTATCTGATGCAGACATTTCCGAACGGGTTTAGCGTCCGGGTAAGTCTTGATCTCATGAACAACAATGGAGGGATCAATTCCTGGCATTTCCTCATAGGACCAGGCAAACACGTCGCGGAATTCTTGAAATAGGGCCTTGTATGTTTGAATTTTGTCATCTGAACATGAGGCACCTATATGAATGTGTTCAACAATTCCGGGCTTTACTGAAATGTCAATGGGAATAGTGCGAGAAATGTTTCCCAAATTCAGCTCTGAATCAGGATGTTTCATTGGACTAAATCGTCTACACACAGGACTTCACAAAGTTGTTCGTCAGATGACACAACTTCGGGAAACGTTATTAACTCCGAGGTTGACGCAAAAAGGGATTCCTCACGGACCACATTCATTTGGTCGACTTTGGTTGAACTTGGGTCGGAAAAAGATTGCACGGCTTCATAGGCAATTTCATATGGACTCAAAGGCATTGCATGACCGAATGAGTCTATCTCAGATTCAGATGGGACAATCCAAGGATCATCGTAAACAATAGTATCTGACGTAATCATATGAATGAATGCGAATGAAGGGTCTGCGTTGATTGGAGGAAAAGGAAAAGTTCCCAGTAAATCGGAATCTTTAACTAATCCTACGCCAACATCCTTATAAGGGATAGTCGTTTTACCGACATGCTGGATACTTTCTGAAGAGGCTGGGTCGGATGAAAAATAAGCCAGTTGGTCTATGGTTACGATCTTGCCATTGTGTGGAAACTTTATTACTCTGAAGACCGATGAAACGACCGCTGTCATAGCGTAAGACCAACTTCGACCCAAGAGAAGGTTGTAGTCTAGAGGGGCATCCACCACCTCCACATCCAGACTAACAGTTTTTCCTTCAACCCCTATAGGCAAATCTTGTAAAATGCCAAACAGATGGAACCCACGGCCATCAAAGGCCTTAAGAATTGTCGGGGATTGGTTCAGCAAAGGAGAACCAAGCGATCTCCAACACTAAATCGACATAATACACGTGGAAGCTCCCTCATCAATTACAGTCTGATGAATAGGCCTGTTTTTGACTATCACTGGAATCTGGAAAGCCATCTGATGAGGGAGACGCGGTGTACTATTTTCTAGATCAAAGATTATCAGGTTCGGGTCCTGAACATCAACAGCTCCTATAGCCGACAAAAGTAATTTTCGTTGTGCTGGGCATGATTGCAGCACTTCTAAAGCCGACATTGCTGAGGGTGAAAAAGCTAAATCCTCAACAATGTTGTAATTCTGAGCCGCTCTCGCATGTGGATTGAAAGCAGACCTTCGAAGTACACCCTTGGCGGGCGGTTTTATTACTAAGTCAGGGTTAGGTTTCTCGATCTGTAGTGGATCGGAACCGGGAGCTGAGGTTGATGGATTTGAATGAGAAGATTCTGCTTCTTTCGATCCATCAACAGGACTTTTACTACCATAATCGTGTGATCGAGTCGCAATCCTTACATGAGACATCATCAATATGGGTTCTTCAGCGGCACTCGAGGAAGAACCTATCATCTTACTCTCCTGCTTTGGAAATGGATCTTTCAAAACAGCAGGAGTTGAGGAACCTTTGACGATTTTCACAACCTCGGCCCAATGGGGGTAATCTCTTGTAAAATGATCCTCTTCACAAATAAGACAAGGATATCGAGGTTTACGCTTTTCGTCATTGGTTTCCGACTTTTCCGTTTTTTCCTTTGGAGTCTTATCTGCTTTACCCTTCTTCTTACCCTTCTTCTTCCCACTGTTCTTTGATTTAGCCGTAGATAATTCTACAGCGTGAATATCAGCGGAAATTTCAGGAGAAGACTCTCCTGTCGGGGAATCTGGTAAGATTATAATGGGCGAAGAATTCTTTGAAGATTTCTTCTTGCTTTTAGTATTTACCGTACCAATCATGCCATCAGCAGCATGAGATCCCGAAGGAGCAGCAGCGATTTGATTTGACTTTGGAGGATCTGGGATCTTTTCATGTAATGTACCTGACTGAGTGTAAACTAAGTCAAGGTACTGCGCTTGAGCAATTACTTGCTCCTCAGTAACTACTCTGGCCTTAGCTACGTCTTCAATAATCTTCGGTAATAATGATTTAACAAACCATTCAGCTAAGATTTGGTCCGGGATAAAAACTTTCACTAATCGCCGTCGACGTCTCCATTCATGTATATGATCGGAAATATAAGTGGACGTTGACTGTTTTAATGAAGTTAGTAGCTCCGTGCCATTATCATATCTGACCGGCAACTGAAAATGAGTTAGGAACGAGGTAGCTAACCGACTAAAATTGTAAAAAGAGGCCCGTGGTAACTCAATGTACCACTTGGCCGCGAGACCAATGAGTGTATGCTGGAAAAGACGTAAGTGGATCGAATCATCCGAGATGGAATTTGAAGCACACCAGAGGTGGTAAGTCATCACATGATTGGACGGATCCTCTCCAGACTTACCTTCGAACTTGGGTATATCACTGGGCAACTTATTTGGCATTGGCGGCCAAAACAGAAGATAATTTATTGGATCGTTCGTTAGGTGCGACAAGTCTGGTAAATCCAAAGTTGCGATAAACGGTAATTGCCGATTAGGATCCCTAAAACTCTGGGTCACAAGACCAGTCCCAGGAGGAGGATATCCTGGATAACTTGGAATAGGTATCGCATTTGGGATATTGTATCCTCCTGGAAAATCAGGATTAACCAGACCGTACTAGGGTTGCTGAGGTTGTTGATAAGTGTACCCAGGATACGGTTGATACTGGTAAACCGGCTGTTGGACAGCAGGCCCATATTGGTACTGTCCCTGGTACGGTTGATAAGTGAATTGTGGTTGACTAGTAACAACCGTACTTAAACTAGGTTGTCCTACAGGCATCTGAACCGTAGTTTGAATCGTAGATCCAGACAATGGTAAAGATGTTTGAGGAGTAGTTGCAGAGACAGTAGAAACTGGAGCTATCGATACTCCAGAAGCAAGTGTGGTGGAAGGAGTAGATGTTGCAGTAGTTGTAGCAGCCGTTTGAGATGGAGTACTAGGTGCAATTGGCGGCTGAGTAACTACCGAAGGTACAGAAGTTTGAACATTAGACTGGACTGGTTGCTGGGATGGACCAGCAACTAAGGGTTGTCCAGCTTGAGATGACAATTGTACACTTGGTTGCAATACCTGTTGAACTTGCGATGGATCCCACACTATGTTCATTCCGGGGTATTGACCCATGACAGGTTGAGGATATTGAGATCCATAACCAGATTGAGGATAGGATTGATAACTGAAAGGCACAGTTCCCGTACCTTGAACATATGATTGACCTTGAGGTGGTTGATAACCTTGACTCGAGTATTGACCTTGAGGTAAATACTGATACTGGGGTTGACCTTGACCTTGAGGTTGATACCCTTGAGGTAAATACTGATACTGAGGTTGACCTTGGGGTACATATTGAGGCTGGGGTTGACCTTGAGGAATGTATTGTACTATGGGTACATACTGTCCTTGAGGTTGCCCCCCAGACGCAATTTGTGTACCTTGAGGTTGCCCCCCAGGCGTTAATTGAGGCTGACCCCCAGGCGGTAATTGACCACCTTGAGGTTGAGAACCGGAAACTGAACCTGACATCATGTAAATGTCTCCTACACCCAATGGTTTATTACCATTGTTTCCACCTAATAACCCATGTTCAATGGGTTGAGGAGATGCTCCCGCAAAAGTACCAGAAAGTGACTGATACCCGGAGGGAACAGAAGGACTGCCATACAAGAAAGATTCAGGAGATTGAGTGAACACGGACGACTGACCAGACATATTTACAGGAGTATAAATACCTCCAGGTGGAAAAGGAGTACGAGGTGGAGAAAAACTTATCCCTGAGTTGTCTAAATAATTGGTTAACGACAGGTACCAAGTAGTACTTCTAGGAGGACTGTAAAAGATAGATTCACGCTCCCTTAGATCAATAGTAGGTTGATCTTCAAGGATAGATACGCCAAATTCTTCCTCTGGAGCAAGTTCTTCAATAGCTATCAAACCAGCAGGAAGATTTTCGGTGATGACTCTTTCTACCCTAGGTGAATCAGGTGCACTAGAAGTTGGAGTAACACGTGCAGATATTTCAGGTCCTTCGCCTATATCACTAGTAGATGAAAAACTACCAGCAAGCTCAGAAACTGCAACAGCTTCAGGATTATAACCTGTTTCTAGACCTTGGTAATCTGGATGGACTACCAATGACGATTCTCCTTCTTCAGGTGAACCTACTTTACTGCCACTAGGAGTTACAAGGACCTTCAAACCTTCGTAATGACTCGGGACCTCTTAAGGAGGTTCGCCCCGCAATCTACGGGACTTCCTCAACAAATCGTCACGGTAACAATCTCAGGAGACTTGCCTCGAAGTCTACGGGACTGTCTCGGTAATTCAGCCACAGTTAAAAACTTTTAACTATTGCACACGCAAACAAAGTAAAATCTCAAAGCAAACCACCTAAAGTCTCTAAAGAACCAAACAAATTTGAATCACACGCCTAAAGAATCTAGGGCGTCAAACCATACACAAACAGTAGCCTTCCGGACCGAAAACACTAGTTGGAGATGAAACCCAACATCGTCGAATTCAGTACAGAAGTGGTGGGCGGAACAGTTACCCCGGCAACCTGCTTAATGAATAGACCGGCATAAGTTCCTCCACTTTAACCGTCTCGAGTGAAGTGAACCCCCCAGAAAATCCAAGTGAGTCTAGCTGACGTCTGCTCCAGGTACAGTGGGATCTTCCCTCCACCGTCACCTCGGTAGAATCCTAAAGATAAATGGTCACTAAGGTTACCAACAGCAACAAATGCACCTAGGGGAACAGTCTACGACCCGATAGCACGGAAGGGCAGAGTAATAAGCTCAATCCCCTTGCCGGCTCCTTGACAATAATCCAAGGTTTACCGACAAGTGACCCGAGGCTCCTCGACAATAATCCGAGGTTTACCGTTTGTAGTACGTGCGTATCTGGCGTCTTTCCCAATGAAGGAGGATTGATCCCCTCACTGGTTCGGATACGGTCTCATGCTTCTCCTTTAAGAGGAGATTTCCCAGAGTACAAATGAAACAGTTGGATTTATCCTATCACAAGATGAGCTACTTGTTTGGTTTTGCTGTCTTGGAGAGTTAATTACTCTCCTACTCCAAGACACTAGCCTGATCTATATTGGTGTTTCAGAGCCCTAGTAAATAAAAGTTACTAAGTTGATTTTACTTTAAGCGTTAATTTTTATGGCTTTCTTTAAGACAAAAGGTAGTGAAGATGAAACTGGTGGTGTGTAGACTCGACCGAAATCCACTAAAAAGATGCACTTAGGATGATTTATACTAATTTTTTCTTTTTCAATGAATTCCCTAGCTAAGAGAGTTGGAGAATGCAAACTTGATATAAAGACAACTTTCTTGGCAATGAAAAACAAAGAAACAAACTCTTTATCTTTTCAAAACATACGACACATGACCACTAATCACTTCACGAAAGTTCCTTTTTCTTTCAAAGACTCAAATGCTACCAAAGCAAACCTTCCTTCAAAAGATATTTTTGTATTTTTTTCCTAATTAATAAAGCATGTAAAACTTACTTTAACAAAAATCAAAGTTAAAAAAGCTATGGCAATCAAATCAACTCAATTTCACTCAAAAGCAAATCTAAGAGAAAAGCACCTAAAAGTAAATCTAACGAGTCAAAAGCTTACTAAAGATGATTCCTGGATGTTTTACTCAGTCAAAATGTAACTAAGGACTAGTTAATGCAGAACCAAAAACCAGTCAAAAACAAAAATCAAAATCTTTTGTTCTTTTCTTAAGAATAAAATTCAAAGTTCAAACAACAAACTTTTTCGAGATTCGCAAAGAGAAGACGCAAAGGTAGGTCTCTCACAAGGGTGAATTCTATGACAGACCCGACTCCTAAGAGGACTGAACAAAACCAAGGAGATCCAAAGTTTGACAACCTCTAACGCCAAAGTCACTACAGGACCAGTTAAAAATCAAACACTAAGGCAAAACCTCTATGAATTTCACTAAAACTCTCGACACTGACGAAACAAGCTTAGGTGAAGATGTATGGTAGAAAACCAGTGGATCTAGGCAGAAAAAACAAATTAAAAACAAAATCTAAAAGGCAAAAAGAAGAAAATTGAAAGTTTCTTAATTTTGACAGGGTACGCAGGCGACCTGTTTGCACAGGTGCGGGTACGCTCTGTGCACAAAGCGACAGTGCGTACAAGTATGCACTGCGCTCAACGCAGAGGCTGCGTACTTCTAGCAAAACAAAGAAAAACTAAAATCTAATTTAACCCTAAGCTAGCCCACCCAAATACACAGTCAGACAGCTAAAAACCAGAAAACAAACGACTTTTCTCAGATCAAAATTTGATACAAAGGAAAAAACATTCACATCAATGGATTCCCCAGTGGAGTCGCCATTTTGTCATGTGGAAAGAGTCGATAGTGCAGACACAACCGACCTCCCTAGAAGCAAAATATTTCTAGTGACAAACAAGACAAATAAACACTACCTTTCTCTAAACATGCATTGAGAATACAAGTAATCAGGGGATCTTAACATACCTTTAGTCCAACGCTTTGTAGTAGTCCAGCCTCGCCGATCCGGATGAGCTCCTCCTTCTCTTCGAAATCTGCGTTCACTAACAAGCCAAAAGATTAAATAGCACCTGATAAACTCATAAAACAATACATATCCATCATACAGACCAAGGAGTATATGAAACAAATCATGAATAACAATCTGTTGAGAAAAATGAGTTCATTTGTATTAAGAGGAAACAAAAGGAACCATTACAACCTAAGCCTTGGTGTTGTGCAAGTCCCTCCTAGGGTCCAGCAAGAGTTTTCCTTTACTTTGATCAGCTCACCCACTCTCAAATAAGGCTAGGAAAGGATGGGAATCTCTCCTCTCAAGCTTTACAAGGGAGTCCTAATTCCAGCAGCATCTACCCTTAGGAATGTTCAGCTTTCAACCTCTCCTCCCTTTGGCCCAATGCCTGTATTTATAGTGCTGTAGAGGAAGTTATTCAGGTCCACCATCAATGGGATAAGCCCCTCTTTGGATGGGATAGCTCCCCTCTTGATGGGATAAGTCCCTCTTTGGTAGGGATACATGAACCATCTGGAGGCGCTTCATACACGTCAAACAAGCTTCTAGAATGCTCTAGAAATGACCACAAGTAACTTTTTGGGAGTGAAACTTGCACCTTTTGACCTTTACAGGAGTACGCACCCATTGCTTTATAGACAGAGCGTACAAGTACGCAGGTATTGTGAACTTGGGGTGCGTACACGCAGGTAAGGCTAAGAGAAACTACGTACCCAGAGATATATAGATTTTTAATGACTTTCTCTCTTTCTTGGAGTTTGACATGGAGAGCAGAGGTATGGGGCTTGCCAAGGAGGATAGTATGACAGTTGATGAAGCCATACTAACTGCAAATAGTCATGGTGACAAATTTTAGTGTAACAGGCTCTTTTGACATTATTCATCCCATTTATAAATGACATCCTTATTCAACAATTTTTCCATAGGCGTAGTAATCTCAACATATACTTTGATAAACTTCCTGTAATATCATGTATGTCCAAATGTGGTGTGAAGTTGTCTTACTGTCTTCGATGGAGGTGTTATCACCAAAATAGGACCCTGATAGGCTGCTGATCAGACTATCTCAGTGTAACTATTTCAAACCAATCTTTTAGCTAAGGCTTAGCCTCCTTAGCCTGAGAGGGCTCTCTCAAAGGGTTAATGATATTGATTAAAGATATGGATAGATGGCTAACTCTATGGTTTGTGATTTTGTATGTTTGTTGATTGGAAGATGGAGACTTGCTACCATTGGGCTATGGAGTCAGTGACAGAGATAAGGATAACAAATGGCTCTTCTTATAAAACTGAGGCTTGTATGAACTTCAAGTTATTGAGACTTTCTTGAATGTGTCACTCTTTCATTGAAGTATATACAAGCCTCAGTTTTATAAGAAGAGCCATTTGTTATCCTTATCTCTGTCACTGACTCCATAGCCCAATGGTAGCAAGTCTCCATCTTCCAATCTACAAACATACAAAATCACAAACCATAGAGTTAGCCATCTATCCATATCTTTAATCAATATCATTAACCCTTTGAGAGAGCCCTTTCAGGCTAAGGAGGCTAAGCCTTAGCTAAAAGATTGGTTTGAAATAGTTACACTGAGATAGTCTGATCAGTAGCCTATCAGGGTCCTATTTTGGTGATAACATGAGGTAAGTTCACAATGATAGAAATTTTTGTAGGATCTTCCATTAATCCTTGCTTGCAAACAATATGTCCCAACAATATACCAAAAGGTACATAAAATATACACTTCTTTAAGTTTAGGGAGATATGTACTGTCTACATGTATCAAGCATAAGTCTTAAACTTCCAGTATGTTTGTTTAACAACCCAAATATTGTCCAACCATCAAAATATACTTCTAGATTTTTTTGGATATATTATTTTAAAGTTGCAACGACTACTCTTGAAAATATAGTAGGGGAATTCTTCAGTCCAATAGGCATCACTTTGTATTAGTATGAACTCCATTTTGTACCAAAGATGGTCTTATGTTGATCTTCAGGTGCAATTTTAATCTGATGATATCCTGAAAATCCATTTGTAAATGAATAAACTTCCTGACCTCCTATATTATCTAGTACATCATTTGTGAAAGGAGTAGGGAAAGGATCAACTAAGCATGCATCATTCAACTTCCTCAAATCAACACATATCCTGATTTCTCCTTGAGTTTTCTTTTCTTGTACCACCATAGGACTTATCCACTCTAATTCTTCCATGGGCTCAATAACTCCTATTGTTATCATCTTATCCAACTCAAATTTTACTTTCTCGTTATACTTTAGATTCAATCTGTAAGGTCTTTGCTTAACTAGCTTCACATCAAGCTTAAGGGGGATCTTCATAACTCCTAAATCTCCTACTATACCCTTCATTTCTACAAACTTAGTGGGAAGCAACTCTGGATACTCATCAATCAATTTTGTAACCTTGATGATTGTCTCTTCATCCCAATAATCTCCTATAGTTGCAAACTTTGGTTCCTCTTTTGATCCTATATTTACCTTCTTTGTCTTTAATGGCTTTGTTATATCTTGTATCTTTGGATCAGGTGCATTTACTTTTCAGTATCCTTCTGATTCTACTATGTCAATGTTGCGAGGATCTTCTTCTTCTTCTGCAATAAGGTTATAACATCCTAGTGCATGGTCTATCTATGCATCCCAATTAGGTTGTTGCCATGTCCTTGCAGTTGATTTATCAAATATGTCCTTCTTAACTATCTAAAGGGATGAATCTATATATGGAAAATCATATTCAAAACTAAATGTCAATATAAACCTATCAACCATATCTTCCTAGCTCGCAGTACCATGTCGAAGCTTTGTTTCCAAGTACCAATTAAGAGGAATTGTCTCCAATGTATGAATGAACCCATGTACTCATTATTGTTGTGGAATCTCCTTCCATGTTGTAGTACATAACAAGATTTGCTCACTGGGACTAGTTTCACCATCATATTTCAACGCTATCTCTGAGTCTACTTGACAAAATCTTATCCACATCAACCTTCGACATTCCTGCCAATATCCTATATTATTCTTATGTGCACCCCACCATCTTGCAGGAGTAGCTTTTAGGGCTATATCCAAAGCTAACAATATTTGAATTTTTGGAACCTGTTCCTCATAATCATCAAGAAAAATATTCACATCACCCAAGCCATCATAGGAAGGCATGTTACATACCTTAGATGTCATGCATCGAGCTAATTTAGTAACTCTTGCACAACACCTTATAGATAATTCATGTATCATGTTCTACCAATTCTCTAATTCTTCTTCTCAGTCTGATGCACAAGAATTGTCATGCTTTGAAGTTAACTTTCCCTCTGCTGTAGGGTTAACAAAATCTTGTTCCTTTCTTGTTAATTGATAGATATTATCTATATCAATTATGCAATACTCTTCCCTAGTTGGCTCTGTATACCTTGCTCCTTTTGATGGATCCAAGGTAACAATTACCCTCATATTATTCCCTTCGAATATCATTTGTCTCTTATTTAGATTAATTATACCCATGTTATCGAATGCCCAATCAAGTCCCAGTAATGTAGGATATGGGTTACTGTCATCTACAATTTCTATTACTTCAAAGTTAGTCATAGTGTAAACTCCTTCAATGTCCACTATCACACGTGATAGTCTTCCTAATAGGTGACCGCTATAACTTCAGCTTACCCATTAACTCCCATGTATGATTCGTCACAAAATTAGCTTTAGATCCTAGATCTAAAATAGCTTGATCCATCTCATAGTCTCCTATATGCGCACTAAGCCTAATTTTTCTTCATGTTCTCTTCTGTTGATACAAATTTTTAATTGTGCGCAGCTCACTTCGCGGTATTTCTTTAGATGCACACGAATCTATCAATTCCTAAAGTCCTTCTATAGCCTTTTGATCTCTTAATAACTTCATACAAGTTTGCATAAAATACTTTAAAATACCATCTTGGTTTGCTAACTCCTCATCTTGTGCCAGTGGCTGATGCTATGTCGTAGTTAATTTTTTGTTTCGGTTGTGCACTAGATGTTGAAGCTCCAACATCCATAAAGCTTCTCCTGGCTTCCATAAACACTTCCTTTTCTTTCTAAATATCAAAGACGAGATTTTTCAGCAGTCTTTATAACCCATACAGTTTCATAATCCTTCTTTTCATTTACTTTGTCATCATCAGTCGTAGCTCCACTTCTAGTAACAATATTGACTCGGGGATCATTAGTTCTTCTTTCGGCAGTCATCATCTGGATATTTTTTGTTGGTTGTTGGCTTATCTTTTCTTTCATCTTTTCCATAAGTACCAAACATTCTTCAATTACATGATCGAAATATTTACAATACTTACATGTCGTAGTGGGATTCTGGCAGTCTCTCGCAAAGTGTCCTCGTTGGCCTCAGTTATAGCAAATAATATGTCCATGTCCTCGACCAGCTCTGCCACCTCAACCTCTTCCTTGATAACCACCTCGACTATTGTGTTGTCCATTGCCCTCATGTCCATGTTCTTCCACTTGCATTCTGTAAGTGTCAACACCATGCTCCATCATTAGTTCATAAGCTCAACAATGGTTCTCATCACGTCCTACCAATTTACAAAACTTGCATTATAGGTTACTAGGAGTCTGTACATATTTTTGTAACAAATAATAATCTTTTGAGTGATGTTCACCCATATTTTTTCATATCTCACACCATAGGCTAGATCTGACATTCAAAGGGTTCAGTGCTCCACTGGCCATCCACTTGTACAACCCAACATGAAATGAACTAAAGAAAAATTTTCATTGATCTTTGAAAATATACTTCTATAACCACCTTTTAGATGAAAAATGAGGGTTTTCATTCTCCTTATCTATAAATTCTCGTTACTTCTATTCTACCCAATCTTGAATTTCATTCTTCGATGGATTCCAAATAAAAATATCCCTCAAACAGATCCTGGTCCCCACAATAGAACCATTTGTTGGCTTAGCTTTGGCTGAACTAGGTTCGATCCTTTACTACGCACTGAAAAAACCCTTAATCACTAGCCCTTTCGGCAACAACCTGCAAGAAGATTGCAGTCTCACCTGAAGTGACTATGGGAGGATGCAGAACTAGGTTTTTGCAGCCTTGAGGGATGATGCGATGTGGTATTTTTGTGTTTTCTTATACATAGCATTCATATATTACTTTGAATTCATACATTACTTCACCACATTACATTCATTACTTAAAACATATCATATACATCCATAAAACTTCATTGTACTGAAATAAATTGCAACTGCTACGCTACAATAGATATTAAGCAAATAAACACATGAAGACACAAATTTTACCATGTTTCATCTGCACTCAGTTGCAATAAGTCCACGCACTCAGCTGCAAGTAGTCTGTGCACTCAGCCACAAGCAGTCCATGCACTTAGTTGCAGACTCAGGCCTCTATGCACTCAGAGGCAAAGCCTCACCTTCTTTCCAAAGTACAGATCAACAAGATACAACCATAACATAGATTTTGATCATAAGATGATGATTCTCTTCTTTATTATTGATCCTTATATATACTATTACATCGAGGGATATATCATCAAAATACCATAGTCCATATACTATGGACTCCCCTAATACAACTTACTATGGTCAAAAACCATTCATCATTTACAAAAGGGGAGGGGCTTCAACCTGCTCTGAAACCCATATACTGTGTGGTATATCTACTGCGCAGTCCATTTTGGCACTCCACTGCACGGTCCACTTCGCGCTTCACTGCATCCTTTACTTCGTACTCTACTCCCCAAAATGCAGAGTCTTCATCAAAATCTAGGCCAAGTTGGGATGCACCCAACAACAATTTATATGTACTTTAGTGTAGCAGGTGACAGTTGTAGCGTTAGGTCTAATGATTATGAGTTGAATTTGGATTATGAAATGATTGTTAGTATTGGTAAAGGTTTATTTCAAATTGATAGATATTATTGTCTCGATATTTGGAACATGTGGTTGACATGTGTGAGCATGTTTAAGAAACATGCTTGGTATTAGCATGACAAGGTAATAGTTGATGTGTTTATATAACTAAGCCTCGATTGCAACAAGGTAAAAAGGTAAAAGAAAGGGATTGGGCCAGAATTCCTTGCGATATGTTTGGAAACCCTAATTCCAAATGAATGAGTGTTTTGCACACAGGAAGTCTTCTTAACCTTGATTTGTCTGAAATTATGTGGATATGTGTTATATTCATGGACATGTATTTGACAGGTATATTAGCTAGTCTCTAGTTATAGGTGGATTTTTCAAGGGGATTGGAGTCCCTTGAGAGATGGCATGGATGTGTTCAACTACAAGGAAATGTTTGGCACAACAGGATAAGGTATTTGGTGTATTGTTATGTTTATTTATGCATTGACAGTTATGGGTTTATAACAGTATGATGTGGGGGATTGCATGGAAAGAGACTGCCATGAAATATTGAATAAGGCTTAGGTTGATCTTTCCTTTGGAATCATTGGGAACCATGGGGATTGAGACATGGTGTTTATTATTAGTCTTGTGCTTTTGGTCTTTTGTGATTTTCTTGCACTTTATTTTTATTTTTGTTATGTCTAGTGCATGATCATGCCACTTTGTTTGTGGTGTCATATTTTTGTTGTCTTTCCATGGTTTTCTTCTTGTTTTCTTCTCGAACTTTCCTTTATTGTTTTGAGAGTATTTGGAATTGGTAGGGAAAAGTGGAAATTAATGGAGCCCGGGGAGAGTCGTGTGGTACCCAACAGGTAATGTAAGGCTCAGATGAAGCTTTGTGCATGAGTAAAGGTAGTGGAAGATAAGAATATGAAAATCAGTCCGACTGGCTGGGTCCATTGTGGTAAATGGATGGTAGTAGTAAAGACATGAGAAAGTTAACCAAAAAGGTAAATGTTGTAGCAGCTACAACCCCTCCAAAATTTTTCCTTAGCCTATTTTGGAGCCTCCCTAACAACCCTCATAGCAACTTGCCTTGCTTCGTCAAGTCCTCAAGCTTCAGTGTCTTTCTTTCTCAAAGGTTGCCTATCAATCACAGTTTGATCTTTTCCCTTCACAAGTTGCTCACCTGAACTTGGTCTAGCTGCAGGCTGAGTAGCTTCCCCTTGAAAATTACTTATTTCTGGAAGGCAACCAACCTTCCCCCCAGAAATTGCACAATCCCCTCTAATAGCCTGCTCGGCTGCAGGATTGCGCAATCCTATCAGCCAACCCTCCCAGCCTGATTTGCACAAATTTTCCCAGTAGTAGGCTATTCAGCCCAGGATTTGCACAAATCTAGGTAGCAGTTAGCTGCTCTACCTAGAAATTGTGCAAATCTCCTAGGGAGCTAGCCCAGCTCCCAGCCAGAAATGCGCATTTTTCTCCAACAGTCAAGCAATCTCTTACATGTGCAGCTGAGTTGATCGGTTCCCTCTGGGACCGAGAAAAACTGACTTGCATGCATGGGCTACTTCTCCCAAGGTAGCATGCAAAGGCATCCCTTGTTTTAGGGATCTTTGTTTAGCAGTTGGAGGTTGCATGCAAGGATCATTTCAGAAACCTCCCACCAACTGTCGCTTCCCCTAGATTTGTGGCATGCGTGTCCCAACCTCGATGTTATCAAAACTCATCAACCAAATGCTGCAGAGATCATTCCTCACATCAACCTTGTAGCTCTGACATCCCACATCACGTCTAGGAGCAGCCGACACATTCAACTCGGTTGTTTTGGGGTAAGCTCACTTCCCATGCCTTGTGCTGCATTTCTGTCTCTTTTTTTGTTTTCATTTGTGGGAGTACTGTTTTCTTGATTTCTTTAAATGCTTGTTGTCATTTACATGTATACTAGCTTTTCCTAGCTCTATTTCAGTATTCATTTCTATCTCACTGTTGTCGCATGCATGAAAATATTTTGCATGGATGTTCGCCCAACCTGCAAGCTACCTCACCCACATGCATGTTGATCTTCTTGTTCAATCTTTCATACATGTTTTGCATGCACCGTTAATCACTTCTGCTATCACTTCATTCCGCCATGCATATATTGACTTACTTTCTTTCAGTTGCCCGTCGGCGAGTCGGACCAACCTTGGCCCGGGCTCTTCTTTCACTAAGGCTGCATTGCATAATCTGGGAAAGGAAGGCTCACCTTCCTCTCCAGATTTGTGCATTCCTTCCCAACAATGGCCACCAGGACTATTTTGCACATTTCTAGAGGACAGTGGCTTCTTGGCCCAAGAAATTGCACAAATCTATCCCTGGGCCAGAAGTCCTTCCCACCTGGAATTATGATATGTGCAATCCCAGCAGTTAGCAACCAGATTGGAATGTGCATTGCACAGTTCCAGTAGTCAGTCAGTCTCTCAACTTCCCGAACTATGCCTTGTGTAGTCTTTGTAGTCGGTCTCCCAACCTCCCCGCTGAAATTGCGCAACCTTCATGGTCATTCACCCAAGTATGTTGCAAGTCAGTTCTCGTGTTCATTTTGGTTTTCAAGTAAAATATTTCTTGCTATAAGTGTTTCCATGTCTCCAGGTATCACGGGTGTTCATCTACCTCTCAGTAGTACAGGTACAATGGTTTCTAGGAGAGCAGAGATGAAGACACCATTCCGAGCACGCCTGGGGATGCAGTTGATCAAGTGTCTATGAGCTTTCCTACTGATGAAAACATCAAGTTTTTAGTAGACAAGGACATCAAGCAAGAACATCACAGCAAGTAGCATCATGAACGGTAGCTGAAGGAAACATACCAAATCAGTGAACGCAGCGAATGTGGAAAACACAGCAAATGTAGCGAACGCAGCAAATGCAACGAATGCATCGAATGTACGAGGAAGGTTGTTGACAACATAGAAGTAGAGAAAAGTTGCAATATCAAGAAAATCCATTGATAATGAAAGCAACTTTGGAGACTCAATCTATGAAGTGATGGTGTGACATGAAGATCACGTGAAGTTAGAAGATGGAATAAAGAAGGAGTTTCATGTGCTGAAGTAGCAACTCAGGAAGAACATGACACTGCACAAACAATCCAATGAGTTGCAACAAGAACAAGAACATCAGTGAGTGCAACATGCACTTACGGATCTATCCCAGCAGCTGACACATAACAAACATGGTGAGCAGTGTTGTTGATCACATGCAAGGGATCTAGCAGCATGCATGTCATTGAGCGCACGCATGCAATCCAACCCATTCAACACACTCACCAAGGCAAAGACAAGAAGCAACTCCAACTCGGGCGAACATGTACTTCCACCAGTTGATGTATATGACCACCATCACACACTTGAAGATAAGCATGGACACTATGCATCAGTGTGTTGTTGGTTCAACCACACCCAAGAAGACCATGCACATGTTAGCAGATGATTTGGATGAAGGGGCCGAACCAATGCACCGGTTACAATAGAGGCAAGAGTTCGCTTTAGAAAGATGTCACCATGAGGTGCATGCACACCATCATAGACGAACAAGCTCGGCATCACAGTAGACCAAGTGTTAGTGATGTCTTGCAAGGCTTTCTCAAGTGATGTTGTCTCACATGAGTACATGTGCATTGTAATGTTGAGTCATGTCAAGTGTAATTCAGGTGTCAATAGCTGGATGTAACAGTCATAGAGTAGTTGAAGAGTCATGAGGGTAGTTGAACTGTCACAAAGGAGAATGTCAAGGGTCACCCCACCCTTTGCTATAAATATTCCCTCATAACTTATTGTATAGGCTTTTGGTCAGCCAAGCTTCTATTAAGAATATCTCGAAGAAGGCTTGGACAGTATTGTAATGTGTCTTGGCTTCTCCACTGCACGGAGCTAGTACATCTCTTTGGAGGAGTAGGCGGATGTGGCTGTAATGTTCCACTATGGGGCTAGAAGGTTTACATGGTGCATTCTATGATTGTGACTTACAATTCTTTAATAATAAGAGCCAGTACATTTTCATGCATATGTTGTTATTGTAGTTGGACTGTTCCGGTTGCCTTAAAGATATATGTTGTTTAACTTACGTACTTGTATATGAACTGATTTGTATGTAATTATATGAATCTTGTTGTTAATACATTGCATATGTTGTTAATGTTGTCAGCTTCTATGTCAACTGCTTTGTCAGACATCAGACAAAACTTTCTCATGAACCTTTCTATATCAACTGTCACATTCGTCTCGGACTGATCCATGAGTGTTGTTCATGTTATACCTTGTATGTTGTGACTGCTGCATCCAAGTGGACTACTCCACCAGAAGCTGGGCATGTCCTTTGTGTGGTGTGTTCCTAGTTGAGTTGGGATTGATCCCTTTCAGCCTGGAACTCACTTTCACCTTCCTCTCCCTTCGACATGTTGGAACCTCTTATACACATTCCTTGACTCTCTGCATTAGTCACACCCTTGCTACTGATAGAGTTATCTTACTTGCCTCTGTGCAACATCGCGTTCAATGCATTACCTTATAACCCACTACTGGGACTCCTACACCAAATGGTATGAGGTCTAATTAGGACTCCATACCAGGTAGATCCCCTTGACATGTTGGCGGTTTTAACACCATCAACATTTTTGGTGCTAGAAGGAGGACCTGATGACAAGCAGTGTCCTCTCATCCAGTTTTGAACCTTTGCATATCTTTCATGGAGTCTTGCATTCTTCTTCCCCTGAGGTGTTTTTTGAATCATGAAGATGTCTCCATCTCAGGGAATATTTTCAATCTCTTGTCCACTCACGTGTATGATGGTGAAGTCAAAGTGACCTGGCCTGAGCACTTACATAACTTTCTTTCCATGATTTAAGAGGAATATGAGTTCACTGATGAACAGGCCGGGTTGCTGCTCACATACACACTTCACAAATCTCCATTTCGTTGGGTGCTCAACCTACTGAATGACACCATGCACTCGTGTGAGAACTTCTGTGATCTTATTGAAGACATGTTATATCATTTTGGTCCAAACCATCTTAACCGAAAACTGTTATAGCAACGGAGGGCTCCGCATGAATCCGCTATTGATTTTTGGTAGAGCTCCCGTGTCTTACAGTTTCAAGCTTCGAGGAGCCAGATGAAGTTTGCTTATCTCTAGGACCGATTCGAGTATTGTCTTAAGAAATCTACCCATCCCAAGAGGAAGCTTGATGTCAAGCCTCATAAACCTTCTTCGTTTATGGAACTGTGCAATCCCATGTGGGAGCAGGCACTATCTCAATGGACTATCCATCTCCCTCTCATTCAACAATTCCACCATCTCCCAGTGATGCTGAGGATCATGTTCGCACATTTGTTCATCCTTCACACCCTCCCAACATCACTCCACTTGATTTTTGCACAGAGTTGGTTGTGATTCCTTCAAGTTCACATCTGTGTTCTTTTCTTCGACCTCTGTCTTCACACTCAGGTGTTCCTCTGAATGATGATGTCTTGTTTTCATCCATTTTGGACTCTTCACTTGTTGTGAATGAGGAACAACACACTGACGGAGTTGGTGTTGCACAACCAACATGCGCTGTCATTCATGATGAGTATGTCTGGGATCTTGAACATCAACACTCGATGAAGGATGATTCCTTTCCGTCTGAGCCCCCTCCATTTTTTCCTAACTTCTTTGGTGAACCTGCCATCCATGATTTTGCATGTGTGTTTTCATCCATGGATGCACCCATTGTTGATCACTCGCGGGACTCACTGGATTTTAGTCCATCATTCGACAATAGAGAGGATAAGTTATTCATTGAAAATCCACTTGATCCTTCATCTGTCTTTTCCAGAAATACAGAGGATGAGTTTGTTCGCTTTTCATCTACCCCTCTATTTGATTCATTTGATCATGAGGATGCCGAAGAATTCATTGATTTTTCTGATCATGGCGGTCGTGATCCATTTGCTTCCATTTTTTATCACGATCATGAATCTATCGTAGTTGATCTTTCGAAGCCACCGGTTTATGATGATATACCTGATGATGAATTTGAGACACCCAAGACTGTCGAGGCACTTCAACCCAAGCTGATGGTTATGTCAGGCCCTCACTCTCTTGGGGTCAGTCTCACTTCTGATCATGAAACTGTTCAATCACCCAAGGCTCCTCATCACTCGTCTGTATGCATTAAAGATCCACCTCACTCATAGATCACACTTCCTCCACTCGAAATGAATGATCCCATTTCTCATGCATTGGAGGAGTCTTACATTGCAAGCACTCATTCGTGATGCAAGTTTTTTTTGTTTCTTTTGTTTGCTTGCATGTCTTAGTCAAGAGTGTGCTTTTGCTTCAAAGTTGCACGTAGTGTCACACAACACCATGATAAGTCCACGAATTGTTTGTCATGCACATACACTCACTTATGTCCTGTGGTCACTTTGAAACATGAAGTGTGGCTGTCTTCACTATTATATATTTCTTGTATGCTGGTCCACACAACTAGGTTACTCGCGAACCAAGCCTTCACCCACATGGGTCTACCAATGCGTCGGTGGCCACATTGTAAGTATCACTTCATGTGATCAAGCCCATGCACCATTAGTGTAGGAGCAGGAGTAGTGTTTGCTTTCAGTTGTTTGCTTACATGATTGTTTTTCTTCATGCTTTGTTTGCTTGTTTGTTTTCTTGCTTTGCTCTCATTTTTGCTTCTTCTTTTTCTTGGCTTTCTTGTTAGTTTGTTAGTTTGTTTCGTTCATAGTTTAGTTCATGTGAAACCATGTGTGACTTATGAAATGAGCCGGGTAAAGTAAAAGAGGATTTGTACAGCTATCGCTACTTGGTTATCTGTCATCTTTCCTCTATATGATGAACTTGTTACTCTTAGTCCATGATACATCGAAGGAAAATACATACTCTATGGACTGAACCTTGGTGTAAGCACAATGCTTGCGCACTAACTAGTGTCACCTTCTCTAGTCAATTGTTTTTGGGTTAACCCTTGTCAGCTCAGTTAGGTAGAGTAAGGTGAGGGGGAAGACCTTAATAGGCATGCCAGAGGTACATTAAACTACTTCTCTACTGGAACAACCTCTTCTGCTCTCAATAAGTTGGGATCCCTCTTTCGCCTCTGAAATGAATAAGTGCTATGCACAGTGAAAATTAAAAAAAAATGAAAAGTCAAAAAATTCAAAATGAAAAATGAATTAGGAGAAAGAAGATAAAGGCTTCCTATGCAGGGATATGATGCAAGTAACTCCAATGGGGTACTAACTACGTTTGTTGGCAGTGGAGCCATGCTTGTGTTCCTATGTGACTCCACCTGGGTACTGTCTAGTCCTACTGGTAGTGGAGCAACACCAAAGATGAAACTAGGACTCTGACAACTATACTGCTTGTGCACTTATATACCCCTCAACCCCAATTGAAACAACAGTGTTGCCTTGGCTTGGAATGTGTGTCAATCGACCAAGGGTTTCGTAGATGCTACATCCTATAATCAAGTTAGTGTGAAACCAAGATGATCTAAAACTGAACAATACTTCCAGAGGTGTTTGACTTGATTCTCACAAACAAGGACCATTTAGAGAGCTGGAGTTATACAAGTGTGTCGCCAAGTCTTGTATCAGCTACAACCACCCTCAAAATTTTTCCTTAGCCTATTTTTGAGCCTCCCTACCAACCCTCACAACAGCGTGCCTTGCTTCGTCAAGTCCTCAAGCTTTAGTGTCTTTCTTGCTCAAAGGTAGCCTGTCGATCACAATTTGATCTTTTCCCTTCATAGGCTACTCACCTGGACTTGGTCTAGTTGTAGACTGAGCAGCTTCCCCTTGAAAATTGTGCATTTCTAGAGGGAAACTGGCCTTCCCCCTAGAAATTATGATATCCCCTTTGATAACCTGCTGGGCTCCAGGATTGCACAGTCCTGTCAACCATCCCTCCTAGCAGGATTTGCGCAAATTTTCCCAGCAACAGGCTATTCAGCCCAGGATTTCTACAAATCTGGATAGCAGTCAACTACTCTGCCCAGAAATTTTGTAAATCTCTTGGGCAGCCAACCCAACTCCCAACCAGAAATGAGCATTTTTCTCCAGCAGTTGAACAGTCTCTTGCATGTGCAGCTAAGTTGATCGGTTCCCTCCAGGACTGAGCAAAATTGACTTGCATGCATGGGCTACTTCTCCCAAGACAACATGCAAAGGAATCCCTTGTTTTAGGGATATTTGTTTAGCAGTTCGAGGTTACATGCAAGGATCATTTTAGAAACCTCCCGACAAGTGTCGCTTCCCCTAGATTTGTGGCATGCTTGTCCCAACCTAGATGTTATCAAAACTCAGCAACTAGAGATTGCAGATATCATTCCTCACATCAACCTTGTAGCTCTGACATCCCACATCACATCTAGGATCAGTCGACGCATTCAACTTAGTTGTTTTGGGGTAAGCTCGCTTCCCATGCCTTGTGCTGCATTTCTATCACTTTTTGTGTTTTCTCTTGTGGGAGTATTATTTGCTTGATTTCTTTTAATGCTTGTTGTCGTTTACATGTATACTAGAATGTCCTAGCTTTGTTTTAGTTTTTGTTGCTATCTCATTACTGTCACATGCATGAAATTGTTTTGCACGGATGTTCGCCCAACCGGCAAACTACCTCACCCACATGCATGTTGATCTTCTTGTTGAATCTTTCATACATGTTTTTCATGCACTGTTAATCACTTCTGCTATCACTTTGTGTCGCCATGCATTCATTGACTTACTTGCTTTCAGTTGCCCATCAGCGAGTGAGGCCAACCTTGGCCCGGGCTCTGCTTTCACCAACGTGGCATTGCACAATCTGGGAAAGGAAGGCTCACGTTCCTCTCCATATTTGCACATTCCTACCCAACACTGGCCTCCAAGACTGTTTTACGCATTTCTAGAGGATAGTGGCTACTTGGCCCAAGAAATTGCGCAAATATGTCCTTGGGGAAGTAGTCCTTTCCAGTTGGAATTGCATAATGTGCAATCCCAGTAGTCAGCAGCCAAACTGGACTATGCATTGCATAGTTCCACTAGTCAGTTAGTCTCTCAAATTCCTAGAATTTGCCTAGTGCAGTCTTCGATGTTGGTCTCCAGACCTCCTAGCTGAAATTGCGCAACCTTCATGATCATTCACCCAGGTATGTTGCAAGTCAGTTCTCATGTTCATTTTGGTTTTCAACTGATAGATTTCTTGCTATGAGTGTTTCCATGTCTCTAGGTATCATAGGTGTTCATCTACCACTCAACAGTACATGTACAATGGTTTCTAGGAGAGTAGAGATGAAGACATCGTTCAAAGCATGCTTAGGGATGCAATCGATCAAGTGTTAATGAGCTTTCCTACTCATGAAGACATCAAGTTGTTCGTAGACAAGGACATCAAGTAGAAACATCACAGAAAGAAGCATCATGAACAACAACTAAAGGAAGCATACTGAATGTAGCAAACACAGCAAATGTAGCGAACGAAGCGAATGCAAGAGGAAGGTTGTTGACAACATAGAAGTAGAGAAAAGTTTCAAGATCACGGAGATCCACTAATAATGAAAGCAACTTTGGAGACTCAGGCTATGAAGTGACAGTGCAACATGAAGATCACGCGAAGGCAGAAGATGGAACAAAGAAGGAGTTGCATCTGCTGAAGTAGAAACTCAAGAAGAAAATGAAACTACACAAACAATCAAATGAGTTAGAAGAGGAATAGGAATAGCAGTCGGTGCAACATGCACTCATGGATGAAACTGCACCAGTACAAGTTAAGGATCTATCCCAGCAGCTGAAACAGAGCAAACATGGTGAGCAGTGTTGTTGATCGCATGCAAGGGATCCAAAAGCATGCATTTCGTTGAGCGTACACATGAAATCCAACCCATTCAAAACACTCACCAAGGTGAAGATAAGAAGCAAGTCCAATTGGGGTTGAACATGTACTTTCGTAAGTTGATGTGCATGACCACTAGCACACACTTCAAGATTCGCACAGACGCTATGCATTAGTGTGTTGTCGGTTCAACTGCACCCAAGAAGACCATGTGCATGTTAGCAGACGAGTTGGATGAAGGGGCCAAACCAATGCACCGCTTACAACGGAGGCAAGAGTTTGCTTTAGCAAGATGTCACCAAGAGGTGCATGCACACCATCATGGATGACCAAACTTGGCATCAGATCACACCTTCATCATCACAAGCATGTCAAAGAGTTGGTCTCATCACAGTGGACTGAGTGTCAGTGATGTATTGCAAGGCTTTCTCAAGCCATGTTGTCTCACATGATTACATGTGCTTTGTAATGTTCAGTCATGTCAAGTGTAAGTCAGGTGTCAATAGTTGGATGTAATAGTCATAGAGTAGGTGAAGAGTCATGAGGGTAGTTGAACTGTCACAAAGGGGAATGTTAAGGGTCACCGTACCCTTTGCTATAAATAGTCCCTCATAACTCATTGTATAGGATTTTGGTTAGCCAAGATTCTACTAAGACTATCTTGAAGAAGGCTTGGACAGTATTGTAATGCACCTTGTCTTGTCCACTGCACGGAGCTAGTACATCTCTTTGGAGGAGCAGGAGGATGTGGTTGTAATGTTCCACTATTGGGGCTAGTAGGTTTACATGGTGTATTGTATGATTGTGACTTACACTTCTTTAATAATAAGAGCCAGTACATTTTCATGCATATGTTGTTAATGTAGTTGGACTATAACCTGGTTGCCTTAATGATATATGTTGTTTAACTTACATACTTGTATATGAACTGATTTGTATGAAATTATATGAATCTTGTTATTAATGTGTTGCATATGTTGTTAATGTTGTCATCAACATGTGTCGACTCCTCTGTCGGACATCTGACAGACCTTTCTCATTAACCTTGCTATATCAACCATGACACTCATCTCAGACTGATCCGTGAGTGTTGTTCATGTTATCTTACCTTGTATGTTGTGACTGCCGCATCTGAGTGCACTGATCCACTGGAAGCTATGCATGTCATTTGTGTGGTGTGTTCCTAGCCAAGTTGGTACTGATCCCTTTCAACATGGAACTCACTTTCACCTTCCTCTCCCTTCAAAGTGTTGGAACCCCTCACACACATTCATTGACTCTCTGCATGAGTCACACCCTTGCTACTAATAGAGTTATCTTATTTGCCTCTGTACAACATCGCGGTCAAGGCATTACCTTACGAACCACTGTTGGGACTCCTACACCAAACAGTTTGAGGTCTAATTAGGACTTCTTACCGGGAAGATCCCCTTGACATGTTGGTGGGTCTAGCACCATCAACAGTAAATTAAATGGATTTGAGCCGTTAGATGCCTTGGCTATGTTGGGAATGACTATTATTAATGTTGCGCATGTGTTTCATGAATAAAGGGAGTTCCCTTAACCCATGACCTTGATATCTAGTAATGATGTTATGGTCATGATTATGTTGATGTTTATATATGTATACATGTAGGTGTATATGTATGTCATGTTTGACAAGGTCGTCATGGATCATGACTCTTAACGCTAACATTTATGTGTATATATATGTATGTATGCATATTGTTGTATGATAGGATCATGATAGTTTATGCTAATGTTTACATATATGTATGTATGTATCCATTTATCTATGTCATTGCCTGACAGATCACCAAGAATCTTTATTGTGGCAGAATGATTACTTATGCAGGTGAATGTCATGAGAAGTTGGCTATGAGGAATCAAGTGGGAAGAGTAGTCACGACAAATATATGAGGTTGGTATCATGTGAATATGATTTTATATTTTGTTCTTGTATTATGCCTATGCTTATGTTATGGATAGGTTATACCGAGGGATACATCAGCAAAATGAAAGCAGCGTGGTCTACGACATGCTAGGATAAGCATCGATAAGACACTAGAAGCAAGGTTTCTTGGTAAGTATAGTGTGGTTTTGGATGTGTGGCACTATTGTTGTGCATATGTTGTATATATTGTACATGTTGCATCTATGATGTGTTCACATGCCGTGTTTTGTATATATAGTGTGTGTACATGTTGTTTATGCAATGTTATGTATAGGATTGTATAGATAGTGTTGTGCGAATATTTCATATGGTGTTATGTGCATGATTAGATATGCAGTGTTGTGTACAGATGATGTTATGTACATGTTGGATATGCAGTTTTATGTACAAGTGGTGTTCCATGCATGTCGTACATGTGGTGCTATGTAGATAGGGTGTTGTGTGCATGATTCTACAAGTGGTGTTGTGTGCATGTGGTGTTGTGTACATGTTGTACAAGTGGCATTGTGAGTAGGTGGTGCATTGTACATGACGTGCATGTGGCATTGTGTACATGTGGTGTCTCGTACATGTGCATGTGGTACTGTCTACACATTGTACAGTGGTACAATGTACATGAGGCGTTGTATATACATTGTGCACATGTGATGTTGTGCACATGTTGCGCACATGTGATGTTGTGCACATGTTGTGTAGGTGGTGCTTTGTACATGTGGTACTGTTGTACATGTGGGATTGAGTGCATGTCATACATGTTGTGTTGTGGGCATGCGATACTATGCATGTGCATTTTATAGTCATGGTATCGTGACATATGCATTCATTGTGTTGCACTCTATATACATATTTGTGTTTCACACCAGGTGTAGGTGTAGGTGTTGTATGTCAGGTATAGGTGCATGTATTGCATGGCGATGTATGCGTTGTGTGATGCACACTATGTGTACATGCACATGGTTGAGGAGAAGTTACTGGGTGATTTTCGGGTGTGGAAACCAATCCAGAGTGTGTAAAAAATAAAGAAAAAGGTAGAAGCTAAGGATTGATGAAAAGATAAGTATCATCTTTATAATTCAATTTTATTTCTCCATAAGATTTATGACTATGGTATATGATGATTATGTGTGATCTATGATTCCAGTTTATGATGGTTACATGTGATTTATGATTTCTATCTATGATGGTTTTTTTCTAAGCTAACCAGATGTGATATGTTTATACATGATGTTTTGATCAAATAGTTACTTTGACTTGTGATAAGAAGCGAACATCATTGCAAGTGTACCTTATTAACGAACTACCAATGAGGTATGATTTGAAGTTATTTCAACTTACTTGGTATAGGAAGCAAGAAAATGCCTAGTTGGGTGATCAAAACTAACTACAAGAAATAACAACAATAAAAGGAATTGAAACATGCAGCAGTACGTTGGTAAAACACTTTAGGAGCAAGGACATTGTGGTACACTGGTACCCAATAGTGTCCATTGATTTCCATAAGCATGTTATGACCGATATGATGATTTTAAAGCAGGGATATGCCTTCGTTTTTTTTTGTCTTCCAATGCGAGGAAGCATAACCAAGGGATGGACTTCTCAAGATGGGGGTGCCAGCTGAACTTGGAAGGTGTGTGACTGCATGGAAGGGAATGACTGAATTGACCGACGGCCTATGTAGCAGAGAAGAGAAGACTAGGGATGGATTTGTTTTGGTCATTAGAATTTCCAAATGGAATTAGATGCACATTGGGAGTGCACCTTGAAACAATGAACTCGTAATTTTTCATTGAGAGGATAGGTTGCACGGGATTATAGCGTTGGACATTGGATGCAGATTTAATTTTGTATTGGATTCTGGACTTCCTGTAAAGGAGGTGAATATTGTTATTACTTCGAGGGTGGAGGTGTGCACCTCTAGATTCCCTTATTTCGGATGCAGGCATCATATCATTTATTTGTTGGTTTAGCAAATGTGCATATGTGGTTATTGTAAATACCGTAATGAGTTGTGTTATAAAGCTCCAGTATGTGGTATGGTTGTTATATGGTCATGTTGTCATGAAGTTTTTACTTTGAGCGGGTCATTCATTGTAAATACTACAATGAGATATGTTATAAATCTCCATGGGCAATATGTTATGTTTTCAGCAATCTTTTTGGTTATAGGTGTCACTGAACATCGAGGAAGGTGTTCCCCCAAAGGGGAGGGTTTTGTGACAACCCTGGTTAAAAAATCATGTAAAGTATATAAATACCACAGATGATGGGGCATGTGTTTCAAGCTAAATGTTGGGTAAGACATCTTAGGGGGTGTTCATTTGGTTGTTTATGGATAACGAAATTGGAAAAGGCAAAGGCATTTTTGGCACATTTATTTACGAAAATAATGGAAATTAGGAGAAGAGGAAAGTGAAAGGTCACAGGTTTCATGTGAGGAGGAATTTGAAGGAAAAAGATGGAAAATGAAGAAAATAGAGGCCTCATTGATAAACAGGCTTCTGAGGATTAGTTGGTAGGCTCGATTAGTTCAATTTTGGATCTCTCTCATGATTCTCTCTCTCTCTCACTCTTGGACACTTAAAGTTTTCTTGGAGCACTTTGGCATTGGAGCAAGAACGGCAAAGAATGCAAGAGGAAGCAAAGATCAAGCAGGGAAAGGTAGGATCAACAAATCACAACAGCCTTCATTGTATGTATCGACTTGCATGTGTATTTTCCTTTCTAGATTTGGCATGCATGGTATTGCATGTGGTTCTTTTCTATAATTTCATGGGTTTTTCTAGGTGTGACAGATTTCTTTAGCCTAGCCATACCATTTCCCCGTAGCTTTGATGAGATGGGTTTCTCATATTCGGTTAATGTGGGATGGCAAGATGGATTTGAATATTAGTGGAGCGGATATCCACACTGAAAAACACATGGCCCAGTGGCCCCTAGACCGGACAATGTGTCATAGTAAAGCCACCGACCTAGTAACCCCTGGACAAGACTATGGGTTGCGAAAAATCTAGATTGTGTACCTCGGTGGGCCTAGGAATCCTTTCCAGTGAATGGAGGGATATATGGTAAATACAAGAGATGGGTTTCTCTTCGTTGGGCCTATTAGTCCTGGGATGGGATGTACGATAAATCCTAGAGAGTGTGTCTCGGTGTAGGGCCTAGTCATCCTTGGATCATACTGTGGATTACGATAAAGCTTGGGAGACTAGGAGGCACTCAAATTCCTCATGGTGTAGGTGGAAAACTCCAGTGGCTTCCATGCTTGTTGGTGTCCTTTCGGTGTTTTCTATGAGTCCCACATTCATGCTTGGAATATAACACGAGGGTGATTGGCTGAAGAGAGACTTGGCTCAGCCAATATATGGTCGGGTGGAACGTGGTAGTCCCATCTCTAGTTGGTTTATTGCATTCATTAATGAGAAATTCATTCCCTTGATTTTGTGTGTAAATGTATGGACGTATATGTGGATTTTATGGCTAATATGTTTATGATATTTCCATCTGTATTATGTTGGTTATATGTATGTTTTATGACAGCATCTATGTATGGATCTTAGCATGTTTTTACTTGTAAATGAATGGATAATGTATCTATGGCCTAACAGATGATAATGCGGCAAATGAAATGAGGGAATAATGGTTCATAGTGATTCTTAGACAAATATGAGATCCTTGCACTTAATTTAGTTCTTTACACCTATAGGTTACATGTTGATGATATGTTTGATAAAATGCTCGTCATGTCTAGTAGGGGTCTAGTTAAGGTCTTGTTCAACTTATTGCTTTGGCATCATTATTTTCATGTTCTTTTACTAATCTTAAGATATCAATCCATTCTTGGCGGTGTTGCGGGAATAAGTACCCTAGGGCTTTGGGTTGGAACCCCAACAGAGCAAGAGCAAACTATAGTGAGAAACACTCATACAACTCAGGAAACATGCTTATGTAAAAAAACTATGCGATAGTGACCATACCTGAATGTCCTTCGTTTGGGTAGTTCCAGTAGGGTTCAGACCCTCTGCAACTCCTAATGATCGTCAAATCTGCAAATCAACCAATCCGAACATACATAGTAGCATATAGATAAAGAATTTTAATGAAATCAACTTTATACCATATAAGCAAGATGATTAGTTATACATCAAAATAACATTCATACATGAATTACAACAGTATCTGATGCATAGAAAAAGTTAATATCAGGAACAAGACAATGTTTCTTTTTATTGTAGAAAGCTATAACCAACACGAAGAGAATTCACCTGAGTCTTCTTCTTCCAGATCCAAGCGGAACTGTCCTCCAGATCCATCCAGTCCCAGTCTTCAACAACCTCCTTCCATAACCAATACCATGATATCTCAAGCAAGTGGGAGAATATCAACACTCAAGGAAATAAGGGCTTCCTGAACTTGAGGAAGTGCTTGAAGCACAGGGATACTTCAGACTCAGTCAGGGGATAATCTCAGTATAGTAATTCTATCTCTTCTCTTCCTTAAGGCCTTCCCACGGAAGTCTATTTATACTTCTCCGAATTAATTTTTTAGTTGGGAAACAGTTGGGACATGGGCACTAGGAGGTAATTGTTGTTGGGAAAAGTATCCAATACGGAATGACCCTATCCCACTCTAAGGGTGATAGTTCCTTAGCAACAATCAAAGCAAAGCTATTTGAGATTACTTCTTTATGAGATGTAAAAGAGAGGAGAAAGAGATCCATTAACCGATGTCTTTCGCTAATGATTGATCCAATCTTCTCTCCTTGCTGCTTGCTCCCAGCTACTTGCTCTTTCACTGGCCCAGCTACACCAAGATCCTGCAAAATAGCAAGAGAGGGAAACTACAAGAAGCATACATTCATAATTGATTCAAGGATTAGAATAAATCAAATACACAAGTATAACAACACACCATTGAGACACATGCATATAGAAGAACCTCAAATGCTTTATTAATGGAAGAAGTAAAGTTCAGGAAGTGATACAACCATAAGAGGCCCAATCCAGCATCACCTTCCCAGCAGAAAGAAATCTCATCTTCACCTCCTTCAAAGCAAATCACCCAATAGTTCTAAACTCAAACCAACAGCAATTCTTTACATTCACTAGATTCCAGCCTCCCTAGACCTCATGAGAGAGATCTATATATAGGAGTTTTGGAGAAAGGATGAGTTAGCTTGAGGCTGGCATGAAGCTGACTAGTGTCCTCTCTCACTTCAGTTATTCTTCAGTTCTTGAGTCCACTTGGAGGTTCTTGCTTCCACTTGGAGATCTAGAACCTCTTACTCATCACCAGTCGAATTCCCTGATCCAAGTGTCATTTTGGAAGCTTCCTGGGCATTGACACCTTGAGGAATGACTGTGCCACATGTCCAAACTCGCCCAGCGCAGGTAGCCTTCTTTGCAGTTGACATTCAACGCAGGTAGACAGTGGAGCAGTTGACATTCAGCGCAGATGCTCAGTGGAGCAGTTGACATGATCCAGAATTGCCTTGTTTTTGAGTGTTTTCAGGTGGAGAACTTTTATTCAGTGCTGTGGTTTGCTGACGTTGTTCCTCTAGGGGTAGGAACAACATGTTTAGGGACTTTGGATCCCTTAGATTATGGACATTTCATGCTTCATGCTGTAAGGCACAAAAATGTCTATAACAGTTGCCCCCTAAAGTATGAGGTCGTTTATCGGGTGAAATGCTTTATCAGGAGGATCCGAAGTTCATTCAATCGCTGAGAGGTGACCTGTAATAAGATACAATAAAATACATTATTTTTCATACTGCTTTCATGATCTAGCTGAGGCGGGCATTCCCATGCTCAGCTTTATAAATACATTTTTCTGTACATAGAACAGATAATCGTCTGATAATTTTGGTGAAAATTATCATCCTTTGAGTAGGATGATCATCTGCTGCACATGTCAATGTCTTTATTTCCTGAATATATATCGCAGCCCAGATGGATGAAACTAGATCCGGGGTCTTCAAACTCTTCCGATCTTCACTCTAAGTACAAGTCGATCCACGTGAGAATTGCACTGAAGTCGAACATGGAAAGACATCGCTTGATTACCGGTCAATGATGTAAACCGTCAACAAACGCGAGAGGAATCACCGATAATGATAATGACCCTCAAGGTACTGCAGTACAATTCACGTGGTGTGAATAAGGGACTTGGCGTCGAACACCACGCAAAATCTTCTGGTCGAAGGTCATTGATGTATACCTGTCGCCGGAAGTGAGAAACTTGCCATTGAGGCATGCAAGCTTCAAAGTACTGAGGGGGGTGTTCCTAGATCAACTTCTTGGATAATGAGCTGAAGTCGACAAGAAGCGATCCGTCAAAGGAGGGCCTTAATGAATCCCACATCAGTGACACGGAACGGAGCTAATGATTTTAATGAAGGTGAAAACAATATGTGAAATATGATTCAGGGTGGCGGTCATGAAAGGATGAAAGATGATGTATGGTAGTGGATGGGACACGGTTGACTCTTTCTGAACAACATCTCTTGAACATATAACGACACTGATGCGATGGATCGGTAGCATTACCCCAAATGTGGATGGTTTGGCGAGACCATGGTGATTAGACCGGTGAATGAAACAACCCAACCCGATGTGGTACGGAGGAAAAGTGTCATGTTCAAGAGCGACTTGCTACCATTAAAGCTTTGAGGTTCTCCCAATTTTTCCCCAGTCATTTCTGACCAGTACCTCTTTATTTTTGTCAAGCTTGAGGAGGATAACATATGCTTGTTCTATAACCTGCCCTTCGGGCAAGCCCATCGCTATGTTTTAACGAGCCTAGCGATAGGGAAACTCGTTCTCGTCTAAAGACAAGTTTGTCGCTATTTCATCATTTTAACGAGTCTAACGACAAGGAAAACTCGGTCCTTTTCATTTTTAGAGAGTCTGAAAAGATACATAAAGTCAACTCCAAAATTCCTTTTTCGTCATCTAATCCCTTAAGTCCGAAAAAGTATAAAACAATACAAAAGGGATGAGTTTTCGATATCTTTAACAAGCTGAACAAAACAAGCGCTCGATCTTTTTGTGCAATAATCCCTCAGGCCCAAAAAGATTAAAATCTAGAGGAGGGATAGCTCTTCCGGTCCTTTAACGAGCTGGAAGGCCAAAACTCGGCAACCTTTTCATATTTTACAAGTCAGTTGAAAAGAGCTTAAAGAAGACTCGTCTTTTGAGGAACGAGTGATAAACAGGGATAGCAACTGATTCCAGGTACAGGTTGGAATTTTCCAATCACGGCAGTGTCACAAGGATGGCTAGGTGAAATCACTCTTCGCAGCTGTTCCTCAAAATGGGTAAACAATCATATGGAGGTGAACGATCGACCAAATGAAAGTGGAGGTGGCAGGTGCAAACGCGACCAAGGCTTTTTATGGCTGATAAATTTACGATCACAATGGTTATTTACCGGGATAGGTTCATTTTTTAGATAAAAATGAGCTTAAACTCTGGAGGAAACATTGCTCACTGCTTTTATTTATTTTTTAACGAGCATGAAGACCGCGTTAAAACTGCTTGGATCTTGCGTTTATTTTTTAACGAGCATGAACTTTATGCTAAAACTGCTCGAATTACCAGTCATAAGATAAGAAATGTCTCCTGTGAGATCTCTATTTTTTGAGTTTCATCTTCACTAAGCTTTACTCCATATCCTTTCTTTATGCAAGTTCGGAAACGGCTAACCCAAAAAATAGATAAATAACCGCTCTTAGCTTGCACTCCAAAAGGTTTGCATGCCCCCAGGTATAAAATACAATTTCAAGGCTGCCCCTCCTCCTTCTCACCACTGCTTTTCTTTGGGTGTTCACAGCTACTTGTCGTCTTGCTAGTCTAATGTTAACGATACTTGTCTTCTCGTTATTTTTAACGGGTCTATACGATACTTGTCTTCTCGTCAGCCCAACTTTTAACAGATTTTTCGCAAGATCGCAAGAGAACAGCTACTTGCGACAAGAGAGCAGCTACTTGCGACAAGAGAAGAACACTACTCAAAGACAAAACATTTGTGTGACTGAGGGAGGCTTACCTCTTTCTAGTTACCCAAAGATTGTCCTGTTATTTTTTCAACAAAACACTTCCTCGGCAATGTCTACCGAAATAGACAAAGGTGAGTGACGACCCCCTGCCCTTTCACATAACTTTGACAAAAGAATCTTATTCTAGAACAACCCCTCTTCCATCCACGGATGGGGTACGGACTAGTCATATTCTCTCGCAGAAATGCTACCTTATACCCAGGGTTTTTTCTGCCCGAAGCAGACCAGGATGCATGCCCCTTGGGTTCCAGTCCCATCTTTCTGAATCACTCGCACTCATCGGGGAAAAGGACTGGGGCTGGAGACATTTCTTGATTGAATAGACCATTCAAGGTTGGTATGTGACTATTTGTGATGCGTGATCCCGGAAATGAAAGTTGGTCTACGAGCTTGACCATCTTTCCTTCGTGTGGAAAACACATTACTCTAAAGAGTGAGGAGACTATTGCTCCCATGCAATATATATAGTCTCGTCCAAGGAGTAGGTTATAATCCAAGGGTCCTTGAACGACCATCACGTTCATTTGAATGGTCTTCCCTTTCAATGTTACAGGCACATTGGGGAGGATCCCTAATGGTCGACTGCTTCCTTTATCGAAACCCGAGAGATTTCTTATCTCAGGTAAAAGCGTCGGGGAACCCAGTGCTTTCCAAGCAACAGAGGAAAGGATACTCACAGATGCCCCTTCATCAATAATAGTGCCAGCCATTACCATTCTGTATATTTGGACTATGATTCTGAATGGTATACTGGCTGGCAACCGGGGTCTGCCTAGTTGGTTCCAATCAAAGGACACAACTAGGTTGCTTGGTGGTGGGACCGAATACACGGCCGGATATGACCCTGACGATGTTCCTTCCTGCGATAAAGGAATGGGCGAATTGCCCTGACGCTCATCAGAGTCTGTGTTGATGAAAAGAATCTGGATGGTGTCATCCTTATTCTCTTCAGTGAGGGTGTCATTTGAAGATGAATCTTCAGTGACGGTGTCATTTGAAGACGAAACTTCTGAAGGGAGAACCGGGTCAACTGCCATTTCGACCTTTGGACTTTCGTCCGGTCTGGATTCAGTAGGTTCATTTTCAATGACTGACACTTCAGCTGACCACTTGAGCGGGTCAGCTGTATTCTCAACCAACGAAGGACTTGGCACGAGTTTTTTGTATCCAGGAGGAAGTCTCAACGGTGAAACCGGACGATCTTCCAAAACTCTTTTCGCTTCATCTAAGAAAGGACAACGGTGGATGGCGTGATCGCCTTCACACAGTCTGCAGGGGGATCTTGCTCCCCCTCCTTGTCTTGAACCTTCACTTTCGCTGGTTGACGGTAAGCATTCAACATGGCTATCAAAGGTTGATGCTCCCGAACTGTGCAAACGAGGGGACCAGTCCCTTAGTATCCGGGGAATACAGGGACAATCTCTATGGAAGTGGTCTCCTCTACATATGACACATGGCGATTTAGGCTCGGTCTGTGTTGTGTGTCGATTTTTGTCAGATGTCTTTTGCTTGCCCCCAGTTGCCTTAGGCTCCTTCTTCTTCTTCTCTCTCTTCTTCTTCTCCTTCTTCTCCATGGGAGCTTGGCTTTTGCCGGTTCTACCTTGCGAAGATGAAGGATTGGAGGAAGAGTTATAGGAAGTGGAAGGCTGGTGGGCAGCTCTAGACTGATCTAACTGTTGACTCGACTGTTCAGGAACCATGGTGTTCTGAACTACATTGGTTGAGAATAGCCAAATTGGTAGGCCAATTGTCAGTCCTGGAAGCAACAATGTGGCCATGTGGGGTGCACCAACTTCTCCCCAAGAGGAGAAAGGACTAGGATTTCCATCATGGGGAATTCCTTGGTTGGTTCGTTCCATGTTCTCAACCTACAGATCAATGCAGGAATAGGAGGTGATTATGTTCCGTTTAAAATAAATTTTATAACGACGCTTTAGACACAACTTGCTTTTTCACTTTTTAAGAGTCGAGAAAAAGCTAAAGATGACTCTAGTCTCCTTCGATGTTTTAACGAGCCCGAAGTGACAAATGCTTGGATGGACTTTTTCAGTTATAGAGTTTGAAAAAGGCCAAAAGAAACTGCTCTGGAGATCTAGGCAGAGGGTGTGCCAAACCTTTCGCAAAACCACAGAATACGTTTTACGGTATGGGTGGTCGATCTTCGTGAATGCTGTGTTCACTGCATTGCGATCAGTAGGGCGGCCGACACGGCTTCCTATGGATAAAGGCTTTGTTCCTATAGGGGTCTCCCAATATATACGCGACGGTACGTGGGAGCACAAGTCCGTATTGATACTTATCGCTTCACCGTGGAGGAATCACCCAACCACTCAACGCTAAGATATCACGTTTAACAACGCCGGAACACGTCTCTAGCTTAGACCTCTATGTGTTTGCGTTATGTTTCAAAGCGTTGTTATGTAAATTCAATTTATTTTAAAGTTAATCTTGTTTAGCAGTTTGCCTTTATGGATCACCACGAGATGTATGATACAAATTCCTAAATGCAGTCTAAAGATGAGAAGCAAGCTTTTTCAATCTTTTCAACTTATGAAAATCTTAACTACTGAGGGAAAAGAAAGACATCATCTTTTCACACAGATCATAGATCACACACTAATGCACTTTTTCCTAAATCAACATGCAAGCTGTCAAAATGCACATGCACAATGCAGGTATTTCTTTTCTCTTTCTTAATGTTGATGTACTATAAAAAGAAAGCTGTTGTATAACTTTGAATTTAATTTCAAGTGAAAGCAAACAAGCTTTTGTCCAAAATCAAAAGACACCTTAAGATTTACTTGTTTCAACACTAGAAATACATAAATTCAAACCATATGACGAAAGCAAAAGCTCAATCAGCTATGAACAGTAAACAAACTAACTCTTAAGATCAGAACGACACTTATCACAGGTCTAGATCTAAGAGGCCATAGCAAGACTAGTTCACTTTCGTTATGGGAAACTGTAAATGATATACAAGAAATACACAAAGAACAAATACAGTTTCTTTATACAATCGAGGCGGAATAGTGGCAAAGAAAGGTGGTTTCAGATAGGTACATTGACTGATAATAGGCTGCAAAAACAGGGATGAAGACAGGGCAACAGAAAGCAGAGAACCCCAGCTGCAAAAGGCCACACTGGTTCAGCGCAGGTAGAACACTGTCAGTTTGACATTCAGCGCAGGTAGCCCCTTCGAGACCTGCGATGAAATGCAGACTGCCTTCACAGTGCCTGCAATGAAGAGAGAAACTCTCGTTTTTCTCAGGTTCTGGGTCACAGATTGCTCAAAAATCGACAGTTTTTGGCCAAATCAAAGCTATCAATCAAGTACACACTAAAGGATGATTCAAAGCTCAAAGGAGGATGAAAATCTATCACTAAGAGCTGTTCAGAGTCCTTGTGGATCAGCTCTTCAAATCATAAACATGCCCAGAAACTAAGCTAGAGTAGCTGCCCTCTACTTTGCATTTGAAAGATCCAAATGCAGTTCGATTCGGTACTCCCTGTGTTTAGGAAATGAATAGAAAAACACAAACAACCAACAAGATACGATCCCCAGTGGAGTCGCCAATTTGTTGTTGGGAAAAGTATCCAATACGGAATGACCCTATCCCACTCTAAGGGTGATAGTTCCTTAGCAACAATCAAAGCAAAGCTATTTGAGATTACTTCTTTATGAGATGTAAAAGAGAGGAGAAAGAGATCCACTAACCGATGTCTTTCACTAATGATTGATCCAATCTTCTCTCCTTGCTGCTTACTCCCAGCTCCTTGCTCTTTCACTGGCCCAGCTACACCAAGATCCTGCAAAATAGCAAGAGAGGGAAACTACAAGAAGCATACATTCATAATTGATTCAAGGATTAGAATAAATCAAATACACAAGTATAACAACACACCATTGAGACACATGCATATAGAAGAACCTAAAATGCTTTATTAATGGAAGAAGTAAAGTTCAGGAAGTGATACAACCATAAGAGGCCCAATCCAGCATCAGCTTCCCAGCAGAAAGAAATCTCCTCTTCACCTCCTTCAAAGCAAATCACCCAATAGTTCTAAACTCAAACCAACAGCAATTCTTTACATTCACCAGATTCCAGCCTCCCTAGACCTCATGAGAGAGATCTATATATAGGAGTTTTGGAGAAAGGATGAGTCAGCTTGAGGCTGGCATGAAGCTGACTAGTGTCCTCTCTCACTTCAGTTATTCTTCAGTTCTTGAGTCCACTTGGAGGTTCTTGCTTCCACTTGGAGATCTAGAACCTCTTACTCATCACCAGTCGAATTCCCTGATCCAAGTGTCATTTTGGAAGCTTCCTGGGCATTGACACCTTGAGGAATGACTGTGTCACATGTCCAAACTCACCCAGCACAGGTAGCCTTCTTTGCAGTTGACATTCAACGCAGGTAGACAGTGGAGCAGTTGACATTCAGCGCAGATGCTCAGTGGAGCAGTTGACATGATTCAGAATTGCCTTGTTTTTGAGTGTTTTCAGGTGGAGAACTTTTATTCAGTGTTGTGGTTTGCTGACCTTGTTCCTCTAGGGGTAGGAACAACATGTTTAGGGACTTTGGATCCCTTAGATTATGGACATTTCATGCTTCATGCTGTAAGGCACAAAAATGTCTATAACAGTAATCAATAGGTAAAACCCGTGAACTCTGCCCATAGTTAAGGAAATTTAATTTTTTAAAGTTTTTTAACACATATATGTAGGTTGGGTATTGACTAACCCACGTGTACACACTTTTATCATAGGGCAAAGTAGCGTATAGGGAGTAAAACATTGTTTTTAAAATATTTGGACCAAGTCTGGAAGGAGGGGTTTCCCTATGCCATAAACCAAGCATCACAAATACCAAGGGTGACATTTGGAGCTATAATAGATGCCCCCTAATATATGAGGTTAGAAGGGGTACATGATGGTCGAAATGTATTAAGTATATGGAAAGGAAACCTGTCGAAACTAAGAAGGATTTCACCATATTTTAGCCTGCTAAGCCATAAAAAAGAGATAAGAAAGAAACAATTGTCTGAGGCGGGCATACCAATGCTCAGAGAAAGTAAATAATGCCTGCATATCAAATATAAGTGGATCCACTATGTATACAAGTATAAAATATTGAAAGTAGATAATGGATCATTTGATCGTGATCGAAAAAGTACATGTATGAATATCACATATAAGAAGATGATCAATGAAGCTGAAAGATGAAGCTGATCACTGATGTCAAAAACTGATCCCAATAGTACCAAATGAACCTGATGGAATAAGATGATACTACATCGCAACTCAAATGCCAGCATATAAGATGTCGTTGTGAAGGACTGCAACATATAAGGTGGATGGTGTCGACTAGCAGTAATAGGAGAAACTGACAAGTGAACTAAAAGATGTTGATGCAACCTGAGGTCTTCACTGACCGCTGTGGTACATTTCTACACAATGGGAATAAATGATCTGAAGTTGAACATGTGAGAAATCATTTGATTACTGGTCATTTATGTATACTGTTAACAAACGCGAGATTACTCACCAATAGTGATAATGAGAGTTAAGGTACCCAGTACAATCTAACAAGTGCGAATGAATGAGCTGAAGTCGAACACCTAGAAGAATCTATCAATCAGGGGACAATGATTTTTTCCCACTATCGATAGCGAAGGAATATGACACTGATGGCTACAAACCCTAAGGTACTGCCAATTGGACTCTAGATCTTTGTCACAGAGTAATGAGTCATAATTGATGGGAAAAGATCTACTAGAAGGAAGGAATTAAGGCATCCTTCATCAATCTAGCGCGAGTGTAACCCATAGGCCAATAATGTGGAAGGAATCAGACGAAAAAATGTAGTAACCTGATCGAAGCATGTTTCCGGCATACACAAGATGTGGCTAAATCACGATAGAAACCCTCTGAACCAACTAATAATGAAAGCTAACACAAAGGGGAGGAATCCACCAATAGGGTCAAATGGAAACCAAGGCATGACACGAATCCCAATGTGTGATAATGACACCTGATGTTGAACACAAGGGAGGTTGCTCAGTCAAAGACCCATGATACTGATCAATGTTGAGCACAAGGTGACCTATGAGTAATGAAAATAGGGCCAGGGTGCATCTCTAGGCCTACCCTTAGAGCAATATGTCATCGTCGATAAGGACAAGACCCGCCAGTAAGAAGTCAATGGAGACCTTCTCAAACCAACACAAGCAAAGGACCAATATAACTGATGTGATGACGAACATGACACTGACAACCAGGGATGGCCAACTGAAAAATAGGTTAAGAGACACTGTAGAGAGGCCAACTCAGGCTTACTTCCCTTGAACAAAAGCACGACTCAATGATGACTATATGGAAGAATATGATAACTCTGTATAAGTTCGTCATGCAGGAGGCACGAGCGAACTCTCCATATGATTGGAAGAGGTAACCAATCAGATGAGAACTAACTCAATAACAAGGTTAAGGCGTACCTAATTCAAACTAAATCCCACCCAAAAATGGAGGAGAGTCTTTCTTTTGAGTGCTTTGTTCAAGGGCAACATGATTGACTCTAGCTGCCAATAATATATGGAAATGTTGTCCTGTTCCCACTCTTTTTGGAATATATAATTTTTTGTCTTTTTCTTTAAGTTGGAAAAAGAATAAAAGGATGTTATAATATAGTGAAAAAAACAAGTGTCAGAGAAACAGATGATCTAGTTCTTGGGATGGGAACAATCCTATGCTCAATGCAAGGAGGAAAAACTGGTCAAGGACACTCAAAAGGATGTTCCTTCCATGGGTCAAAGGGTGTGTCAAGTTGCAGAATCTAAGTGATTGCATGGTTGATTTTATAGAAGACAAAGTCAAATAAGTGGCTTAAACACGAGTCCAAGTGAAGCCGACTCAAGGACAAAAGGTGCAAATAGTCAAAATGCAATGTAGCAATACAACTCAACACAAAGGAGCCTTTAGGGTATAAGGCCAGAAATAAGCATAAAATTAAAGAGAATGTATCTTCAATACACAAGTCATGGCGGGACTAAAGAGGACTCCTGAGCCTACTCAGTAAAATAGCATGGGAAACCAATGTCAATTAGGTTCTAACTACGATGCCCATGTAAAGGATGGCTCTACCATCACATCATGATTTTAAAAAATTGGTGAGTGAACATGGTTTTCTAACCAAGACACGATGGGGTCGACCCTATGGTTAATGTATCACTGAACGGAGGCTAGCATGCAAGATGCAATGGAAAAAATGGTTTCACTAACCTATATGCCAGTAAGTGAATGATACTGTTGGAAATAATACTGAGAGGGGGGGGTGAATCAGTATTATCAGATCAATCAAACTTTTCAATTTCATACTCAGAAACATATACGCTACTTCAATTAAGTGAACCCGCATGTACATGCTACTGTGTCTAATGAAACTCGCGTATATCCAGAGATCTTATAATTCAGTTAGCTTAATCTTCAGTAAATGCATCAGATCATTATTAAGCATATTAACAGTAAACAGGTGCAGAATAACAGAACAGAACATCACACAAGAGCCACACACATGAACACAAAGATATAAGGTGGAAACCCAATGTGGGTGAAAACCACCTGCTGCAAGTCATCTCAATCTTCTTCTTAATAAGAAAATCCTTTTACAATGTTTGTACTGGTGCAGTCTTATACCAGTACGGGAGCTACAACCCCCTTTGCTCTTGTACTAGCCGATCCATTTACTAGTACGCAGGCTGCTACCTGCTACAATGCTCCAAAGATCTCCTTTAGCTTTTGTACTAGCTTAGATACTAGTACGTAGGTGTTTGCCTACAATCTTCTCACCTCCAGGTACCACGTTTCATCAATTTTCAGACTGGATACACTGAAGCACAACACATAATCTGTAAGGCCACTTTTCATCCAATTTTCATACTGGACCCATAACTATCATTGAAGCTCAAAACAATCATCAAACTCTGAATCACTGAAACCCTGTTAACAACAGTCACCAGAACACAGAGCAGACACAGAACTCTATAATAACCATCAGATCCATCTGCAACTTCAAATATTAAGATTTACAATGTATACGCTACTTCGATGAATCAAACCCGCGTGTATACGCGCTTTTATCAAAGCAAACCCGCGTACAGATCTAAAAATAATTTCTATCAACTTGCAGCTGTACCAGACATCAATCATACTCATAATACTTATAGAACAATACATGCGTCAGTATGTAGATCTAGAATAAGCATCATAAAGATAGTTCATTTCAAACCATTTGATCTCTCCTTAGATCTAGTTCTCCATCAACCGATGAGATCTCTCCTTAGCTCAGATCAAGCAATGCATCATCAACCCATAACCTGCATACTGGTTCTCATACTAAGCATCATAAAGATAGTTCATTTCAAACCATTTGATCCCGATCTCTCCTTATATCTATTTCTCCATCAACCGATGAGATCTCTCCTTAGCTCAGATCAAGCAATGCATCATCAACCCATAACCTACATACTGGATCTCATACTTCTTCAGATATTCAGGACATTTCAGATGCACTTGCCTAATGATTTCCTTCCCTTTATATAGCCTTAGGCCTTGTTCAATACCAAGAGCCAAAACCATAGAAATCCAATACCATCAACTTCAAAACTAGGGATCAACACATCCGCCGAGACGCCAAGGTCCAAAACCATAGGCACAACTTCCAAGGAATAACCGCCATGGACCAAAGGTACTTTTCCACATACACGCGCTTTTGCTGAAGCCAACCTGCGTGTACACGCGACTTGGGCTTAACGAACCTGCGTGTATGAACTTTCTCTTCTTCTTATAGTCTGATCATCAATTCCTTGCTGCTGACCTTCTGTACTATGATTTGTCATCAGTGAGGTTTGCCATCAAGGACAACACTTATCTCATAATGCCAACAATCTCCCCCTTTGGACTTGATGGCAAAGCTAACTTGTCACACTTAGAATTATCATCTGATTCCTTTGAGCTGTCCTCCATCAGTCACATCTGATATCTCTTCTGAAGATTCATCATCTGATTCCTTTGAGCTGTCCTCCATCAGTCACATCTGATATCTCTTCTGAAGATTCACCCAGTTATACATAAGTGAGATATTCTTCTATGAGAGGGTTGCCATCAAGTACAACACATGCATCATAATGCCAACAATCTCCCCCTTTGGACTTGATGGCAACAAGACCAAATCACTCTCCCCCTTTGACATCAAGGGCAAAGGGTGGACCAAGATGTTCTCTTCTTTTGCTGAACATTTCGTTGTCCATACTCCCCCTGAGTATCTGTTAAAATCTCTGAATGATCTCCCCCTTTGTATATGCCAAAGTGTACCAATCTGTCAATGCTCCCCCTGAGTACATGCCAAGTCTCTGTACTGCTGAAGTGTGCTATTCATGCTCTTCCTGACTGTAGGCAAGATCTGCAAAAGATGTTCTTCAAGAAGAACATGACTCTATACATCATAAAAGACCTTCCTATCACCAAAGACTCATACATACATCCATCTCTCAACTAAGTGAGGATATACAAAAATTGACTCATCCACCCAACCAAGTGGGGATACATCAAAAGTTTACATAACCAAACATATTGCATCAATCATCCCAGGCATAGTGGGGAAACCAAAATAGGTCGTTACATGACCTTGACACCATGACAGAGATACCACAAAAGAGATATATGACATAGAGACGAAAGAACTAGACCAAGACTTATGAAAGTCACTAGCAGCATCTGATAATCACCATTCAGATCAGCAACCAAGAGATCCTTCTGTTCTCCTTTCGCCTTTGTTCCTCCTGAAATCAACACCAAATGTGAACTAGAACCAAAAGCTTTAAGATAATGCCAACAATGCATCATTGGAAGATTATCTGCTCCCCCTGAACCTGTGCCAGATGATCTCTGTCAGACCTATATCAGACTTTCTGCAACCAACATCTGTCCCTGCTGATTTCCTTCAAATCTCCATATACGCGTTTGTATACACATAAACAGGCGTATATACGCAGATATCCCTTACGCAACACGCGTACACCATATACGCGACTATCCCCTTGTAAAACGGCGTATGCACGCGGATATCCTTTAAACAACACGCGTACACAAATTTCCATATCAGCAACCTGTAAATGTCCTGTAGAGAATAGGTCATCAACCTATAACAAGGTATGTCTGCATCAATTCATCCCTTTGAACAGAATTCAGAGTCATTCACATTGTATCATGTGTGAAACCACCATAGCCATTTCATCAAGCTCTACATGATCCAAGTATCATTACTTGGGAACATCTGCATCAATTAACATATGTAAGGATCAACCTATCATCATATAGATAAGAACTCATCACCATGTCTTCAATAAAGCAACTTTGAGTAGTCATCCATGTATCAGCACTATGTATCTTGACCTCAAATTCTTTTGACAAAGATTCTTGATATCATCATCAGCAACAATCCTTATCCGCATGAGTGCCTGCATCATAACTGTATGATATTTATGCATATGACAACAGCAGTATATAAAGTGAGGAAGATGTGTATTCAAGCTTTGTACTTCTCCTTGTTCTTATGAAGATCACCATGTAAGCACCATATATGCATCATCAAAGAATCAACCATAAATCTGATCTGAACATCTTCTATGTAACTCCAAGAATCATATGAGAGTTTATCATAGACAACTCACAATAGCAAGATATACCATTTAGCCATATAAGAATCATCACCAAGGATTATTAACCATAATGCCAACATTGAATTGATAAAGGCATATGCTCCCCCTCAACCTGTGTCATCTGTTAGATCTGATCACGCATATATAAGCATCAAAACATCATCATCCTTAAGTTAGGATCAAAAACACTTCTAGACATCATACAAGTAACAAAACATTTCCACACATCCTCAGCAGACTATAACCAATAGAGCAAATAACAGACTGAATCATATCATATCCTTTTTCTGATCCTGTCCCCACTGCTTTTCCTCAGACTGACATATACGCGACTTTTCAGTGTCTAACTCGCGTATATACGCGACTTCCCTTTAAGGAACTTGCGTATGAGATTCAGAACACTGAAGTTTTACACTTTCAGCTCCCCCTGAGTCTGATATGTCTGTGCTGTGCTGTGTCTCAGTACATTGTGCTGACTGTACTTCCTTCTTCCTCCATATCTTCAAGTGTGATGAGGTTTTCTCCTTTTGGTGTGATGTCCATCCTTTGTTCCTGCATTCCTTTGCTATATGTCCAGGCTTGTTACATGTAAAACATCTTACATGTTTCATATTCCTCCTGTAGCAATCAGCAATTTTGTGACCATACATATTGCAAGCAAAGCAATATCCATTAAAGTACCTTGATTGAGATGACCTGTCCGCATAATAGTCTTGAACTCTTCTTCTTCTACATCTAGCTGCAACATGTCCAAGATTATGACATACATAACATTCAACATTATTCATAGGAGGAATAAAAGATTTTCTTTGAAGACTTTCTTTCCTTGGTTGATGATGAGATTGACCTTTCATCTCCTTGTTGATCATTTTGGATTTCTCTTTAGAGTTCCTTGCCTCACCTTGTGAACTAGATTCACCTTCAACAGATTCATGGAAACCAAGACCAGTCTTGATAGCAGGAGACCTTTGACTACTAAGAATATCATCCAAGACTTTAGAACTATCTTGAAATCGTAAAAGCTTATCCTTTTCTTCTATTTTACCTTTCAAGATATTTACCTCAACTTGAAGTTGTTCCTCCTTTTCTAGACATTGCTTCTTCATGTCTTCTCCATATTTCCTTCCTTCTTCCAACTGATGCCTTAGTCTGAGAATCTCCTTTTCTTGTTCTTCATTCAGATCCTGCTGCATTTGACGAACTCGGAAGGCACATTCTAGTTGAGATTTTAAGCTAGTGGCTTCGTTTTCTTGTTTTGCAATAGCTTGGAGTAGATCTGTATTCTGCTTCTTTGATTCTTCAAGATCTCCTTTTAGTGAGAGGATTGTAGCTTCAAGATTTTCATAGTAGCTGGATCTATCTTTGAGTTTCTTGATGGTTGTGCTTCTTTCGTTGACTTCTTTTCTTAATGATGTCACTTCATGCTGCAATTTTTGACATTGGTCTTCCTTGTCCTTGAGAAGCTTTCTTACCTTGTTTCCTTCTTCTAGTTGGGCCTTTAGTTTGGTAACTTCTTCTTTGAAAGCACATTCCCTTTTGTTCAATAGATCTTGTTGATCTTTAACTTTGTCTGCAAGCCTTCTAAACATTGCCTCTATTTGACACTTTTCTTGCTCACCCATAAAAGCATGTTCAGTAGTTTCACTATCACTTCCATCACTTTCACAAGGAAATATAGCAGGAACATCAGAGGATAACACATTCATACCTGATAATGATTCTGAATCTAATTCTGAATCTGATTCTGAATCTGAAGAACTTCTTATACCTAATCCCCAATCGACTCTCCCACTGTCATAGATCTTCTGAGATGTCTTGTTCTTCTTATGAGCTTTCTTCTTAAGCTTCTTTCCCATTGTTCCACGGATCTCCTTCAAGTGATCAAGCTTCTACCAAAGGACCTGCTCTGATACCAATTGTTGGAAATAATACTGAGAGGGGGGGGGGGGTGAATCAGTATTATCAGATCAATCAAACTTTTCAATTTCATACTCAGAAACATATACGCTACTTCAATTAAGTGAACCCGCGTGTACATGCTACTGTGTCTAATGAAACTCGCGTATATCCAGAGATCTTATAATTCAGTTAGCTTAATCTTCAGTAAATGCATCAGATCATTATTAAGCATATTAACAGTAAACAGGTGCAGAATAACAGAACAGAACATCACACAAGAGCCACACACATGAACACAAAGATATAAGGTGGAAACCCAATGTGGGTGAAAACCACCTGCTGCAAGTCATCTCAATCTTCTTCTTAATAAGAAAATCCTTTTACAATGTTTGTACTGGTGCAGTCTTATACCAGTACGGGAGCTACAACCCCCTTTGCTCTTGTACTAGCCGATCCATTTACTAGTACGCAGGCTGCTACCTGCTACAATGCTCCAAAGATCTCCTTTAGCTTTTGTACTAGCTTAGATACTAGTACGTAGGTGCTTGCCTACAATCTTCTCACCTCCAGGTACCACGTTTCATCAATTTTCAGATTGGATACACTGAAGCACAACACATAATCTGTAAGGCCACTTTTCATCCAATTTTCATACTGGACCCATAACTATCATTGAAGCTCAAAACAATCATCAAACTCTGAATCACTGAAACCCTGTTAACAACAGTCACCAGAACACAGAGCAGACACAGAACTCTGTAATAACCATTAGATCCATCTGCAACTTCAAATATTAAGATTTACAATGTTTACGCTACTTCGATGAATCAAACCCGCGTGTATACGCGCTTTTATCAAAGCAAACCCGCGTACAGATCTAAAAATAATTTCTATCAACTTGCAGCTGTACCAGACATCAATCATACTCATAATACTTATAGAACAATACATGCGTCAGTATGTAGATCTAGAATAAGCATCATAAAGATAGTTCATTTCAAACCATTTGATCTCTCCTTAGATCTAGTTCTCCATCAACCGATGAGATCTGATCCCGATCTCTCCTTAGATCTAGTTCTCCATCAACCGATGAGATCTCTCCTTAGCTCAGATCAAGCAATGCATCATCAACCCATAACCTGCATACTGGTTCTCATACTAAGCATCATAAAGATAGTTCATTTCAAACCATTTGATCCCGATCTCTCCTTATATCTATTTCTCCATCAACCGATGAGATCTCTCCTTAGCTCAGATCAAGCAATGCATCATCAACCCATAACCTACATACTGGATCTCATACTTCTTCAGATATTCAGGACATTTCAGATGCACTTGCCTAATGATTTCCTTCCCTTTATATAGCCTTAGGCCTTGTTCAATACCAAGAGCCAAAACCATAGAAATCCAATACCATCAACTTCAAAACTAGGGATCAACACATCCGCCGAGACGCCAAGGTCCAAAACCATAGGCACAACTTCCAAGGAATAACCGCCATGGACCAAAGGTACTTTTCCACATACACGCGCTTTTGCTGAAGCCAACCTGCGTGTACACGCGACTTGGGCTTAACGAACCTGCGTGTATGAACTTTCTCTTCTTCTTATAGTCTGATCATCAATTCCTTGCTGCTGACCTTCTGTACTATGATTTGTCATCAGTGAGGTTTGCCATCAAGGACAACACTTATCTCATAATGCCAACAATCTCCCCCTTTGGACTTGATGGCAAAGCTAACTTGTCACACTTAGAATTATCATCTGATTCCTTTGAGCTGTCCTCCATCAGTCACATCTGATATCTCTTCTGAAGATTCATCATCTGATTCCTTTGAGTTGTCCTCCATCAGTCACATCTGATATCTCTTCTGAAGATTCACCCAGTTATACATAAGTGAGATATTCTTCTATGAGAGGGTTGCCATCAAGTACAACACATGCATCATAATGCCAACAGATACCTACCATGACAGGTCAGCGGTCATGTGATAGAAATAAGATCTTGAAGAAGTGTCCAAAATATCCTGAAACAATAATCCATTCTCAACAATCCAAGCCCACAAGTCAAAAAATTCATGAGAAGAAAAATCAAGTTTTAAGAAAAAAATTTGAAATTTCAAAGCTATATATTGACTTTTAGACTCGCAAATTTTTCATTTGCATTTGGAAAAAAGTTGTCGATCAAAAAGGAGCAAACTTGCCTCTAAAGAATTCAACCGTTCAAATTGCACCAAAACTACTGGGTAACCCTAAAACCATACTTGCAATGTTTTGTTATTCTTCTTAGAAGTTTTAATTAAGATTTTACCGTGGAAATTCTTGTCAAAAAATCCAACTCTGCATACATGCAGGTTGGCTATGACCAACCCGTGTATACGACGGCCCTACACACAACTTTCAGTAAAGGGAACCCATGTGTATGCGAGTTGAAATTCAAACTCAAATTCTAACGGTTGAAACTCATTTCTTTTCAAGATGACCATCACATGGAGAGAGAGAGAGCATACCACAATTTAAAATGAGGTAATGAACGACCAAACTGCACTAGATGCATTGAGAGGGTGTGGCTTGTTGACATTTTTCAAAATGTTGAACATGAAAGTGAACACACACCTACTCGATTTATTGATCCACTACTAGAGTGTCAAGGATGATGCCTTCATGATAGATCAGATGCCTCTTAGGATTGAGGTGGAAGACATCTACTTTATCACAGGTCTCTCCCGAAGAGGGGAGGTTGTGCATTCGACTGGCAGGACACAGAGTAGTCTTTCAGTAGAAGACTATGTACACATATACTATCCTAGGCATCCAAAAAAGATTGGAAGTCAGATTCCAATCAAACAAGTGGATAGTTTATCTCTTAGGACTCTATTGTTTACCATTGCGAGGGTAAACGGATCATCTTCACTACATCAGGCTTCATGGGTGTCCATCAGCTTGGCAGTGGAATGCCTAACCACTATGTTTGATTGGTGCACACCTCTTCTAACCAACATGAAGAGCCAGCTGACCTCCATTCAGAAAGGTCAGACTAAAAACTTTGGATATGGGACCATTTTATGCTCCTTCTTCTTTGAGAAGGTACCTAGGATATGTCCCAAGGTATTTGTCTCTATCAGTAGCCCGCGAGATCCACGGATGGGTAGGTGGGCTGTCTTGAAGAAACACCTTGGAGGTGGGGACATACCAAGGATGACTTTCAATGATGAGTTTTTCGCTTGGTGGGACCAACAAATCATCGCAGTAGACGACTACCCTTATGCTAGCATGGATTTCTGAGGAGATCCAGACTTGGTGTTTCCACCAAACACAACATGGGCAGACATAGGTAACAATTTTTTAAGTTTTTATCAATTCTTAAGACTTTTTTTTTTAAATATGAAAATGAACTTAGAAATATTTTTGATGGGACAAAATACTGACAAAATGATCATGTTCCAGATGTGGGTTCAGTGAGACTAGATGGATTCCCGTGGCATAGGCGTCGTAGAAGAGGTGTCGAAGAGGCAGCTGCTGAGACAGAGAGGGTCTTATATGCAGTCCAAAGAAACTTGGTGAGATTGACTCACCAGGTACCGATGGTAGCCATAGAGGACCTACTTGAGGAGATGCAACGCCATGTGGTAGGAGTACCACGGGACTAGGTCCGCATACTTTGGCGTGTGGCCAATGCAGTAGTTACCTTCTTAGCCGCTCATCCTGAGCCAGGTCGATAGATAGACTGGACATGATTATGGGCATTTAGTCCCGATTTTGTATATTATTTTTTGAACACTTTATGTATACACGGGCAGTTTTATGATATATATATACAGTTCCAAATTTTTGATGTTTGTTTTTAATTTGATGAATGATTGATATCAAAAAATTCCCCACAAGATATGAACAAAAATACAATATATACAAAGAAGCAATTGCTTGAACGGAACCTAAGCAAAGCACTCCTTAAGGTAGAGCCCATATGGGGGCTCCGCCAACTTGTTCCTAGACATATTTATAGGTATAGTTCTTGATCTAATTGACATATGACCTTCGGTAGATAAATGTGTTGGAGCCAAAGGGTTTGACACTATACAAACATCACTAGTAAACAAATTGGAGAACCTGGATTCAACTTCCTGCAAAGGAGGAAGAAAATAGTAACGATGATGTAAATCTTCCCAAGGTCGATCTACAGTCGTCACTGCTTCAAAAATTGCTTCCTCCGATGGTAAAACTGTATCTAAGCAATCGATAGAATGTTGAAAATGATACTGAGAGGGGGTGGGGGGGTGAATTAGTATTATTAAGTCAAATTCTTTTTCAATTTATACAAAGATTTGTATACACTACCTCAGTGAATGAAAACAGCGTGTATACGTAACTCTGACTAATGAAACTCGCGTATAACTTCCAGACTTATAATTTAATTTATTCTTCAGATGTTGATCATTAATCTGTGTGTTAGAACCGTATAACAGTAAGCAAGAATAGAAAAGTAGAGCAGACAGTCACACAAAAGAACACAAGATATAAGGTGGAAACCCAATGTGGGTGAAAACCACCTGCTGCAATATGTCTCTATCTTCTTTCAATTAGAAACTTCTTTTTACAACGATTCTGTACTGGTGCAGTCTTATACCAGCACATAGGCTTCAACCTACAAAAATCTACAACCTTCTCTCATTCTCCAACTTCTCTTGGAAGGGAGCTACAACCCCCTTAGCTCTTGTACTAGTTGAGGTACTAGTACGTAGGTGCTAACCTACAGAAGGCTTCAACCTTCTCTTTTCTTCCAGGGACCACGTTTCATAAATTTTCAGACTGGATCCAAGAATATCAATCAAACATCAAGTAGATCTGCAACAACCAATCTCGTTTGTACAAATACTTAATCAACCAATAACTTTTCAGAATGTTGTAACCAAAAAACAGTACCAGTAACCAGACACCGATTTTGAACCCAGAACACAGTAGCAATAAACAGAAGTAGCTAAAACATGTTTCAAGAGACATACACTACTTCATCAATAGGAACCTGCGTACATACGCATCTATGCCAAATCCAACCAACATATACGCAGTCTTTACTTTCTTATCCTGTGTGTATACGCAACTCCACTATGTCGAACCTGCGTATAGATCTATAAAAGATAATTTATCCTTTTACTTAATCAGACATCAGTTATACCCAGATTATCAGATTTATAGATCTAATCATGTGCCAAATATAATAGATCAAAATCACACAATGATACTACTATTCAAGCCTTGAGATCTCGACCCATCAATAGATCTTAATCATCGTGTAATGCTCAGGTTCCTCCTTGATTCAGATCTAGCTGTAACTAACCAACCAATCACCAGTAATCCAGATCTTGCTCCTCTCAATATATTCAACACATCAATCAATGCCCTTGCCAAATGATCTCCTTCCCTTTTTATATTCTTAAGCCTTACTCAAACCATGGTCCAAAACCATTGAGAACTAATACTATGGACCCAATACTTGGGTTCAACACTTTAAATGCAATACCAAGGACCAAAACCATAGGTTCAAATATGTCAGACTAAATACCATGGACCAACCATAAGATTTCCCACATGTACGCGCTTTTCTTTGCATGAAAGTGCATGCATATTCATACGCGCCTTTTGATCGGTACAACCGCGTGTATACGCGACTTTAATAAGATGAACCTGCGTATACCTCATTTTCTTTCATTCTGAGAGCCTGAACTGTGATCTGCCCTTTGAGTGAGTTGCCATCAAGGACAACACCTATGCCATAGTGCCAAACCTGTGCCATAATGCCAACAATCTCCCCCTTTGGACTTGATGGCAACCCCAAGTCACTCAAAAAAATTCTCCCCCTTTGACATCAAGGGAAAAGGGTTATGCTCCCCCTGAGTACATGCTAAATCTTCTACTCTGCTGTGTTGTCCAAGCTCCCCCTGACTGTAGGCAAGGTCTGTAAGAAGATGATCTATACAAGAAACATGACTTTAACAAAACTTACTATCACCAAAGACTCATACATACATCCATCTCCCAACCAAGTGGGGATACACTAGAAGTTTACACACATGACAAATAGGTACATTACATCATTCATCCCAAGCAAAGTGGGGAAACCAAAAATAGGCCATTACATGACCTTGATAAAAGAAATATAAGACATAGAGATAAAATATCTACAACAAGACTCTGACAATTATCAACAACTAACATCAACAGCATCTGTCAATCATTATTCAGACCAGCACCCATGTTCTCCTTCTGCACTTGTTCCACCTAAAATCAAACCAACTGTGAATTTTAACTAAGATCTTCTAAGATAATGCCAACAATGCATTGTTAGAAGAATATATGCTCCCCTTGAACCTGTGCCAGATGGTCTCTATTAGACCCATATCAAACTATTTTCATCCTGAGCTTGGCCCCACTGCTTTTCTTTAAACCAACATATACAAGACTATTCCTTCATAAACAAGTGTATGTACGTGGATCCTCCTCATTAAACTCACGTATACCCACTTTTCTTTGAAACAAACAAGATTCAACAGCAAGATGATGCATCAACTACTCCCAGCTTCTGTCTGAGGTATTCAAATGTCTCCCTGGGCAGTGGTTTGGTGAGGATATCAGCAACTTGTTCCTTAGAGGGATCATACTCCAACTCGACCTTTTGTTCAAGCACTTGTTCTCGAAGAAAATGATATTTGATAGGTATGTGCTTGGTCTTTGAATGCATGACTGGATTTTTTGAAATTCTGATTGCACTTGTATTATCACATAGAATGGGGATAGGTGGAGTACAAGTGATTTGCATGTCTTGTAATGTCTGCATCATCCAGAGGAGTTGTGCACAGCAAGATTCAGCAGATACATATTCTGCTTCAGCTGTAGATAATGCAATTGAACTTTGTTTCTTGCTGAACCAAGATACTAACCTTGGACCCATGAAAAATGCACCACAACTAGTGATTTTTCTGTCACCACACTTCCTGCCCAATCTGCATATTTATATGCATGAAGTGTGAGATCTGTACTTCTAGGATACCATAAGCCATAGTTTTGAGTTCCTTGAAGATACTTAAAAATTCTCTTAACTGCCTAAAGATGAGTTTCCTTTGCATTTTCCTGAAACCTTCCAACTATTCCCACTGCACGCATAATATCTGGTCGGGTACCTGTTAGATAGAGCAGACTACCAATCATGGGTCTATAGGTTGGTTGATGCATTACTATTGATTCAACATTTGCACTGAGGCTGCATCCTGTTACCATAGGGGTACATACTGGTTTCAAATCCTCCATCACATATTTCTTCAAGATCTGCTTGAGATACTTGGTTTGTGATAGAAAAATGCCGTCTTTGTTTTGTTGGACTTGTAAACCAAGAAAATATGTGAGCTCACCAAGCATAGACATTTCAAACTCTTTTTGCATCACCAAGGAAAAATTTTGACTCGTGTCTTCTTCATTGCTACCAAAGATGATATCATCAACATACACAACAAGTATTAGCAACTTATCATTGTCAACTTTTATATATAGTTTGCTATCTGTGGAACCTTTTGTGAAACCTTGTTGATAGAGGTACTTATCCAAGCGATAATACCAAGCCCTGGGAGCTTGTTTAAGGCCATAGAGAGCCTTTTTGAGTATGCATACAAGCTTTGGATCATTTCCAAGGATAAACCCATCTGGTTGCTCAATATACACTTCTTCATCCAAGTCTCCATTTAGAAAAGTAGACTTCACGTCCATTTGAAATACTTTGAACTTCTGAAAGCTAGAAAGGGCAAGGAACTCCTTATGGCCTCAAGTCTGGCAACTGGTGCAAATTTTTCTTCAAAGTCTATGCCTTCCTGTCGAGCATACCCTTTACAAACAAGTCTGGCCTTGCTCCTAATCACATCTCCATTTTCATTTAGCTTATTTTTGAATATCCATTTTGTTCCTATGACATTCTTAACTTTTGGTCTAGGAACCAACTCCCAAGTGTTATTATTTTCAATTTGCTCAAGTTCTTCCTCCATGGCCTTTACCCAACATTCATCTTTGCATTCCTCTCTTACATTTTGTGGTTCAGTGGAGGAGGGTAATGCTAGATAACTTGAAGCTTCTGAAATGGTTTTTCTTGTTTGTACACCTGCCTCCTTTTGCCCCAAAATTTGAGTTTCTGGATGATTCTTCTGAATGTACCTGGATGGAGTCTTTTCTTCTATCCTTATCGGTTCTTCTGGTGCCTCATGGGTTTCTTCTTCATCATGAGTCTAGTTTCTTGTAGAAGGATAGTCCTCATCATCTTGGAACTCTTCATATTTTACTTGCCTTTGAATGTTTCCTTCTTCATCAACCACTACATCAATACTTTCAACAAATTTTCCAAGTCTTTTATTGTAACACTTATATGCTTTGTTGTGGGGAGAATAACCAAGGAGAATGTCTTCATCCGCTCTAGGTTCAAACTTGCCAAGGTTTTCATCAGTCTTTTTGATGTAGCATTTTCTCCCAAAAATTTTGAAGTATTTTATCGTGGGAGTCTTACCATACCATAGTTCGTGAGAAGTCTGAGTGTTGTTTACCCGAACATTTGTCTTGTTGAGAATAGTAACTGTAGCAAATGCAGCTTCACCCCAAAAGGTTGCAGGAGTTATAGACTCATCAAGCATAGCACGAGCCATTTGTTGAACCGTTATGTTCATCCTTTTCACTACTCCATTTTTCTGAGGAGTCCTTGCAGTAGACAATTCCGTTCTTATTCCATGTTCTTCACAAAAATCAAAAAACTCATTTGAGGTAAATTCCCCTCCTCAATCAGACCTGAGGCATTTGATTCTACGATCTGATTCATTTTCCACCAAGGCTTTGAATTATTTGAACTTTTCGAAAGCTTCATCTTTATGCTTCATAAGTCCTATCCAACACATCCTGGAAAAGTCATCAATGAACAATATAAAGTATTCTTCTCCTCGAGGTGACCTTTTCCTAGATGGACCACATACATCAATATGGACAAGTTCAAGTGGCTTGCTAGCTGATTGATCCTTCTCAGGGAAATTAGTTCTGGTTTTCTTACCAAATTGACATGATTTGCATATTTTATTGTCTGGAATTCTGATGTCAGGTAGATCACGAACTGCCTAATATTTGCATGCTTTCCTTATCTGTGAGAAGCTTAGATGCCCCAATCTTCTGTGCCATAGCCAGTGTTCATCATTCTTGCTCAGATAGCATTCTTGTTGTCCCCCCTTGAGTATATATAAATTATTTGGAGTTCTTATGCCTTTGATCACTGTTTCTCCTGTATCAAGCTCACGAACAATGCATCCATTTGATCGACATATTACTTCATTTCCTTGATCACACATTTGACTGACACTTAATAAGTTATGCTTTAAGCCATCAAAATACATAAGATTTCTAGCCTTGACCTTTTCTTTCAAAAGAACAAAACCTTTACCTTTTATGAGTGCAGGGGTGTCATTTCCAAATGAGACCTTCTTTTCCTTTTCTAAGGCACTATATGACTGAAGTTTATCTTTATCACCTGTCATATGTTTTGAGCATCCACTGTTGATGTACCATTGATTTTACTGTCCTTCCACATATAAGTCTATCTCACATCTTTCTGGTAGTGATTCTTTCTTTTTCCATGTTTTTGGACTTGATGAAGCTTGCTCCTTCTGATTTATTTGCTGAAACCTAATCCTGCATTCAGAATCTGCATGACCAAAGTTGTTACAAATAGAAAATTCTATTTTGTTTTCAAGAGCAGAAAATTTATTGTAGGTCCTTTTCATGATCCCAGTCATACTCCTTTGTTTTTGAGCTTCTCTAGTCATGATTGTCTTGTAGGCAACACATTGAGCTGCTTTGTGACCAAAGTTATGACAAGAGAAACATTGGCCATTGAAGAAACTCTTGCGATTATCAAATCTACCAACCAAATGATTGTAGTTTCTATTGATATCGATTCTTGAGGTAAATTGAGAATGATTTACCTGTGGTTGGTTGTAGCTTCTGTTCATCCTTGAAGCAGATTGCCCCCAATTTACCTGGTAATCGCCATTGGGCCTTTGCTGTTGATTATCAACCAGCTCACTTGTCCTTGCAGCTTCAAGATAACTTTTGGAGGTAGAAGGCTTCTGTGCTTGAGATGTTTCTTTGGTATACCCAAGACCTGTCTTTATTAGAGGAGAACGTTTTAATTTGATAATTTCATCTAAAGTTTCAGATCCTTTAGCAAATCTAAGATTAAGAGCTTTCGTTTTTTCAATGTCCTTTCTAAGTCCCACAATTTCACATTCCAACTTTTCATTGTGTTTCTCCATTTCAGCATGTTGGGATGTCAGAGTATCTATAATCATGTTCTTCTCCTCTAAGAAAATTTTGAGTTTAGAAATTTCTTCATAAAGACTTTCTTCATCTATAGCATCCAAGAAATCATCATCTTCAAAAGCCATCAAAAGTCTATAATCATTACCTTTTTCATCTTCATCGCTATTTGAAAGTCCATCACCGTCTTCATGTGTGTAATAGCTCTTCTTACTTACATTATGTTTTTTGTTCCATCTAACTAGTTCCTTACCTTTGTCAAGCTTATCTTTATGAGGACACTTAGCAGCATAATGACCGACTCTTCCACAAGCAAAACATTTGAAAGGGAGCTTACCTCTGAATCTTCAAGAACCCCGTTGAAGGTTTTTGACAAAATTTGACTCTTCCTCTTCTTCCGACATATGTCTTGAGTCCTTGTAATCTCCTTTTCCTGAGGCTTTGAATGCAACTTCTATCTTGTCTAATGGTCCCCCTTTTCTCATTTCATAAGCGGTTATGATTCCGTGCAGCTGTGACATGGCAAGGCTCTGTAGATTCTATTTTTCTTCTATGGCAGAAACTTTTGATTCAAACTTAGAAGACAAAGATCTTAGAACCTTTTCAACCAAAACAACTTCTTTTATTTCTTCACCCAAATTTTTCATACAATTAACAATCTCATCTATTCGTAGGAAATAGTTAGCCACACTTTCATCATTGTACATTCTGAGATTTTCATATTGAATTATAAGAGTTTGCAGTTTTGCTCATTTTACCTGTTCATCTCCTTCATAGCTCAGAACGATCTTATCCCATATTTCTTTTGCGGTTTTGAGCTGCATAACCTTGAAGAATTTTGATTGAGATAGGCTCCCTAATAGAGTATTGACCGCCTTTGCATTTGTTTCATATTGCTTCTTACCAACTGTATTTGTAGGAGTTGCTAATGGAAAAGTGTATCCTGTTTCCACAATATCCCAAACTTCCGTACCAAGAGATTGAAGATAGGCAGTGATCCTTACCTTCCAATAGACGAAGTTGCTTCCATCAAAAATTGGTGGCCTGATTGATGCTTATTTTTCGTAGTTGCTCATGATGATGGATCCTCCTTCAAGCGATCAAGCTTCTGCTGAAGGATTTGCTTTGATACCAATTGTTGAAAATAATACTGAGACGGGCGGGTGAATCAGTATTATTAAGTCAAATTATTTTTCAATTTATACAAAGATTTGTATACGCTACTTCAATGAATGAAAACAACGTGTATACGCAACTCTGACTAATTAAACTCGCGTATAACTTCCAGACTTATAATTTAATTTATTTTTCAGATGTTGATCATTAATCTGTGTGTCAGAACCATATAACAGTAAGCAGGAACAGAAAAGTAGAGCAGACAGTCACATAAAAGAACACAAGATATAAGGTGGAAACCCAATGTGGGTGAAAACCACCTGCTACAATATGTCTCTATCTTCTTTCAATTAGAAACTTCTTTTTACAATGATTCTGTATTGGTGCAGTCTTATACCAGCACGCAGGCTTCAACCTGCAAAAGGCTACAACCTTCTCTCGTTATCCAGCTTCTCTTGGAAGGGAACTACAACCCCCTTAGCTCTTGTATTAGTTGAGGTACTAGTACGTAGGTGCTGAACTACAGAAGGCTTCAACCTTCTCTTTTCTTCTAGGGACCACGTTTCATGAATTTTCAGACTGGATCCAAGAATATCAATCAAACATCAAGTAGATCTGCAACAACCAATATCCTTTGTACAAATATTGAATCAACCAATAAATTTTCAGAATGCTGTAACCAGAAAACAGTACCAGTAACCAGAAACCAATTCTGAACCCAGAACACTGTAGCAATAAACAGAAGCAGCTAAAACATGTTTCAAGATACGTATGCTACTTCATCAATAGAAACCTGCGTACATACGCATCTATGCCAAAGCCAACCAATGTATACGCAGTCTTTACTTCCTTATCCTGCGTGTATACGTGCCTCCGTTGCGTCGAACCTGCGTATAGATCTATAAAAGATAACTTATCCTTTTACTTAATCAGACATCAGTTATACCTAGATTATCAGATTTATAGATCTAATCATGTGCCGAATATAATAGATCAAAATCACACAATGATACTACTATTCAAGCCTTGAGATCTCGACCCATCAATAGATCTTAATCATCGTGTAATTCTCAAGGTCCTCCTTGATTCAGATCCAGCTGTAACTCACCGACCATTCACCAGTAATCTAGATCTTGCTCCTCTCAAGATATTCAACACATCAGTCAATGCCCTTGCCAAATGATCTCCTTTCCTTTTTATATTCTTAGGCCGTACTCAAACCATGGTCCAAAACCATTGAGAACTAATACTATGGACCCAATACTTGGGTTCAACACTTTAAATGCAATACCAAGGACCAAAACCATAGGTTCAAATATGTCGGACTAAATACCATGGACCAACCATAAGATTTCCCACATGTACGCACTTTTATTTGCATGAAGGTGCGTGCATACGTATACGCACCTTTTGATTGGTACATCCACGTGTATACGCGACTTTAATAAGATGAACCTGCATATACCTCATTTTCTTTCATTCTGAGAGCCTAAACTGTGATCTGCCCTTTGAGTGAGTTGCCATCAAGGACAACACATGTGCCATAGTGCCAAACCTGTGCCATAATGGCAACAGAGAAGAAGCGGAGTCAAGGGTCCAAGCTGGAGCCACATCACCATCTAACTCCTCCTCCAAAAAAGGAGTGGAATGGTTTTCTATAGAGTCAATGATAGATTGATAGCTAAGTTCTTCTGGAGACATAGGAAATACTATTCCACCACCCTGCCCTCCATCTAATGTGGTCGTAGACGAAGGTAGGGTACAAGGGTCTGAAGGCCCCTTGGAGGATGAAATTGTATCAATTCTAGCTATAGGAGGGGTAAGATAAAATACACCCATCAAAGAAGAGTACATCCCAACTCCTAAACTTTCTATAGGTTGACGGGGATTATCAACCAATGGAATGATAGAATCCGAAGTTGCATGAGAATCACCTGGAGAATAATCCAATTGATCAATTTTAACCATTCTCCCCTCATGAGGAAAACAAAGGATGCGAAACAGAGATGAAACTATGGCGTCCATCTCATAAATCCAATTTCTTCCCAAGAGGAGTGTTGAGCCTCAAAACTGCCCTTTCCTTAGCAACTCTTTTTATCCCTTTTCTTTGTTTTTCCATGAATAAATGCATTCCTGTCATCAGTAACCAGTATATATTGCCTTAAGTAGGACATTTAGTAATTTATATGTTATGCTTTTATGTTCTGCTATTTTAATAATTTTTTTCTTTTAGCTATGGAATGCATCCTATTCTGCAACTAATCGACTGTTCCGCAGCTACTTCCATGCTTTAACAGGTTCTAGGTGTTAGAAGGAGAAACTAACTACATGGGCAGCTTGGAAATCATCATGACATGGATCGTGCCCTATTCACCTAGCCCATGTTGACAAAGAAGATGGTACAAGGCTCTGGTCAATGGAGAAGTCAAACGTAGAGACTGAACGCAATAGGACTCTATTTCATGGATAATCAACACGTTTCACAGTGATGGGAAGCATTATCGAAAACAACTTCTCAAACCTACAGACAGCAATAGCCATCTGTGCAACCGAATCCAACAACTATCATCTTGGATTTATGTCTCCAGCAGCCGAGGAAGAAAATTCCATGTGCGTGTCTTCTACGTGTTTTTGGCTGTAGCTTATTTTTCTACACAAATAGTTTCATAATTTTCTTATAAATACCTATGTAAAAGAACTCAGAAGGAGTTCGAATTTCCTCATGTATTAAGCTTAGACTACTGCTTTGTAATTTTAGAAAAACTCATTTCCTGTTTTTTTTTAATATGAAGACCACAAGTTCTATGGATATGTGAAGGAGTTTCTTGGAGTTTGATTAAGTACGCATAACCTGATCAGTTGCATAGGGCTGCTATGCTGGCTAAGGTTTTATTTCATTTTGTTTTAACTTTTCTAGTTAACTTTAAATTCATCATTTCTTCCATAGTGTTTATAACCATTTTTCATACTAATGCATAATATCTTCTTTTAGTGCAGAATATCTTCTTTTTGTTTAAATTTCTTTCAAGTTTTTATCAGTTGTCAGAAGTTGAAATTCAGTAGTGTAATGTAGTTTGTTTTATTTACTATTTCACTAGTCTTTAAGTTTTCAATTAGACTGATCAGTGCCATTACCGTTCTTGCCATTTTGTTACTAGTTTATTGACTCATGGCATAGATGAATGTTTCTAAAGAGCCCTTCTAGTTGATAACTCATCTTAAACTAAGTGGTTGAATACCTCATTCATGCAATGAGTCTTTTCTGCATTTTTGCATTTATCTACTCTTAGAACAATGAAGTACAAAATTCCTCCAAATGTCATCCCGAGGAGGTTTTTCTCCCAAAATTAAGAGGCAGAGTAACTAAGCACTTCATTTAGTTTCTTTCCATAGTAGATTAGACATTAGTTGCAATTTCACTTTCAGGTTTAGTATTTCAATTAGTTTTGTTTTTTTAATTGATTAGACAATAGTTACAATTTTACTTTTAAAGTTTTTAGTTCATGATTTGGAAATAATGATAAGATCAGAAATAGAAACTCTGCTTTCATTTCCTAATTAAAAATTCCTTCCAATTCTTACCTAAGCTCGTTTAATTCTCATTTCTTTAGGTTCTTGGAAATCTTTACAGAAGTTAGATTTAAGATTTTGTTAAGTACATTGTAAATCATTAGGGATTAAAGGACCAAAAACCCCCAAAACAACATAAAACAAAAAAACAATGAATTAAGAAGGGTGATCTAGCACAAACAGTGCACTACACTTCATCAGTTTGTGATACTCGGATTGATAATTTATGTAAAGCAATTTAGGACACTAAATTGACCAAAAATTTTGGGGCCATTGTCGAGAAAGTGTAACTAGGTGGCCTTCTCTTCCATTAAAAAAAAAACAAAGAAAACAAAACAATGGCATGCATAGAGAAAGAGACTCTAGGGGTACATTTATAGCTAGGGCCAGAAGTTTGATTCCTACAACACCACCTACTCCACCAAGAGTAAGAAAAGACACACCTCCATCCCAGACTCATACTCCCAGCCATAGGATTCCTGGAATTCAAGGGGCAGAAACTTAATCAGAAGAATCTCCTACTTCATCTATCAAGACAGTTTTAGGAGAGAAAAATTTCGAATCTCCAACAATAGGATAACATTTTTCACCTCCACAGGAGAGCCTATTGTAGTTGAAGAATTAGGAATACCTAGTGAGGAAGAAGAAGTAGAAACTCTCTCCCATAGTCAATTAATAGAGGAACCAGAGGAGGAGGGAATAACCTTGCAGGTTGAACCCTATACTGACTCTGAAGAAACCTTAATGGCAGAGGAAGAACAAGATGGAGAATTCTCACTATTTGGAGGAGGGGATAGAGGAGGAGGTAGAGGAAATAATGGAGGAGGCATAGGAAATAGGGAAGTAGATAAATCTTTTGGATTCCCTATAGTGGATGAAGAAACACATACCACAATGAAAAATATCTCACCATCTGTCCTCCCAAACTTCTATGGGTTGAGAAGTGAGGACCCTAAAACATTTTTTTTTGAGTTTGAAGTCTTGTGCAGAACTTATGACTATCTAAAAGACTCTCAAAAACTTAAATTGTTTCATGGGGTTAGTCACTCAATCCATTAGAACATGGAATGACATGAAAAAGGCATTTTTGGATAGATACTTGGATTATTGTATGCCTACCAATCATAAAGTTGAGGTGTTCAAAATGATGCAAAGAGATGATGAAAATTTAGAAGATTTGATTGAGAGATTCAACTATAATTTGAAAAGAGCAAAGATGAACAATTTAGATGAAGAACTGAGCGTTCATCTCAAGAGGGAAATCTAAAACATGGAAAGGGTTGAGAGATCCTTCTCTTGTTAGAGCAAACAAATCTGCAACTAGATCTGTAAGTAGGGCAGAAATTGGCAATATGCTTGATGAGTTTAAAACTGATATTCTAGGGAGCCTTAGCGAGCAACTAGACACTCTTAAAATTCAAAACAAGCAGAAAATAGAGGTTGATGCTTTAGCCATTTTTTTTTCAAAATATAGAAAGAAACATGCTCTAAGGGAATGCCCTTTAGATGCAAAAATTGTAGAAACTTGTATGATCTGCTCGGAAAGCCATGAAACCAAGGGTTATCCTTCAATCCCTTAAGGCTGTTTTTCAAGAGGAAACAATCCCAAATTCCGTAGAATCTCTTTGTTTTGTTACAAGAATACCTTGGTTGGGGCCACAAAATTATGGATTTAACAATCAAATGTATCTTCAACCCCCACCAAACTAGAATTGTTGGCAACAACCTTGGCCTCAACCTCAACCTCAATCTCAGTATCAATCTCAACTATGGGCACAAGGGGTACAAAATCCTTATGGGAGATTTGCTCAATATTATCAATATCCTCCATCCTATTAGAATTACCCCCCCCCCCCCCCCCCCCCCCCCACAAAATAAACAACAAAATCAATAGCCACAACTTCAAAATCAGAACCTGCAACTTTCATTGCCATTTCCACAACAACCCCCACAACAAATTCAAAATCCTCAACTCTTACTACCATTTCAACAGAAACCAAATAAGCTACTTGCACAACCATTACCAAACCCCAACAATAAAACCCCTCAGAATGCTTACATGGTAGAAGGACAACAATTTCCAACTTAAATGATTACTCCTCTAGATCTTAATGATGTTCAACTAAGATCTTGTAGGATATTAGAAAAGGAAAGACCTTCTGTATTTATTCAAGAACAAGACACTTCTGAGGAGGATTCTCTAAAAGTCAATAAAAGTTTTGAGGAAACATCTCTCCAAAACGAAAACATTGAAAAACAAACAAAAAGAACCAGTGAACAAAACTCCTATCATTGAGCAACCAGCATCTACTTCTACACCTCCTTTTCCTAAGAGACTACAAATTGATAGAGGGGTAGAAAAATAGATCTTGTTGCCCAATTATGATTTTCTAGATGAATTGAAGAATGTCTGTATCAAAATTCCTTTGTTACAAGCCATTAGAGAAATGCCAATTCTAGCCAAGACAATAAAGAAGTTGAGCATCAAAATACCAGGAAGAAAATAAAAAGAAACAAAAAGAATTCATCTGGTAGGAAAGATAGTAGATATAATGATGGGAAAAATTGCCATACAGAAATATGTGGATCCGGGAAGTCCAATTATCAAGACACATATAAATGGAATTGAAATTCCAAATACATTGATTGACTTAGGGGCAGCAATAAACATCATGAGTAGACAAACTATGGGGCACCTTAAACTTCCTAATCTTCTTTACACACCTACCTTACTACAACTTGCAGATAGATTAGTAATCAAACTGGATGGTGTGCTAGAAGATATTTCAATATCCTTAGATTCTTGGGAAGATCTTGTTGATTCCATGATCTTAACTCCAAAGAATAATCTAGGAGGACACCCACTCATATTAGGAAGACCTTGGTTGGCCACAACTAATGCTTTTATTAGTTGTAGATCTGGTGACATGTATGTTTTTGATGGTAATTCAACAAAGAAATTTACTCTGTATCCTACGGCAAAAGAAATCACAGAAATATATGACAAGGAATGTATTGATGACGAAGATGATATTCAACCACTCTTTACTATGTTAGAAGTTAGTGAAGATGGTCAAATTTTGAATACATTGGAAAATTTTGAAACATCTTCAGAATATGATCATGCACAATTTCAAGAAAAATATAATGTTGAATACTTGTCATCTAGGCAGATGTCTCTCTATTTTATGGAAGAGTTTGGTAGCTCTACAATTGAAATCTTTCTAGGTAGGACATTGAACATAAACAAAAACTTGGAGAAACTACAACAAGAAGAGCTAACAAAAACATTACAAAAACATTATTCTACATTTGCATGGGAGTACACCGACATGAAAGGAATTGATCCTAAGACTTGTATCCATCATATCTATATTGAAGAAAATAGTAAACCAATCATACAACCTCAGAGAATAATGAATCCAAATATTAGGGAAATTGTAAAAGAAGAGCTCCAAAAATTACTAAATGTAAACTAAATTTACCCAATTTCAGATAGCCAATGGGTTTCTCCTTTGGTAATTGTGCCTAAAAAGAATGGTAAATGGAGGGTGTGCATTGATTACCGAGAATTGAATAAAGCAGCCCTTAAATATCACTTTCCTTTTCCCTTTATAGATCAAATGTTAGATACATTAGCAGGTAAAAAGTATTTCTCATTCTTGGATGGTTTTAGTGGTTATAATCAAATTTAGGTAGCACTTGAGGATCAAGATAAAACGACATTTACTTGTCCATGGGGAACTTTTTCCTATCGAGTACTTCCTTTTGGGTTGTGTAATGCACCTGCAACATTCCAAAGAGCAGCACTAGGAATTTTTTCTGATCTAATACATGATTGTGTAGAGGTATATATGGATGATTTTACAGTTTCTGGAAACACATTTGAAGAATCTTTCGAAAATTTGGAAAAAGTTCTTAAAATATGTAAAGAAACAAACCTTTCATTAAGCCATGAAAAATGTTTTATGATGTTTACAGAAGGAATTGTTTTAGGACATCACATCTCGGGAGATGGGATTAAAGTTGACAAATCTAAAGTTGAAGTCATCTCTAAGTTATCAATTCCAAATTGCCAAAAATGTTAGAAATTTTCTAGGATTTATAGGATACTATAGAAGGTTTATAGAAAACTTCACTAAAATAGCATCTCCAGTCTTCAAATTGCTTACAAAAGATTGTGAATTCAGTTGGAATCCTGATTGCCAACTAGCATTTGAGACCTTGAAAGAAAAAAATTATAAAACACCTATTTTAAGAGGTCCAAATTGGAAACTTCCTTTCCATATTTCCATAGATGCTTCAGATACAACTCTGGGAGCTGTATTGGGACAAAAATATTTGATTCCTTATGCCATTTACTATACAAGTAAGAATTTGACTCCCACTGAGTTGAATTATACTGTGATTGAAAAGGAATTTTTAGCTGTTGTTCATGCAATTGAGAAGTTCAGACACTATATAACAGGCTATGAAACCTTTGTTCATACAGATCACTCTAAAATTACATATTTGATGAATAAACCTATTACTAATGGCAGAGTTACAAGATGGATTTTACTTTTGCAAAAATTCAGCATTATTGTGCTAGATAGACTTGGAAAACCAAACACAGTTGATGATTTCTTGTCCAGGATTCAGAATATCAAAGAAGACTCTCTGGTTGAAGATAAGTTTCCTGATGAATATCTTTTTGCAGTAACTACTCAAACTCCTTGGTTTGGAGATGTTGCTAATTACTTGGTTACAGGGAAGTTACCTTCACATTTTTTTCTTTGAGATAAAAGAAAGATTATTCAAGAAAGTGTAAGATATTCATGGATCACTAACGAATTGTATAAAACAGTGCCTGATCTTATGATCAAAAGGTGTGTCAGGGAATATGAAATGTCTGATATTCTCAAATCATGTCATGATGAGCCGTGTGGTGGAAACTTTGCTGACAAGAGGATAGCCTATAAAATCCTTTCTTTAGGATATTATTAGCCATCCATCTTCAAAGATGCTAAAGAATATGTCAGGAGGTGCGACAGCTATCAAAGGGTAGGGAAACCTGCTCCCTCAAATGAAATTCCATTACAAACTCAGATACTTATTGAACCGTTTGAAAAGTGCGCTTTATACTTTATTGGACCAATTAATCCTCCATCTAAGCAGAAAAAATATATATTGGTATGCACTGATTATGTCACCAAATGGGTAGAAGCCAAAGCATTACCTTTTGCTAATGAAAAATCTGTAGTTAATTTTATTTTTGAGGACATATTCACTCGTTTTGGTGTTCCAAGAGAAATTGTGACAGATTATGGATCTCAATTCACATCCAACATGATGGAAAGGCTTGTGGAGGAGTACAAGATCAAGCATAGGAAATCTACTCCCTATCATCCACAAGCAAATGGTCAAGTGGAGCTACAAATAAAGTGATTTAAGGAATCCTCACCAAGACTGTGCATCTACATATAAGAGATTGGGCAAAAAGGATTCCTAAAGCCTTATGGGCCTATAGAACTACATGGTGGAACACAACGGGACATACACCCTATGAACTTGTTTATGGGAAACAAGTCCTATTCTCTAAAGAGTTCAAAATCAAAACTTTCAAGATGGCAGTCCAGTTGGGGATGGATTTATTAGAGGCTCAAAAACATAGGCTCGAGCAGTTAAATGAAATTGATGAAATTGATGAAATTAGGAAATAGGAAATTCAAAGGATTGGTATAGTCCAACAACAGAGGTTAAATGGCATGACAAATACATCAAGGACAAGAGGTTTCAAGAGGGAGATTCGACACTTTTATTTGACTCAAAGTTTAAAGATTTTCAAGGGAAGTTTCAAACTCATTGGCTTGGGCCATATGAGATGAAAAAGTATTTAGTAATGGAGCAGTGAGGATCAGAACAATAGATGAAATCAAACTCCTCTTCTTGTGAATGGTCATAGATTGAAAATACATCAAAAACCAATTTCAAAGGAGAAGTTCATCAAGATCTTCCAGAACAATTCTGAAATGAAGTTAGCGAAGAAGAATCCTTCTTCTCCACTAACTTAGTCTTTATCTTTCCTATATAAAATAATAATAATAATAATAAATAAATAAAATGTATAAGCTTAAAAACCAATCATGGATTGGCATGCTTATACAGAAAATGAAGGGTGAAAATCATAAGTTTCTGATACCCTATATTTTCCATTTCCTTTCTGAAAAAGTGGTGAAAAAAAGCCACAGTCACTCTGCATTCTGCAAAATTCATTATCTCATCTCACTTTACTTTGTTTTCCTTTTACAGTGTCACTTCTTTCCATTGCCATATTTCACCAATAAATTTTTCCTTTCCCAGCATTTCTTTCATCTCCATTTACATTTACCATCTTGTCTTATTTTCACTTACATCCATTTCCATTTCATTCATTCATAAGCCATATTTTACTCTCTGTTTCACGTTCTGTAGCTATTTTCATGTTCTGTAGCTGATTCCATTCTGCAATTGATCCTGTTCTGTAGCTAATCTGGTTCTGCAGCAACAATTTGTTTATCAGTCCATCTATCAGTATCCAATTCATAATAAAATCATGTATGCAGGTAATTGAAGAAAAATCAACTTTGAAGACCAATCATGCCTAAAGTACCTGTGGAGCAAACATCAAAATATTAGCAAGCGGAAGGTAAAAGTTCCAAAGGTAAATACAAAAATTTATTTCAAAAAGAAATTTGAAAACATAAGCTTGTATAACATGTATGATCACATGTCCCCTTAATTAATGATCATGTGATTTTACTGCCACGATGTTTCCGCCATATCTTCCGCCTTCAATGAAAAACAGTCGAATGATTCCTTCATAACTAATCTCTGCTTCAAACTCCATAACTTGTACTTAACCTGTCCTCCACAGCTACACTTGTTAACGGTCAGATTAACGACATGACCTACCTATCTACGAGTCTTCAAACCTTGACTGTTTATTTATTACATGCCAACTCTTAATTTTTTCTCTCATATTTACACAGCCATTTCATATATACAGTCATTCTATTTCCATATATTTCGTGTATACAGTCGTTCTGTTTCCATATTCACAGTCGTTTTGTTTCCATATACCTAGTGATCCTGTTTCCATATCCATAATCATTTTGTTTCCATATACCCAGTCACTCCATTTCCATATACGCAGTCATTCCATTTCTTGGACAGTGAGAGTATTTTTAAAGGGTAGCTGAGAACAGAGGATATAGGGCTTATTGTTAGAACTGAGCCCGTAGGGGTAAAATACATGGAGGGATATCCGCAGCTAAGGGGATGTTACAGAAGGCTGGATGGTTGTGTTTTATTGAAAAATTCGATGGCTACCGTAAGGAAATCACTAAATCATTTCCAAGGTCATTTGATGGCACGAAAGTGGAAATAGAGGATATCAAAATTGCAGTCACCGATTCCTTCATAGTAGAAGCAACAGAACTCCCAAGACTAGGAGAAATATGGTTTAAAAACAAAGAGTTTCATGATGAATCTTGAAAGGTGATTCTTAAAAACCTAGGTATGGATGTTACAGTTTTTAGAAAAGGGATTCCAATTTCAGCACTAAAAAAAAATGGAGTAGCATGTTAGTAATACTGCAAAAATTCATTACATGTGAAGGAAGGTTTGGGTCTATGTATGTTTATTATATATGATTGTTAATGAATTTTCTAGAGAATGGAACCCTCAATCTTCCCTTTTTCCTTCTGAATAGTCTGAGAAGAATGGCAACAAATGTCCAAAATAAAGTTGAATCAATAGAAACAACTTTATATCACCATGGATTAGTGAATATTTTAGTTGAATTTCATTTGAGAAGTGTAGGGGATACATGGGAAGACTTATTAGTAAGGAATTTCTTCCAAGATGTTCCAGATTTATCTAAGGGAAGTCATGTTAAAAGAACTAGAAGGAGAAATGTCAGCATTGGAATCTCCTCACAAAAAGATGATACAAAAATGGCTCCTAAACCAGAAATTAGGAAACAGACTAAGTAGAAGAGAAAAATGAAAGAAAAGGTTGAAGAAATCAATAAGGATATTCCTGAACCTTCCTTACTACAAGAAGATGAACAGATGCTTTCTGAAAGACTAACCAATATCAAAGATCAAATCAAGAAAAATAAGGAGAAAGTAAAGAGGAAAAAGGACACAAAAGAAGAAACCATAAGCTTCCAAAACTTGAGGAGGAGCTCTAGACTCCGAGGCAAGGTGAAGAAGGTGAAATCAAAAGAGGCCTAGTTTATAAACTTAGAGGAAGAAACACCAATTCAGTCCCTTGACAGTATTCAATATGACCAAAGTCCACAAAACTCTCCTCCACAGAATTTTGAAGGCATCCCAAGTAGAGCTTCTCTTGGCATAGATCCAATACAACAACAAATCTATTACTACATAGAGTCATTAGAGAAAAAGATTACCTCAGTAGACCCAAGAACTTCAGCTAATCCAGAGCAGCCTATCACCCCACAAGAAACTCTAACTAGCTCTCTCAAACAGGAGATCTTTGAGCTAGAAATTCTGAACAGGCACATCCAAAAAGAAAATGAAACCTTGAGGGAACAGAATAAGCTGGAGAGAGCTATTCATGACAACACAATGCTACACTTGAGATTATGGTACAAAAAGAACATGAAGCTGAAAAGGAAAAATAAGAAGTTGAGCAGAACACTTATTAACCTCAAATACAGATTGCTTATGAGGAAGCCAAGGATGGCAGTCAGTGCAAAGAAAAGTAAGAAGAGGAAGTTGGATGTGTTGGAAGAAGTGTCAGAACAAAGAAAACAAGAGGAGGAAGTTCACAATTTTGATTGCATGGGGACATGCAATGGTTTTGCAGTGGGAGTATGCTGAGCCTCAAAACTGCCCTTTTCTTAGCAACTCTTCTCATCCCTTTTCTTTGTTTTTCCATGAAGAAATGCATTACTATCATCAGTAACCAGTATATATTGCCTTAAGGAGGAAAGTTAGTGATTTACATATTATGTTTTTATGTTCTGCCATTTGAATAAATTTTTGTCTTATAGCTGCGAAATGTAGCCTATTCTGCAGCTAATCAGCTGTTCCGCAGCTACTTCCATGCTTTAACAGGCTCCAGGTATCAGAAGGAGAAACTAACTACATGAGCAGCTTGGAAATCATCATGAAATGGATCGTGTCCTATTCACCTAGCCCAGGTCGCCAAAGAAGATGGTACAATACTCTGGTCAATGTAGAAGTCAAACGTAGAGACTGAAGGAAACAAGACTCTGTTTCATGGATAATCCACACGTTTCACAGTGATGGGAAGCATTATGCAAAACAATTTCCTAAACCTACGGACTCCAATAGCCATTTGTGCAACCAAATCCAACAGCCATCATCTTGGATTTATGTCTCCAGCAGCCAAGGAAGAAAATTTCGTGTGCCTGTCTTCAACGTGTTTCTAGCTGTAGCTTATTTTTCTCCACAAACAGTTTCATAATTTTCTTATAAATACCTGTGTAAAAGAACTCAAAAGGAGTTCGAATTTCCTCATGTATTAAGCTCAAACTATTGCTCTGTAATTTTGGAAAAACTCATTTCCTATGTTTTTTTAATATTAAGATCGAAAGTTTTATGGATATGTGAAGGCATTTCTTAGAGTTTGATTACGTATGCATAACCTGATCAGTTGCAGAGGGCCCCTGCACTCACTAAGGTTTTATTTCATTTTGTTTTATCTTTTCTAGTTAACTGTAAATTCATCATTTCTTCCATATTGTTTATAACCATTTTTCATACTAACCTTGTTTATAATGCAATCTTTATCATTTTCTTACTAATGAAGAATATCTTCTTTTAGTGTAGAATATCTTCCTTTTGTTTAAATTTCTTTCAAGTTTCTATTAGTATTCAGAAGTTGAAATTCAGTGGTGTAATTTTGTTTGTTTTATTTACTGTTTCACTAGTCTTTAAGTTTTCAATTAGACTGATCAGTGCCATTACAGTTCTTGCCATTTTGTTACTATTTTATTGACTCATGGTGTAGATGAATGTTTCTAAAGAGCCCTTCTAGTTGATAACTCATCTTAAACTAAGTGGTTGAATACTTCATTCATGCAATGAGTCTTTTCTGTATTTTTGCATTTATCTTCTCTTAGAATAATGAAGTACAGAATTCCTCAAAATGTCATCCGAAGGAGATTGGACATTAGTTACAATTTCACTTTCAGTTTTAGTATTTCAATTAGTTTTGTTTTTTTTTTTTTTTTTTGTAATTGATTATACAGTAGTTACAATTTTACTTTTTAAGTTTTTATTTCATGATTTCGCAATAATGATAAGAGCAGAAATAGAAATTTTGTTTTCATTTCTTAATTAAAATTTGCTTCCAAATCTTACTTAAGCTCTTTTAATTCTCATTTTTTTAGGTTCTTGGCAGTCTTTACAGAAGTTAGATTTAATATTTTGTTAAGTACATTGTAAATCATTAGGGATTAAAGGACCAAAAACCCCCAAAACAACATAGAACATAAAAACAATAAAGTAAGAAGGGTCATCTAGCACAAACAATGCACTGCACTTCATCAGTTTACGATACCCGAATTGATAATTTATGTAGAGCCGTTTAGGACACTAAATTGACCAAACATTTTGTCGCCATTGCCATGGAAGTATAACTAGGTAGCCTTATCTCTTACATTCAAAAAAAAAAACAAAACAAAACAATGACATGCACAGAGAAAGAGACTCTAGGGGTAGATTTATAGCTAGGAGCAGAAGTTTGATTCCTACAACACCACCGACTCCACCAAGAGTGTTATAGACATTTTTGTGCCTTACAGCATGAAGCATGAAATGTCCATAATCTAAGGGATCCAAAGTCCCTAAACATGTTGTTCCTACCCCTAGAGGAACAAGGTCAGCAAACCACAACACTGAATAAAAGTTCTCCACCTGAAAACACTCAAAAACAAGGCAATTCTGGATCATGTCAACTGCTCCACTGAGCATCTACGCTAAATGTCAACTGCTCCACTGTCTACCTGCGTTGAATGTCAACTGCAAAGAAGGCTACCTGCGCTGGGCGAGTTTGGACATGTGGCACAGTCATTCCTCAGGGTGTCAATGCCCAGGAAGCTTCCAAAATGACACTTGGATCAGGGAATTCGACTGGTGATGAGTAAGAGGTTCTAGATCTCCAAGTGGAAGCAAGAACCTCCAAGTGGACTCAAGAACTGAAGAATAACTGAAGTGAGAGAGGAAACTAGTCAGCTTCATGCCAGCCTCAAGCTGACTCATCCTTTCTCCAAAACTCCTATATATAGATCTCTCTCATGAGGTCTAGGGAGGCTGGAATCTGGTGAATGTAAAGAATTGTTGTTGGTTTGAGTTTAGAACTATTGGGTGATTTTCTTTGAAGGAGGTGAAGAGGAGATTTCTTTCTGCTGGGAAAGTGATGCTGGATTGGGCCTCTTATGGTTGTATCACTTCCTGAACTTTACTTCTTCCATTAATAAAGCATTTGAGGTTCTTCTATATGCATGTGTCTCGATGATGTATTGTTATAATTGTGTATTTGATTTATTCTAATCCTTGAATCAATTATGAATGTATGCTTCTTGTAGTTTCCCTCTCTTGCCATTTTGCAGGATCTTGGTGCAGCTGGGCCAGTGAAAGAGCAAGGAGCTGGGGGCGAGCAGCAAGGAGAGAAGATTGGATCAACCATTAGCGAAAGACATCGGTTAGTGGATATCTTTCTCCCCTATTTTACTTTCATAAAGAAGAAATCTTAGATAGCTTTGCTTTGATTGTTGCTGAGGTACTATCACCCTTAGAGTGGGATAGGGTCATTCCGTATTGGATACTTTTCCCAACAACAAATTGGCGACTCCGCTGGGGATCGTATCTTGTTGGTTGTTTGTGTTTTGCTATTCATTTCCTAAACACAGGGAGTACCGAATCGAACTGCATTTGGATCTTTCAAATGCAAAGTAGAGGGCAGCTACTCTAGCTCAGTTTCTGGGCATGTTTATGATTTGAAGAGCTGATCCACAAGGACTATGAACAGCTCTTAGTGATAACTTTTCATCCTCCTTTGAGCTTTGAATCATCCTTTAGTGTGTACTTGATTGATAGCTTTGATTTGGCCAAAAACTGTCGATTTTTGAGCAATCTGTGACCCAGAACCTGAGAAAAACGAGAGTTTCTCTCTTCATTGCAGGCACTGTGAAGGCAGTCTGCATTTCATCGCAGGTCCCGAAGGGGCTACCTGCGCTGAATGTCAAACTCACAGTGTTCTACCTGCGCTGAACCAGTTTTTCCTTGTGCAACTGGGGTTCTCTGCTTTCTGTTGCCCTGTTTTCATCCCTGTTTTTGCAGCCTGTTATCAGTCAATGTACCTATCTGAAACCACCTTTCTTTGCCACTATTCCACCTCGGTTGTATAAAGAAATTGTATTTGTTCTTTGTGTATTTCTTACATCATTTGCAGTTTCCCATAACGAAAGTGAACTAGTCTTGCTGTGACCTCTTAGATCTAGACCTGTGATAAGTGTCGTTCTGATCTTAAGAGTTAGTTTGTTTACTGTTCATAGCTGATTGAGCTTTTGCTTTCGTCATATGGTTTGAATTTATGTATTTCTAGTGTTGAAACAAGTAAATCTTAAGGTGTCTTTTGATTTTGGACAAAAGCTTGTTTGCTTTCACTTGAAATTGAATTCAAAGTTATACAACAACTTTCTTTTTGTAGTACATCGACATTAAGAAAGAGAAAAGAAATACCTTCATTGTGCATGTGCATTTTGACAGCTTGCATGTTGATTTAGAAAAAAGTGCATTAGTGTGTGCTCTATGATCTGTGTGAAAAGATGATGTCTTTCTTTTCCCTCAGTAGTTAAGATTTTCATAAGTTGAAAAGATTGAAAAAGCTTGCTTCTCATTTTTAGACTGCATTTAGGAGTTGTACCATACATCTCGTGGTGATCCATTAAGGCAAACTGCTAAACAAGATCAACCTAAAATAAATTGAATTTACATAACAATGCTTTGAAACATAATGCAAACACATAGAGGTCTAAGCTAGAGACGTGTTCCAGCGTCGTTAAACGTGATATCTTAGCGTTGAGTGGTTGGGTGATTCCTCCACGGTGAAGCGATAAGTATCAATACGGACTTGTGCTCCCACGTACCGTCGCGTATATATTGGGAGACCCCTATAGGAACAAAGCCTTTATCCGTAGGAAGCCGTGTCGGCCGCCCTACTGATCGCAATGCAGTGAACACAGCATTCACGAAGATCGACCACCCGTACCGTAAAACGTATTCTGTGGTTTTGCGAAAGGTTTGGCACACCCTCTGCCTAGATCTCCAGAGTAGTTTCTTTTGGCCTTTTTCAAACTCTATAACTGAAAAAGTCCATCTGAGCATTTGTCACTTCGGGCTCGTTAAAACATCGAAGGAGACTAGAGTCATCTTTAGCTTTTTCTCGACTCTTAAAAAGTGAAAAAGCAATTTGTGTCTAAAGCATCGTTATAAAATTTATTTTAAACGGAACATAATCACCTCCTATTCCTGCGTTGATCTGTAGGTTGAGAACATGGAACACACCAACCAAGGAATTCCCCATGATGGAAATCCTAGTCCTTTCTCCTCTTGGGGAGAAGTTGGTGCGCCCCACATGACCACATTGTCGCTTCCAGGACTGACAATTAGCCTGCCAATTTGGCTATTCTCAACCAATGTAGTTCAGAACACCATGGTTCCTGAACAGTCGAGTCAACAGTTAGATCAGTCTAGAGCTGCCCACCAGCCTTCCACTTCCTATAACTCTTCCTCCAATCCTTCATCTTCACAAGGTAGAGCCGGCAAAAGCCAAGCTCCCATGGAGAAGAAGGAGAAGAAGAAGAGAGAGAAGAAGAAGAAGGAGCCTAAGGCAACTGGGGGCAAGCAAAAGACATATGACAAAAATCCACACACAGCACAGACCGGGCCTAAATCGCCATGTGTCATATGTAGAGGAGACCACTTCCATAGAGATTGTCCCTGTATTCCCCGGATACTAAGGGACTGGTCCCCTCGTTTGCACAGTTCGGGAGCATCAACCTCTGATAGCCATGTTGAATGCTTACCCTCAACCAGTGAAAGTGAAGGTTCAAGACAAAGAGGGGGAGCAAGATCCCCCTGCAGACTGTGTGAAGGCGATCACGCCATCCACCGTTGTCCCTTCTTAGACGAAGCGAAAAGAGTTTTGAAAGATCGTCTGGTTTCACCGTTGAGACTTCCTCCTGGATACAAAAAACTCGTGCCAAGTCCTTCGTTGGTTGAGAATACAGCTGACCCGCTCAAGTGGTCAGCTAAAGCGTCAGTCATTGAAAATGAACCTACTGAATCCAGACCGGACGAAAGTCCAAAGGTCGAAATGGCAGTTGACCCGGTTCTCCCTTCAGAAGTTTCGTCTTCAAATGACACCGTCACTGAAGATTCATCTTCAAATGACACCCTCACTGAAGAGAATAAGGATGACACCATCCAGATTCTTTTCATCAACACAGACTCTGACGAGCGTCAGGGCAATGCGCCCATTCCTTTATCGCAGGAAGGAACATCGTCAGGGTCATATCCGGCCGTGTATTTGGTCCCACCACCAAGCAACCTAGTTGTGTCCTTTGATTGGAACCAACTAGGCAGACCCCGGTTGCCAGCCAGTATACCATTCAGAATCGTAGTCCAAATATACAGAATGGTAATGGCTGGCACTATTATTAATGAAGGGGCATCTGTGAGTATCCTTTCCTCTGTTGCTTGGAAAGAACTGGGTTCCCCGGCGCTTTTACCTGAGATAAGAAATCTCTCGGGTTTCGATAAAGGAACCAGTCGACCATTAGGGATCCTCCCCAATGTGCCTGTAACATTGAAAGGGAAGACCGTTCAAATGAACGTGATGGTCGTTCAAGGACCCTTGGATTATAACCTACTCCTTGGACGAGACTATATATATTGCATGGGAGCAATAGTCTCCTCACTCTTTAGAGTAATGTGTTTTCCACACGAAGGAAAGATGGTCAAGCTCGTAGACCAACTTTCATTTCCGGGATCACGCATCGCAAATAGTCACATACCAACCCTGAATGGTCTATTCAATCAAGAAATGTCTCCACCCCCAGTCCTTCTCCCCGATGAGTGCGAGTGATTCGGAAAGATGGGACTGGAACCCAGGGGGCATGCATCCTGGTCTGCTTCGGGCAGAAAAAACCCTAGGTATAAGGTAGAATTTCCGCGAGAGAATATGACTAGTCCGTACCCCGTCCGTGGATGGAAGAGGGGTTGTTCTGGAATAAGATTCTTTTGTCAAAGTTATGTGAAAGGGCGGGGGGTCGTCACTCACCTTTGTCTATTTCGGTAGACATTGCCAAGGAAGTGTTTTGTTGAAAAAATAACAGGACAATCTTTGGGTAACTAGAAGGAGGTAAGCCTCCCTCAGTCACACAAATGTTTTGTCTTTGAGTAGTGTTCTTCTCTTGTTGCAAGTAGCTGCTCTCTTGTCGCAAGTAGCTGTTCTCTTGCGATCTTGCGAAAAATCTGTTAAAAGTTGGGCTGACGAGAAGACAAGTATCGTATAGACCCATTAAAAATAACGAGAAGACAAGTATCGTTAACATTAGACTAGCAAGACGACAAGTAGCTGTGAACACCCAAAGAAAAGCAGTGGTGAGGAGGAAGGGCAGCCTTGAAATTGTATTTTATACCTGGGGGCATGCAAACCTTTTGGAGTGCAAGCTAAGAGCGGTTATTTATCTATTTTTTGGGTTAGCCGTTTCCGAACTTGCATAAAGAAAGGATATGGAGTAAAGCTTAGTGAAGATGAAACTCCTTAAAAAATAGAGATCTCACAGGAGACATTTCTTATCTTATGATTGGTAATTCGAGCAGTTTTAGCATAAAGTTCATGCTCGTTAAAAAATAAACGCAAGATCCGAGCAGTTTTAACGCGGTCTTCATGCTCGTTAAAAAATAAATATAAGCAGTGAGCAATGTTTCCTCCAGAGTTTAAGCTCATTTTTAAATAAAAAATGAACCTATTCCAGTAAATAACCACTGTGATTGTAAATTTATCAGCCATAAAAACCTTGGTCGTATTTGCACCTGCCACCTCCACTTTCCATTTGGCCGATCGTTCTCCTCCATATGATTGTTTACCTATTTTGAGGAACAGCTGCGAAGAGTGATTTCACCTAGCCATCCTTGTGACACTGCCGTGATTGGAGAATTCCAACCTGTACCTGGAATCAGTTACTATCCCTGTTTATCACTCGTTCCTCAAAAGACGAGTCTGCTTTAAGCTCTTTTCAACTGACTCGTAAAATATGAAAAGATTGCCGAGTTTTGGCCTTCCAGCTCGTTAAAGGACCGGAAGAGCTATCCCTCCTCTAGATTTTAATCTTTTTGGACCTGAGGGATTATTGCACAAAAAGGTCGAGCGCTTGTTTTATTCGGCTCGTTAAAGTTATTGAAAACTCATCCCTTCTGTATTGTTTTATACTTTTTCGGACTTAAGGGATTAGATGACGAAAAAGGAATTTTGGAGTTGACTTTATGTACCTTTTCAGACTCTCTAAAAAAGAAAAGGACCGAGTTTTCCTTGTCGTTAGCCTCGTTAAAATGATTAAATAGCGACAAACTTGTCTTTAGACGAGAACGAGTTTCCCTATCGCTAGGCTCGTTAAAACATAGCGATGGGCTTGCCCGAAGGGAAGGTTATAGAACAAGCATATGTTATCCTCCTCAAGCTTGACAAAAATAAAGATGTACTGGTCAGAAATGACTGGGGAAAAATTGGGAGAATCTCAAAGCTTTAATGGTAGCAAGTCGCTCTTGAACATGACACTTTTCTTCCGTACCACATCGGGTTGGGTTGTTTCATTCACCGGTCTCATCACCATGGTCTCGCCAAACCATCCACATTTGGGGTAATGCTACCGATCCATCGCATCAGTGTTGTTATATGTTCAAGAGATGTTATTTAGAAAGAGTCAACCGTGTCCCATCCACTACCATACATCATCTTTCATCCGTTCATGACCGCCACCCTGAATCATATTTCACAGATTGTTTTCACCTCCATTAAAATCATTAGCTCCGTTCCGTGTCACTGATGTGGGATTCATTAAGGCCCTCCTTTGACGGATCGCTCCTTGTCGACATCAACTCATTATCCAAGGAGTTGATCTAGGAACAACCCCTTCAGTACTTTGAAGCTTGCATGCCTCAATGGCAAGTTTCTCACTTCTGGCGACAGGTATACATCAATGACCTTCGACCAGAAGATTTTGCGTGGTGTTCGACGCCAAGTCCTTTATTCACACCATGTGGATTATACTGCCGTACCTTGAGGGTCATCATCATTATCGATGATTCCTCTCGTGCTTGTTAACAGTTTACATCATTGACTGGTAATCAAGCGATGTCTTTCCATGTTCGACTCCAAGAAATTCTCACATGGATCGACTTGTACTTAGAGTGAAGATCGAACGATTTTTAAGACCCCGGATCTAGTTTCATCCATCTGGGCTGCGATATATATTCAGGAAATAAAGACATTGACATGTGCAGCAGATGATCATCCTACTCAAAGGATGATAATTTCAGCAGAGAATTATCAGTCTACCATCAGACGATTGTCTGTTCTATGTACAGAAAAATGTATTTATAAAGCTGAGCATGGGAATGCCCGCCTCAGCTAGATCATGAAAGCAGTATGAAAAATAATGTATTGTATTGTATTTTATTACAGGTCACCTCTCAGCGATTGAATGAACTTCGGATCCTCCTGATAAAGCATTTCACCCGATAAACGACCTCATACTTTAGGGGGCAACTGTTATAGACATTTTTGTGCCTTACAGCATGAAGCATGAAATGTCCATAATCCAAGGGATCCAAAGTCCCTAAACATGTTGTTCCTACCCCTAGAGGAACAAGGTCAGCAAACCACAGCACTGAATAAAAGTTCTCCACCTGAAAACACTCAAAAACAAGGCAATTCTGGATCATGTCAACTGCTCCACTGAGCATCTGCGCTGAATGTCAACTGCTCCACTGTTTACCTGCGTTGAATGTCAACTGCAAAGAAGGCTACCTGCACTGGGCAAGTTTGGACATGTGGCACAGTCATTCCTCAAGGTGTCAATGCCCAGGAAGCTTCCAAAATGACACTTGGATCAGGGAATTCGACTGGTGATGAGTAAGAGGTTCTAGATCTCCAAGTTGAAGCAAGAACCTCCAAGTGGACTCAAGAACTAAAGAATAACTGAAGTGAGAGAGGACACTAGTCAGCTTCATGCCAGCCTCAAGCTGACTCATCCTTTCTCCAAAACTCCTATATATAGATCTCTCTCATGAGGTCTAGGGAGGCTGGAATCTGGTGAATGTAAAGAATTGTTGTTGGTTTAAGTTTAGAACTATTGGGTGATTTGCTTTGAAGGAGATGAAGAGGAGATTTCTTTCTACTGGGAAAGTGATGCTGGATTGGGCCTCTTATGGTTGTATCACTTCCTGAACTTTACTTCTTCCATTAATAAAGCATTTGAGGTTCTTCTATATGCATGTGTCTCAATGATGTATTGTTATACTTGTGTATTTGATTTATTCTAATCCTTGAATCAATTATGAATGTATGCTTCTTGTAGTTTCCCTCTCTTGCCATTTTGCAGGATCTTGGTGTAGCTGGGCCAGTGAAAGAGCAAGGAGCTGGGGGCGAGCAACAAGGAGAGAAGATTTGATCAACCATTAGCGAAAGACATCGGTTAGTGGATCTCTTTCTCCCCTATTTTACTTTCATAAAGAAGAAATCTTAGATAGCTTTGCTTTGATTGTTGCTGAGGTACTATCACCCTTAGAGTGGGATAGGGTCATTCCGTATTGGATACTTTTCCCAACAACAAAGAGTAAGAAAAGACACACCTCCATCCCAGACTCATACTACCAGCTATAGGATTCCTGGAATTCAAGGGGCAGAAACTCAATCAGAAGAATCTCCTACTTCATCTATCAAGACAGTTTTAGGAGAGAAAAATTTCGAATCTCCAACAACAGGATAACCTTTTTCACCTCCACAGGAAAGCCTATTGTAGTTGAAGAATTAGGAATACCTAGTGAGGAAGAAGAAGTAAAAACTCTCTCCCATAGTCAATTAATAGAGGAACCAGAGGAGGAGGGAATAACCTTGTAGTTTGAACCCTATACTGACTCTGAAGAAACTCTAATGGCAGAGGAAGAACAAGATGGAGAATTCTCACTATTTGGAGGAGGGGATAGAGGGGGAGGTAGAGGATATAATGGTGGATGTAGAGGTAATAATGGAGGAGGCAGAGGAAATAGGGAAGTAGATAATTCTTTTGGATTCCCTATAGTGGATGAAGAAACACATACCACAATGAAAAATATCTCACCAACTGTCCTCCCAAACTTCTATGGGTTGAGAAATGAGGACCCTGAAATATTTTTGTTTGATTTTAAAGTCTTGTGCAGCACTTATGACTATCTAGAAGACTCTCAAAATCTTAAATTGTTTCCTTAAACATTGAGAGGGGCTGCTTTGAAATGGTTCATGGGGTTAGTCACTCAATCCATTAGAACATTAAATAACATGAAAAAGGCATTTGTGTATAGATACTTGGATTATTGTATGCCTACTAATCATAAAAATGAGGTTCTCAAAATGATGCAAAGAGAGGATGAAAAATTAGAAGATTTGATTGAGAGATTCAACTATAATTTAAAAAGAGCAGAGATGAACAATTTAGATGAAGAAACTTTGAAAGCTCTTTTGTTAAAGGCCATTAGAGATGAGTGAATAGATATCCTTAACATGATGGGGAAGGGAGATATCTCTCAACTTCCATTGAGTGATATAGGAGAACTGTGTGTTCATCTCTCAAGAGGGAAATCTAAAACAGGGAAAGGGTCGAGAGATCCTTCTCTTGTTAGAGCAAACAAATCTGCAATTGGATTTGTAAGTAGGGCAGAAATTGACAATATGCTTGATGAGTTTAAAACTGATATTCTAGGGAGCCTTAGCGAGCAACTAGACACCCTTAAAATTCAAAAGCAAAAAATAGAGGTTGACACTTTAGCCATTTTTTGTCCAAAATGCAAAAAGAAACATGCTCTAAGGGAACGCTCTTTAGATGCAAAAATTGTAGAAACTTGTATGATCTATTCGAAAGCCTTGAAACCAAGGGTTGTCCTTCAATCCCAGGTCTTAAGGCTGTGTTTCAAGAGGAAACAGTCTCAAATTCTGCAGAGTCTCTTTGTTTTGTTACAAGAAGACCTTGGTTGGGGCCATAAAATTAGGGATTTAACAATCAAATGTATATTCAACCCCCACCAAGTTGGAATTCTTGGCAGCAACCTTTGCCTCAACCTCAACTTCAATCTCAGTATCAACCTCAACCATAGGCACAAGGGTTACAAAATCCTTATGGGAGATTTTCCCAATATTATCAATATCCTCCATCCTATCAAAATTATCCTCCTACACAAAATCAACAACAAAATCAGTAGCCACAATTTGAAAGTCATAACTCTCAACTTTCATTGCCATTCCCACAACAACCCCCACAACAAAGTCAAAATCCTCAACTCTTACTTCCATTTCAGCAGAAACCAAACTAGCTACCTGCCCAACCATTACCAAACCCCAACAATAAAAACCCTCATAATGCTTACATAGTAGAAGGACAACGATTTCCAACTTACATGATTACTCCTCTAGATCTTAATAATGTTCAACTAAGATATAGTAAGATATCAAAAAAGGAAAGACCTTCTATAGTTATTCAATAACACGACACTTCTGAGGAGGATTCTCTAAAAGTCAATAAAATTTTTGAGGAAACATCTCTCCAAAACCAAAACATTGAAAAAGAAAAACAAAAATAACCAGTGAACACAACTCCTATCTGTTATAGACATTTTTGTGCCTCGCAGCATGGAGCATGAAATGTCGATAATTACAGGGATCCAAAGTCCCTAAACATGTTGTTCTTACCCCTAGAGGAACAAGGTCAGCAAACCACAGCATTTCCTATCAGTTCTCCACCTGAAAACACTCAAAAACAGGCTATTTTTGGATCATGTCAGCTGCTCCACTGAGCATCTGCGCTGAATGTCAACTGCTCCTCCTTGTACCTGCGCTGAAAGTCAAAACCAATGAAGGCTACCTGCGTTGGGCGAGATTGGCCAAGTGGCACAGTCATTCTGCAAGGTGTCAACTGCCCAGGAAGCTTCCAAACTGACACTTGGTTCAAGGAATTCGCCCTATGATGAGTAAGAGGTACTTGATCTCCATGTGGAAGCAAGGATCTCCAAGTGGACTCAAGAACTGAAGTTTAACTGAAGAGGGAGAGGACACAAGGCAGCTTTATGTCAGTCTCAAGCTGACTCATCCTTTCTCCTTCTACCCTATATATAGAGCTCTCTCATGAGGTCTAGGGAGGCTGGAATTTTGTGCAAAGTAAGGAAGTGCTGTTGGTTTACAGTTAGAGTTATTGGGTGATTGCTTTTATAGAGGAGAAGAGGAGATTTCTTGCTGCTGGGGAGGTGCTGCTGGATTGGAGCCATTTATGGTTGTAACCTTCTTAGAACCTTTATCTTCTATCAATAAAGCTTTTGATGTTCTCCTATATACTTGTATTGCAATGATGTATTGTTTTTATCTGTATATTTGATCCATTCTAATCCATGCATCAGTTATGAGTACATGTTTCTTGTAGTTTCCCTCTCTTGTTTTTGCAGGATCTTTGTGTAGCTGGGCCGGCAAAAGGAGCAAGGAGCTGGGAACAAGAGGCAAAGAGAGAAGACAGGATCGACAAAAGCGAAAGACATCGGTTGGTCAATCTTTTCTTCCTTCTCTGTACTTTCATAAAGGAAAAATATCAAAGCTTTACTTTCAGTTGTTGCTAAGGAACTATCACCCTTAGAGTAGGGATAGGGTCATTCCGAGTCGGATACTTTTCCCCACAACACTATCATTGAGCAACCAACATCTACTTCTACACCTCCTTTTCCTGAGAGACTACAAATTGATAGAGGGGTAGAAAAATAGATCTTGTTGCCCAATTATGATTTTCTAGATGAATTGAAGAATGTTTGTATCAAAATTCCTTTGTTACAATCCATTAGAGAAATTCCAATTCAAGCCAAGACAATAAAGGAGTTGCGCATCAAAAGACTAGGAAGAAAATCAAAAGAAACAAAAAGAATTCATTTGATAGGAAAGATAGCTGATATAATGATGGGAAAAATTGACATACAGAAATATGTGGATCCAGGAAGACCAATTGTCAAGACACATATAAATGGAATTGAAATTCCAAATACATCGATTGACTTAGGGGTAGCAATAAACATCATGAGTAGACAAACTATGGAGTAGCTTAAACTTCTTAATCTTCTTTACACACCTACCTTACTGCAACTTGCAGATAGATCAGTAATCAAACTCGATGGTGCGCTAGAAGATATTTCAGTATCCTTAGAATCTTTGGAATATCCTGTTGATTTCATGATCTTAACTCCCAAGAATAATTTAGGAGGACACCCACTCATATTAGGAAGACCTTGGTTGGCCACAGCTGATGCATTTATGTTGGAAATAATACTGAGAGGGGGGGGGTGAATCAGTATTATCAAGCAATTTACCAAATCTTCCTTATTTGATCTTTTGAATTATTCTTGCATATCAGTACCATAAAATAATGAGCATGAATAAAGAAAATAGACAGTCACACCAAAGAACACAAGATGTAAGGTGGAAACCCAATGCGGGAGAAAACCACCTGCTGCAATATGTCTCTATCTTCTTTCAAGAAATTCTTTTTACAATGATTTTGTACTGGTGCAGTCCTTTACCAGCACGCAGGCTGCAACCTGCAGAGAGCTACAACTCTCTCTCATTTTCCAGTCTCTCCTGGAAGGGAGCTACAACCCCCTACTTCTTTTCATGAAGAATCAAATGATCAACAAGTATACAACAGATACAGTCCACTACAGATATCAGATCAGTAATTACAGAAATAACCCAGAACACCTTATGAACAGAAATATACAGTCAACAGATCATCTTAAGACAGGGACGCATATTTTCTTTCTGTGACCTGCGACTGGATGCAGTCTACCTTCCACTGTTCTGCGTGCCGACGCACTGTTCCTCTATGCCTTGCTGCGACCGGCGCACTCAGAAACACTATCGCGCCGCGTCTTTTGCTTCAGAGACGCACCCAATAACACAGTCGCGCCGCGTCCTTTGCCTCAGAGACGCACCTAAGCCTTTACTGTACTGCGTCCCGGCGCACTTTCCCTTCACTGAACCTGCGTCCCTTCAGATATAAAAGATATGAGGACTTCAGAACCAACCCAAACACTCAGATCCACAGATCTGATCATGCGCCATAGAGATCACAGTCCATTAGAAGATTCGCCTTCATAGATCTGGACTAGATCTCACCAAAAGATGTTCAACCAAGATGATGCTTAATCCAAATGAACTCCTTTGCTTTATATAGGCAAGCTTCTCCCCAAAACATGGAACAAAACCACGAGCCGACACCATAGAAACACAAAACCGTCGGCTAGATACCACACAAGAAACCCCCACGTGCTTTTCTCTGCCTTGAAATGTGTGCACTGGGCGGACGCACCTCCTGAACGGCTGGCCTGCGTCCCTAGACGCGGGTTCTGTATGGTATACCTGCGGGGACGCACTTTCTGAACATATTTCCTGCGTCCTTCTTGATTTATCACCTGAATGGGTTTGCCATCAAGGACAACACCTGAATCATAATGCCAACAATCTCCCCCTTTGGACTTGATGGCAACCACATAATCTTCAGCTTCATTCTCCCCCTTTGACATCAAGGGCAAAGGGTATGCTCCCCCTATGCTCATGCATCTCCAGATCTGTAACCAGAAATCCATCATGAAGGAGATAGAGACATATTGCAGCTATTTCCAAGATCTCCTTCTCCATAATGCCAACAATGCATTATGTGCTCCCCCTGAGCCTATACCACCAATAGGAAGATGATCAACAGTAAGATGATGCATCAACAACCCCCAGCTTTTGCCTGAGGTATTCAAAAGTGTCCCTGGGCAACGGTTTGGTGAAAATATCAGCAACTTGTTCCTTAGAAGGAACATACTCCAACTTGACCTTCTGTTCAAGTACTTGTTCCCGGAGAAAATGGTACTTGATTGGTATGTGCTTGGTTTTTGAATGCATAACCGGATTCTTTGAGATGCTGATTGCACTTGTGTTGTCACATAAGATAGGGATTGGAGGAGTACAAGTGATTTGATAATCCTGCAAATTCTGCATCATCCAAAGGAGTTGGGTGCAACAAGATGCAGCAGCAACATATTCTGCTTCAGCTGTAGACAAGGCAATTGAACTCTGTTTCTTGCTGAACCAAGAGACCAGTCTGGGACCCATAAAGAACGCACCACCACTTGTGCTTTTCCTGTCATCCACGCTTCCGGCCCAATCTGCATCTGTATAGGCATGAAGAGTAAGATCTGTATCTCTAGGATACCATAAGCCATAATTTTGAGTCCCTTGAAGATATTTGAAAATTCTCTTCACTGCTTGAAGATGAGTCTCCTTCGGATTTGCCTGAAATCTTCCAACTATTCCAACTGCATGCATGATGTCTGGTCGGGTACCTGTCAAATATAGTAAACTTCCAATCATAGATCTGTAGGTTGGTTGATGTACTGCTGCAGATTCATCATTTGCACTGAGACTACATCCTGTGACCATGGGAGTACATACAGGTTTTGCATCTTCCATGCCATATTTCTTCAAAATCTGCTTGAGATACTTGGTTTGAGATAAAAAGATTCCTCCTTCCTTCTGTTGGATTTGCAAACCAAGGAAATATGTCAGTTCTCCTAGCAAGGACATTTCAAATTCTTTCTGCATGACTGAGGCAAAGCTTTGACTCATAGCTTCTTCATTGCTGCCAAAAATAATATCATCTACATACACAACAAGTATTAGTAATTTGTCATTTTCAACTTTTATATACAGATTACTATCTGCTGAACCTTTTAAGAAACCTTGTTGATGAAGATATTTGTCCAACCGGTAGTACCAAGCCCTTGGAGCTTGTTTGAGACCATAGAGAGCCTTTTTCAATCGGCATACAAGATTTGGATCATTTCCAAGAATGAACCCATCTGGCTGTTCAATGTACACTTCTTCTTCCAAGTCTCCATTCAAAAAGGCTGATTTCACATCCATTTGAAATACTTTGAAGTTCTGAAAACTTGAGAGAGCAAGGAACATTCGGATGGCCTCAAGTCTTGCAACAGGAGCAAAAGTTTCTTCAAAGTCTATTCCTTCTTGCTGCGCATACCCTTTACAGACGAGTCTGGCTTTGTTTCTAATTACTTCTCCATTTTCATTCAATTTATTTTTGAAGACCCATTTTGTTCCAATAACATTCTTATCTTTTGGTCTAGGAACCAGCTCCCAAGTGTTGTTCTTTTCGATTTGCTCAAGTTCTTCATCCATTGCTTTCACCCAACATTCATCTTTGCATGCCTCTTTCACATTTTGTGGTTCGGTGGAGGAAAGTAATGCCAAATAGCTTGAAGCTTCTGCAACTTTTCTTCTAGTTTGTATACCTGCTTCTTTTTGTCCCATGATCTGAGATTCTGGATGGTTCTTCTGAACATATCTGGATGGAGTCTTTTCTTCTATTCTTGTCCGTTCTTCTGCTTCTTCGTGAGGTTCTTCTTGAGATTCTTCTTGAGGTTCTTCTTCTTCATCATTCTGTCTTTGAGGGTAGCTCTCATCTTCTTCGATGTCTTCACGATGTATTTGCCTAGGAATATATCCCTTTTCATCAACCACTACATCAATGCTGTCAACAATTCTGCCAAGTCTTTTATTGTAGCATTTGTATGCTTTGCTATGTGGAGAATAGCCAAGAAGAATGCCTTCATCTGCTCTAGGATCAAGTTTGCCAAGCTGCTCCTCAGTATTCTTGATATAGCATTTGCTCCCAAATATTTTGAAGTGCTTTACCGAAGGAGTTTTACCACTCCAGAGCTCATGAGGGGTTTGAGTGCTGTTCACCCGGACATTTGTCTTGTTGAGAATAATAACCGCAGTATGTGCAGCCTCACCCCAGAAGGTTGCGGGGGTTCCTGATTCATCAAGCATAGCACGAGCCATTTGTTGGATTGTTCTGTTCATTCTTTCAACAACTCCATTTTGCTGAGGCGTTCTAGCTGTAGAGAATTCTCTCCTTATCCCATGTTCATCACAGAAATCGAAAAATTCATTTGAAGTAAATTCCCCACCTCTGTCAGATCTGAGGCACTTAATTTTGTGACCTGATTCATTTTCAGCCAAGGCTTTGAAGGTTTTGAATTTTTCGAATGCTTCATCTTTGTGCTTCATAAGACCTAACCAAACAAACCTGGAGAAATCGTCAATAAATAATATCAAGTATTCCTCTCCTCTAGGTGTTCTTTTTCTGAATGGTCCACATACATCTGTATGTACTAGCTCAAGAGGCATGCTGGCTGATCCTTCTTTCTCTGGAAAGTTAGTTCTGGTTTGTTTTCCAAACTGACATGATCTGCATATGGTGTTGTCAGGAATTCTGATATCTGGAAGATCGCGAACTGCCTGATACTTGCAAGCTTTCCTTATTTGTGAGAAGCTTAGATGTCCCAACCTTCGATGCCATAACCAGTGCTCTTCATTCTTACTTAGATAGCATTGTTGTTGTCCTTCATCAAATATGTATAGATTATTTGGAGTTCTCTTTCCTTTGAGAACTGTTTTACCTGTATCAAGATCACGAACAAGGCATCCATTTGATCTGAATATAACCTCGGTTCTTTGATCACACATCTGGCTGACACTTAGAAGATTATGCTTCAATCCATCAACAAACAAAACATTTCCAGCCTTAACATCTTCTTTTAAAGGAGCGATACCTTTTCCTTTTATAGTTGCAGGAGTATCATTTCCAAAAGAGACTTTCTTTCCCTTTTCTAAATTAGAATAAGACTCAAGTTTTTCTTTATCACCTGTCATATGCTTCGAACATCCACTGTCAATGTACCATAGATTTTCTTGTCCTTCTGCATAAAAAGCTATCCCACATCTTTCTGTTTGAGGTTCCTTTATTCTCCATGTTTTGGCGCCTGAGGCTTGTTCCTTTTTCTGCTCTTGTACCTTTCTTTCCGGAAACCTGCTTCTGCATTCAAAGTCTTTATGTCCAAAATTATTGCAAATAGAACATTCAACTTCATTTTCAAGAGCTGAAAAGTTGTTATAGGTCCTTTTTGTAATCCCTGTCATACTTCTTTGTTTTTGAGCTTCCCTAGTCATGATTGTTTTATACGCAACACATTGAGCTGCTTTGTGACCAAAGTTATGGCAAGAAAAGCATTGTCCATTGAAGAAGCTTCTGCGATTATTGGATCTACCAGCCAACTGATTGTAATTTCTATTTTCATCTATTCTTGAACCAAATTGAGAAGATTTTACCTGTGGCTGGTTGTGGCTTTTGTTCACCCTTAAGCTGGATTGCCCCTGATAGTTTCTGCTTGACATTTGTCCCTGCTTTACCTGATGATCTTCCTTGTGCTCTTGCTCATTTCTTCTTGCTGCATCAAGATAACTTTTTGAAGTGGATGCTTGAGAAGTTTCTCCATTATAGCCCAAACCTGTCTTATTTAGTGGAGACCGCTGCACACTGATAATCTCATCCAAAGTTTCAGATCCTTTGACAAACTTGAGATTAATAGTTTTTGTTTTCTCAATTTCTTTTCTAAGACCAACAATTTCACCTTCTAATTTTTCAAGATGTTTTTCCTTTTCATCAATTTGGAATTGTAGAGTATCAATAATCATGTTCTTTTCTTCTATGCATCTCTTGAGTCTAGTAATTTCATCATAAAGGTTATCCACATCTACAGCATCCTCATAATCATCATCTTCAAATGCCATTAACAACCTATATTTATTACCTTGTTCATCTTCATCACTGTTTGATAAGCCATCACTATCTTCATGGGTGTAGTAGCTTTTCTTATTTGCGCTTTGTTTCTTGTTCCATCTAACTGGTTCCTTTCCTTTATCCTTATAAGAGCATTTTGCAGCATAATGACCTACTCTTCCACAAGCAAAGCATTTGAAAGGTAGCTTACCTCTGAACCTTCCAGAACCTCTTTGAAGATTTCTGACAAAATTTGATTCTTCTTCCTCTTCTTCTGGATCATGGCTTGCTTCATAGTAATCTTCTTTGCCTGATGCTTTAAAAGCAGCCTCCCTTCTGTCTGATGGTCCTCCCTTTCTCATTTGATAAGCAGTTAGAATTCCATGTAGCTGAGACATAGTAAGAACACGAAGATTTTCTTTTTCTTCTATTGCAGATACTTTGGATTCAAACTTGGGGGATAATGATCTTAGAATCTTTTGAACTACTAGAGACTCCTTTACTTCTTCACCCAAATTTTTCATACAATTTACAATCTCATCTACCCGAAGAAAATAATTAGCCACACTTTCATCATTATACATCTTGAGAGTTTCATATTGAATTCTGAGAGTTTGAAGTTTGGCTTGTTTTACCTGTTCATCTCCTTCATAGCTTGTGATCATTTTGTCCCATATTTCTTTTGCTGATTTGAAGTGCATTACCTTCATGAATTTTGTTTGGGATATACTTCCTAATAGAGTACTGACTGCTTTTGCATTTGTTTCATACTTCTTTTTCTCACCTGGATCTGTAGGAGTAGCTGAAGGAAAAGCATAGCCTGTTTCTACAATGTCCCAAACTTCAGTACCAAGAGATTGAAGATATGCAGTAACTCTTACCTTCCAATAATTGAAGTTTGTCCCATCAAAAACTGGTGGCCTGATTGATGCTTCTCTCTCGTAGTTGCTCATGATGAACGATCTACCTTCAAGCGATCAAGCTTTTCTGAAGGACCTGCTCTGATACCAATTGTTGGAAATAATACTGAGAGGGGGGGGGTGAATCAGTATTATCAAGCAATTTACCAAATCTTCCTTATTTGATCTTTTGAATTATTCTTGCATATCAGTACCATAAAATAATGAGCATGAATAAAGAAAATAGACAGTCACACCAAAGAACACAAGATGTAAGGTGGAAACCCAATGCGGGAGAAAACCACCTGCTGCAATATGTCTCTATCTTCTTTCAAGAAATTCTTTTTACAATGATTTTGTACTGGTGCAGTCCTTTACCAGCACGCAGGCTGCAACCTGCAGAGAGCTACAACTCTCTCTCGTTTTCCAGTCTCTCCTGGAAGGGAGCTACAACCCCCTACTTCTTTTCATGAAGAATCAAATGATCAACAAGTATACAACAGATACAGTCCACTACAGATATCAGATCAGTAATTACAAAAATAACCCAGAACACCTTATGAACAGAAATATACAGTCAACAGATCATCTTAAGACAGGGACGCATATTTTCTTTCTGTGACCTGCGACTGGACGCAGTCTACCTTCCACTGTTCTGCGTGCCGACGCACTGTTCCTCTATGCCTTGCTGCGACCGGTGCACTCAGAAACACTATTGCGCCGCGTCTTTTGCTTCAGAGACGCACCCAATAACACAGTCGCGCCGCGTCCTTTGCCTCAGAGACGCACCTAAGCCTTTACTGTACTGCGTCCCGGCGCACTTTCCCTTCACTGAACCTACGTCCCTTCAGATATAAAAGATATGAGGACTTCAGAACCAACCCAAACACTCAGATCCACAGATCTGATCATGCGCCATAGAGATCACAGTCCATTAGAAGATTCGCCTTCATAGATCTGGACTAGATCTCACCAAAAGATGTTCAACCAAGATGATGCTTAATCCAAATGAACTCCTTTGCTTTATATAGGCAAGCTTCTCCCCAAAACATGGAACAAAACCACGAGCCGACACCATAGAAACACAAAACCGTCGGCTAGATACCACACAAGAAACCCCCACGTGCTTTTCTCTGCCTTGAAATGTGTGCACTGGGCGGACGCACCTCCTGAACGGCTGGCCTGCGTCCCTGGACGCGGGTTCTGTATGGTATACCTGCGGGGACGCACTTTCTGAACATATTTCCTGCGTCCTTCTTGATTTATCACCTGAATGGGTTTGCCATCAAGGACAACACCTGAATCATAATGCCAACAATTTATTAATTGTAGATCTAGTGACATGTATATTTCTTATGGTAATTCAACAAAGAAATTTACTCTATATCCTCCAGAAAAAGCAATCACAGAAATAGATGATAAGGAATGGATTGATGATGAAGATGATATTCAACCTCTCTTTACTATGTCAGAAATTAGTGAAGATAGTCAAATTTTGAATACATTGGAAAATTTTGAAACATCTTCAGAATATGATCATGCATAATTTCAAGAAAAATATAATGTTGAATACTTGTCATCTAGGCAGATGTCTCTCTATTCTATGGAAGAGTTTGGTAGCTCTATAATTGAAATTTTTCCAGGTAGGACATTGAACATAAACAAAAACTTGGAGAAACTACAACAAGAAGAGCTAACCAAAACATTACAAAAACATTCTGCTGCATTTGCATGGGAGTACATCGACATGAAAGGCATTGATCCTAAGACTTGTATCAATCATATCTATATTGAGGAAAATAGTAAACCAATCAGACAACCTCAGAGAAGAATGAATCCAAATCTTAGGGAAATTGTAAAAGAAGAGCTCCAAAAATTACTAAATGTAAACTTCATTTACCCAATTTCAGATAGCCAATGGGTTTCTCCTTTGGTAACTGTGCCTAAAAAGAATGGTAAATGGAGGGTGTGCACTGATTACTGAGAATTGAATAAAGCAACCCTTAAAGATCATTTTCCTTTTCCCTTTATCGATCAAGTGTTAGATACATTAGCAGGTAAAAAGTATTTCTCATTCTTGGATGGTTTTAGTGGTTATAATCAAATTCAGGTAGCACCTGAGGATCAGGATAAAACCACATTTACTTGTCCATGGGGAACTTTTGCCTATCGAGTACTTCCTTTTGGGTTCTGTAATGCACCTGCAACATTCTAAAGAGTAGTACTAGGAATTTTTTTTGATCTAATACATGATTGTGTAGAGGTATATATGGGTGATTTTACAGTCTATGGAAAAAGATTTGAAGAAGCTTTGGAAAATTTGCAAAAAGTTCTTAAAAGATGTAAAGAAACAAACCTTTTAGTAAGCCATGAAAAAAGTTTTATGATGTTTACAGAAGGTATTGTTTTAGGACATCACATTTTAGGAGATGTGATTAAAGTTGACAAATCTAAAATTGAAGTCATCTCTAAGTTATCAATTCCAAATTGCCAAAAGGATGTTAGAGGTTTTATAGGATTTACAGGATACTATAGAAGGTTTATAGAAAACTTCACTAAAATAGCATCCCACTCTTCAAATTACTTACAAAATATTATGAATTCAGTTGGAATCCTAATTTCCAACTAGCATTTGAAACCTTGAAAGAAAAAATTTCTGAAGCACCTATTTTAAGAGGTCCAAATTGGAAACTTCCTTTCCATATTTCCACAGAGGTTTCAGATACAGCTCTGGGAGCTGTATTGGGACAAAAAGATTTGATACCTTATGCCATTTACTATACAAGTAAGAATTTGACTCCCACTGAGTTGAATTATACTGTGATTGAAAAGGAATTTTTAGTTGTTGTTCATGCAATTAATAAGTTCAAACACTATATAACAGGCTATGAAACCTTTGTTCATATAGATCACTCTGCAATTATATATTTGATGAATAAACCTATTACTAATGGCAGAGCTACAAGACGGATTTTACTTTTGCAAGAATTCAACATTACTACACTAGATAGACCTAGAAAACAAAACACAGTTGATGATTTCTTGTCAAGGATTCAAAATATCAAAGAAGACTCTCTAGTTGAAGATACGTTTCCTAATGAATATCTTTTTGTAGTAACTACTCAAACTCCTTGGTTTGGAGATGTTTCTAATTACTTGGTTACAGGGAATTTACCTTCACATTTTTTCTTAGAGAGAAAAGAAAGATTATTCAAGAAAGTGAAAGATATTCATGGATCATTAATGAATTGTATAAAACAGGGCCAGATCTTATGATCAGAAGGTGTATTAGGGAAGATGAAATTCCTGATAGTCTCAAAACATGTCATGATTAGGCATGTGGTGTACACTTTTCTGACAAGAGGACAACCTATAAAATCCTTTCATTAGGATATTATTGGCCATCCATCTTCAAAGATGCTAAAGAATATATCAGGAGGTGTGATAGTTTCCAAAGGGTAGGGAAACCTGCTCCCTAAAATTAAATGACATTACAAACTCAGGTACTTATTGAACACTTTGAAAAGTGGGCTTCAGACTTTATTGGACCAATTAATCCTCCATCTAAGCAGAGAAAGTATATATTGGTATGCACTACTTATGTCACCAAATGGGTAGAAGCCAAAGCATTACCTTTTGCTAAGGAAAAATATGTAGTTAATTTTCTTTTTGAGGACATCTTCGCTCTTTTTGGTGTTCCAAGAGAAATTGTGACAGATCAGGGATCTCAGTTCACATCCAACATGATGGAAAGGCTTGTGGAGGAGTACAAGATCAAGCATACGAAATGTACTCCCTATCATCCACAAGCAAATGGTTAAGTGGAGTCTACAAATAAATTTATTGAAGGAATCCTTACCAAGACTGTGCATCTACATAGAAGAGATTGGGTAGAAAGGCTTCCTGAAGCCTTATGGGCCTATAGAACCACATGGAGGAACACAACAGGACATACGCCCTATGAACTTTTTTATGGGAAACAAGTCCTATTCCCTATAGAGTTTCAAATCAGAACTTTTAAGATGGCAGTCCAGTTGGGGATGAATTTATCAGAGGCTCAAAAAGATAGGCTGGAGAAATTAAATGAACTTGATGAAATTAGGCAAGAGGCAGTTCAAAGGACTAGTATAGTCCAACAACAGAGGGCTAAATGGCATGACAAATACATCAAGGATAAGAGGTTTCAGGAGGGAGATTGGACATTGTTATTTGATTCAATGTTTAAATATTTTCAAGGAAAGTTTCAAACTCATTGGCTTGGGACATATGAGATTGAAAAATTCTTTAGTAATGGAGCAGTGAGGATCAGAACAATATATGAAAGTCAAACTCATCTTCTTATGAATGGTCATAGATTGAAAACATATCATAAACCAATTTCAAAGGAGGAGTTCATCAAGATCTTCCAGAGTAATTCTGAAATGAAGTTAGTGAAGAAGAATCCTTCTTCTCCACCAACTTAGTCTTTATCTTTCCTATCTAAAATAATAATAATAATAATAACATAAAATGTATAAGGTTGAAAACCAAACATGGATTGGCATGCTTATACAGAAAATACAGGGTGAAAATCAGAAGTTTCTTACACCCTATTTTTTCCATTTCATTTCTGAAAAAGTGGTGACAAAAAGCCACAGTCACTCTGCATTCTATAAAATTCATTATCTTATCTCACTTTACTCTGTCTTCCTTTTACAGTTTCACTTCTTTCCATTGCCATATTTCACCAATAAATTTTTCCTTTCCCAACATTTCTTTCATCTCCATTTTCATTTATCATCTTGTCTTATTTTCAGTTACACAACCATTTCCATTTCATTCATTCATATGCCATATTTTACTTTCTGTTTCATGTTTTGCAGTTGTTTTCATGTTCTGCGGCTGATTCCATTCCGTAGTTGATCCTATTCTATAGCTAATTTGATTCTGCAGCAACAATTTGTTTATCAATCCAATCATAACTATCCAGTTTATAATAAAATCATGTATGTAGGTAATTGAAGAAAAATCAGCTTTGAAGACCAATCATGCCTAAAGTACCTGTGGAGAAAACATCAAAATATTAGCAAGCGGAAAGTAAAGGTTCCAAAGGTAAATACAAAAAATTATTTCAAAAAGAAATTTGAAAACATAAGCTTGTATAACGTGTATGATCACATGTCCCCTTAATTAATCATCATGTGATTTGACTGCCACAACGTTTCCACCATATCTTCTGCCTTCAATGACAAACGGTCCAATGATTCCTTCATAACTAATCTCCACTTCAAACTCCATAACTTGTACTCAACCAGTCCTCCATAGCTACACCTATTAATGTTGGCATTATGATGCATGTGTTGTACTTGATGGCAAACAATTCATAGAAGATCAACTCACTTATATATATCTAGATGAATCTACAGAAGAGATATCAGATGATAATTCTTAGTATGACAAATCCAAAGGGGGAGATTGTTGGCATTATGATACAAGTGTTTTCCTTGATGGCAAATCACACAAATGATAAATTATAGTGCAACAAAGTTTCCTTCATGTAGAGAAAAGTTCACGCACTTTTATGCAGAGAAAAGTTTATTCCATGTAGAGAAAAGTTCACGCACTTTTATGCAGAGAAACGTTTATTCCATGTAGAGAAACGTTCACGCACTTTTATGCAGAGAGAAGTTTATTGCATGTAGAGAAAAGTTCACGCACTTTTATGCAGAGAAACGTTTATTCCATGTAGAGAAAAGTTCACGCACTTTTATGCAAAGAAACATTTATTTCATGTAGAGAAAAGTTCACGCACTTTTATGCAGAGAAGAGTTTATTTCATGTAGAGAAATGTTCACGCACTTTTATACAGAGAAAAGTTTACGCACTTTCATGCAGAGAAAAGTTCCCTTCATGCAAGAAAAAAGTTCACGCACTTTCATGGTTGGTTCATGGTATTAGTTCGACAGTTTTTGATCCTATGGTTTTGGCCTGTGGTATTGCATCCAAAAGTGTTGATCTCATGCACTTTCATGGTTGGTTCATGGTATTAGTCCGACAGTTTTTGATCCTATGGTTTTGGTCCGTGGTATTGCATCCAAAAGTATTGATCTCACACACTTTCATGGTTGGTTCATGGTATTAGTCCAACAGTTTTTTGATCCTATGGTTTTGGACCGTGGTATTGAGAAAGGACTAAGGCTATAAAATAGGAAGGAGATCATTTGGCAAAGCATCATCTAAATTATCTGAATATATGATAAAGTGCTAGATCTGGAATACTGTGATTGGGTTATGGTGCAGATCTGGATCTGAGCTAAAGAGGGATCTCACCGGTTGATGGAGAACAAGTTCTAAGGATAGATCAGGATCAAATGGTTTGAAATGAACTATCTCTATATATTTGATTATGCTTATTCTAGATCTGTATATTGAATGATCTGAACTGGGTATAACTTAAGTTTGAAATCGCTACAAGTCATGATTGAATATTTATAGATCTATACACGGGTTGGCTTTGGTGAAAGTGCGTATGTACGCAGGTTTGGTTCATTGTAGTAGCATATACCATTTGAGCTATGATGTTTAAAGTTATAGGTGGTTTAGGTTGTTGATGTGTTCTGATGACTGTTTAATGGTGTCAGTATTCTACATATTCAGTTTGATTGTTTGTGTTGATGGATGATATCTAATAATGGATCAGGATCATAATGACTCATATTTATGTGATCTAATGGACTAGATCGGGTTGCTAACACACATATTATCCTTGTATATGTATTGATCTGGTGATTGGGTGATTCAGAAGATTGATTGATTATGTGCTTCAATGATATTTATGGGTCCAGTATGAAAATTGGATGAAACGTGGCCTTTCCGATTATGTGTTGTGCTTCAGAAGTATCCAGTATGAAAATGTATGAAACATGGTACCTGGAGGAGAGAAGATTGTAGGCCAGCGCCTACGTACTAGTATCTTAGCTAGTACAAGAGCTAAGGGGGTGGTAGCTCCCTTCCAGTAGCAGTTGAAAACTTTGGAGCATTGTAGCAGGTAGCAACCTGCGTACTAGTAAATGGATCGGCTAGTACAAGAAATATGGGGGTTGTAGCTCCCTTCCAGGAGAGACTGGAGAACGAGAGAGAGTTGTAGCTCTCTGCAGGTAGAAGCCTGCGTGCTGGTATAAGACTGCACTAGTACATAAATATTGTAAAAGGATTTTCTTATTAAGAAGAAGATTGAGATGACTTGCAGCAGGTGGTTTTCTCCCACATTGGGTTTCCACCTTATATCACGATGTTCATGTGTGTGACTTATGTGTGATGATCTTTTCTATTTTACTACACCTGTTTACTGTTAATATGGTTGATAATGTTCTAATGCACTCATTAAGGATCAACTAACTGAATCATAAGAAGTTGTGGAAGTAGCATATATGAATCTGAATATGGAAATGAAAATTTTTTATTGATGTGATAATACTGATTCACCCCCCCTTCTCAGTATTATTTCCAACAATTGGTATCAGAGCAGGTCCTTTGGTAGAAGCTTGATCGCTTGAAGGAGATTCGTGGAACAATGGGAAAGAAGCTTAAGAAGAAAGCTCATAAGAAGAAGAAGACATCTCAGAAGAACTATGGCAGTGGGAGAATCGATTGGGGATTAGGTATAAGAAGCTCTTCGGATTCAGATTCAGATTCGGAATCATTTCAGAATGAAGATGAACTACTAGGTATGAATTTGCTATCCTCTGATGTTCCATCTATCTATCCATTTGGAAAAGATGGAAGTGATAACAAAACAACTGAATGTGCTCTTATGGGTGAGGAAGAAGGATATCAAATAGAAGCTGAATTTAATAGGCTGACAAAAAAAATTAGTGAACAAGAAAGACTTCTGAACATAAAGAGTGGTTCCCTCAAAGAAGCTGTTACTAGACAAAAGGCTCAACGAGAGTTATTGAAGGAGAAATATCAAAAGTTGCAGGTTGAAGCAACATCTCTAAGAAATGAAGTCAATGAAAAGAACACAACCATCAAGAAACTCAGAGATAGATCCAGTTACTATGAAAGTCTTGAAGCCACGATCCGCTCTCTAAAGGAAGATCTTGAAGAATCAAAGAAGCAGAATAAAGATCTAGTCCAAGATATTGAAAAACAAGGAAACGAAGTTATCAACTTAAAATATCAGCTAGAATGTGCCTTCAGAATTCTTCAAATGCAACAGGATCTGAATGAAGAACAAGAAAAGGAGATTCTCAAGCTAAAGCATCAGTTGGAAGAAGAAAGGAAAGTTGAAGAAGACATGAAGAAGCAATATCTAGAAAAAGAAGAACAACTTCAGGTTGAGGTAAATATCTTGAAAAGTAAATTAGAAGAAAAGGATAAGCTCTTACGTTTTCAAGATAGTACTAAAGTCCTGGATGATATTCTTAATAGTCAAAGATCTCCTGCTATCAAAACTGGTCTTGGCTTTCATGAATCTGTTGAAGGTGAATCTAGTTCACAAAGTGAGGCAAGGAACTCTAAAGAGAAATCTAAAATGATCAACAAGGAGATAAGAGAGATGAAAGGTCAATCTCATCATCAACCAAGGAAAGAAATTCTTCAAAGAAAATCTTTTACTCCTCCTATGAATAATGTTGAATGTTATGTATGTCATAACCTTGGACATGTTGCAGCTAGATGTAGAAGAAGAAGGGTTCAAGATCATCAAACAAACAGATCATCTCAATCAAGGTACTTTAATGGATATTGCTTTGCTTGCAATATGTTTGGTCACAAAGCTGCTGATTGCTACAAAAGTAATATGAAACATGTAAGATGTTATGCATGTAACAAGCTTGGACATATAGCAAAGGAATGCAGGAACAAAGCACGGACATCACACCAAAAGGAGAAAACATCATCACACTTGAAGATATGGAAGAAAAAGGAAGTTCAGTCAGAAAGTGGCGGCACAACACATTATACAGACATAACAGAGGGAGCCGGAAGTGTAAAACTTCAATCTCCTACGCAAGCTTGATAAAGGGAAGTTGCATATATACACGAATTTGTTACTGCACAGTCGCGTATATGATTGTTTGAAGAAAGGCAGTAGGGACAGATTCAAGAAAAGGATCAGTTTTGCTCTAATTGATAATGGTTGCATTTTGCTAATGATGTGTGGATATGATGGTTAGAAGTATTTTGGTTCTAACTTGATATTGTTGATGTCTTGATACTTCTTATTAATATGCATGATCAGATCTGACAGATGGCACAGGTTTAGGGGGAGCATATGCTCTTAATGCATTGTTGGCATTATGGTTAATAGTCCTTGGTGATGATGCTTATATGGATAAATGATTCATCTTGCTATGATATGGTTATGAGTTGTTCAGATGATTCTTGGGGTTACATAGTTGATATTTAGATCAGATTTGTGGTTGATTCTCTAATGGTGCTTACATGGTGATCTTCATAAGGATAAGGAGAAGTACATAGCTTGAATTCACATCTTCTTTACTTGATGATGAGTCACTCATATGTTGTTGTCATCATATGCATAAATATCATATATTACAGTTATGATGCAGGATTCCTATTGTTCTTGGCACATATATGGATGAGGATTGTTGGCTGGATACATGGATGATTATTCAAAGTTGCATTGTTGGAGACTTGATGATGATGAGTTCTTACCTATATGATGATAGGTTGTTTACTTCTCAATATTATTTCCAATAGTTAACGGTCAGATTAATGACATGACCTATCTATCTACGACTATTCAAACCCTGGCTATTCATTTATTACATGCAAACTCTTAAGTTTTTCTCTTAGATTTATGCATCCATTTTGTATATACGGTCATTCTGTTTCCATATATTTCGTGTATATAGTCGTTCTGTTTCCATATTCACAGTCGTTCTATTTCCATATACCCAGTCATCTTGTTTCCATATCCACAATCATTCCGTTTCCATATACCCAGTCACTCCATTTCCATATACGCAGTCATTCCATTTCTTAGACAGTGAGAGTAGTTTTAAAGGGTAACCGAGAACATAGGATATGGGGCTTATCTAACAAAATTGAGCCCATAAGGGTAAAATACATGGAGGGATATCTCCAGCTCAAGGGGATGTTACAGAAGGCTAGATGGTTGTTTTTTATTGAAAAATTTGACAGCTACCGTAAGGAAATCACTAAATCATTTGCAAGGTCTTTTGATGGCACGAAAGTGGAAATAGGGAATATCAAATTTGCAGTCATCGAGTCCTTCATAGCAGAAGCAACAGAACTCCCAAGACTAGGAGAAAGATGGTTTAAAAACAAAGAGTTTCATGATGAATCTTGGAAGATGATTCTTAAAAACCTAGGTATGGATGTTACAATTTTTAGAGAAGGGAGTCCAATTTTAGCACTCAAAAACAAATGGAGTAGCATGTTATTAATACTACGAAGGTTTGGGTCTATGTATGTTTATCATATACGATTGTTAATGGATTTTCTAGAGAATGGAATGCTCAATCTTCCCTTTTTCCTTCTGAATAGTCTGAGAAGAATGGCAACAAATTTTCAAGAGAAAGTTGAATCAATAGAAACAACCTTATATCACCATGGATTAGTGAAGATTTTAGTTGAATTTCATTTGAGAAATTTATGGGATACATGGGAAGACTTCTTGGTAAGGAATTTCTTCCAAGATGCTCCATTTTTATTTGAGGGAAGTCCTGTTAAAAGAAGTAGAAGGAGAAATGTCAGCATTGGAAGCTCCTGACAAAAAGATGATACAGAAATGGCTCCTAAACCAGAGGTTAGCAAATAGACTAAGTAGAAGAGAAAAATGAAAGAAAGGGTTGAAGAGATCAATAAGGACATTCCTGAACCTTCCTCACCACAAGAAGATGAACAGATGCTTTCTGAAAGACTAACCAAGATCAAGGAGAAAATCAAGAAAAATAAGTAGAAAGGAAACAGGAAAAAAGACACAAAAGAAGAAACCATAAGCTTCCAAAACTTTAGGAGGAGCTCTAGACTCTGAGGCAAGGTGAAGAAGGTCAAATCAAAAGAGGCCTATTTTATAAACTTAGAGGAAGAAACCCTAGTCCCCTGACAATATTCATTATGAACAAAGTCCACAGAACTCTCCTCCACAGAATTTTGAAGGCAGCCCAAGTAGAGCTTTTCCTGGAATAGATCCAATACAACAGCAAATCTATGACTACATAGAGTCATTAGAGAAAAAGAGTACCTCAGTAGACCTAGGGACTTTAGCTAATCTAGAGCAGCCTGTCACCCCACAAGAAACTCTAACTAGCTCTCTCAAACAAGAGATCTTTGAGATAGAAATTCTGAACAGGAACATCCAGAAAGAAAATGAAACCTTGAGGGAACATAATAAGCTGGATAGAGCTAGTCATGACAACACAATGCTACACTTGGGATTATTGTACAAAAAGAACAGGAAACTGAAAAGAAAAAATAAGAAGCTGAGCAGAACACTTATTAACCTAAAATACAGATTTCTTATGAGGAAGCTGAGGATGGTAGTCAATGAAAAGAAAAGTAAGAAGAGGAAGTTGGATGTGTTGGCAGAAGTGTCAGAACAAATGAAATAGGAGGAGGAAGTTCACAATTTTGATTGCATGGGGACATGCAATAGTTTTACAATGAGGGTATGTTGAGCCTCAAAACTGCCCTTTCCTTAGCAACTCTTCTCATCCCTTTTCTTTGTTATTCAATGAAGAAATGCATTTCTATAATCAGTAATAAATATATATTGCCTTAAAGAATACATTTAGTTATTTACATGTTATGCTTTTATGTTTTTCTATTTGAATAAATTTTTGTCTTCTAGCTACGGAACACAGCCTATTCTGTAGCTAATTGGTTGTTCCACAACCACTTCCATGCTTTAACAGGTTCCAGGTGTTAGAAGGAAAAACTAACTACATGGGCAGCTTGGAAATCATCATGACATGGATCATGTCCTATTCACCTAGCCTAGGTCGAAAAAGATGATGGTACAATACTCTGGCCAATGGAGAAGTCAAACGTAGAGACCGAAGGCAACAAGATTCTATTTCATGGATAATAAACAATTTTCACAGTGATGGGAAGCGTTATTCGAAACTACTTCCTAAACCTACGGACTCCAACAACCATCTCTGCAACTGAATCCAACAACCATCATCTTGGATTTATGTCTCCAACAACCGAAGAAGAAAATTTTGTGTGCCTGTCTTCTACGTGTTTTTGGCTGTAGCTTATTTTTCTCCACAAATAGTTTCATAATTTTCTTATAAATACCTGTGTAAAAGAACTCAGAAGGAGTTCGAATTACCTCATGTATTAAGCTCAGACTACTGCTCTATAATTTCAGAAAAACTCATTTCCTGTATTTTTTTAATATGAAGACCAAAAGTTTTATGGATATGTGAAGGAGTTTCTTGGAGTTTGATTAAGTATACATAACCTAATCAGTTGTAGAGGGCCCCTGCGCTGACTAAGGTTTTATTTCATTTTTTTTTATCTTTTCTAGTTAACTGTAAATTCATCATTTCTTCCATAGTGTTTATAACCATTTTTCATACTAAGATTGTTTATAATGAAATCTTTGTCATTTTCTTACTAATGCAGAATATCTTCTTTTAGTGCTGAATATCTTCTTTTTGTTTAAATTGTTGGCATTATGACTCAGGATTGGTGCTGTGGCACAGGTGTTGTCCTTGATGGCAACTCACTCAAGTGGAAAATCACTGTTCAGGCTTTCAAAATAATAGAAAATGAGATACCCGCAGGTGATCCTAACAAAATCTGCGGACCCGCAGGTGCCCCGAACAAGAAGTGCAGGCATACCCGCAGGTTCTCCGAAAAAAAGGTGCGGACGTCAAATTCACACACTTCAATGCAGAAAAGCGCGCGCACGTGGGAAAATTTATGATTGATCCATGGTATTTAGTCCAAACTTTTCGATCTTATGGTTTTGTTCCATGGTATTGCTTTCGAAAGAGTTGAACCCAAGTATTGAGTCCTTGGTATTGTTTCTCAATGGTTTTGGTCCATGGTTTGAGAAAGGCTTAGACTATAAAAATGGAAGGAGATCATTTGGCTCAGACACTTGTGAATGTTGAATATCTTAAGATGAACAAGATCTGAAATACTTGTAATCGGTTGATGAAATAAAATTAAACTTGAGCATGAGAAAACTGATCAATTGAGGGGTCGTGATCTCTTTGGTGCATGATTAGATCTGTGGATCTGATAGTCTGGGGTACAATTGAGGACTGATAAAATGTTTATATGCGGAGGTCCTCAGACGAGATACGGCTCAGGTGCGCCGACCAGTAGACAACGAAGGTGCAGAGGTCCATAGACCAATAGACGACACAGGTGTAGAGGTCCGTAGTCCAGTAGACAGCACAGGTGCGGAGGTCTATAGTCCAGTAGAAGGCACGGGTGCGAAGGTCCACAGTCCAGTAGAAGGCGCAGGTGCGGAGGTTCGCAGTCTAGTAGAAGGTGCAGGTGGGGAGGTGCACAGTCTAGTAGATGGATCAGGTGCGGAGGTGCACAGTCCAGTAGATGGATCAGGTGCGGAGGTGCGCTGTCCAGTAGACCGATCAAGTGCGGAGCTGTGCAGGCTAGACACAGCAGAAGTGCAGATATTCGCAGTCTGAAAATTGATGAAATGAGGTCCCTGGAAGAAAAGAAGTAGGGGGTTGTAGCTCCCTTCTAGGAGAGTCTGGAAAACGAGAGAGGGTTGTAGCTCTCTACAAGTTGCAGCGTGCATACTCGTAAAGGACTGCACCAGTACAGAATCATTGTAAAAAGAAGTTTCTAATTGAAAGAAGATAGAGATATATTGTAGTGGGTGGTTTTCACCCACATTGGGTTTCCACCTTATATCTGGTGTTCTTTGGTGTGACTATCTGTTTTTCTTGTTCTTGTTCATTATTATATGGTACTAACATACAAATTAATGGTCAACATCTGAAGAATAAATTAAATTATAAATCTGGAAGGTATAGTGAAAAGAATTCAATAATACTGATTCACCCCCCCCCCTCTCAGTATTATTTCCAACAATTGGTATCAGATCAGGTCCTTTTGAAGAAGCTTGATCACTTGAAGGAAGATCCATCATCATGAGCAACTACGAGAGAGAAGCATCTATCAGGCCACCAATTTTTGATGGAACCAACTTCGTCTATTGGAAGGTAAGAGTCACAACCTATCTTCAATCTCTTGGTACAGAAGTCTAGGATATCATAGATACTGGGTACACTTTTCCATCCACAACTCCTACAGATTTGGCTGGTAAGAAGCAATATGAAACAAATGCAAAGGCTGTCAATACTCTATTAGGATGTCTATCTCAATCAGAATTCGTCAAGGTTATGCAGTATAAATCCGCAAAAGAAATATGGGACAAGATTGTTCTGAGCTATGAAAGAGATGAACAGGTAAAACGAGCAAAACTACAAACCCTCAGAATTCAGTATGAAAATCTCATAATGGACAATGATGAAAGTGTGGCTAACTATTTCCTTCGTGTAGATGAGATTTTTAATTGTATGAAAAATTTGGGTGAAGAAATAAAAGAGGTTGTTGTGGTTGAAAAAGTTCTAAGATCTTTGTCCCTTAAGTTTGAATCAAAGGTTTCTGCAATAGAAGAAAAGGAGAATCTACGGAACCTTACCATGTCACAGCTGCACAGAATTCTAACTGCTTATGAAATGAGGAAAGGATGACCATAAGACAGGAGAGAAGCTGCATTCAAGGCTTCAGGTAATGGAGACTACTATCAGTCAGGACATATGTCAGAAGAAGAGGAAGAATCCAATTTTGTCAAGAATCTTCAATGGGGTGCTGGAAGATTCAGAGGTAAGTTACCTTTCAAATGCTTTGCTTGTGGAAGAGTCGGTCACTATGCTGCCAAGTGTCCTCATAAAGAGAAAGGTAAGGAACCTGTTAGATGGAACAAGAAACAAAATGTAAATAAGAAAAGCTATTACACTCATGAAGATAGTGATGGACTTTCAAATAGTGATGAAGATGAACAAGGCTATAATTATAAACTTTTAATGGCTTTTGAAGATGATGATTTTGTGGATGCTATAGATGAAGAAGGTCTTTATGAAGAGATTTCTAGACTCAAAATTTGTTTAGAAGAGAAGAATGTGATCATAGATACTCTACAATTCTAACTTGCTAAAAAGGAAAAATATCATGAAAAATTAGAATGTGAAATTGTGGGGCTAAGAAAAGAGATTGAGAAAACAAAAGCTCTTAATCTTAGATTTGTTAAAGGATCTGACACTTTAGATGAGATTATTAAAGTGCAGCGCTCTCCACTAATCAAGACAAGTCTGGGATATAATGAAGAAACAACTCAAGCATAGAAACCATCTACCTCCAAGAATTATCTTGATGCAGCAAGGAGAAGTGAACAAAGACCCAATGGAAATCACCAGGTAAATTGGGGGCAATCTACTTTAAGGACAAACAGAAGCTACAACTAGCCACAGGTAAAACCTTCTCAATTTTCCTCAAGAATGGATGTCAATAGGAACTACAATCATATGGCTGGTAGATTTGTTAATCACAGGAGTTTCTTCAATGGCCAATGTTTTTCTTGTCATAACTTTGGTCATAAAGCAGCTCAATGTGTTGCATATAAGAAAATCATGACTAGAGAAGCTCATAAACAGAGGAGTATGACTGGGATCATGAAAAGGACCTACAATAACGTCTATGCTCTTGAAAATGAAATAGAATGTTCTATTTGTAACAATTTCGGTCATGAAGATTCTAAATGTAGGAGCAAGTTTCGACAGCCAACTCAGAAGGAGCAAGCCTCAAGTGCCAAATCATGGAGAATAAAAGAACCACAACCAAAAGGATGTGGTATAGCCTTATATGTGGAAGAGCAGGAAAATCAATGGTACATCGATAGTGGATGTTCGAAACATATGACAGGTGATAAAGAAAAACTTCAGTCATATAGCGCCTTAGAGAAGGAGAAGAAGGTCTCTTTTGCAAATGACACCCATACTCTCATAAAAGGTAAAGGTTCTGTTCAGTTGAAAGAAAGGGTCAAAGCTGGAAATGTCATGTATGTTGATGGCTTAAAGCATAATCTATTAAGTGTCAGTCAGATGTGTGATCAAGGAATTGAGGTAATATTTTGATCAAATGGATTTAGTGTTCATGATCTTGATACAGGAAAAATAGTGATCAAAGGCGTAAGAACTCCAAATAATTTATACATATTCAAAGAAGGACAACATCAATGCTATCTAAGCAAGAATGAAGAACACTGGCTATGGAACAGAAGATTGGGGTATCTTAGCTTCTCACAGATAAGGAAAGCATGCAAATACCAGGCAGTTCATGGTCTTCTAGACATCAGAATTCCAGACAATACAATATGCAAATCATGTCAGTTTGGTAAGCAAACCAGAACTAACTTCTCTAAGAAGGAAGGATCAGCTAGCAGGCCACTTGAACTTGTCCATACTGATGTATGTGGCCCATCTAGGAAAAGGTCACCTCGAGGAGAAGAATATTTCATATTATTCATTGACGACTTCTCCAGGATGTGTTGGATAGGACTTATGAAGCACAAAGATGAAGCCTTTGAAAAGTTCAAATCATTCAAAGCCTTGGTGGAGAACGAATCAGTTCAAAAAATCAAATGCCTCAGGTCTGATAGAGGTGGGGAGTTTACCTCGAATGAATTTTTCGACTTTTGTGAAGAACATGGAATAAGAAGGGAATTCTCTACAGCTAGGACTCCTCAGCAAAATGGAGTAGTGGAAAGGATGAACATAACGGTTCAACAAATGGCTCGTGCTATGCTTGATGAGTCTGGAACTCTCGCAACCTTCTGGGGTGAAGCCGCATTTGCTGCAGTTGTTATTCTCAACAAGATAAATATCTGGGTGAATAACACTCAAACTCCTCATGAGCTCTGGTATGGTGAGACTCCTTCGGTAAAACATTTCAAAAATTTTGGAAGCAAATGCTATATTAAAAATAATGATGAAAATCTTGGCAAGTTTGAACCTAGAGCAGATGAAGGCATTCTCCTTGGTTATTCTCCTCACAGCAAAGCATACAAATGTTACAATAAAAGGCTTGGAAGAATTGTCGACAGCATTGATGTAGTGGTGGATGAAAAAGACACTCCCAAGCAGGTAAGATCTGAAGACTTCGAAGATGATAAGGATTATCCATTAACATAAAATCAAATTCATGATGAAGAAGAAACCCATGAGGCACCAGAGGAACATATAAGGATAGAAGAAAAGACTCCATCCAGGTATGTTCAAAAGAATCATCCAGAATCTCAAATTTTGGGGCAAAGGGAGGCAAGCATACAAACAAGAAGAACAATTGCAGAAGCTTCAAGCTATTTGGCATTACTTTCCTCCATTGAACCACAAAATGTAAGAGAGGCATGCAAAGATGAATGCTGGGTCAAGGCAATGGATGAAGAACTTGAACAGATTGAAAGGAATAACACTTGGAAATTGGTTCCTAGACCAAAAGATAAGAATGTCATAGGGACAAAGTGGATTTTCAAAAATAAATTAAATGAAAATGGAGATGTGGTTAGAAACAAGGCAAGAATTGTTTGTAAGGGATATGCGCAACAAGAGGGCATAGACTTTGAAGAAACCTTTGTACCAGTTGCTAGACTTGAGGCTATAAGAATGTTCCTTGCTCTCTCTAGCTTTCAGAAGTTCAAATTATTTCAGATGGACATTAAATCTTCCTTTCTGAATGGAGACTTGAATGAAGAAGTGTACATTGAACAACCAGATGGGTTCATCCTTGGAAATGATCCAAATCTTGTATGCAGGCTCAAAAAGGCTCTCTATGGTCTTAAACAAGCTCTTAGGGCATGGTATTATCAGTTGGATAAATATCTTCATCAACAAGGTTTTATAAAATGATCAACTGACAACAATCTATATATAAAGGTTGATAATGAAAAGTTGCTAATACTTGTTGTGTATGTAGTTGATATCATCTTTGGCAGCAATGAAGAAGACATGAGTTAGAATTTTGCCTTGGTGATGCAAAAGGAGTTTGAAATGTCCATGCTTGGTGAGCTCACATATTTCCTTGGTTTGCAAGTCCAACAAAAAAAAGATGGTATTTTTCTATCACAAACCAAGTATCTCAAGTAGATCTTGAAGAAATATGGGACGGAGGATTCGAAACCAGTATATACCCCTATGGTGATAGGATGCAGCCTCAGCGCGAATGATGAGTTGGCAGTAGTACATCAACCAACCTATAGATCCATGATTGGTAATCTGCTCTATCTAATAGGTACCCGACCAAACATTATGCATGCAGTGGGAATAGTTGGAAGGTTTCAAGCAAATCCAATTGAAACTCATCTTCAGGCAGTTAAGAGAATCTTCAAGTATCTTCAAGGAACTCAAAACTATGGCTTATGGTATCCTAATGGTACAGACCTCACACTTCATGCATACACAGATGCGGATTGGGTAAGGAGCATGGATGACAGGAAAAGCACTAGTGGTGGTGCATTCTTCATGGGTCCTAGATTAGTATCTCGGTTCAACAAGAAACAAAGCTCTATTGCATTATCTACAGCTGAAGTAGAATATGTAGCTGTTGCATCTTGCTATACAAAACTCCTTTGGATGATGCAAACATTGCAAGACATGCAAATCACTTGTACTCCACCTATCTCCATCTTCTGTAATAATACAAGTGCAAGCAGTATTTCAAAGAACCCAGTCATGCACTCAAAGACCAAGCATATACCTATCAAATATCATTTTCTTCGGGAACAAGTCCCTCTAAGGAACAAGTTGCTGATATACTCACCAAACCATTGCCCAGGGAGACCTTTGAATACCTCAGGAAAAAGCTGGGGGTAGTTGATGCATCATCTTGCTGTTGAATCTTGTCTGTTTCAGAGATTGTTGGTTATACGTGAGTTTCATATGGGGTATACGCGTACATTCGCTGGTTTATGGATTGGTCAAAGACCAAATGGCACAGGTTCATGGGGAGCATATATTCTTCTAATAATGCATTGTTGGCATTATTGTAGAAGATCTTGGAGGAGAAAGTACAGAAGGAGAACATGGATGCTGATCTGAATATTGTTGCTAATGTTTTGTCTCTATGTCTTATATTTCTTTTGTCAAGGTCATGTAACGACCTATGTCTGGGATGAATGATATAATGTACTTGGTTGTCATATGTAAATTTCTGATGTAACCCCACTTGGTTGGGTGATGAATGTATGTATAGAGTCTTTTGGTGATAGGAAGGTAATTTATGGTGCATGGTGGATTATGGTTCTTCTTGAAGAAAATTTCTTTTGCAGATCTGGCCTACAGTCGGGGGGAGCACGATCAGCACAGCAGAGCAGAGTTTTCAGCATGTTCTCAGGGGGAGCATAACCATTTGCCCTTGATGACAAAGGGGGAGAATGACCTTGAGGATCTTGGGGTTTCCATCAAGTCCAAAGGGGGAGATTGTTGGCATTATGACTCAGGATTGGCACTATGGCACAGGTGTTGTCCTTGATGGCAACTCACTCAAGTGGAAAATCACTGTTCAGGCTCTCAAAATAATAGAAAATGAGATACCCACAGGTGAGCCTAACAAAAGTTGTGGACCCGCAGGTGCCCCGAACAAGAAGTGCGGGCATACCCGCAGGTTCTCCGAACAAAAGGTGCGGACGTCAAATTCACTCACTTCAATGCAGAAAAGCGTGCGCACGTGGGAAATTTTATGATTGATCCATGGTATTTAGTCCGTAGTTTTCGATCCTATGGTTTTGGTCCATGGTATTGCTTTCAAAAGAGTTGAACCCAAGTATTGAGTCCTTGGTATTGTTTCTCAATGGTTTTGGTCCATGGGTTGAGAAAGGCTTAGACTATAAAAAGGGAAGCAGATCATTTGGCTCAAACACTTGTGAATGTTGAATATCTTAAGATGAACAAGATCTGAAATACTTGTAATCAGTTGATGAAATAAAATTAAACCTGAGCATGAGAAGACTGATCAATTGAGGGGTCGTGATCTCTTTGGCGCATGATCAGATCTGTGGATTTGACGGTTTGGGGTACAATTGAGGACTGATAAAGTGTTTATATCCGGAGGTCCACATATGAGATACGGCTCAGGTGTGAAGGTGCATGGACCAGTAGACGACGAAGGTGCGGAGGTCCGCAGACCAGTAGACGGCGCAGGTGTGGAGGTCCGCAGTCCAGTAAACGGTGCAAGTGCAGAGGTCCGCAGTCCAGTAGAAGGCGCAAGTTTGGAGGTCCACAGTCCAGTAGAAGGCACAGGTGCGGAGGTCCGCAGTCCAGTAGAAGGCACAGGTGCAGAGGGGAGCAGTCCAGTAGACGGATCAGGTGCGGAGCTGCGTAGTCTAGTAGACGGATCAGGTGCGGAGGTGCGCTGTCTAGTAGCCAAATCAGGTGCGGAGCTGCACAGGCTAGACACAGCAGAAGTGCAGATATTCACAGTCTAAAAATTGATGAAATGAGGTCCCTGGAAGAAAAGAAGTAGGGGGTTGTAGCTCCCTTCTAGGAGAGTCTGGAAAATGAGAGAGGGTTGTAGCTCTCTGCAAGTTTCTGCCTGCATATTGGTAAAGGACTGTACCAGTACAGAATCATTGTAAAAAGAAGTTTCTAATTAAAAGAAGATAGAGACATATTGTAGCAGGTGGTTTTCACCCAGATTGGATTTCCACCTTATATCTGGTGTTCTTTGGTGTGACTATCTGTTTTTCTTGTTCTTGTTCATTATTATATGATACTGACATACAAATTAATGGTCAACATCTGAAGAATAAATTAAATTATAAATTTGGAAGGTATAGTGAAAAGAATTTGATAATACTGATTCACCCCCCCTCTCAGTATTATTTCCAACATAAATTTCTTTCAAGTTTTGATCAGTAGTCAGAAGTTGAAATTCAGTAGTGTAATGTAGTTTGTTTTATTTACTGTTTCACTAGTCTTTAAGTTTTCAGTAAGACTAATCAGTGCCATTAAATTTCTTTCCATTTTGTTACTAGTTTATTAACTCATGGTGTAGATGAATGTTTCTAAAGAGCCCTTCTAATTGATAACTCATCTTAAACAAAGTGGTTAAATTCATTCATGCAATGATTCTTTTCTGCATTTTTTCATTTATTTTCTCTTAGAATAATGAAGTACAGAATTCCTCAAAATGTCATCCCAAGGAGGTTTTTCTCCCAAAATTGAGAGGCTGAGTAACTAAACACTTCATTTAGTTTTGTTTCCATAGTAGATTGGACATTAGTTGCAATTTCACTTTCAGTTTTACTATTTCAATTAGTTTTTTTTTTTTTTTTTGTAATTGATTAGACAGTAGTTACAATTTTAATTTTTAAGTTTTTAGTTCATGATTTGAAAATAATGATAAGAGCAAAAATAGAAACTCTGTTTCATTTCTTGATTAAACTTTGCTTCCAAATCTTACTTAAGCTCTTTTAATTCTCATTTCTTTAGGTTCTTGGTAGTCTTTACAGAAGTTAGATTTAAGATATTGGTAAGTACATTGTAAATCATTAGGGATTAAAGGACTAAAAACCCCCAAAACAACGTAAAACACAAAAACAATGAAGTAAGAAGGATCATATAGCACAAACATTGCACTACACTTCATCAATTTACAATACCCAGATTGATAATTTATGTAGAGCAATTTAATACACTAAATTGACAAAATGTAACTACGTAGCCTTCTCTCTTACATTAAAAAAAAATGAAACAAAACAATGGCATGCATAGAGAAAGAGACTCTAAGGGTAGATTTATATCTACGAGCAGAAGTTCAATTCCTACAACACCACTTACTCCACCAAGAGTAAGAAAAGACACACCTCCATCCCATACTCATACTCCCAGCCATAGGATTCCTGGAATTCAAGGGGTGGAAACTCAATCAGAGGAATCTCCTACTTCATCTATTAAGATAGTTTTAGGAGAGAAAAATTTGGAATCTCCAATAGCAGGGATAAGATTTTTCACCTCCACAGGAGAGCCTATTGTAGTTGAAGAATTAGGAATACCCGATGAGGAAGAAGAAGTAGAAGCTCTCTCCCATAGTCGACTAACCTTTCAAGTTG